>WOAB01000247.1:0-1200000 GCA_027886185.1 Rheum nobile
ATCACCACAACTCTGGGCGGCACGTTGTACAGCCCATGGGCGACACAGTGTGCAGCCCATGGGCTGTACAGCGTGCCGCCCAAGATGCCTATAAATAGGCCATACGGGGTCTCCTTTCTACCAAGCTTGTCTCACCCAAAGAGGCAAGCTTCCACATCCAAGAGGAAGGGATGTGTTTGATCGCGGTAAGAAAAATAAATATATGTATTTTATTGATTATTTACGCTATTAGGTTGTAGTATTCGTTGGAATCTAATTAAATAATGTTTTATTTCAGATACAAGAATTCAATATCGTGGGTTTCGTCGTCTAGCATTTTCAGAACTTCGGTCCCGGAGGAACACAGTCAACCGCCTTTTCCACCTTCACTAGTGAGCTTAAACCGAACTGTCTTGTATACATTGTAGACTCACGTCATGTTGTGGTCATTTCCAACAGTGCGTTAAGATGGATGCGATTGCCTTGTGGTCATTATCCTCTTGACCGAGTCAAGAGTCCTAGGACGAACCTCCTTCGGCCATGTCGTGCATGCTAATCTGCTCTTTTTTCCTCGCAGCAGCACAAAAAAACATGGGGTCTTCAAATTTTGGTATTTGTAGGATTTCAAGTTTTTCTGTGATGCAACAAGAAAAAAAGAGCAGATCAGCATGAACGACATGGCCCAAGGAGGTTCGTCCTAGGACTCTTGACTCGGTCAAGAGGATAATGTCCACAAGGCAATCGCATCCATCTTAACGCACTGTTGGAAATGACCACAACATGACGTGAGTCTACAATGAATACAAGACAGTTCGGTTTAAGCTCACTAGTGAAGGTGGAAAAGGCGGTTGTTTGTGTTCCTCTTGACCAAGTCAAGAGTCCTAGGACGAACCTCCTTGGGCCATGGCGTACATGCTGATCTGCTCTTTTTTCCTGGCTGCAGCACAGAAAAACATGGGATCTCCATATTTCAGTATTTGTAGGATTTCAAGTTTTTCTGTGATGCAGCTAGGAGAAGGAGCATATCAGCATGAACGCCGTGGTCCTAGGAGGTTCATCTTGGGCTCTTGAGTGAATGTATATGTATAGTGCAAGAGTTGTGTATGTCATGATTTCCAGTGTGTATGTATTTTTTTTAAGTGTGTAAGCCATCAGTGAATGTATATGTGTTTTTAGAATTTGTACGTGTTTTTAGTATGTGTATGTAATTTAAGCCATCGGTGAATGTATATGTGTTTTTAGAATTTGTACGTGTTTTTAGTATGTGTATGTAATTTAAGAATATACATGTGTTTTTTAGAAATAACGCACGAAAATCCAACAAACCAATAAGCAAAGAACTAAAACTAGAAACGACGGAACAAATTAGAAACGACGGAACAAATATCTAAATACGAAACCAATAAAGCCAAAAGTCATACTTAATTTACTGGAATTTCAATCCCCAAAAACGTACAAACACAAAAGTCAAAAGTCATACTATGAACTCTCCGTCTCACTATCAGATGAGTCATCTAGATGTGGAGTGGAAGCACTAGCTAAGGACACACCTACACCCGAATCCACGCCCGGTGCCCATACTGGAGGAACAGAAGAGGTCGGCTGAGACGATGCCTGCTGAGCTGCTGCACGCTCTTCCGCCATCCTAGATGATTCGGCTCTCTCAAATATAGTAGCGTCTGCACTATATGCATGGGAAGGCATCTGTGAAGCCCGTACAAGCGGTGGAGCTACAAGAATGACGTCACTGAAAAGGATGTCATGCAAATGCTGAAAGTGCTCCCTACACCCTAAACAACCTCCTCCAGACATAAGCTCCTGAAGATAGGCCTGGCTCATCGCATGACGCTGCAAATGAAAACAAACATTTTAAAAACATAGACTTTCATAAAATAATTTAAAAGAATAAAATGGGAAAAAAACATACCCTTTGCAAGTTGATAGCCGGAGGTGGTCCTCTACTGATACGAGGCTGGACTGGCGCATGCAGACTCACGTAAGGATGCGACACCTGTAGATACCAGTCCAGGTATGCGTCGTGGACATCCCAAGCCATCGTCGCAGGAGGACTCGCCAAGATGTGGGGGCAAAGATGATGCTCACGCTGGTCCCACCTGTGCCAACGCGGGTCAAAGTACAACTGGTATCGCCTCGTCCCCCTGAAATTAAGAGGACGCACTGCAACCAGAGGCTCTATGATATCCATCGACATGCTCTGTCGATAACCGAACTGGCGTGTAAGCCGATCTGGCATGTAGGCCTCCTCTACACCGAGAAAACGAATAGTCCCTCGATAAGTGGAGGACCTGTGACGACCTCGAAAATCAAGACCCTCGTACGGCATCCACCGTATCTGCAATTAACAAAACACGATGGACCATAAATTAATTCATTACGCTTTCTTACTGTAAATTAAAATTGAAAAAGAATACGTACATCCTCTGGCCTATACTCGTCCAGAATTCGTCTGTAGCGTGACTGGTCACAGAGCGACTGGAGAGGTGTCCGGCCAATGTAGTATCGTCCAGCGCGTCGTATGTCGTCGTCCGCACCTTCCTTGAGGTTAGGGTTGCCCGAGAAGTATACAAAGTACGTCCAAATCCAAACCTGCGTACAGAGAAAGACAACCACTAGTTATAAACAATTCAATAATGTATATTAATAATCTAAATTATACGTTAACTATATTAAAGGCCTACCTCCAAAAGACGTGCGCAGCCGGCGAATTGTGCAGCTCCGGCCCGAGAACCCTCTCCGAGGTTCCTATAAATGAGAGCCAGAACCCCGATACCCCAAGCAGTATGAACGACACGCTCCCAGTCCACAAAAAGAGGTAGCAGTGTGGTCTTCAGCTCGTTCGTTGACTTGTCAACGAAGATGCTAGCCGACATGGCGTGCCATAAGAAACCGGCTGCTATATCCTCTGGGTGGGCACCCTCCTCAATCATCCTCATCACATGCCTCCCAAGCTGGAATTGCTTGACCCAACCCTTCCTAAGGTCGCAGACCATGTCAGCATCATCCTCATCAAAGCTGTAGTCCGAATCTATCCCAAACAAATAGCCGAACAAAGCCTCACACTCCGTCAGCTCGATATCCTGACCGGTCCATGGCGACGTCACCTCAAATCCCTCGATCGGCAGCCCTAGAATCATCAGTACGTCATGTAGCGTAGGACCTATCTCGCCCCAGGGAAAGTGGAAGGTGTTCGTCTCTGGATGCCATCTCTCAACGAACGCTGAAATGAGGTTGTGATCAACATGGCCGAACTGAAAATCAAGTAAACCAGTCAACCCCGTCTGCTGCGCAATCCAAAACCAAGACCCCTCCGCAGGGACCCCTCTGGGAATACGATCCCTCCAAAATGCAAACTATGAAGGGCGTGTCTGGACCCTCAAATTCCTAACAACGTCCTCGGGTGGGTCCAACGACGCCTTCGTCCATATCAGCTCTACAATGTGCGTGTCAAAGTTCCTCAACAAAGAAGGAAACTGCTCAGCTGGCTCAGGAGGAGGTGGGTCATGCGTGGCTGGCTCAGGCTGAGACGGGGCCTGCTGAGATGGAGTCTCCTGATGTGGCTCAGTGGGAGATGGGGCCTGTGTGGCTGACTCAGGCTGAGACGGGGCCTGTTGAGATGGCTCAGGTGACTCCTCCATGTGTAGCTGCTGCTGAGGCGAGTCCTCAAGAGGTGGGTCCTCCTGATGTGACTGCTGATGTGGGTCCTCCATAACCACGTCCTCATCTGAGCGGACGGGACCAACATCGTCCTCACTAGCACCCTCACTATCGGCCTCACTATGGCCCTGCGATACACCGTCAACCCTCCTCTTGCGAGAAGATGCAGTAGTAGGGCGACTATCTCGATCGGACCGTGCGATCTTACACAACACTTCCTATTTTTGCATTAAAAATATAGAAAATTGTTTTCTTACAAACAAAATCAATATATTAAAATTTTCATTACAATAACATATTTAATATTACAGTATAATTGTCGCAATTTACCTATACTATTTTTTATAATGATTAAATACAATAAAAACCAAATTTACAAATATAACTATATTGATTTACCCACTATAACCTATTTACATATGTCCAAATATTATTTTCATACAAACAAAATAATATATTACAATTTTCATTACAATGATATATTAAATATTATTTAACAGTATAATTGAGCATATTACCTATACTATTTTTAACAGTATAATTGAGCATATTACCTATACTATTTTTTATAAGATAATGATTTAATAATCTAAAATCCAAGTATATAAATCTACAAGTGCAGAAACAATTTAATTAAATAAATTAGATTTAACGATTACAAATTTAAAAAACACCATACCTTTTCAGTTGCCATCCGTTCATATTTTTGCTTTTCGCGAACTGGAATTTCACCCAAGTCTGAAATGGCCTCCTGACCAACCGCGCACGCGACGTCGAAGGCATTCTCCGCCGCGATATCGCCCTCCTCGCCCTCGGTCCTGGGCGGCTCCGCAGGCGGCCCAGATTCCACCGTAGTGGGCGGCTCCGCAAGCAGCCCAGATTCCCCCATAGTGGGCGGCTCCGCAAGCGGCCCAGAATCGTCGCTGCTTCCCCCTGTCACACAGAGATTGGCCGCCGCCGCCGCCAACGTCGAATCGGCCGTCGAATCGCCGCCGTCTCCGCCTAGCACTCCCGCCGCCGCCTCCAACGCCTCTTGCTCGTCCAATATCGCAAATAGGTCGTCCAATGAATATTCGTCGCCCGGCTCCATTTTTGTTCGAACGCTGGAAATCGAATCGGAGAAGACGACCCTGGGCGGCCTTATATAACGGCGACGTTTCGAATTTTTTGGCGGTTTAGGGTCTGGGCGGCCTACTAAGCCGCCCACATTTTAATTTCAAATTTCACTTTCGGCGGCCTGTTGAGCCGCCCACAATTTAGGGTTTACACTCGGCGGCTTACAGTCCCGCCGAGGTTTAACCCGATTTCCAGAAAACCATATTTTTTAAAATAAATAAATAAATTAAATTATAAAACCGGGTTCTACAAAAACCAATAAAACTGGGCGGCCCATAATGCCGCCTAGGTCCAAATCGGGTTCATAAAAAACCGGTTTGCATGGGCGGCATTAGGTGTCGCCTATGTGCAAACCGGGTTTTTGGAAGGGTATTCTGGGCGACATGTAGAGTCGTCCAGAAGGAAGTGCGCGGCTAAAAAAAATCGACTGCACGGTTTATCGGCCAAAAAATATAAAGTTGTACATATCAAAAGAATTAAGCGCATTTTTTTTGTCAAACAAAAAGTACATTATATTTATGAATTAAATATTAAAGAGTCCTTCTAAAACCATCAGTTTTACATATTTAATTAAATTCATATATATATATTATAATCAAAAAATTTGTATCATATATGTTATATTTTATTGGTATAATGTATATTAATTTTTGTATAACTTTACTCCTTAATAAATAACTAATCATACTAAATACATTCTATAAACTCAAACTCGTGCTTGGTATGGACAGTATGTTAGTTTTAGTCTATATTATGATACATATATTTATACAAATATAAGTACATACATGACGAGGTATTTGTTATTAAAATTGTGATTTAAATTTATATTAGTTAAAAGGCTTATTAAAAGATAATAAGGCTCATTTATGTATATCCATAATTCAGGGGTATTTAAGGCTAAAATAAACCCTAGCCTCTCGTGGATTCTCTATTCTCATTCTCTCTACACTGATGGCTGCCTCCCTCCGTTGAAACCTAAAGGCACACAACTGACAGCGTCAGAGGGGGTCTTAGGAGAGATCTAGCCCTCCTCTGACGATGTTTCTTGTGTAGATTGAAGAGATTCTGCTCGTGGTTCAGGTTCCTAAGAGATTCGTCATCGCCACCAATAATTTTTTTTGTGGTGCAGCAGCCACAATTGGGGTCGTCATCATCTGTGAGAATCGAAGACGATGACATGAATCCAACGCCGATGGAGCGCATACTACAACAAGTGTTGTCCTTTTCTGCAGAGTTTCCAGACCTAAAAAAATTGCTTCTGGCGTTACTTCAGCCATTGCCAACCACAGCGTTATCCCCAACCTCGAGTTCGTCCGCTTTCACGAATTTGTGCAAACATGTTGGAGGCGAAGCCGTTCTGCGCCACCGAAGTCGATCCGTGTTCACGCCACAGTAGCACAGCCGATCGAGCCGGTTTCCCCTAGTTCCGCGGCTTTGCAGATCTGTTGGAAATGGGCCCATGCTTCCTCGTTCCGCCACTAGAGTTCGTCACTGAAGCATCATCCAAATATCACACTTTTCTTGGGTGGAAGGTGCTAACAGAACGGTCGACATGATTACTGAACTCCTCACTCTGGGAAGTCTCTGAAAATATCGTAAAAAAACATAAGAAGGTTTACTTGAAGGCTATCAAGAATTGGACACGGCAAGTACTGAGAGGCTTATTGTTTGTTGAGATACCACCGTCTAAGATATTATATGGAGGCTAATAGCAGCAACGATTTGAAGCTATCTTTGTTGAGATACCCTGCAAATTAAATTGGCTGGATTGAACCACCTTAATAGCAAAAGTAACTGAGTGGAAATTTAAAATCAAGGGATATGTCGTGCTTGTGCCAGCTGATGATGGATGATTGATGATGATGACGGATGACATGCTGATGAAGTAGATTCAGCAAAAAACAAGAAGAGGAAAAGAATCAGGTTGGCAGCTCGTTGATGAAGCCTACTTTGAGCGGCTCATTGGCAGCTCGAAGGACGACCATATGGAGCGGGTTCCCGGCGTTATAAGGTTTCTACGAAGATGGGTCGCGGATGTTGGCATCCTTTACTGGGGTTGGAAAAATGCTATAAAATGGTGTGGTTTCTTATTGTTTTGCGCACAACATGGGCGGGTTCGGAGGTGGCTCGACATTGTTCGGGGATGGTTTGAGATGATTCGAGAGTTAGGTCCAACTATCTCAAGCATGAGGAAGATGATGGTGTGGTCAGATTTTGGATTAAGTGGCCCGAAAGGGGTCTTTCTTGGGATCGAACATGACGGGATGGCGGTTATATATATAATTATATATATGAGATATAGCAGCTCATACCCCTTTTGTATAAGACATTTGCAATTCCAACCTACCCTTTTGTATTTTGCAAATATATCTCATCCAATTTATTTTTTGCAAAAATATCCCCAAAAAAAAGATAATTTGAAATTAGAGTTTTCTTTTGGAAAATAAAATATGACATGGTAATAAAATATTAAATTTAATTATGAAGATTTGAAATTGAAAATGAAACTTGCTAGAAACTCAAAACTGAAATGGCATTGTTTCATTTTCAGTTTTCATCGTCTCCATTTCCTCCTGTAAACGAAAGGTTTCTCACCCTAAATCAACCCAGATTGCAGTTCCATCGTCTTCATTTTCAGTTTTCAAAACTTCATCGTCACCATTTCCTCTTGTAAACGAAAGGTTTCTCCTGAAGAACCCAAAATCAACCCAAATTGCAGGTCCATCGTCTCCATTTTTAGTTTTCAAAACTTCATCGTCGCCAACGCCGTTAGCGCGAGTCGCGCTTTCGATTCTTCCTCCTCCGACGGCGCCAATTTGCAGGTCCACCGACGACGCCACTCAACGCCGTTGGCTGGCGCTTTCGATTCCTCATCCTCTTCTGTCTATCTCGTTCGAGCCTTCGAGGTATGTCCTTTGTTTTAGGGTTGTAGCAATTCAACGCCGTTTAGGGTTGCTTCACTGTTGTTCATTGGGTTTTAGGGTTGCTTCACTGTTTTTCATTGGGTTGATTTTTATCGATTGATATACTTTTCATGAATTCTATCCCCCAAATTTTGTCTCTTTTCACCTGAAATTAACTGAATCTAAACGCAATGAACTATTTGATTTTATTGAAAAACTGGGTAAAAAGCGACCCTTGTGGTAGAAATGGGGATGGTTGTAATATCCCTCAATTTTTTGTTAGGATATTTGGGTAATTTTTCCCAACCTTCGTTCATTAATTATTTCGCTTTCAGTGGAGTTCGGATTTTCCGTAACTTTCATGATATCCGAAATAATTCCTTGAGTGGTATAAAATACATTCAATGTATTTTCGAAACTTAGAATATTTGTTTGGATACAAACATATAATTTCCGGGGTTTAAAACCCATACCAAATTTTATCTAGTGCAACTTGTGTCCACCGTCTCCACGTTCCACGTTCAAATCTTACCCCTGAAGTCAAATCTTATCAAGTTGCAAACTTACCTTACAAGTATATTTTTATCCTGTGCAAATGGTGCCACGAGTTTTCTCCCTTGTGCTAAACCTTGGCACGATACTACCTCCGTGTAAACATGTCTGGGCAGATGTCAATTCTTTTGACAGCAAGCTCTCTCCTTGAGCTATATATATAGTTGGACGAATGGAAGGCTTAAGGACGCCAACCACTCCCTCCTTCCTCTGTTTTTCTTTCCTCCATTGATGAGCTTTTTGAAGCTTAGTTGAGTGAGATTTCGAGCTCCCTCTTGAGTGTTAGGAGGTGTTCGTGAGTAGTATTAGACAGCTTAAGGAGGTTGGAGATCAAACCCCTCTTCCTCTTGTCTATCCTCTATCCGAGCTCCCTGTCGAGCTCCTCTGTCTCGGCTACCGCACCCCGCGGTGAAGGGAGTGCCACGCCCCGCAATGCTACTGCTTCTCCCCGCCGGCGTTGCTTCATCCCCGGCGTCAAGAAGCACCGGCGAAGACCCAGCGTCTCCATTGTTGAAGTTGTTGTTGAGCTTCTGTTGTTGTTATTCAGGGAAGAAGAAAGCAAAGGAAGTGGGCCCCCCTTAGCTTAATTAGCTTCTTGTTGGGCCGAGAATCCCAATATCCCTTTCAGTCCAAATTTAACCCGAAATTATTCGAGCAGTATAATTTCGATTCCCTTTCATCCGTATTTTTCTATAGGAAAATTTAATAAATATTTTTATGATTTATAATCATAAAAATTTATTAAATTTAATTCCTTAAATTCGTCCAGTCAAATTAATTGATAGATAATTAATTTGTCAGTTAGAATGTGATCTGCTGAATCACGTATGGACTCGTAATCAGTTGGAGTTATCTGAAGCTTAAGCCATATCCTTCGAAAGAATATTTTCGGTAGTCGTCTCATCTAGATTCATCGCCGAATCTATTCCAGGCAAGTGGCGGTTCGCTCTTGCTCATCATTCCATACTTCAATTAATTATCAATTGTGTAGTTGTTAATTAATTTGGATGATTTCTTGTGCATATTGGGAACAGTCTTGTTAATTAATATGATTAAAATCTGATATTATAATAAGTTGTATATCTGCTAGTATCAACGCTATTATAAATAATTATTCTAAATATTGGCCTTGATAGCTTTGATATGAATTATTGATGTGTTGAACTACTTAGTTAGCACTTTGGCTTTGATGTGATTTGTTGATATGTGGAACTGCTTGTGTTAGCATTTGTGTGAATTAATTGTTAATGTTTTCCGCCCTTGCTTAGTCTATTCATTAGACTAACCCCTTGTATTTTATTTATCTGCAACGTCATGATGGTGTCGTTCGTCCGTTTCGGCACATACAGGTCCAAAAAGGCTAGATCGACTATGAACGTGGACGGTGTTTTGAAAATGTTTTAATCAGGCTACGATCTTTGGGCATTGACTATTGAGGTCAATACTCTTGTAAATTATTTTAAGTCTTCCGCTGTATTGTAATAACTATGTATTTTGTCGCATTTGGAATTGAGGTTCCGCGACAATGATTTAAATGAAGTTATGATGTTTATATCACTGTAACACCCCCAAATCGTAACCCATTTGGAAATGTATTACCGCCAGTAACCTCGGTGTTCCTTACCGAAGCCACCCAAGGCTTTACCGGTTTAAACACAATCATGAAACACAAATGATACAAAATCATTGTAATATTTAATTAAATCATGAATCCCGGGATTACATCCCAATCCCGAATATGACAAATATACAGAGTTAAATCAAACACAGAGGAAGTCTTTCTTAAAATATTACAAAAGAGTTGTGATCACCATGATCACGTGCCCAAGGATCTCAACCTGATTAAAATTATTAAAACATCAAAACAACCGTCATCTTCATAGTCAATCTAGTCTCCTCATATCTGTGTTCTATCTGATGTGCCGAATCGAATGGATGACACCAACCCACATGCAGAGAACAATGTTCGTGGGTTAGTCTAATGAAAGACTATGCAAGGGTACAAAGCAGAGTGGTTCGAAGTAGTCGTATTAGGTTAGACTCATCGTTTCTCGAATAATAACCGATAACGATAGTCAACCACCATACTTCTACTGGAATATATCAAAAGACATGCAGAAGAGACGACTCTGGAAGACTGAATCTCCACAGAGACCGACCCGAAAGAGACTCCAAGAGATTGAGTCTTAAGAAAATATGACAAGTCTGGAACATTTAAAGAATCACTCAACAATGATTTAAAAGCTGACTGAGATGCTTCGGTTCACGACCAACCTCACCGTATAATGCGAATCACCGCATAATACGAATCCAGATTGGAAAGAGAACGTACTACATTCAAGTCAGGATGAGTTTCCTAGCTGCACTATCACTTAGTTGCACTACTCGCCAGGGTACATTAATTATGTGCACTCGGGCACTTATCTTATTTAATTCCAAAACGAGCATTACGTTATAAGCTTTTAAATCTCCATGTAAGAGATATCGGATCTCCACACAAGAGATATCAGATCTCCCCACAAGAGATATAGAAGGATGAACCTTGAAAGATTTGGCACTAGCGAGGTGCGTCCACCCTGAATAAGGGTATGGTCATGACCAGAGAGAAAGTACTGGGGAAGAATCCGCCAAGTACGAGTTATAAAGAAACAACTAAACCCCCACAAGGTATATAGCGTTCCTAACATTCAGTGCTAACTAACAGTATAAGCACAATAATAGTCCAGGATAAATCCACATAAATGCCCGCAAGGCGATCATAAATAATAGCGTTGTTCTAGCAGATATACAACCTATTATATGATTTTCCAAAACAGTTTATAAAACCTTTTCCAGACATGAACAATAATCAGTCCAAATTAATTAACAATTAAGCAATTGATAATTAATGGAAATATGGAATGATAAGCAAGAGCGAACCGCCACTTGCCTGGAGTAGATTCGGCGATGAATCTAGACGAGACGACTACTGATTATATCCTTTCCGAGGATATGGCCTAAGCTTCATATAGCTCCAACGGGTTACGAGTCCACACGCGATCCAGCATATGACATATTAATTAATCTCAATTAATTTGTCTGGACGAACTCAAAGAATTAAATTTAATACATTTTTATGATTTTAAATCATAAAAATATTTATTAAATTTTCCTAAAGAAAATACGGATAAAAGGGAATCGAAATTATACCGCTCGATCGATCTCAGGTTAAATCTGGACTGGATGTCTAATTGGGCTTTCGGCCCAACAGACTCAAAACAAAGGAGGGGGCCCACCTGGGCACTATTCATCTCCTTTAACCTTTCAACCTCCGAATTAGACCAACAGACAGAGGAGCTCGGCTGGGGAATCTCGGCTTCAACAACGGACGACGCCGGGGATGGAGCGGCATCGGCGGGGAGGAAGAGCACGACGCCAGGACACCACCGCAGCTCGCACAGGAGACGGAGCCGGAACAGGGAAGACGTCGGAGCAGGGGAGATCGAATGAGAGAGGTGTGCAAAGCCTAAGCTTGGCTCCCTTATAAAGCTCAAGGAGGAGGCGTGGTCTTCCTTACCACCACATCAACAATCTGGCCGAGATTTGCACACGGGGGAGTATTCGTGGCAGTATTTTAAGGGGGGGAGTATTCGTGGCAGGCGTGCAATTGTCATGGAGGAATGGTTTTGGTATGGGGTTTTAAACCCCGGAAATTATATGTTTGTATCCAAACAAATATTCTAAGTCCCGAAAATACATCGAATGTATTTTATACCACTCACGGAATTATTTCGGACATCATGGATGTTACGGAAAATCCGAACTCCACTGAAAGCGAAATAATTATAAAACGAAGGATGGGAAAATTACCCAAATACCCTTACTAAAATTAAGGGATATTACATTACTACCCCCTTAAGAAAAGTTTTGACCCCGAAACTTGCATTAAACTAATGAGGAACCTGCCTCAACATCAACTTTACTATCTGAACTTAATATCCATAATCACTTCATCATCTCACAAACCTTATCTCCATATAACATACCAGGTAATAACTCTTACTACCTCCACAAGATTATGTTTACCTTATAATAATGGTCTCCCAAAATTATCATAACGATATTAATGCACCTTCAATAGGAGAACACACATTTCTCCTCCAATCTCTTTATTCACACCAAATTACTCGGAGATTACAGCACTAGGATATTAGTACTACCAACTCAGGAAGTACATACTTGATACCTTCGAGGGGACTACTAGGTCCTCCAACCTCGAAATATCTCTGAGAAACAGGGAAATTTAACCTTACTAGAGATGATAGAATCATCTCGGCACCTTTCGAGTCCTTTCAAAAGAATAGACTAACACCTATGTCTTACAACAACAAGAACAGATCAGTCTTTCTAGATATAGAGGTAACTCCCATACCTCTCATATCAGACTAAAGAAGGCACGACTATGAACGGTGATATTTCAAATTCTTTTCAATTTGAAAACTCAGAGCCTCCGAAAACATTTCTCAATTTAAAACGAGTAAATGGTTTATGAAATCCCAAACCCGTTTAAAAACTTTCGGCTCTGATACCAAATCTGTAACACCCCCAAATCGTAACCCATTTGGAAATGTATTACCACCAGTGACCTCGGTGTTCCTTACCGAAGCCACCCAAGGCTTTACCGGTTTAAACACAATCATGAAACACAAATGATACAAAATCATTCTAATATTTAATTAAATCATGAATCCCGTGATTACATCCCAATCCCGAATATGACAAATATACAGAGTTAAATCAAACACAGAGGAAGTCTTTCTTAAAATATTACAAAAGAGTTGTGATCACTATGATCACGTGCCCAAGGATCTCAACCTGATTAAAATTATTAAAACATCAAAACAACCGTCATCTTCATAGTCAATCTAGTCTCCTCATATCTGTGTTCTATCTGATGTGCCGAATCGAACGGATGACACCAACCCACATGCAGAGAACAATGTTCATGGGTTAGTCTAATGAAAGACTATGCAAGGGTACAAAGCAGAGTGGTTCGAAGTAGTCGTATTAGGTTAGACTCATCGTTTCTCGAATAATAACCGATAACGATAGTCAACCACCATACTTCTACTGGAATATATCAAAAGACATGCAGAAGAGACGCCTCTGGAAGACTGAATCTCCACAGAGACCGACCCGAAAGAGACTCCAAGAGATTGAGTCTTAAGAAAATATGACAAGTCTGGAACATTTAAAGAATCACTCAACAAAGATTTAAAAGCTGACTGAGATGCTTCGGTTCACGACCAACCTCACCGTATAATGCAAATCACCGCATAATACGAATTCAGATTGGAAAGAGAACGTACTACATTCAAGTCAGGACGAGTTTCCTAGCTGCACTATCACTTAGTTGCACTACTCGCCATGGTACATTAATTATGTGCACTCGGGCACTTATCTTATTTAATTCCAAAACGAGCATTACGTTATAAGCTTTTAAATCTCCACGCAAGAGATATCGGATCTCCACACAAGAGATATCAGATCTCCCCACAAGAGATATAGAAGGATGAACCTTGAAAGATTTGGCACTAGCGAGGTGTGCCCACCCTGAATAAGGGTATGGTCATGACCAGAGAGAAAGTACTGGGGAAGAATCCGCCAAGTACGAGTTATAAAGAAACAACTAAACCCCCACAAGGTATATAGCGTTCCTAACATTCAGTGCTAACTAACAGTATAAGCACAATAATAGTCCAGGATAAATCCATATAAATGCCCGCAAGGCGATCATAAATAATAGCGTTGTTCTACCAGATATACAACCTATTATATGATTTTCCAAAACAGTTTATAAAACCTTTTCCAGACATGAACAATAATCAGTCCAAATTAATTAACAATTAAGCAATTGATAATTAATGGAAATATGGAATGATAAGCAAGAGCGAACCGCCACTTGCCTGGAGTAGATTCGGCGATGAATCTAGATGAGACGACTACTGATTATATCCTTTCCGAGGATATGGCCTAAGCTTCAGATAGCTCCAACGGGTTACGAGTCCACACGCGATCCAGCATATGAGATATTAATTAATCTCAATTAATTTGTCTGGACGAACTCAAGGAATTAAATTTAATACATTTTTATGATTTTAAATCATAAAAATATTTATTAAATTTTCCTAAAGAAAATACGGATAAAAGGGAATCGAAATTATACCGCTCGATCGATCTCGGGTTAAATCTGGACTGGATGTCTAATTGGGCTTTCGGCCCAACAGACTCAAAACAAAGGAGGGGGCCCACCTGGGCACTATTCATCTCCTTTAACCTTTCAACCTCCGAATTAGACCAACAGACAGAGGAGCTCGGCTGGGGAATCTCGGCTTCAACAACGGACGACGCCGGGGATGGAGCGGCATCGGCGGGGAGGAAGAGCACGGCGGCAGGACACCACCGCAGCTCGCACAGGAGACGGAGCCGGAACAGGGGAGACGTCAGAGCAGGGGAGATCGAACGGGGGAGGTGTGCAAAGCCTAAGCTTGGCTCCCTTATAAAGCTCAAGGAGGAGGCGTGGTCTTCCTTACCACCACATCAACAATCTGGCCGAGATTTGCACACGGGGGAGTATTCGTGGCAGTATTTTAAGGGGGGGAGTATTCGTGGCAGGCGTGCAATTGTCATGGAGGAATGGTTTTGGTATGGGGTTTTAAACCCCGGAAATTATATGTTTGTATCCAAACAAATATTCTAAGTCCCGAAAATACATCGAATGTATTTTATACCACTCACGGAATTATTTCGGACATCATGGATGTTACGGAAAATCCGAACTCCACTGAAAGCGAAATAATTATAGAACGAAGGATGGGAAAATTACCCAAATACCCTTACTAAAATTAAGGGATATTACAATCACACTTGTTGATTATGATTTGTGTTTAAACCGGTAAAGCCTGGGGTGGCTTCGGTGTGGAAACCGAGGTCACTGGCGGTAATACCTTTCCAAATGGGTTATAAATTTGGGGGTGTTACAATGGTAACTTAAATTGATATATATAAACCTGTGAAAACTTTCTGACTACTTTATAAACCTGTGGAAACCCTGTATGTAGACTAACTGTACTATTTCTTAAGTTGTATTGTCGCAATAAACAATGAGAATGTTAGATAAGTTTTGATTTTTGTCACAATTGCACGAATTACCATTGGTTGAATACTTCATGTCAGTGTTGTTCATATTTTTATCACATGGTATAGTTATATTGTTGAAATGAATTACAATGTCAGTTTGTGAAACATTGTTGTGTGTTTAAAGTTAATGTTTTTATTTGTCTAAGTTTATAGCTCTCTTCCTCTCGCAACTTCCTTCTCTTCTCCTCTGATCTATACATCTCAGTATGTTTGTTTAAAATTTTAACCATTTGTTATGAAAATGAGAACCAATTTGTGTATAGAAAAAACTCAAATGTTGATATTCTTTGTTGTTTGTCTATCTCCACCAGACCAACTGAAGTGCTGTAGTCGATTAAAGAATACACGGAGGAATTTGAAATGGCTAGAAATGTAAAATTTGGGTTAGCTCATTCTGACTAGTAAGCAATAGCCAAACTTTCTTCTTTCATTTTGCACCTGTTTAATTTCACCCGAAAACATAAGATTCCTAGTTTTTTTATGTTTCTCTTTTATTTCATTTTTTAATTGAAAAACAGATGGTTGCCTCTAGAAAAAATGAGAGGAGGTCAACATTCCATTTTCAAATTCCTTTTTCACATCCTGTTATGTAGTTTTTAAGTATATGCTCATTTTGTATTTATTGACCTCATATAATTTTTATTGTTTAGGGTCATTTATTGAGATTTGAAGGGAAAAAAATTCAAGGCAGAGTCAACCAAAACTGTCGACGTGAAATGCTGAAAAATATTGAGAAATGCCTCTCCTCTATGGACTGGCAGAGGATAATAGATGGTCCATTTGGACCTACTGTGAAGATGGTTCGTCGATAAACCTTTTCATGTCAGCTTGTGCATTACATTTTATTCCGTCAAGTAGAAACGATCAAGTTGTGGGAGACATGGTATGACCTGCAAGGACAGCTGCTACGTTTTTCAATGAAGGAGTTCACACTTGTCACGGGGTTAAACTATGGTACAATTACGGATAATGATCTGAAGCCGGATAAGAATGTCGTGAAAGAGGTATTTGATGTACAAAATCTGACCTTGGCTGAGCTGGAGATCCTATTTATGCGTACACGGAATGACAGCCCTTTGAAATATAAAATGGCATTATTGATTATATTAGAGGGCGTCATTCTTGGGGTTGAGAAAAAGGTTCGCATAAACATGGGTCATGTCAAATTATTGACTGATATCGATCGATTCACGAAATTCCCGTGGGGCAGGGTTTGCTACATTGAAACTCACCAGGGTTTGAGTTCAACGGTGAAGAAGAGATTGGAGACGGTACAAACAAGCAAAGACTCAAGTGCAAGGTTGGGTTACAAACTCAAGGGGTTGCCAATGGCCTTTCAGGTAACGTTTTTTATGTAATGTATATACTTTTGAAGTAGGTATTGTAATTAAAATATATTGATGGTTTCTTACAAAAAATAAGAATCATACCGACAAGAAAAATTACGCTTCAGGTATGGCTATATGAAGCTGTAAAACCAATTGCTTCAGTATTTGCACATTTGGTGGATAAGGAGGCCTATCCACGCGGTCTACGATGGTCATCTGATGCACAACCTGATGCGATGGCTGTGGAGTCTTTGTTGGGGAAGGCCACATCCCGTTTTACTCCAAATGTGGTGTTAATAGAGGAAGAAGCTGAGGTGGAGTGAAGGATAATTACTTTGAAAATGCAGTTGAGAAATTTGAGCTAAGTAAGAAGAGCTCTATCAATGGTAGAAGAAAAGGAAAGAGTATTTCGGCCCCTGCCCTGACTGCGAAGACCTCGGGCTTGGATGCAAGACAGGTGATGTGCGCTATGAAAGAGATGATTGAGTGTATGAGTAATTTGGAAAATCAAGTAGAAGTAGGATTTAGTGCTATCAAAAAAGCCTTGGGCATAATGGAGGATGACGACAAAGATATCCACAACAACTCAGATGCAACAGATGATGAAGAAGAGGACATTGAACAAGAGGAAGAGGTAGGTAAGATAACTGTCAACAATTGTTATTCTATTTTTTAACTTAGATTTTTATGTCCTGCAAGCTGAAGCTATATTTTTGTCGGAATGTAGAATAGGAATGTCATATTTAAAAGATAAAATGTCATTGTTTTTCAACTTGATATTGATACACTTAGTTATATTTCTTGTAAGTTAAAGTTTTTTTTTGCCAAAACACTATAACAAGAATGTCTAGTAACAAAATAGAATGTCAGTGTTTTTAAGTTGGATGGATGCATGTAGGTTAGTTTTATTTCTTGTATGTTAAAGCTTTTTTTTGCCAAATACTATAACAGGAATGTCATAGTAACAAAATAGAATGTCATTGTTGTTAAGTTGGATGGATGCATATAGGTTGGTTTTATTTCTTACAAGTTAAAGCTTAATTTTTTGTCAAACTATAGATTAGGAATGTCATATTTACAACTTAATATGTTTAGATTGATGCACGTAGTCATAATTCTTGTAAGTTAAAGCTAATGTTTTCTTTATTAAAGCAGAATGTTGTAGATAGTCGTGATGAAGATGTCGAAATGGATGGAATGTGAGGGGGGTCTGCTTCAAGTCTAAGCGAAATGGTACATGATGACGATGATGATGGTGACATTCAAGTCGACAATGCCAATGTAGGATCTATGATTGTTTTTCTAAAGCAAAAGGATGATGATTATGATGGAGCAGGCAACAATGCCAAGCTACCAGTTGAGGTGGAAGGAGATGCTACCAAAGAAGCTGAGGTGGGAGGAGACGCTACCAAAGAAACAATTGGAGTCTCAACAAGAAAAACCCGCTCAAAAAAATACAACTGTTGAAAAGAGGGACCATTCTCAAAGGAAGAGAGGATTGTCCAGACAAGTCGATAATCCCAAACGATGAAAGGTTTCAACGTCCAAAGGTCTTTCAGACACGGCTAAACTGTACGCTTGGTTAGACTCGAAGGAAAGGTTAGGAAGTTGTCCCTCCTGTCTTGATAATATGAATGCTTGTTTGCGATGTTGTTAATTAAACTATCTTATGATGTAGTGAGGAGTTTGAGTCTCCAACTAGAGAACATCTACAAAAGGATTTTTATTGAGATATTGTTGCAACCAATGGGGTGGCTGAGATGTAGTGATGAGTTCTGATATGGCATCTATTATACTTTGTGTTTGTAGCACTTGGACGAATGTATGTATTATCTTGGTTGTCGTGTGCGTGACAAACCAGTGGCAATATTGGACAACTATTTTCAGCGGAACTTGGACAAGGAAATGAAGAGATGGTTGCCAGTTAAGGAAAATATGTTGTTGCTCCATCTAAGATGAGATACTTGCGTGGGGAACTGCCTACACTTTAAGGGAAGGATTGGAAGGACGTGGATCGTATATACATCCCCTTCAATTTCAAGGAGAAACATTGGGTAGCTCTGGAGATAGAACTGAGGAAATGGTCTGTCATTGTATATGATCCCGACGTCAATTTGTACAAATTGTCGGACGTCCATAGGTTCCTTACATAGTTGACATTTATTCTGCCTATTATGATATCACAATATGAGCCCTTGACATCAATTTATGATGATAGGGGGGGAAATCCCCTAAATGTGACTCGTGTTCCTACATTGGAGAGAAACAAAAGAGGGTTAGTTGTTTACATCAATTGTTCAATATTTGGTTTGAAAGTGGTTATAATATCAGAAAACTAACTACATTTTTTACTTGTGCAGGGGCGATTGCAGCGTCTTCACGATCAAGTAAATAAAAATGCTAAGTTCCGGACGTCGTCAAAACATCATGAACGTGGGTGACAAGCTTGTGGATCACTATAGAAAAAGGATAGTCGTTAGTATTTTCGATATGAAGTGGTTTGACTAGTGAAGGATATCTTAATTAGCACATTTTATGTAATGTTTGGGGTAGTTGGGATAGTTTGGTATGATTCTGATTGTGTAGTTCTTGCTAGAATTGACTTGTCTTGGTGACAATAAGGGGTGTTCAGATTATTATGGAAATCTAGCAAAATTGTTTGGTGCATTTATTCTTGGCTAAATGTAGCTGGCAATTTTCCTTGTAGATGCTGAGATATGAATTGCACAATACAGTGTTGAGATATGAATTGCACAATACATGTATACTTCATGTCAGTTATGTTCATATTTCTTGTCTGTTGTGTTCATATTTTTTGTCACAATTGCACAATACATGTATACTTCATGTCAGTTATCGAATACGAATAATTCATGTCAGTGTTGTTCGTAGTTTTGTCACATAGTAGAATTCTATTGTCGGAATTATCCTTTTCTTTTGGTTGTTTTGGGATTATGGAAAGAATTTTTTAATAATATTTGTTTTTGTTTACCTTTTTGTTTTATTATTATGAAATTATAAAAAGGTAAAATAAATTCTTTTTGAATAAAAAGGTAAGACTAAGCAGCAAAATCCCCCAAAACCGTTCCCTCCCCCTCCCCCCCCCCCCCCCCCCCCCAAATTCCCTCCAAAAGCTTATTCCCTATTATCGCGACTCTGCAACTTCCATCTTTCTCATCTCTCCATTGCTGCAACTTCCAGTTTCTTCAACCCAACTCGACATTCGTCGCCCTCCACTTTTTCTGACTCCTCCCTCTCCGAACTAAACCTCTATTGTTGCAACCTCTGAACCTCGTAAAAAAACCCTAGAAAATGGCAGTGCTTAGAGGCGGTAAAGAATCGAGCCCAATGAAGAGTGGAGAGAAAAGGAAGAGAAAAGAAGACGATAGCTAGGGTCGAAAGAAGAAGAAGCAGAGAGATGAAGTGCATGTGAAAGGGAAAAAAATCTTCTGACAGTCCCATAGCCAAAAAATCCGGGAAGGGCAGGTCGAAGAGCCCAAAAGCGAAAACAGTAAAGGCAAAAAAACCCATAATCTTGAAAGGGGACGTAAGTTTTCTACATTTTGTCTTGTTAGGCTTCGGAAATGGTTCGATTTGTATATTTTGTGTTTGTTTAGGATATTTTTCATTTCGTTTATAGATTAGGACAATTATTATAGAGGGGAACCATTCTACAGAAGCATTAACATTAACTGTAGGGTGCACTTTGTTCGTGAGATTGAAAATAAGTTGACAGATGCAGATTGGCAACGAGTTTTGGATGGCCCGTTTGGAAAAGTAATGAAAATGTTGCAGCATGTGTCATTTTCTTCACAGACATTGCATGCAGTTCTATTCAAGCAACTTGAAACAAAAACGAAGTAGGAGTCTTGGTATGAGGTGGCAGGAAAAGAGTTGAGGTTTCCGATCAAGGAGTTCAGTCTCATCACTAGACTAAATTGTGGGGAAATTCCATTTGTGGATACTAAAGGTGACAGGCTAGTAATGGAGCGATTGTTTATAGTCCAAGTGGTCCTAAGATGACAGTACAAGATGTTTACAATAGATTCAAAGAACATCGTGAGTTGGACATTACAAGCTGAAGTTGGCACTGTTGTTGATAGTTGATGGTCAATTGCTGGGAGGGGATAAGAAGAGGCTGGTGAAGTCGCTACATGTAAAGTTGTTGGAAAATATGGATAAATTATGGGATTATCCATGGGAAAGGATTGCTTATAAAGAGCTTCACAAGTCATTGACCACATCACTGGCCAAAAGAATGCAAACAGTAGAGAAGGCAAAGCTACTCTCCAACCTACCAAGAATTCCATATTTCATTCAAGGCATGCCATTTGTGTTTCATGTATTTATATTATTCATTTTTAATGATTTAAATATGAATTACTGAGTTCTGTGGTGTCTGGATGGAGTGATACTCATAGTGAAACAACAGTTTGTTGTTATTTGCATCATAGTTGTATACTTTATGCTATAGTGTGACCGTATGTTTGAATACAGGGTGACAGGGTCATCGTGAATATGCAGGATGTCTGTTTGGTTTGAAGGGTGCATTTACAAAATATCATGATGTCTGCAAGATGTTATTTGTTGTTTGATTTAAACAACATACTAGTTTTTCATCATAGTTTTATGTGCATTCTAGATAGTTTTATGTGTATTCGAGTTAGATTTTAGGTTACATGGTGACCTGATTTAAAATATAGGATGACAGGATATCATGATTTAATGTATCATAGTTTTATTTGCATTCATTTTTTTGTCTGGTTTGATAATTTACTAATACTCAAACCACTTGTTATTGTAGATATGGGTATGGGAAGATGTGCCAACAGTTGGTCTCCTATTTGCATCAAGGTTGAGAGAATTTGCAATGCCTCGAGGTATTCGTTGGTTTTCAGATGAAGTCCCTGAACGTGGAGTCTTGGAGTTGTCTTTGCCTGATCCAACAAATGTGGTTAAGCCCATTCTTATTTTCGATGAAGATGAGGTGGATATGTTGTCCGACTGCTACTATGCTGATAAAAATGATGACCGGTATTTTGACAAGATTGTGAAGGAAGCAATGAAGGGTTTGAAGAAGAAGGGAAAGGGGAAGAAGAAGCAAGGGAAAGATGGGTCGAGCCCGAGTAATGCATTTGTGCATTCATCAGAGGTGATAAGTGAGATTTTCAGAATGATGAAGAGGATGGAAAAAGGAGTGCTTGAGAGGGTAGGAAGGCTGGAAAAGAGGGTATCAAACTAGGAGGAGGTGCCTAAGCGTAAGAGTAAGGGGAAACCAAAGATTGAAGAGGATGAGGAAGATTTTGAATCCTATGATGAGTTTGATGAGGACGAAGAGGAAGTTTATAAGGATGACCAGGAAACAGAAGATGATGAGGAGGTGTCTAACACAAGGCCATAGTATTGGACGTTTTCTGGCCTGAAGATTATAAGGATGCATTGAAATACTATGTCAAAAATCATCAAACTATTCCACCTACAACTAAACGTGCAATTGAATACTTTAGGGGAGATAGGCATACATTGTATAACTCCAGTTGGGATGATGTGGACTTCATTTATGCCCCCTACAACCTCCTTAAGGAACATTGGATAGCTCTATAGATCGATCTACAACAATGGCAGACAAATGTATATGATTGTAATATGGATTTGAACAACAACTTGGATGTAGAGAACATGGTGTATGGGGTGAGCAAGTTTCTTCCTCACTTCATCAGACAATATCGGCCACTTGCCCAGAAATTTGCACATAGGGGTACTGAGGAGTTTACATTTTTCAGAATTCAAGGAGTGAAGCAGAACAAGCGTGGATCAGTCGAAATATTATTACCCTTACCAATTTTATTATATACTTCATCTAACTAACTTTAATGCATTTTCTGTTCCTAGAAATGACTGTGGGATATACACTCTGAAACACATAGAGATGCTCAGTGCTGGTTGGAAAAATATTGACGTTGTGGCAGACAAATTTATCGACGGCTTCAGGAGGGATATGGCTCACAGCGTGTTTGACGGGGTATGGAGGTTGAACATAAGGAACCCCAAGGTTTTAATTGGATGTTTGGATAATTTTATTGAGGTCGAACATGTTGTTCGAAAACATTAGTTTTTTTTTGTGTTTTGGACATTTGTTTAGATTACGTACAATGTTATGACAACTTAAATGGCATGACATGATATGTACTATTTAAGTGTCATTTCATACTTGATCAAGGACAATGTAGTAGTTAAGTTCCAGTTAAATGACAGTTAAATGGATGTTACATGGCAGTTAAATGGAAGTTATATGGCAGTTAGACAGTTAAATGGTAGTTAGGCAGTTAAATGGCAGTTGTGTAAAGTAATATAGAGACATTGACTTTATAATATACATATTATAAAGTAGCATGACAAGATGCGTGTAATAAGAATGTGGGATGTCTGTTAAAGTACTGACATAGGGGATTCTCAGATATTTACAAAGATAAGTACATTCCTGACAGGATATATAAATAACATTGACATGATATTAACACTACTAACTCCTTTTTAGTAAATAATCCGTCATAAATCTACCCCTAACTGCCCACCAACTCCTCTTTATATACCCGTAACTGCCAACCAATTCCTCTTTATATACCTCCTCTTAGCCACATTTCCTCATCTATAACTCTTACAACATCTTCCTAATCTACACAACTCCACATTCCCTCCTCTTCCTTCCTTCCCATGGATGAACAACCGGCAGAACATAGGGTGTATACCACGGTCCATACCAACGGGAGAATCGTCCCTACGAGGGGACAAATGGCCAGGAATGCCACCCACTTCTACGAGGGTGGCACTTCTAAAAAATGGTCGCCGATGGCTGAAAGGGTAAGAGACATTTGGTGGCTCATTAGCCAACTTTATAATTTTAACAACTTTGAACGGGACACTTGCTACTTCTTTGAAGTAGTACCCCTACACGGCGGCCCTCGTACCTTGAGGGCCTTGCAGAACCGTGGAGACGTGGCCGCCCTTGCCAACCTTGGTAGAACAATGGATTTCATTAATATCTATATCATGACCGGAGAGGTCGACGACGTGCTTCACCCACGCGCCCTCCCAGCCTGAGACATGTCCTCCGCAAATGTGTCTATGTAATATTTAGTATTTTAGTGTAGTGACTATCTAATGTCACATAGTATTTAGTACTTTATGAAGTATTTTGGAATGCATTTTAGTGTAGTGACTATCTAATGTCACATAAAATTTAGTACTTTATGATAATATGTGTAATATCTAGTTCTTTATGAAGCATGTTATGTATTTTTGTTTTATATAATATAGTATTTTATTATAATGTCGCATAATTTCAAACCGTATTAAAGACGATAAGACAGTTCAGTGAGTATGACAGGATTGGTTATGTTTTTTCTTCCCATTTTAATCATTCTCTTCTTCTTCCTATGTGATCTGGACTGCCACTCGTGTTGGTCGGTAGGGTTATTTCAAACCATATTGAACCTGTCAGGATATATATGGAATCATGACGAGATTGTGTTAAATTCTATGAATGCGCGAAAATGAATATGCGAAATATCATTAAAGAAGAAAATTACATTAACTACTTTCGACTAAATATCATTTCAACCAATTCAAACCACATAAATTACATTAACTACTTTGAAACCATATCGACCATGACTTGCTTCTGTCTTTGAAGAAAAGAAAGTTCACAAGAAAAAAGTCATAAGCAAATTACATTAACTAGGTTCAAAAGTAATATGAATGCATCACGACATCTTTCAAGAGTTTGGATCTCTTACTGTACATATTAACAGAAGAAATCTTTCAAGAGTTTTAGAGTTGTCAAAGACTCAAAATTTGATCCGACCCGCAAACCCGACCCGACCCGTGTTTGCTGGTTTGAGACCTAACCCGAAAAGTATTGGGTCAAAAGTGACCCGACCCGTTCGACCTGAAAATTTTTGGGTTAGGTCAATACAAATGTGTTTATTTTTTATATATTAAATATTATGATATATTTTATTATTAAAATATTATATAATAATAATTTTTTGATTCATTATTTTTTGTTTTAATTAAAATATTATTTTAATATTCATTTTATAAAATTTTGACAAGGCGCTCTCGACCTGCTGGGTCGACCCGAACCCGTACCTGATCCGACCCATAATCGACCCGCAAATTTTGACCCGCAATCGACCCGATCCGTAAATGACCCGACCCAATACGCTTAAACCCAAACCCGACCCGTTTGACACCTCTAAAGAGTTTGCATCTCTTACTACACATATTAACAGGATGCGTTCAACATCAAACGAGATGAAGCATCAACACCAAAAGTATTTGTTATTCAAAAAACCATCAAAAAATTTAAACTTGATCATGGGGCGACTGCGGGGTTAGGAAAATTTTGTGAGTTATGTCCGAGGGTTCCACAACTTCCACACCTTCTCCTCGGACCCATGTATTCTCCACGTGACATGATTCTTTTCTTCCTTGGTCTTCCTGATTTCCTCCTAACGTTCGGGGGCAAGCATGCTTTATTCAAGATAGTCCCATGAAACTTCCCAATGCTCAAAGGCAGGGACCGGATACAATGTTTCCTTGTATACTTCCTTCCACTTTTCAGCCGTAAATAAGGGATGCACCAGCTATACAAGATCGACACCACAATCCTTGGTAGCCGCTATGGCATGCGCACAAGGAATTTGGTCAATTTGGAATGCGTTGCAGTAGCATGTTCGAGCATGGAGGTTTACCAAGAATGTAGTTCCATTGGCATGCACTTGAAACTCATATTGATTCAGTCTATTCATAACCATTGTCAACGACCTCAAATAATGAACTTCTAGCTCACGACACAATGTCGGGGTTAGCACTTGTGAACAAGATTCTCCCTTTTTCCTCCGTTCACAAAACCACTGAATCATGACATTCACTATACCATCAAGCAAGCCAATCAGCAACATTCGACGCAGCCCCATTAATCGACTATGAATGGATTCCACATTGTTTGACGTCATAATATTGAATCTATTCGCGGGCATATGCAACCTTGTCCACGCTTCAAATCCAACACCTCTTAGGTAGGTACCCACATCTAGGGACTGGGCGCAAAGTCTTGATATTCACGGTTTAATTCATGTATGGTGTAGGCTTGATTTGCCTTTTGGTACAGAATCCACAAGTCATTCATTTTAAATATGGCCTTCACATTTTGAAATAGGTGAAGTGTGCAACAACCATGCTTCGCGAAGATGTAGTGCTCTCTTAAACCTTTGTAGATGCTTCCATGACGGTCAGACACAAAGACGAGGCCATTCTCGTCGGCTACAACAGAACATAGGTGTCGGAAAAAATATGACCATGAGTTGTCATTCTCGCTATCAACAATAGCAAAAGCCATTGGATATATTTGTCTATTTCTGTCTTGTGCCACTGCTACTAGAAGTGTTCCCTTGTACTTTGATCCTAAATAGGTACCATCCACTGTTATGACCTACAATCAATTTCACCAGCTTTACAAAATGACAGTGTATACGTGACAATATAATACTTACATGCTACAGAAAGCTACATTTATTTTGACAAAAAATACATTCACCGTGACAAAACTTATATTTACCTTTCTTAAAAACTGCATTCCCTTGTGCCAAGTACCCAAGCTGAAAAAACAATACTTGAATCGACGATTAGAATCTACTTCAACATGTGTGACTGTCCTTGTATTCATCCCTTTGAGCATGTACATGTATCCATGAAGACGGTTGTAGCTTTGCTCAGTTGTGCCTCTTATCCTATCTATGGCGGTTAAACATGCTCGATTTGCCTTGTTGTAACTAACTTCCACTCCTATTTTCTTCATTAAGTATTGAATTTGTGCAGCACGAGGTCCATTACATGTACCGGTTGTGTTAAAGCTACCACATATTAAGGTTAGTTTATATGCATACTGAAAAATATATATGATCTCATTGACAGGATTGTTTACTTACCTTGATATTATTTGGTCAGCAATTACGCTTGAACTTGCATGTGTGTCGTGGTTATGCTTTAGCTTCATGTCACATGTGTGTTGTCCATAATACTTCCTTACTTCAAACAATCCTATATTGCCAAGAGCGTCCCCACGACAAAAAAAGGTGCAACTAGGATCGATGCACCTTACGACATATAACTTCGTTTCAGATTTCTGGACATGCATCTGGAAGCGCCTCTGTAATGCCTTCAAGGATAAATGATCCTTAAGATCCTTCTTGCAGTTGAAATGCTCTCCAACTTATATTTCCAGATCATTGCATTTCACCCTATCACCCTCCATTGGCTCTTCCAAATCATCCAATTGTCTTTTACTAACCTTTTTGCTACGATGGTACTTGGCTTCAATCTCTTAGAGAACTTCCTCATCAATGTCAATAAATAAGTTTTTCACTTCATTAGTGTCACCCAGCAATGGCCCTTTAAATTCATATTCCCTACAATCTTCTTCAACATCTTCCTCAAAATCATCCTCAAAATCATCCCAAACATCATGCACAACATCTTGTCCAATGTCTTCCCTATAATCACTGTTAATCTCAATACATTCATGTATTTTTTTCCTTCTTGTGAAAGACCTTGTTTCTCTCCCATCACTTTTCGAATCTGCCTCAGATTGGCTCACCAAGTCAACTATTTTTACTTCCCTATTGTTGTCACCACAAAATTTTGGTTGCATTTCATACATGTCACAATCAACTACATTCGGGATAGCTTCAGTTGTACGAATGTCGCTTACCACATTTCTCTTGTCATATTTGGTACCATTTGTACTTGGTTGACCACCCATCACAACCTCGACATCTGCCTCTTGACTTTGTGTTAACGGTGGCGGAGTGAGAGACATTGTGATGTCGACCTCCACAATAGGCCTCACATTTACATACTCTGTGTTTGCAAATTCTTTGTTTCCTTTCTTTTTCAAACTCGCATATAATACGATAGGGCAAATTGCATCTTCTGATTGCAAGTTCACAAATTTGAAAGCTTCAAGGTCGTCGTCATCTTTGACATCGATTGGTGGTAACTTTGGTTTCCGCGGTGAAAGATATTTTAGCTCTATTTCATCTATCTCCTCAATGAAATTTTTCTTCTCAGCCAACTTTTTCCTCAGATTTGAGTAATTGATATCTTTAGACACAACAATCGTTATGATCCCTTCGAAAACCCACTTGTTTCCTTTATATATCCATTCACCATATATTCTTAGAGTCAAGTAGTATGATCTTTTACCTGTTATACGAAGAAGAATCAAACACAAGTAGAATTACACGGATTTACTACATGACAAACGTTGACAGTATTATGTCTAACACTGACGGCATTATGACGAACATGACTAACACCGACATTAGTTTTAGAAAGTTAGGGTTTTAGTCCATCCTGAATTGAAGATAGAAAGGGTTTTCTAGCTAAACGGGAAAATAATGTGTAGGAAAATCAAATATATTAGAATCAAGGAACAAATGTGAAAGTCATATTTGAGCAATGCTGAAAAGAAGCTGAAAGGTTATTCTTTCTTGTTTAGGGAACCACATAAGAATGTCTTGTAAAGAGGAATAAATGTGAAAGTCAAAACTCATCCATTATTTAATTCTTCTATTCCAAAGACATTGAAGATGCAAGCAGAAGCCTTTTTGAAGATTTGTGGTTTTAACAGGATTTGTGGTATTACGGTGGATTTGTGGTTTACAATTGGGGTTATTTTAGTGAAGACTCACAAGTGGGTAAAGGGATAGAAAATAGAGGGAAAGTTGTTCACTTTTGGAGGGAAAACAGAGGTCAAATCATGGCAAGTACTATAATCACAGAGGTCATGTCAAGTAATTATTTTTGCAACAATATTAAAAAAGGAATGACATGGCCAAAAAATGAAAAAAAAACAAAAGTACAATTTCAATATTAACCCAACCAAACTGCATCATCGACCTTTCCCTACTGATTCTTCGCCCAACAACCAAAACCCTCTCCTTCTTGTTCGTTTCGGTGAGCCAACGACATTTACTGTGCCGAACACAAGGTAACTACATGGAAACCAACCGACCAAATTTGGTTAGTTGTTCAAATCTCGGTACCTCTATTTTTTTTCTTTTATAAAACCCTAACGAAAGTAGCAAAGTGCATTCTCAAAAATCTTTAATTAAATCTCACTATTTGTACTTGGTTTCTAATGGTTGATGCTTTCTTGCTGCTTAATTATGTACTATTGAGGCTGAAATGTCTAAATAATCAATGTATAAACAAAGAATCTCACTACCTTGTTGAAAAAAATGGGTAGGAATTTCTAATTCTTTATGGGTGATGCTTAATTGAGGCTGGAATGTACAAATTAATTGTAATATACTATGTACATGCTACTGGTTTTATGGGTATTACTGTAATCAGTTAACGTTTTTGCAGCTACTTGAATTCTTTGTACATGCTAATGTTTCTATTGCCACTCGTTTAGACCTTTTGATGGTTTATGTTGTCAATTTCCTGCTATTTAGTATGTATAATTTCGTGAGTTTTTTGTCTGCTTTTCATAGTGGGTCAATCTGGTAATTAGAGGGTCACATAAGCAAGCATGTATCAGGTTTATTTTGCTGGAACTTTGATTTCTGTATGTAGTTCAACTGAAATCCAATGTCAGACAGCGACATCTCAAGTTATCAAAGCGGGGACCCCAGAAAGTATGAATATCCACCTACATCTCCTACATGTTCTGAAATAGAGGAAAAGTTGCAAGAATAGTTAGAAATGTTGCTAACGAATAGCCCACGTTCCCGCATGTTGGATGAAATAATCACACGCCTACCTACTGAGAAACATGAATGCTCACAAAGAATTATGGAACTCAATACAAATGAGGTGCACTTCGAGGCTACAATTATGGAACTCTATGCAAGGGTGGCAGAACTTGAAGGTGAAAACAAGACACTACACTGCTAGAAAAAAAAAGAGCAAACTTGTATTCAATCCTATTTGTGCATTTGGTGTTGGTGTAATTGTAAGGATTAGCGCTTTTAGTATTTGTTATCGAGCATGTAGGTCACAACTATGAAGTATGTACCTGATAACTTTGGTTTTTTATGTAAAAGGATGAATTAAATTTCGAATACTATTTCTTGTAAGTGGTAAGTATTATTGTGTAGCATGGTTGATTCTGCATGTCAGAGTGCCAAAATTTAATATCGCTCTTCATGTAATTTTTGCAAATTGAAAAACAATGCCAGTACTAAATACCATTACATTACTCAAAAACTGATAGTTGCCAGTACTCAAAAACAAATCGAGCTAAGAACTCATCTTCTTCAATCTACCACTTTAATATTCCATTACTTCAGTTGTTAGTTGCACTAGCATCACATTGAAATATATGGATCCTGCTGCTTCACGCGAAAAGCACAGCCTTCATAGACGCTATTTGCAACACAATGGCATAACATGTGGTCCTAGTGCCAGTCCTGCCAATGGCCAACAACACGGTTACGCAACATTTTTACTGCATTTGATAAAAAAAACTAAGTTTTTTTACCGAGAAATACCTTTTCAATAATATAAGGATTTCCAACAATAATAAGCAATGATCTGGCATGAGTCATGGCAAAATTGAACCTCTTCGGGTTGCTCAGAAATCCCAAACAAAAAGTCCTGTCAAATTTGTCGTGTTTCACAGTTGATCTTACAGTTGACAGGATGATCACTTCCCTTTCTTCACCTTGAAATTGCTCAACCCCGCCTATCTTAATATCAGTCATATGTAGAGACTTGAGAGCCTTCCCTATCTTTAGTACATGTTGTGGGAAATGGGTAATAATCCCGATGTCGTGCTTAAAGACATTCCTTGTTTTGAGATTCTGTATAAGCTCAACCACCTTACTAGCTTCAATCCTATTAAACCATGAAGGGATGCCCTTTTCCCTCTCATCCAAGCCTTGGATGCCATAGAACTTTACAGGGAAGTTCCCGTTTGGAAGCAGATCAGCCTAAGGTAAGGAAGATGTGTCACTTTCTTCTCGATATGGAATCAATGCTCCGCTATAAAACAATCTTGAAGGAAGAGAAAGAATGTCATGGTGGCTCCGGTAATTCTTCACCAACATTGTGACATAATTGCGATCCCCTGAGCTGTAAACTTCAAAGTCCAGCAACCTCTCCAGAAAAGACCTTCCCAACCCATAAGCCTCAACATGCTTTGAATGAATATCAAGGCCAAGTTGCTTGGGATCACCAGCAAGAACAATCACCGTGTTCTTTTCACAAAGGTTTGATATGGGGATCATTGTCTGTGACTCTAAACTATAGGCAACAAATTATTTGTTGTAATCTTCCGCTTTCCATCATACTCATGGGGAAAGAGGAAATTTTTGTGTAATGCCTCTGCAGATCCAATGGCTTGACGGAGCCTACTGAAATTTACCCCGTTGTACACAAAATAGACTTCATACAGATTGCTATCTCTGTGCCTTTGGTAAAATCCATCATGAAATTGTAATAATACTTCATCGACCTCAACACGGTGGATCCAACCCCTATTAAAACAACATTGGCAAGTTAAAGATGAGAAAACATTTATTGTATAATTTCCAATGGTAATTCATGCAATTGTGACAAGAAATATGAACTTCTCTGACATTGTCATTGTTCCTTCCGACAATAAAACATAATCCTTTGACAAAAATATTAACACCACTGACATGAAGAATTAAACATGAATTGCACATTTCGTATCTCAACATGTACATAAAAAATACAACTTCATATAGCCAAGTAGAAATGTATAATGCTTGATACTTGCGTACAAAAATACCTTATTCCAATTTAGCACATATACCTGATCAAGAGAATATTCCCCAAAAACATTTACCACATCTCCACAGACAAGTAAGGGCCTTCTTTCAGCATGTCCTGGCACATTAAGTGCTAAAAAGTCAAAATCCTTTTGTCTCAACATAACAGACTTCATATTATAAGCTTTCATATAGTCATGTAAACAAATATAAAAAGAGAATCATTTAACAAGTTGGTACTACAAGAGAACCATGCCATCTAGCTATCCCATCAGTCCTCCATCCCATACAGAGAAATTATAACAATTACCATAATGAGAAGTTCCTCCATCCCTAACAACGCATTGAATACGATGTATAATTTTCCTCTGTTAAGCCTTGTAAGACAAGGGATTTTCTCAAACTCAATCACTTTCCTTATTTCTGGTGGTATGTTATATGGTTTCTCAAATGCCAAAGCTTTGGAGACTTCATCTTCAGCCAAGAGGAAGACAACACGTTCAATTCTATCATCCATAATGTCGATATGCACAATAGATGTGAAAACGCCAATCTCCTTGGGCACACAAGACAACCATTAAGTTAGGCTACCATGTGGCCTCAATGTTCGATCCTCCATAGAAAGACAACCCACAAAATCTTCCTCGGGTATGTCATTTGGCTGGCCAGATGGAGGTTTTATCAGTGACAAAACGAATGAATCTTCGGGATTTGAAGCATGAATGGTCACCCCCCAAAGTACCACATCTTCTGAAGTGGTGTTTTCTATGGTGAATGACGTCGTAGAAACCTCGTTGATAAGCACTGATTGAGGCTTTCTTCCAGCAAATGGAAAGGGCACAGAGACAATGACAGGACCCTCCTCAATAGGAGTGGAAGTAGTGACTGAGGGATCATCCGTGAAGTCAATGAAGCCACATCTTCTGAAGTGGTGTCAATGAAGCATGAATGGTCAATGAAGCCAATTTGGGCATTTAGCTCAAACCGGCTCAATTGTGATAGATTAGTCTAACTTCTCTTGGAGTTGTTAAAATATTAGTTGATTCACGAGGTAAAAAGTAAGTAGCCTGGTATCAATATTGACGCCTATTTCCTTCGGGTCTAACCTTTCTGAAAATGATTAATGCAACAAGATAATTTAGCGTGAAACTTTTGCTAACACGACTACATGTGATGACATGAGATGCTATAATAATTGCTTGTTATTTATGCTCCATTTCTAAATGAATTCATCTCCTAAATTGCATGGAAAATTGTGAGCTGGATGATGCTTGACAAACAAATTTCAATAAAGATGTTTACCTTAAGGAAACAAAGTGGGCAATTGCAGGGGCAAGGCATACATGATCTTCAAGCATCAAATACAAGGGATAACCTAATGCTACAAGGCAATTTCATATGGTTTAACAAATGCGGGGGCAATGACCCAAAAAGTCCTGACCAACAAAAGAGAACTCGACAACTTGGTTCGCACAAGACCGAACCCAAAACAGGTGAGCACGAGCTGCTCAAAGACAAAAGTGGTGCTTGCTACTAAAGGAACATGGAGCACAAGCTGGTTAGAGATTAGAAAGTGCACTAGTTATCACACCAGCTGACATGTGTGTTGTAGCACGAGCTACTCAAAGGCAAAGGTGGCACATGCTTCCACAAAGACATAGAGCATAAGTTGCTATTAAAATCAAAATAGCATAGGTTGTTAAATCTCAAACTAGCCCAAGAGCATAACGGCACAGGATGCATACTAGAGCTAGCCCAAGGGCGAAACTGCACATGATGCAGAAGTTCTAACGAGCCTACGGGCACATGAGCACATGTTGCTGAAAAAACAGACTAGCCAACACGACATGAAAGCACGAGTTGCACTAAGCCAACCTAAGGGTTGTCAACACAGGTTGTTGGTGTTTCGACTAGCCTGAGGGCATATTAGCATAGGTTGCACAAATCTGTAACACCCCCAAATTTAACCCCATTTGAAAGCGTTATTGCCGATGACCCCGGACGTAAATCCCGAAGTCAGCCCAGGCTTTTTCGACGTCATAACTGACTTAAAACACAGTTATAATACTAAAATCATAACTTTTATTAAACCACATGGTCGCGGAATTACACGATTCCTAAAACGACCCAATTAATCAGAAATACAACAGCGAAATACTTTTAAACAAAACGACAAAATAGCACAGCGGAAATCTTTAAAATACAACGACAAAACAACTTGTCAAAACACCGTTCATCTTCATAGTCGTTCTAGCCTCCTCGGATCTGCATGTGCCGAAACGGACGGACGACACCCCATGACGTTACAGGAATATAAAAATACAAGAGTTAGTCTAATGAATAGACTAGCAAGGGCACAAAGCATAAACATTTACCAATGATTCACACAAATGCAACACAAGCAGTTCCACATATCACAAACCACATCAAAATCTCAAGCCACATTATTACAACATATCTCTTATATTAGCGTTGATTCTAGCAGAATATACAACCTAATATAATATCAGATTTTAATTATTTCAAATTAATTCATAACCACTTGCCTGGAATAGACGAGCTCGAACAAAGCTTAAGAACGGGTTCCTGAATCCAAAACGGGGACAGATCTGGAATAAAAATCCCTAGGAAACGACCCATAACAAGATCCTAACTTAGATCAATTATCCTCATGAATGAATCTAAAAGAATAGGAAAGAAGTCAAAGGAATCGAGCCAAGCCCAAAGCCAAACCACAAGACACACAACTCGGACGTCCTCACCGCGATCGTGGCAAGTCGCGGCCAGTCGCGGTTCATCAACAGTGGCAAAGCTTCGACAACTTCCATGGCGGGAAAGAATTATTACCCAATCGATTCAAGCTTCGCCTTGCATTCGAATTGATCACAAAGCACCTCTAAGCTTCACCTAACACCTTGGCAACCTTCTCCAACCCACGAAGCCTCTCGATTCAAGCCCAAAACCGAGCTCACAGCTCGTGCATCAATGGCAAAACAGGGGAAAACAGAGGAGAAAGAGAGAAGAAGAAGAGAGAAAGAAAGGGTTCGGTTTCACCCCTTTTATAGCACAAATCCGACCACCTCCAAGGGGACAAGGGGACAAAGGCGAAGGCCACTAGCGAGCCCACTTGGCCTGCCCAGAAAACAGAGAAAACAGAGCTACAGTAACCGTCTTCGAGGAAGACGACACTGCTCAGCAAAAGATGTTACCGCGAGCGCGGCCGGTCGCGGTGAATCGCGGTTGATCGCGGTCAATCGCGGTGAGTCGCGGTTTTAAGGCCGACTTCGTTAATTCTTATCCGAACTCAACTTGGGTTAATTTCCTTAATCCCGGGTTAAATATATTCGTGCCACCATCTAGCACAAACATCTCAAGCAATTACCTCGCACAATTACCGTGCACAAATATCTTATATAAATACCGTGCACAAATATCTTATATAAATATCTTGCACAAATACTTTACATAATTATCCTGCATATATCTGTGACACTCCAGGCCAAGCTAACACAGCTACCAAGCCACCCACCCATCTTACATGATGCCGGTGCCGGTACTGGTGCCCGTCTGAGTCCACAATTATCCTACACGAATATCTTATATAAATATTTTACAACAATATCTTATATAATTATTTTGCAACGATATCTCATACAATTATTTTGCAACAATAACTCATACGAGTAAAGCTCAAAAATACCAAAAATGAGGGGTGTTACAAAATCGAACTAGCCCAAGGGCGAAACAGCACAGTTTGCTGACAATGATAAGCCATAGGCCACAACACAAGTTGTTGAAAAATGATAAGCCATAGGCTACAACAGAGGTTGATGACAAATGATAAGCCATAGGCCACAACACAGGTTGCTGACAAATGATAAGTCATAGGCCACAACACAAATTCTCAATTAAACATATAGGCCATGAGGCATAATTGCACAGGTTGCATAAATTGACTAGCCATAAGGGGCAATTATACCTATCGTGTCGAATAACAGAAGCGAAAAGAGCATTCGAAAAAAACCCAGAACCACACGGCCGTGCACTTCACCGCACGGGCCGTGCGGTGCTCTAGACATTCGGCTGTAATTTTCCAGAAATGCACACATGCGGTGCTCTAGACATTCGGCTGGAATTTTCCAGAAATGCACGGCCGTGCGTTCTACCGCACGGCCGTGCATTCTACCGCACAGGTCGTGCAGTGCTCTCGACTTGGAGCAGAAATTCGGGATTAAACTTTTTCTTGGAAAATCACCGCGTCGCACGACCGTACGTTTTTTTTTTTAAAATAAATAAAATTTGCATGTGTTTTCTTTGCCCAGGTCGTGCGTGTCCCAGTCCAAGTGGTCGGGCCATTTTTTGTTGGGTCTTCACTCCATTGGGCCCTTTAGAGAACACATTTAAATGTATTCAGCTAGGAAAGAGCATGACGCTAATTGGATTTTAGGCTCCTCAAGCCTCTACGAGCCTGGAAAACCCGTGGGGCAAAATGACGAGGTATTGTTTATTGAAATTGTGATTCAATTTTATATTAGTTACAAAGCTTATTGAAGGATAATACGGCCCGTGTATGTGGATCCATAATTAAGGGGTATTTGAGGCTAAAATAAACCATAGCCTCTGGTGGATTCTCTATTCTCATTCTCTCTACATTGATGGCTGCCTCCGTTGAAACCTAAAGGCACACAACTGACTTGAGCATCGGAAGGGCCTTAGGGGAGATCTGGCCCTCCCTCTCACGATGTTTCTTGCACATATTGAAGAGATTCCGCTCGTGGTTCTGGTTCCTAGGAGATTTGTCGTCGTCACCAATAAATTTATTGTGGTGCAGATTTATGCTATCACAATACATATAACTTATCCCTTTTCAGGTTACCAAAATGATTCTAAGTCCAAAATAATGACGAGTCATTTTCTTATTTTTTATCTTTTTTTTCTAAAAATCCTAAATACATCAATTATTTAGCACAATATAGAACAAAAATATTAACACATTAAACTATTCATCCATTTTTTCAATTCTTCATTTAGCTAATTACTTCAATGAGTGGGGTTTCCATACATTTGCCTCTGAAAGTAAGAACTAAAAAGTATTCTGATCCCTTGGATCAAGGGGAAGGAAGGGGTGAGATAAAAAGTAGTACGGTGACATTTTTGTAAATATCGCAAACTCTTTTTTTTTTAAATAATTATTTAGATTTTTTATTTTTTCCTGGTCGTTATAAACTATTATCTTTACATTCACATACAAACACTAAAAGTTCATTTATTTGTACTATAAGGTTCATATATTAATAATAAATGTTCATAAAGTTTGTATTGATAGTTTACACACTAAAGTGAACTAGAGATGTACAAACACACTTTATACTAGAGATTTATTTAGTATATCAAGTGTAGACTTATATTGTGGTAAATGTGAACTTTTAGCATAGTGTATAGTTATTAACCCATCACATTTTATGTTTATTTCTTTTTATTTGGTATTTGAGGTTCATATGTAACATGCACATGTTCATATATTAGTTCTGTAAAGTTCATAGGTAACATGCACATGTTCGTATGTTTGAAATTCTTTTTACTTGGTCTTTGTGTGTTAATGTTCATATATGATAACGTAAAAGTTCATATATAACATGTACATGTTCATATATTAATTCTTTAAGCTTCATAAACTAGAGGTGCATATGTTGTGTGTTAATGTTCATATATTGTCATTTAATGTTCATATATTGTCACTTAATGTTCATATATGTGAACGTCTCCTATCTCCCATATTTAATTTTAACACAATTTAAAAATATTTGTGATGCACAAAATAAAGATAAAAGTGAAAAAAATTAAAAACAAAAATTACAAAGGAATGTTGGGGGGGGGGGGGGGGGGGGGGGGGGAGTTGAACCCAACACCTCATAGTACTCCTCCCACTCCGCGCGCATCTGATCAAATGGAACAAACGAACATGATCAATTCGTTTTTCGCACCCGGAAAGGCCTTCTTACTTGATCCGGCTTCTTACTTTAATTACGAAAAGTGATACTTTATAGAATTAGAGATAGAGATGATTAACCTCTAGTTAGTAATATTCTTAGTTAGAGATTTGCTGAAAATTTATATTTTTATTAACATTCTTATCATATTAAAAAGACCATTTGAGTTAGTCATTTAAAGTCAACTGTAAAACGAATAATATGTAATTTAGTATTAAAATTTATCTATTTTTTGTATAAAATTTAACAATTTAATTGTGAACTCATCTATCTAATTCATAATAAATATATATTAACTTTAGGGAAGGGATCAAATCATAACAATTATTTAGGAGAGAAATAAGAATCCTTTTGGGTCGTTAGATTTGAGAGAAAGAAGGGTCTCGATTAGACTTTCATTAAAAGGACAAAAAATTGGTCGTGTTGAATTTTTCTTGTATTATACGCTATTTTTGGGAAAAAAATGTAGGCGCCTCGCTGTGAACATATTTCCGATGTTCATCACTTTTGTCCTTAGATGTTCACCACTTTCATGCCTAGATGTTCACCTTTTTGTACCTAGATGTTCATCCGTTTTTTATAGATGCATTTTCATCACTTTTCTCTTATATGTTTATCACTTTTCGTTGTGAATATATTTTTGATGTTCATCATTTTTTCCCTTAGATGTTCACTACTTTAAGATGTTCATCACTTTTTTTATGCATGCTAGCTCACCGTTTTTCTCCTATACATTCATCACTTCTCGCGTGAACATGTTTTCGATAATCATCAATTTTGTCGTTTGATGTTCATCATTTTTTTATGCATGCATCTTTGTCGCTTTTCTACTATACGTTCATAACTTTTCGATGTGAACATGATGTTCATCACTTTTCTGAATATATATCTTCACTACTTCTATATCTAGATGTTCATCACGTCTTTATGCATGTATGTTTATCATATTTTTCTTATATGTTTATCACTCTTTATGCTTGTACGGTCATTACTTTCATGCCTATATGTGCATCACTTGTTAAGGCATATATGTGAATCATTTTATGCATATATGTACATCACAAAACACATCCAAGAAAAAAATACTACTTTCTTTTTTTTACTTTAAACTTCATTTCATATTAAAGATTACAATTATTGTGTCATACAAACATGCAATGAAAATTAAATGATCATTTTTATAAGATTTTGGAGTTTAGAAAACAAAAATGCAAGAATAGAAACACTAGCGAATTCTGTATTTTTAGTTGTAAGGTACTGAACATCGCTTATATATTGTGGTGAACATCTACGACCAGATATAATAGACATCCGTACGTATACGCTGTGAACAGGCGCGAGCGAGCGTGGAATACATGAGATGCGCTTTCAGTTTTTTCCTATATAATGATTCTGACCTGAACCGACCCCATTAACTTGAAACTTCATTTTGATATTTTACCATCTCTACTTTCAAATATTATACTAAGCTATGCTTAATTTCTTTTAATCTCAAGAGCATTTGCTTGGTTTCATGTACAAAAAAATAATCTGTTAATCGTCACAATAGTCTAATTTTATGTTTGAAGCTGATCAGGTCACACGGTGTACAAGTTTGTGCATTATGGTGTACAAGGGGAATGAGGTGCACAATTCAGTATAATCTAGTGCACAAATATTATGGTGTCAATTGTGCATTATATCACTACACAATTGGTCTCTCCCATTGACCTACCGGAGCTCTGACATTGACCACTGTTGACCAACTATTGACCGGCCATTGACCGGAGTTGACCAACCCTTAGCCGGTAAATGCACTAGAGTACACATAATTGTGCGCCGCTTTAGATGTGTACCATGTTACGAATAATTGTGCACCATGTTATAAATAAATGTTTTTAGAGATAATTGCGCATCATATTACATATAATTGTGCTCTGAGATAGAATGTGTATCATATTACATATAATTGTGAAATGAGATGGTTGTGCATCATATATGAATAAATGTGCACCACATTATAAATAATTGTGCACCACATTTCACGTGTTTGTGCATCACAATTTTCTTCATTTGTGTGTCGCATTGTTCATTTGTGTGTGCACCACATTATGTTATTATGTGCAACATGTTTCATGTGTTTGTGCACCACATTTCGTGTATTTGTACATCTCATTTTCATGGATTTGTGTGTAACAATTATGTTATATTTGTGGCATCATATTTTTCATGTTTTTATGTACTACATATCATATTTATATACATCATATTTTATGTGTTTGTGTACGTCAATTGTATTTAAATAAAATACTAGTTTATAATTCAATATAACTCTGATACACAATTCAATATATTTTTGTACACATTTCAACCCACTTTGATATATAAAATGATAGAACTTGGTATACAAAAGTTGTTTTTTTGCCTAATAAATTTTATACGAATTACACATAAATTTCAATCGTGCTGGTTTTTTTCGGTTTTATTTAACTTGTTGAGATTTATTCACACATTCGTACTCTTAGCCTCGTTCGCACACATTATGGATAAATCAAAAGCATTTTATTTAATTTGGTATGACAATGCTCATAAACATTGATTTAAGGGGGCTTTGTCAACTGCAATGTCTTCCTCCACTTTCCCTTCCCCTTCTCCTACTCTTCTTCTTCTTTTATCAGAGCGATGGCTGATTTTGGAATTGTACGGTCATGCAATCCCTTACCGAAGAAATTAAACATTACAAACCCTAAACAGGGTTCTTCTTCTTCTTCCGAAATTGACGCGATTGGCCTTTCAATCCTTGTTTTTTTATTTTTAACTTCTCCCTGTCCAAATTTGGGAGAGACGCAATTTCCCCCTAAATTTTCTGATATCTGCTCTGTCCTGCCAATATATCTGCAATTTATCTATTCCCCTTGTTTTCCATTTCTCTGAATTTTACTAACCAAACCCTAAACAGGGTTCTGCTTTCTTCAATTTCACGGTTTTTTCAAATTGTTGAAATCCGATGATCTTGCTGCGGAGTTCATCTCAGCGTGATCTTGGATTTCTCGTGGGGGCTTAGTCAATTTTTGATTCCCCATGCTCTATTTGAATTGAACCAGTGACATTGATATATCGGTTTGTTGTTTGTCCGACGTGGCTGTTAATTTGTTTTGTCAATTGTGGAAACAATTCTGTGAAATCGGCAGCGATTCTTGTCCATTTAGAGCGCGGCGTTTCGTGATTTAGTTACTGAATTAGCGATTTGGTGAATCCTTTTTGCGGGATATTGTTGTTACTTGTTTCTGGTCGAAGATTGAAGAACGAGTCTAACGTCATGGAAGAGCATTTGGTGCTGTATGCTGACCGATTAGGCCAGCCGCCAAATGCACAGGCGGCCGGGGAGGTCGAGACGCTAATGCCCATCGCAGGTGACTTGGCCGCCATGGATTCTTCCATCGCCGGCCCGTCCAATTCAGCCGTCCTAGATCGATTGAATGAGCAGGAGAACGAAATGTTGGGTGAAGATGAGCCGCTGATTCGGACAGTGGAGTGTCGAATTTGCCAAGAGGAGGATCTCGCTCAGAATTTTGAGGTCCCTTGCGCTTGCAGTGGAAGTCTCAAGGTAACATTTCAGATTGTTTTTGTTTAATATTATTACTGGTGCAATTCAATATTAAAGGTTATGAAACAATGTCGATAGGAAGAACATATATTTGTACTGAAATCTGAGTTGTATATGGATTTAAAATCTCGGTGTGTTCGTTTTTCTTTTCTCTGGATTAGTAGATAGTCAGAAACATTTTTGTTGGTTAATCTGTGTCCTTGGAAGTAATAACAACTAACAAGGCTTGCTTGAATTATATGTCTGAATATGTGGCTTGCATGACCTAAATCAAAATTCATGAAGTTTATTATGTGTTGATTTAAATTGAATGTTCTGTGATTGTCGCTATATATGGTTGTAGCATTTGTCCAACTTTGGAAATTCATGCTGTCCTGGATTTAGTTTGCAACAATCATTAGTTATGACCTAAATCAAAATTCATGCTGTCCTGGATTTAGTTTGCAACAATCATTAGTTATGACTTATGAGATATACTTAGAAACTTGAAAGCTTTCATACAGTATGCTCATAGGAAGTGTGTTCAACGCTGGTGCAATGAGAAAGGGGATATAACATGTGAGATCTGTCATCAGGTATGCTCATGTTTCATCTTTACCATTATTTTGAAGTGCTTTCTTTCAAGTTATGGTCTATATGATATTAGGAAATTTTGGCAAGTATGTGGATACTCTGCCCTTGCATCAGGTTTATGTTTAACATTACTTTTTTCCATTAAAAATTACTCATCAACTCCTTCAGAATCAGAGCAGATGTGTATCTCATTTGACACTCAATATGGGTAGCAGGAAGTCGGGTATAGAGCTTTCACTTTAAGGGCATGTTTGACATGATTTCCTGATAAGGTGATTTGATCATGTAATTGTGCCATGCCAAACATGCCCTAAATAGTTGTTAATTTGGGTATGCCAAACATGAGAAGCTAAAGTCTGATGTGATTATATGAACTAGTTTACGTTTGTTTGGAGAATTGTGAGCACTTTAAAAGGCATTTTCGCAGAATACATCTGATGTAATTACTAAACAGATTATTTTGCTTGTTGCAGTCATCATAATATATATCTTTTGAAAAGTAAAAAACACGGAGGCGACATTTAGTTGCTTCTTCGTGATCTTTTGTTTTACATATCAGTTTTATCCATCTTGCAAATGTTTCAACAATGAAAAGTGAGTAGAATCATCTTGATTTTACCAGGTTTACCAACCTGGATATGTTGCTCCTTCACCGCCGCAGCCTCATCTTGAAGATACTGCTATTGATATAGGGTAAGTTCAGTTAAACTAATACATATATTTCTCCTAAATAAATGTTTGGTCAAATTATAGATCCATTTGGACTTCTGTTATTCAGTAGAGGTTGGACTATCACTGGTTCCCCGTTGGATTTGCACGATCCTCGCCTTTTGGCAATTGCTGAAGCGGAAAGCCAATTCCTGGAAGCTGAGTATGATGACTATGCTGCCTCTAGTGCTAGTGGTACTGCATTTTGCCGTTCAGCTGCTCTCATTGTAAGCACGTCAAATGCATCACTTGTGAATTATAAAACATGCTATATCTTCTCATGTTAATATTTAGCAATTCCATATGTTTTCTCTCATTTTTCGTTGACAGCTGATGGCACTTCTGCTGATAAGGCACGCATTGGCTGTTTCAGATGGTGATGGAGATGATGATACAACAGCCTTCTTCTCCGTAAGTGATAGCCCAACTCCAACCGTTCTCTTCGTTTAGAAACATACAATACTCTGTTGGATTTAACATTGCTATGGCCCTATGCACAGCTTTTCTTGCTGAGGGCTGCTGGATTTCTCTTGCCCTGCTATATAATGGCGTGGGCGATCAGTATCTTGCAACAAAGAAGGCAAAGACGGGTGTGTTTTGTTTCTCATCCCCACCTCTTCACTTTATGGCTCCCTCGGTTTAAATCTGTAAACTTTGTTTCCTGGGTTTTCACTTTTCAGGAAGCAGCAACACAAGTGGCCTTTGTGTTGCAATCAGGAGAGCACAGGGGTTTACACTTCACAATTGCTCCACATCCTCCTGCAACCACACCACAAGAAAGTGCTTGATAACTGCAATGGGGATGTTATTAGGCAGAAAGTTGTAGCTAATTGAATTGAAAGTGGCAACTCTTTTTTCTTATGTACGTTCTGTATTGCTAAAACACAAATGCTTTAATCAGCTAGTTTCTCTGAAGCCACAATGCTTATCTTCTGGCATATATTGTTGCTGCGTGTACTGTTTTTTATGATCTTGGCCATTTTTAATGAGATGGAGGCTTTGGAAAACAATTAGTAATTCTGTTAACTGTTATTAATGGTGAGAATGGTTTCTTATGTAAGCTCAAATTACTAGATTGACCCGGGCCGTAATCACCCAGAAGGTCTCAAGCAGCTCATTGTTATACCTTCTGTGGTCTCTGGTCATAACCTCATAGACTTCTTAACACATTATAAACAATAAACACCTTCTACCAATCAAAGAGCTACTTCTGAATCGAAGCAAGCAAGCTCATCAATTACCCTACCCGGGGCTTCACATCCTGGAATTACTTGTAACCATTTTGCTTTTAATTTCATTTGCAGCCTTTGAATAAACAATTGATCTTAAGCTGCGCCTGCAATTGATGAGAAAAGCATTCAAAACTGCTGCATGTGATTTTGTTGGCTATAAGTTTAATGAAAAGGAAGAAAACATGAACCTAATACATTTGCAAACATTACACTCATACAATATGGATCTTGCAGCACAAAGAAGAAAAAAACAAAAGGCATAAGAGAAACACAGGTAGCACAAGAAATCAGGGGGTATAACTAACTGTCCAAGGCTTACCTTTTATTTGCATTGATGAGAGAGCTATTGGAGTATAAAGTGGGCAAATCTGTGTGGCATAAAAAGCATATATGTGCTGATATCTTCTGCTGTGACTTCTGGAAGCAGGGCTGAGAAAACGACAAATTCTTGCCAGCTAGGCATGGCAAGGATGCAGATTGAACAAAGAAGAAGAATGCCTTTGGTTTGGATTATGTATGTATGTATGAAGAAAAGCTGATGCAAATAATAGGGATGTATGTATGAAGAAACAGGTGAAAAAGATACTTGGCTTCTCTAGGATGTTATACATGTTAATTATTTGCACAAACAAGAATGCCTTTGGAGTGGTGAATCTCTAGCTTCTTTTCTGTTATGAGTTCGAGGTGGGCCCCGATTTTCTGCTCTTATGCTTTCAAGACACATATAAAAACATGTGTTTGTATCTACAGGAACTGAATCAGAGGAAATAGCAGTCTCAATCTCAAACCTTACTTGTCTTACAAATCTCTTAGAACAGAAAATCCAGTATTCGGGCTTTGCTCTTATTGTTTGCTTGCTTTCTTGGTCGAGGCTTGATAGTTTCAATCAAATTCAATTCTAACCATGGTTTTCATTGTTCATACAAAGCTACTGATCCTTGTACTTGTTGTCTCCACACTGTTAGCTGCTAAGCCGAACACGGTTTGCAGCCTGGAAAGGATGGAAACCGTGTATGAAGCAAGCAAAGCAGGCCAGATTGGAGATGTCATGGGTACCACAACCACAAGAGAAGAGGTAAAAGCCACCAAGGACAAGGAATCTGATCCTTACAAAGCGAGCAAAAGAAGGGTCCGGAGAGGTGCTGATCCTATCCACAACAAGGCGTAGCAAGGCCTTCTCCTAACTACAACCCAGGAGCGGGTTTTGGATGCAATGAATTCAATAGATGAACTTGTTTCCTTACAAAGCAAGTCCTAGTCAAATTATGAGTTTGCTAGCCCTGTACAGCTCAGGATGATTCCATCATTCCTTCCAAGATCAGTCAAGAGTAAGCTTAGTAATTACTAATTAGTGTAAGAGATTAGCTTCTCATTTTGTTGAATCAGTTTCATGGCATATCAATGTATGTGTTTAATTTCAATCCTAGAATACATTTCCCATCTTCTCCAAACCACCAAAAAACTTGCTTCATTTTGGTCTCAGCATTTAGCATAGTATAGTTCACACACTGCAATTGGCATCCAGGACAAATTCTGACTTCTTTTTTACCAACTCTTTTGCTGTGTTGGAGCACTACATGAATGACAGTAACTATTTTCCTGACTCAACTTTAGAATGGTGAATCGATTCCAAGAACATCACAAAGCACTTATTTATGCATGGAAAGTGATGTTAACAGGGCATAAGGCAAAGAAGCTCTTCAACAAGCTTAGCATCTCTTGATCGAAGAGAATCCATACACAATGATTTTCTTACTACTTGATCTAATGTAATCTTTCAAAGGAGCATCTTTTACACCTTTTTTGGTTATTCCCGCCGGGAAAAAAGTAACAACAACACGAAATTTTTAGTGTGATAAGATACAACATCAAACAAGCCAACAATAGGTATCAAGTATCAATCGCAATGTAAGTACTCAAGAAATATACAAACTTGGCATACAATAAGACTATTTAAACAATATTATCCACAAGAAACTCATCTTGTAGGTGAAGGAATATGTCCTTTAATTAAGATGACAATTACTAATAATTAAGATGACAATTATCTATTTACTTGATGATATAATGAAATATATTTTTAGAAAAGATAAGATATTGTATCAACCATAAATATCACTTTTTTCTTTGTAACAAGGGATTATTCCATTATCTCATGTGTTGAGAAAAACTCTCTCTCACAATACACATCTAGGGTCGGCCGTGCACCGCAAGAGAAACACTTGGAGTTTTCTCGTCTCGTTCTAGCAAACGAAGGCAAGGTGATCTAATACCATGCTCGTGTGGACTAAGTAGAGGAGTCACAATTGAGGCTCTATTCTCCAGGGTGATCCCGAAAACAAGTTTTGCATCAAAAGATATGTTACTCTTTCATATATTATTCGTATCAAGTTTATGCATCCTAAGTTAGATGTTAGAAAACCGTTTTATGAAATTCCGCTTAAAGCATCTAAATCCCTACAGTGGTATAAGAGAGCCTCTTGCATAAATTGATATGATCATGATTAAAGTTGTTAATTTTGATGCATGTTCTTGATTATTTTGGTTCAATTTAGTGATAAAATTGATATATGGATTAACTTGTATGATTAAAATTGTGATTTTAATTGATTGGATGCATAAAGTAGTGACTTTTATGAACATATTATACTCGAAAATCAGCCCCATAAAACCGTGAATTTAAGTGTTAAAATTTCTGATTTTTTGATTAATTTTGACCCTAAAATCGATTTGTATGTTTAATTTATGCAAGAGATATGATTTCTCACATAAAAATACTTGATTTTTCATGTTGGTGAAAATTGATTCAAACCCAAAAAATTTAGAATTTCATGCCTTGAATGCCCAAAGTTGATTGGTTTTGTATGAAATTAGTTCATACATTAATTTTTCAAAAACCCTAATTTTTTGAAAATTACAGCATATTTTCCTTAAAACCATCAAAATTTGTAATTGTTACAAAATTTTCAGTGGGAGAGGATAAAAATCACGGTTGGGTGACCCAACATGTTCACGGCGGTTCGGGGTGGTCCGACGGGGCGGGGCTGGGCGGTTCGATGGCTGGCGGTTAGGCTGCTGGTGCGGCCGATGAGGGTGGGGCTGGCTGCATGGTGCGGCTGATGAGGGTTAGGTGGCTAGGGTTAGGGTTTGTTAGCCTAAGATAGATATGGTAATAATATATCTTATCTCTAGAGTATATTTTATCCAATTATACATGGTAATGATTAATATTTGGTAATAATTACATATAAGATTTTATTGAATTAAAATAATAAGAAGATTGATTTAATTAATTTATGAGATAATTTAATTAATTTGATCTTAAAAGTCTATTACCATGATTAATAGTATATTCGTGTCTTTCAATATTTGATATTATATTATGCATGTATGATTTAATATAATGATATTATTATTGCATGCGGTGACTAGTATGACCCAAAATAGGATAGAAAATATGATATGCGTATCGTTATGTGTTTTTGTAATTTAATTTTCAAGTAATTGGATTAGATTTACATTATGTAATACAAGAGAAGAAGATCCTATGAAGATTCCAGGATGGAGATCCAAAGAGAATCATGGATGGAGATCCAAAGAGAATCATGGATGAAGATCCAAGAGACAAGAAGAATCTATAAAGATTAAATCTTATGGGTTTTTAGGGACCATACTAGGATCAAATTTATTTATTGTATTTATTTTGCTTTAAATATCTATAAGTTTATGCTTGCTTGTTTATTTATGCTATTTAGTTCACTAGTAAATAGACTTGTATGATAAACCTAGTTCCCTTAAAAGAAAATTGAGATTTTGCCTTTCCAAATCATAACCTATGAGGCCCTTGAAATTTGATGGATAAGTTTTGCCAAAGCAAGGTGTCCTTCTTTGACCTTCAGATAATACGGGTAAATCTATATAAGGGGTATACAAGCTTTATTTGGTTATACTCAACAAAAGGCCAAAAGATAAAGTTTTGGATTTTGAGGTATGATATAAATTTGACATAAGATGTAATCTATCAACCAAGAGTTATAAATGTTATAAGTAATAAAAGTTACTTACCTTGATCACATAGGATTTAGGGAAGTGTCAAAGTACGCCTAAAGTCTTTTCTGAAATAGGATCTTAGAATAATTTTATTCAAAGGGAAAATATATATTTATGAATAAAATGTTCATTAGCTTATTTATGTTTTAAACATGTTCAAATTTTTTAAGCTCTTGCATGACAAGCATGATTTATATTTTGCATGTTATTTTTATTGTAGATATCTTGTCTAGAAATGATAACCCAACAATCATCAACCTATGTTCGATTCTTGAGAAGAATAAGTTGAACGGAAACAACTTCCTCGATTGGGAAAGAAATATGAGAATTGTTCTCAGGTCTGAAGGAAGAGAGAATGTCCTTAACACCCCTATTCCAAAACTGACTACTATGTCTACTCTAGAGGAGGTAGAAGAGGAAAAGCAGATCAAAGATAAGTCAGTGATTGTCACTTGTCTTATGCTGACTTCCATAGAATCAAACCTTCAAAGAGGATTGAGAGGATGGATGCCTACACCATCATTCGCAACCTGGAAATTATGTTTCAGGAGCAAGCAAGTATGGAGAGATATGTGACTTATAAAGCAATTCTTGGTTACAAGATTGAGAAAGGCAAGCCAGTCAGTGCTCATGTGTTCAATATGATTGAACATTTTGAGAACAAGGCAAGACTTTGCTTCCCTTATAGTCAAGAGTTGACTACAAACATCATACTTCATTCTCTGCATGATGGATTTGCTCAATTGAAACTAAACTTCAATATCAATGGAGTTGGAAAAACACTTGAAGAGTTATATGGGATGCTCAAAACAGTTGAGCAAAATCTCTCTGTTTACATCAAGAAAGAGGTTCAACAAGAGAAAATGGTTCAAGAAAGGGGCACTTGGACAGCAGAAGAAGAACGTGCAAGGAAATGGCAAGCAAGTTGCACAACCCAAGCAGACTTCTGAAAAAGCTAAAGTAGCTGTTGACCATGATTGTTTCTACTGTCATGCCAAGGGGCATTGGAAGAGGAACTGCTCGAAATACTTGGAAGATAAGAAGAATGGAACTGTAAGTTCCAATTCAGGTACAAATGTTATAGAAGTCCTATCAGCTAAAGCTTTGACTTGGGTATTAGATACTGGATGGGGTTCTCACATTACTTCAAATGTGTAGGGACTAAGAAGAAGTAGAATCTTAGCTAGAGGAGAGGTAGACCTACGCGTTGGAAATAGAGCAAGGATTGCTGCACTTTCCATTGGAGATAATAGTCTACCTTTACCTTCTAGTTTAGTATTAGAACTTAATAATTGTTATTTTGTCCCTTCTATTACTGGAAACCTTATTGCGACTTGTGTTTTGGATATTGAAGGCTATGATTTTAGAATCAAGAATGGACGTTTTTTTATTTGCAAGGATGGCGTCTTTTATGCCAATGCACTATTGAGTAATGGACTCAATGTGGTGGAATTAGGATCCAAAATCTATAACATAAATACCAAAAAGGAAAAAAATCAAATGATTTTGACACTTCCTATCTATGGCATTGTCAATTAGGTCACATTAGCTTAAATCGCATGAAGAATCTCCAAAATGATGGACTTATAACCTCATTTGATTGTGAATCATTTGAAACATGTGAATCTTGCCTAATGGGAAAGATGACAAGGTACCTTTAACTGGGGTAAGTGAAAGGGTAATTGAGCTTTTAGCCCTAAAACATACAATGTATGAGGACCAATGAGCACAGAAGCTAGAGGTGGTTACAGATACTTCATAACATTTATGGATGATTTAAGTAGATATGGATACATATACTTAATGAAGCATAAGTTTGAATCTTTTGAAACGTTCAAAGAGTTTCAAAATGAAGTTGAAAATCAACTTGGCAAGAAAACTAAAGTACTACGATCTGATCGTGATGGTGAATATTTGAGTCAAGAATTTGATCATCATTTAAGAAGTTGTGGGATCCTCTCACAACTAACTCCACCAGGAACACCACAATTGAATGGTGTGTCTGAGAGGAGGAATAAGACCTTGTTGGACATGGTTTGGTCTATGATGAGTTTTGCTGATCTTCCAATATCTTTCTGGGTATATGCTCTCACAACTGCAGTGTTCACACTAAACATGACTCCGTCCAAAGCTGTAGATAAGACACCATATGAGTTATGGACTGGAAGAGTTTCAAGCTTGTCTTTTCTAAAGATCTAGGATGTGAAGCTTATGTAAAACGTTTACTAGTAGATAAACTTGCACCCAAATCAGATAAGTGTTTCTTTGTAGGGTATCCTAAGGAAACAAAAGGATACTACTTCTACAATCTCAGTGAGCACAAAGTGTTTGTTGCTAGGGATAATGTCTTTATGGAAAAAGAATTTATTTCCAAAAAGCCAAGTGAGAGAAATGTTGGTCTCGAAGAAGTTCGAGAAGAGCAACAAACTAAGCAACAAGATGACATGGATTACACCATGTCAAAGACGACGGTATTTGGGGACACAATCCCGCAAGGGGAGGCAACCCATACACCGGAGGTAGTGGAGTCGTAAGACCCCATTCCTATCGTTCCTCTAGAATCTGATTCTAATAAGATTTCACAAAATATTGTGGAAAATCCTCCTGTTGTTCAGCCTACACGTAGATCAGATAAGCCCAGAACTAGGGTTGTGCATCCGATCCAGACCGGACCAGAATTTTTGGAAACCTTGGACCGAAGACCGGACCGGACCGGTATGATTCAGTCCGGTCCGGACCGGTATGATTCGGTCCGGTCCGGTTCCGGTCCGGTCTTGGACCGATTTACACATTTTTTTGTTATTTTTTAGTTTTATATAAATGAAAAATTAATTATTTTTCCTATTTTTATAATTATTGTGTATAATATTAGACAATATATTTTGTTATTTATTTATATTTATACTAAAAACTAATTTTTAATAATATTATAAGACATTAATATATAAAATTAAATTAAAAATAATAAAAACCGGTCCATCCGGTCCGGACCGGACCGGAGCCGGAATTCTAAAAATATGTGGACTGCGGACCGGACCGTAATTCCCCCGGTCCGGTCCGGGCATTTTCGGTCCGGTCCGATCCATTTTTCCGGTCCGGGCCGAATCTGCACACCCCTACCCAGAACGCAGCCAAAGAAATACATTGATTTCATATTGAATGCGGGTTTGGACATCCTGCTTTTAGAAAGTGATGAGCCTACTACTTGAAAGCAAGTTGTGGTGAGTCTAGACTCCGAGAAATGGTGTATAGCCATGAAGTCTGAAATGGATTTCATGTCTGAGAATCAAGTATGGGACTTGATAGATTTGCCATATGGGGTAGTACCAATAGGATGCAAATGGGTTTACAAACTCAAAACAGACAAGGAAGGAAATGTAACAATTTTCAAAGCGAGACTGGTTGCAAAAGGTTTTAGACAAATTCATGGTATTGACTATGATGAAACCTTCTCACCAGTTGTCATGATCAGATCCATGCGAAAAATCCTAGCAATTGCAGCTCATTATGATTATGAGATTTGACATGCTAATGGATGTCAAGACCGCTTTTCTAAATGGGTATTTAAAAGAGGATGTGTACATGACATAACCTGACGGTTTTGAGGATCCACATAATCCTGGGAAAGTATGCAAGCTTAAGAAGTCCATTTATGGACTTAAGCAGTCATCAAGGAGTTGGAATCTTCGATTTAAAGAACTGGTCAAACAGTTTGAATTCATCAGATGTGAAGAAGAACCTTGTGTTTACAAGAAGTTTAGTAGGAGCAAATGGGTCTTCCTAGTCTTGTATGTGGATGACATAATACTCATTGGAAATGACATGTCTATGTTGGAGTCCGTTAAGGACTGGCTTAAGAAGTATTTCTCAATGAAAAACATAGGAGAGGCGGAGTACATAGTAAGCATCAAGATTCCTACACACTACTCAAACCACAACCAAACTGACTTGAACCGGTAATCAAGCAAAGACAATCGAACCAATCAATTCACAATAAAGCTACTAGGCACTCAAGATCTTAGTTTACAAAGTAGTCTCACACTTAGCCTAGCTTGGTCTCTCGTGGGGTTAGAGTTCTTCTAAGCCCGACCTCTTTTCCTTTAACTTTCGTCGGTCTGAGTTTTTCTAAGCTCCATGATCAGCGCTACTTTGTAGGGTTTAACTAGGAGTTGTTATCGGAGTTTTGGGTACCATTTGGATGTGTTTAGAGCATAATTGTGGAGAATAGAGTTGAGGAGTAGAAGTGTTGAATGGGTGGTTTGGAAGAGCTAAAATGAAGATTTAAGAAGATGGAGAAGAAAGCCACAAGAAAAGACGAAGAAGGAGCTGAAGAGAAGCTACAAGAGCTTTTCCGCGGTCGCGAAAGTCACCGCCGCGGTCGCGGAACGAAGACGAAGCGAGAAGAGCAACACCGAAGACGCGAGGCTTTACAGGAAGTTTTCCGGGGTCGCGGAAATTCATCCGCGGTCGCGGAAATCTGTTCATCAGACGCACGCGAGAGTTTCTTCCGAAGATTTGTTTTTTACTTTATTTCCTTTTCTTTTATTTCTTTTATTTCGTTAGTTTATTTTATTTCCTTTTAGATAATATTTCCTATCTTTAGTTTTAGGTTTTGCTAGGGTTTATAACCTAGTTTAGTTAGCAGCCTCTTTTCATTATCATTCAGAGATTATTCAGTTTACGTTCAGTTTTTCCCTTTGAGTTTTTGTGTTTCAAGACTATGAAGAACTAAGCAACCTTTGCTTAGTCCGACGATTGAAGTCTTCGTTTGCATTTGATTGTGAGATTATAACTCTATTTACTTTCCTTTGATTATATCTCTTCTTGTTGTGCTTATTCCTATTGATTCTTACTGATTTGACTGGCCTGATCATCTAGTTGATATTAGTAATTGTCTATTACTAGGGTTTGGATATTTCGGGTTGAAATTCCTTATCTTGTGTAGCAAACATGATATTCTAGGACTGGTTGGACTAGTTTATTGTGAAGAGAATTGATTATGTGTAAATGCTGTGAGTTGTGGTATTGCATATATCCTGGTTAATTTCTATGCTTCCTGCTACTATTGTTCTAAATCTTGATAGTTTCTTGTGCGTTCGATAGTTAGGGTTATCAGGACTGGTTGGACTGATAACTATTTCAAAATAGGGACAAGAATATTCATAGGAAGGAATTGAGATAATCTAGGATCAATCAATCAAGTGAATGGTGGATATTTGTCTGGCTAAGTTACTTTTCCCAATTGATTACAACCCTTTGCTTTGATTTACTTTGTTACTTGCAAACAAAACCAAAAACCCCCCTTTGTTACCTTTGACATACAACCTGTTGCACTAAGAAAGATTGTTACCTCCCTGTGAGATTCGACCCTTGCTTGCCTACTATACTTGGTTAGGTTTGTAAGGTTTACTTTGATAAGGCATAACGACTTTAGCCTCGTCAAATTTGGCGCCGTTGCCGGGGAGGCAAGTTTTAATTTTTCTTTGTGTTTGTTTGTTTGTTTGTGTGTCAATTTTTGTGTGGACCTATCTTATGGTCCACACCCGTGCTACTGACTCCCCACTGTTAGCTTGTGATATAGAAATTGAGAGGACACTCTCTAGGAACCGCATGATAAACAGATCTTTGTGCTTTAATAACCCGTGCTTTGAGATGGCTGAAGAACAACCGACGTTGAGGCAGCTGACTGCCCCGAATCTGTAGCAGCAACCGCTTGCTGTGCAGTTCCCTGAATTGGCTGATGGCGTAAACTTTGAGCTGAAATCTGGGTTAATTCACTTACTACCCCACTTTCATGGGATGAGTGGAGAAGACCGCAACAAGCACCTTTCAAAATTCCATGCTGTCTGTACCAGCATGAAGCCACGAGGCGTTACTGAGGACCAGATCAAGCTGAGGGCCTTTCCTTTCTCTCTAAAGGATGCGGCCAATGACTGGTTCTATTATTTGGACCCAGGAAGCATAGACACATAGGCTAAGATGAAGAAAGCCTTCCTGGAGAAGTACTTCCCTGCGACCAAGCTCAACAGCCTGAAGAGGAGCATCAGCAATATCGAACAGCAGGCTGCTGAGACGTTGTACGAGTACTACGAGAGGTTTAAGAGGTTGATTTCTAGCTGTCCCTACAATGGGTATTCAGACCAAGACCTCGTACTTTATTTGTACGGTGGCCTTCTTGACGACGAGCGTAGGATGGTAAATGCAGCCTGTGGTGGGAACATTTTGAACAAGACGCCGGCTGCAGCATTCGAGGTATTCTTTGAGCTATCTGAGGGCTCAAGACAGTTCAACAAGAGGACGAGAGCCCAATCAGTCAAGGCTGCAGACTCTCAGCCATCGTCCTCACTAATTTCTGAGATGGCTGAGATGAAGGAGATGATGAGGAGATACATGATGAAGGGTGGCCAGAAGCAAGTCAAGTCTTGTGGGATATGCTGTGACACGATCTATCCTACTGATGCATGTCCCACGCTGTAGGAACCCATTGCTGAAGTGAATGCTATTGGAGGTTACGGCCCTTCAAGGCCAAGATATGACCCGTACTCCAACACTTACAATCCAGGGTGGAGAGATCACCCCAATTTGAGATATGGGAATCAACATAACCCTCATCAGGGCCAGGATAATCAAGAGTTTCACCAGAGGCCACCACAATTCCTACCACGCCCACAACAATTTCAGCAGCCTGGGGGTCAACAACAACAATTTAGAGCTCAATATGACCCAAGACCTCAAGGCCATAGCTAAAGTTCATATATGTCCGGTGATGACATGATCAACTCTCTCACCCAAAGCGTATCGACGTTGGCTGGCACTGTGACCTCGATGGGGTCACAAATTCAAGCGGTGGTCCAGCAACAGAAGTCTCTAGCTCAGAATGTAACAACGTTGGCCAACACTATGGTCCAACAAAATCAAGAGATGCGGTCAAGTATTCAGAACTTGGAGAAGTAAGTGGGGCAGATCTTCGTCGCAGTGAGCAAGCTGGAAGCCCGGGGCTCGGGAAAACTACCATCTCAAACGGTAGTAAACCCGAGGGAGAATGTATGTGCCATGACGCTGAGGAGCGGAACACAAGTAGATGAAGCTCATGGCCAACAGAAAGAAATCCGCGACCGCGGAGAAGAAGGCCGCAACCGCGGAATTGCTCCTGGAGCCGAGACGAAAATCGGCGATTTTCCGCGACCGCGGACAGAAATCCGCGATCGCGGAAAACCCCCTGGAAGCCCAGATCACCCAGATGAAGAGCCGCGACCGCGGGACCCAATCCGCGACCGCGGTTTGGCCACTGACATCCATGATGAATATATTCGTCCGAAATTCCCTCCGCTCAGTTCGTTGAAGCCTCCCGCTCCATTTCCCGAGGCTTTGAAAGATACAAGAAGGCTGGCGAATGACAAAGAATTATTTGAAACCTTCAGCAACTGCGAGGTAAATATTCGTTTGATCAAACTCGTTAAAAGCATTCCTCGCTATGTAAAATTCTTGAAGGAGCTGTGCAAGATAAAGAAAAAGAAAGCGGTGAAAGAGAAGAAGAAGGTCAAAGTCAGTGAAAACGTATCCGCTATGCTGCAAAAGCGGTTGCCTAAGAAGTGCAGTGACCCAGGCATGTTCACTATTCCCTGCATGATAGGTGGCACCATGTTCGATAAAGCTATGCTGGATTTGGGTGCCTCTATCAATGTTTTGCCTCTCTCACTGTACGAGTCTTTAGAGGTTGGGCCATTACAGAAGACGAGGATTGTGATCCAATTGGCGGACAATTCCTATGTGTATCCCAAGGGAGTTGTGCAGGATGTGCTGGTAGAAGTTGATAAATTGATTTTCCCTACGGATTTCTTTGTCATGGATACGAGTCAAGATAAACACGCAGCCCCTGTGATGCTAGGAAGGCCGTTCATGAACACGGCGAACACAAAGATTGATGTGAGCAATGGTTCGCTCACAATGGAGTTTGACGGGGTAAGGATCGGTTTCAACATAGACGATGCAAAGAGACACCCTCCTGATGGTAACCCCGAGTGTTCGGTTGATGTGAGCAACCCAAGTTGAGTTGGAGAGCACCAAGTCGAGCCACGACATTAACCAAGGCGCTGCTCGGGAGGCAATCCGAGGTATGAAATTCTTTTCTTGTCTTTTCTTTTCTAGTTTTTATTTTTGTTGTTTCGTTTTGTTTTTAGACTAACTTGCAGGTAGGAGGCCTGAGCCAAAATTGAAGACGGTGTTCAAATACGCACCAGAAAATTTTCCGCCACCGCGGCAAAACCACTGTAAGTCCCCTGACCTGAAAAAAAAAAGTTTTACCGAAGCCCAGTTGTCCGACATTCACTTCGCGACCAGTGCGCATCATGCTGCCAAGGAGGAGACATTCGCCCCACATTTTTAGTTGGCACCGATGATGGCCCGACATTAGACAACTGACGAGGAGGAACACCAGAGCCCACACCATGATTACATCTGGGCTCCCTTTCTGTGTTCATTGAAGGCCGTGCCACCCCGCTTCTTTGCTGTACCACTACACTTTACAGTGGATTTATTTGGTTGCACGGTAGAGTTTGATTATGAAGACGCCGCAACACTAGCGACATGTGCTTTTATTGATATACCGCCAGCCCCCACCTCGACATCCAGGCCACCTCGACGACTGTTGTGAGTACTTTTCTGCTCTTCCCTATGCTTCATCTTTTTATCTTTTATTACATTAAGGACAATGCAATGTTTAAGCATGGGGAGTGTTCTATACTTGCTAGTCATCTGAGGAGAAAAAGAAAAAAAAAATGAAAAAGTCAAAAACCAATAAAAAAAAGACAAAAATAAATCATGGGATAAGTCAAAAACCCACAAGGGCGGCTTAGGTAATAAGCATGTGGCTTGGACCAGCATTAGGCTGGGGTAATATGAGGTCAAGAGTGATGTGAGTTTATGTGAGCCCATCTATTAAAAAATGAAATCAGTGGCTTGGTGAAAACCCGAAAGGGCGCCTTGGCAAAATGAGTGAAAAGAAGAAGAGTGATTATTAGGATTCCTCATTTTTCCTGGCGTGGTGACATAAGAAGAGGTGATATAAGGAGGATTCGGGTAGGTCACTCTGGGAGGCATAAGAAGATAGATGAAGGCTAGGATTAGATATTTTTATTCACTCTATGATGTTCGAGATAAGCTTGGGGGAAGTACTCTGCTTTCCTTTAAAGCTTGTATGTTGTGTGGATTGTGTTGGTACTTGGAGAATCATGATTAGGTGCAGTTCTTAGTGGAGATAGTTTTGCTGTGCTTCCTGAGACCTTGGGTATTTCATTGGAGGAGTAGGTTTCTTTTATCTTACTTGAGGACGAGCAAGGTTTAAGCATGTGGGAATTTGATCAGTGCTACTTTATAGGGTTTAACTAGGAGTTGTTATCGGAGTTTTGGGTACCATGTGGGAATTTGATAATTGTGGAGAATGGAGTTGAGGAGTAGAAGTGTTGAATGGGTGGTTTGGAAGAGCTAAAATGAAGATTTAAGAAGATGGAGAAGAAAGCCACAAGAAAAGACGAAGAAGGAGCTAAAGAGAAGCTACAGGAGCTTTTCCGCGGTCGCGGAAGTCACCGCCGCGGTCGCGGAACGAAGACGAAGCGAGAAGAGCAACACCGAAGACGCGAGGCTTTACAGGAAGTTTTGTGCGATCGCGAAAATTCATCCGCGGTCACGGAAATCTGTTCATCAGACGCGCACAAGAGTTTCTTCCGAAGATCTGCTTTTTACTTTATTTCCTTTTCTTTTATTTCGTTAGTTTATTTTATTTCCTTTTAGTTATTATTTCCTATCTTTAGTTTTAGGTTTTGCTAGGGTTTATAACCTAGTTTAATTAGCAGCCTCTTTTCACTATCATTCAGAGATTATTCAGTTTACGTTCAGTTTTTCCCTTTGAGTTTTTGTGTTTCAAGACTATGAAGAACTAAGCAACCTTTGCTTAGTCCGACGATTGAAGCCTTCGTTTGCATTTGATTGTGAGATTATAACTCTATTTCCTTTCCTTTGATTATATCTCTTCTCTTTGTGCTTATTCCTATTGATTCTTGCTGATTTGACTGGCCTGGTCATCTAGTTGATATTAGTAATTGTCTATTGCTAGGGTTTGGATATTTCGGGTTGAAATTCCTTATCTTGTGTAGCAAACATGATATTCTAGGACTGGTTGGACTAGTTTATTGTGAAGAGAATTGATTATGTGTTAAATGCTGCGAGTTGTGGTGTTGCATGTATACTGGTTAATCCTATGTTTCCTGCTGCTTCTAAATCTTGATAGTTTCTTGTGCATTCGATAGTTAGGGTTATCAGGACTGGTTGGACTGATAACTATTTCAGAATAGGGACAGGAATATTCATAGGAAGGAATTGAGATAATCTAGGATCAATCAATCAAATGAATGGTAGATATTTGTCTGGCTAAGTTACTTTTCCCAATTGATTACAACCCTTTGCTTTGATTTACTTTGTTACTTGCAAACAAAACCAAAAACCCCCCTTTGTTACCTTTGACATACAACCTGTTGCACTAAGAAAGATTGCTACCTCCATGTGGGATTCGACCCTTGCTTGCCTACTATAATTGGTTAGGTTTTTAAGGTTTACTTTGATAAGGCATAACGACTTTAGCTTCGTCACTCCACCTCTTTTTCACCAAGTTTAAACTTTTCCTTTTGTAGAGCTTTACAACACAAGATACTTGACTTGACTTTCCATTCTGATAACTGATTACAATTCATCACTTTTGGACTACAAATTTCATACAAAAAATCTTAAGGGCCATCCCCATGACTTTTTCTTTGATATGGTACGATTTAACAAAGCTAGAGTTATCAATTCAAGCTAGTTTAATACAGCAAAGTAGCATTAATTTGGATTGAAATTTGGCTGGCTTTAATGAAGTAAAAGCAAGAGACTTTTAGTAAATGTGATGTGTCATTGCCTCCGATGACAAACCAAATTGTCAAAGGCGACGCCTTTGGATCTAGTCTTGGTTGGGAAGTCACTCGATGTTGTGATTCTACTATAGAACACGATGCTGGGGATGATCACGAGCGGAAGAACGCGATGAATGGAGTTGTTGACATCGGCGACTGGGAAGACGATGGCGACAACAAGGACTCGGTGGTGATGGAAGCGATTTGATGGGAGAAGAGTTAGCGGTGGCGGAAGCGATTTGGTGAAGGATATAAGGCTTGAAAAAGACAAGTCTTTGGGGTATCGTAGCGTTGACTGCGGATGAAGGAGATGCGAAGATAGACTTTGCTTGAGAAGATCAAGCGATTGCCGTAGCATCGGCGGCAGAGGGAATGAGGATGAGGGGGATATGGGTGACGTCCGATCAAGGGAAGGAGGAATTAACACTCTACTTGAAACCTTGAACGTAAGAAATAACATTAACAAAGTCGGGTATAAATAAGGGAGGTGAGACGTCGGATGGGCCGAGTCGAACCTCATTGGCTAGCCCATGCAAGCATGCAAAAGGCACAAACCCTAAAAGATAGAATGACTGAAAGGAAACTATCTAAAACGCTATAAAAGGAAACTATGTAAAGCTATCAAAGGAAACTATCTAAAACACGCTGGAAATACCAAATATAGATAGTGTCTTAAAAGAACACGTGAAACTCCTAACGCGGTGAAGATGACGACGTTGATCCGATGGTGGCGAGGACGACGAGTCTTGAATTGGTTTCTGGGCCTCCTTGGCCAGCGACGACGCGTGAAACTAGTGATACGACGGCGGAGGCAATGGATTTGGACCTAGACCTTGTGATTGTGCCTTGTGAGCGTAGGCTCATGGCTTCTTCCTCGTCTTGGGCCGTCATGGGAGGCAGGGTCACATCACCCTCCCCCACTTGGCTATGAAGCGTCCCCGCTTCACCATCATCAAACTCTGGCTCAACATATGGTGTTAAGTCCGTGACGTTGAAGGACGCGTGAACTCCAAAATCTGGTGGGAGCTCGAGTTGATAGGTATTGTCCCCGATGGCCTTTATCACGCGGAAAGGGCCATCTCCACGTGGTGCCAATTTGTGTTTACGCCGCGAGGGGAACCTCTCTTTTCGCAGATGCACCCAGACAAGGTCGCCGGGAGCAAAGACGACGCGACGGCCTGAATTGTGCTACGAGGCATACTGCGCGGCCCTCCTCTCCAGCTGCTCCTTGGTTCGTCGATGAAGCTCTTGCACTTGCTCGGCGCGGTTGGAGGCGGAGACATGCACTGTGTCACGTAGTGGACGCGGCGACAGATCCAGTGGTGTCAAGGGGTTCATTCCATACACCACTTCGAACGGGGTCAGCTTGGTCGCCGTGTGCCTACATCTATTGTAACAAAACTCGACAAGTGATAGTAAGTCCTCCCAACGCCTAGGGTTGGCTTTGAGCATCGCGCGAAGGAGGGCTCCTAGGGTTCTATTCGTGACCTCCATTTGGCCATCGGTTTGGGGGTGGTAGCTAGTGGAAAATAGGAATTTGGTTCCTAGCTTACCCCAAAGAGTTCTCCAAAAATGACTAACGAACTTAGAATCCCTATCACTCACCATGGTACGTGGGACTCCATGAAGATGCACCACATGCTCAAAGAATAGATCGGCAATCTCACTAGCACTATGGGTTGTCTTACAAGCAATAAAATGTGCCATCTTAGAAAATCTATCTACAACCACAAAAATAGAGTCCTTACCTCGTCTAGAGAGGGGCAAATCCGTGATGAAATCCATAGACAAATCTTCCCAGGGGGCACTAGGAATGGGCAAAGGAGTGTAGAGGCCGTGAGGAGTAGACTTAGCTTTGGCTCTCTGGCAAGTCACACAATTTCTACAAAACCTAGTCACTTGGTGGGTCATCCTAGGCCAAAAGAAATGTTCTCTAAGCGCGTCTAAGGTCTTCCTAATCCCAAAATGTCCACAACTCGCGTGTGCTTCCTCAATCAATAGGAGCCTAATGGAGGATCTAGGAATGCAAAGGCGACTAGCCTTGTATAAATAACCCTCAGACAGAAAATAAGTCTCAAACTCACGCGATCTGAGGCAATGCTCTAAAATAGGGGCAAAGAAAGGATCACTAGCATATAATTCCCTAATCAAAGCAAAACCTAAAACTTTAGTTTGCACATGAGTCAAGAGAACATACCTGCGAGATAACGCGTCAGCTACAATATTCTCTTTTCCTTTCTTGTGAACAATGACATAAGGAAATGTCTCCAGAAACTCCACCCAGCGAGCATGGCGTCGATTGAGGTGAGCTTGGCTCTTCAAGTAGCTCAACGCGGCGTGGTCGTTGTGGATGACAAATTCACGCGGCCAAAGGTAATGTTGCCATGTCTTCAGCATGTGTATTAAGGCATATAACTATTTGTCGTAGGTGGGGTAATTCAGTGTAGCCTCTGTGAGCTTCTCGCTGAAATATGCAATAGGCCTCTTCTCTTGGTGTAGCACACCACCAATGCCTATGTCTGAGGCATCACACTCCACCACGAAGTGTTTGTTGAAATCTGGAAGCTGGAGCAAAAGAGCTTGGCACAAGGCCATCTTCAAAGCCGAGAAGGCTTTTGCATGGGACTCAAGCCACACAACTGTGCTGCCCTTCTTTGTCAGCTCATGTAGGGGCGCGGCAATGGAGGAGAAGTTGCGTACAAAACGCCGATAGAATCCCACGAGGCCTAGAAAGCTTCGCACCTGTGTCGTTGTCGTCGGTGTTGGCCAATCTTTGATGGCCGCGATCTTCTCTTCATCGACGCGTAACCCATCACTACGCACAATATAGCCCAAAAAGTTGGTTGACGCGGAGCAAAAGGAGCACTTGGCCAGATTGGCGAATAGGCTCTCGCGTCGAAGGCATTCTAGCACAAGTCAAAGGTGGTCGACATGCTCTTCTAGGCTCCGTGAATACACAAGGATGTCATCGAAGTAAATGACAACAAACTTGCCAAGGAAAGATCTCAACACGTGGTTCATCACGTGCATGAAGGTACTGGTGCGTTCATGAGCCCAAAGGGCATGAAAAGCCACTTGTAGAGCCCATACTTTGTCTTGAATGTGGTCTTCCACTCATCACCTTCTTTCATTCTGATCTGGTGATAACCACTCTTCAAATCAATCTTGGAGAAGAGTGTCGCGCCATGAAGTTCATCAAGCATATCGTCGAGGCGCGAAATAGGATGCCTATACTTGATGGTGATCTGGTTTATCGCACGACAGTCAACACACATTCTCCATGTGCCATCCTTCTTGGGCACAAGGATCACAGGCACAACGCAAGGGGAAATAGATTCCCTTACGTACCCGCGATCCAACAACTCTTGGACTTGGCGATGCAACTCTTTAGTCTCTTCTAGACCAGCTCTATACGCAGCGCGGTTGGGCAAAAAAGCACCGGGCACAAGGTCAATCTGGTGCTCAATGCCTCTCAGGAGAGGTAAGCCGTGTGGCAACTCGTCTGGGAATACGTCGGTGAACGCGGTAAGCAACTTCGCGATCGCTGGTGGCAAGGGCGCGTTTGTTGACGATTCAGGGATGCATGGGGTTGGCACAAGCAGAAAGCATGAAGTTTTTCCAGTCAAACACGCCGTGAGGTCACTGGGCCGGGCTAAAAGAACGCGTTTCTCACAGGTGCCCTGCAAAGGACGCGGTGGTGGCAACGAATCGGAGAACTTTGTTGATGGGAAGGTACTGCTCGAATACTGTGGGGGACTTGGTGTCCCAGCTAGGGCATTGTGTTTCTTCTTGCTAGTGCCTGGAGTAGACGAAGTGTTACAAGATTTGGAGGAGTTCTGCCTTGGTAGTGCTTCTGGACACTCGTTTGACCTAGGAGACGCGGCCTCTATGGCCTTCTGGCGGTCGCGTTCAACCTGGTCCTGCAAGATCTCATGGGGAGACATTGGATGCAAAGTGATGCGCTTCCCGTGGTAAGTGAACACATAAGTGTTCAAATAGCCATCATGGAGCACGCGCCTGTCAAATTGCCATGGGCTCCCAAGCAAAATATGGGTGGCGTCCATTGTAATGACATCACATAAAACTGAATCATAGTATTGGCCTATGGAGAAAGAAATTAAGCATTGGCGAGATATTGTGTTACCTGGACTAGATGATATCCATTGGAGGGCATAAGGCTGGGGATGAGGCATCGTAGGTAACTTGAAGTGTGTCACGACCTTCTCATTGACAATATTCGCACATGATCCTCCATCAACAATGACACTCAAGGAAGCTGTTTGGACTAGAGCCCTTGTATGGAACAAGTTCTCTCGTTGATCGCGTAAGCTGGCTTCCTTGACTGTGAGGAGACGATGCGTCACCAAGCTCAATGGTGTGCCCGCGTGCAGAGAAGCGGGTTCGCAGTCATAAGCGTCTTTGTCCTCTTCCTCGGTGCCTTCATTGATCGCGTCAAGTGTGGCCTCCTCGTCTTCACAAGATTCGTAGCCGGCGGCGGCTGTGGAGAACAACACCTTGCGAGCATTGGGGCAATCTTTCTTATAGTGGCCTCTTCCACCACATTTGTAACACTCAAGATCACGCGCGCGATCTATGCTCACTAGAGCCTGTCTTGGCGCATTCTGGCACGGCACGGTGGTTGGCGTCGCAGGCTTCACCTTTGAGGCTTGGCTAGACGCGGATGTGGGAGAGGCACTTGGGCGAACATTAGTATAAGGTAAACCACTAGGGTTAGAAGAATACCTTTGCTGGCCACTGGAATATGTGTAAGACTTTCGGCGAGAGATTTGTGCATGAATTTGCATCGCCGTATGTGTGAGTGTGTTCAAATCCTTGATTGGTAAGATCTCTAGTTGATCACGGATATTTGTTTCAAGCCACTCAAGAACTTGGTCCTTAAAGTCGATGGTGCAACGGAGATGTTGGCCTTGTAATACATGTCTTCAAGCTTGGAAAAAGAACTCGAGTAGAGTCATTGATCCTTGGCGAGCCATGGAAATCTCCAATCTCATTTGATTCCTATAGTCTGGAGGCACGTATTTCTTGGTCATCACGTAGACTAGTTGATGCCATTCTATGACTCGTGTCCTGTGGCGACGAACGCAGTCATCTTCGAATCTATGCCACCAAATGCGAGCGGCTCCTCGGAAGTTAAGCGTCGCGGCGTCGACATGCTCCTCAGGTGGCACTCGACAATATCTAAGCGTGTGCTCCGTAACCTGCACCCATTCAAGAAAAACAGAGGGGTTGTGTTCACCATGAAAATGCTCGATTTTTACCTTGACTTGGTGTCGCTGATATCGAGGCTGGTCAGGTGCTTTGTTGAACGCGTTGTTTGGGGCATCGTCGTAGAGAGGGTTCTCAAAGGCGCGCAATCCTTGTGGTCTTTCGCGTCCAACCTGGTGTCTATCGCATTGTTGGCGATCTTCGCGAACATACTCATTCATGGGCACGCAGGCGTCATCGCGTTGACGTCTTCGTGGCTGGGCGTCGTAGTTGTCACGTCGAATGTCCCTTTGCATAACATCGCAGCGCTCGCCGCCAATGTCACGAACGCGTGCTCCTTGGGGCTGGAGACACGGTGGAGGTATACAATCCGAAGGGTGATCCTGCAATTCAAGTGGATCTCCAAGAGGGGGTGAAAAAATTAGGGTTGACCATACCTAAGTCCTCGATCTCTTCGTCATCATACTCGTCGAAGTCGTCTTGGACATTGGGCGTGATCGACGCGTAGCCATCAGATCCATAACGCGGTGTTCGAACACTCTGGTGTCGAAGGTGATCGCGTACATCATGGCTCCGGGGCTGGGTAGGGGGGGTCCTCAATTGATCATCGCGTCGTGTAGGTCCATTGTCGCGGCGGCTTGGTCTTCTCGGCGTCGCGTCGGCTTGGGCGGCTTGACGACGTCGTCCATCGCGTGGTGTGGAGCGTGGCACACGGCGCTGGGTTCCTCGAGAGGCATACCTTTCATCAAAGTTGTAAGGTTCAGAGTACTCACCTCGAGAGTCGTCGGCGTCGCGGTCAGAGCCGGTGTCGTAGCCAGCGGGTGTGGCTCTAGGCACATAGCGATCCGTCTTGGGAACAAAGCCTTGGCGGCTCTCAATGACACTCTGCATTCTGTTGAGTTGGGGTTGATGTTGAGAAGTGGACGGCATAACTCCCTTGCCTTTGTCCACTCGTATCTTCGATGAGACCGCGTTGGTTGCTCCAGTTGGGGGCGGCGCGTCCATATCACTTGGGGGTGTTTGAGTTGGCACAATGGGTGCCACTTGTTGGTTGGCTCTCAGAGTCGCGACCTCTTGTCTAAGCGCCTGGATCAAGATTTGATCTTCGGACAACTCCATGATGGGATCGCATTGTTGGACCTGTGGTGGTTGGTCTTGAGGTAGACCCAATGGCTGGGGTTGTGGGTTGGTGGTGTTATCTTCACGGTCGTCTGCACTGTGTCCAATCGCCATGGTACCTATAACAAGACAGCCAAACATGGGAGTAAAAATGAACCAAAAGACAACAAAGAACAACAACCAAGCAAATCACTAGTCAAGTCACAAAGTTCACATAGGTAGGGCTTGTTTGGCTTGCCGTGAGGGCGGCTTGGCTTGCACAAGAGATGGTGTATCAAGAAAGTTGCAATCAAACAAACAAGAACAAATTTTAACCCTAAAACAAACGTAAACAAAGTAACCTAATTAGCAAGAAAGTACCTTCTAGGAAGCTTGACCTAGACGGTGGAGAGGTTGAGAAGATGAGCTTAGACCAGGAGTGGGTTAGGGTTGCCTTATTTTGGCTTTTCCTAACTTTGGAAACTTTTTTTTTTTGGAATATCTTTTCGATATCTTTTTTTTTGGAATATCTTTTTTTTTAATATCCGAGATCTTATCTTTTGATCTTTTCGGATTTGCAAAAGGAAATAAAATAAAAAGGTCTAAGTAACAAGAATATCACAAGTGTGATCTTTAGAGATAGAGGTGAGAGAAAATAAGATTTGATGATATCTTATATTAGGAAATTCGGTTAACAACCTAAAAAGCAAGATCTAGCAAACAAGGAAACTCTATCCACGCATGAAATAAGGAAAAAAAATATTCGAGCATGCAAGATAACAAAAGTACCTAACACACCAAAACTTGGGGAACAAGAAAAAAAAAAAATCAGCCAAGGTGGGACCTTGTAGAAACCGAAAGGTGAGCAAAGATTTGATTTTTATGGTTTTTCTCTTCTTTTCTCGCGAGATGATGCGAAAGCAAACGAATGGAGTTAGAAAAAAATTTCGTGAACAATATGTAAGCTTGAGTTCGTAACTTACAAGACTGCGGGGCTCTGATGCCAGTTGATGTGTCCTTGCCTTCGATGACAAGCCAAATTGTCAAAGGCGACACCTTTGGATCTAGTCTTGGTTGGGAAGTCACTCGATGTTGTGATTCTGCTGTAGAACACAATGCTGGGGATGATCGCGAGCGGAAGAACGCGATAAATGGAGTTGTTGACGTCGGCGACTGGGAAGACGATGGCAACAACAAGGACTCGGTGGTGATGGAAGCGTTTTGATGGGAGAAGAGTTAGCGGTGGCGGAAGCGATTTGGTGAAGGATATAAGGCTTGAAAAAGACAAGTCTTTGGGGTGTCGTAGCGTCGACTGCGGACGAAGGAGATGCGAAGATAGACTTTGCTTGAGAAGATCAAGCGATTGCCGTAGCGTCGGCGGCGGAGGGAATGGGGATGAGAGGGATATGGGTGACGTCCGATCAAGGGAAGGAGGAATTAACACTCGACTTGAAACCTTGAACTTTAACTTGAACGTAAGAAATAACATTAAAAAAGTCGGGTATAAATAGGGGAGGTGATACATCGGATGGGCCGAGTCGAACCTCGTGGGCTAGCCCATGCAAGCATGCAAAAGGCACAAACCCTAAAAGATAGAATGACTGAAAGGAAACTATCTAAAACACTACAAAAGGAAACTATGTAAAACTATCAAAGAAAACTATCTAAAACACGCTGGAAATACCAAATATAGATAGTGTCTTAAAAGAACGCATGAACCTCCTAACGCGGTGAAGATGACGACGAAGTGTCACTGTCTTCAAAAGAACACGTTGATCCGATGGTGGCGAGGACGACGAGTCTTGGATTGGTTTCTGAGCTTCCTTGGCCAACGACGACGCGTGAAACTAGTGATGCGACGGCGGAGGTGATGGCTTTGGACCTAGACCTTGTGACTGGGCCATGTGAGCGTAGGCTCATGGCTTCTTCCTCGTCTTGGGCCGTCATGGGAGGTAGGGTCACATCAAAATGCAAGTAGTAATTGAACTTCAGTTTTGGGTCATCCAAAAGGTTGTCTTCAACCTCTCTACCACACATGATAGCACCAACATGATAGGACACAAAAACTTCAGCAAACTTGATGCAAAAGGGCACAAAAATTTTAGATCACTTGCAACTGAACTTAGATCGACCTTTACACAAATGTTTTGAGCATTTACCTTGCTAGCTCTGATACCAATGATAAGGATTGCGTATCTCTTTGTCTTGGTCAAGGTAAAGCATTTTGGATGGGTTCCGAGCAAGGTTGGATCTTGATCTTCAAAGACAATTGGTTTCCAGAATTCTTCCCGATCGTCTATGGGGTCGTTCTCTTTTCTCCGGGCTCCAAATTGGATAATTCCAAAGCCAGAAGATATATCTTGAAGTCTAGTTTCTGTCCTCCAAATTTGAGCATGAAAAGATCCGGGAATCGAAAGTTATGACGATTCTACTGAAGGGTCGCAGAGAGTTCCGCAAGGGAGATCATCAAGAGGAGTATTTGGATGAAGGACGTGAAGATGGACTGAGATGGAGATAGATTCGAGATGGATTGGTAGAGGGATAGGCACCTAACACCCTTGTGGATATGACTCACCACTCAAGTTTAGGAGAGATCGAGATCCAAGAGATATGACTCACCCTTGAAACAAGACCGGTTTGTTCGATATGACTCACGAACAAGAACTGGATTTCTTAGAATTATCTAAGGAAGAAGACTGGTTTTTTATTAATTCTTTGATGTCCTACAATGGAGAAGGATGTAGCATTACATAGCCCTCAAAATCTGAACAAAACCCAACTCTTCAAGTGCCTTGGCAACATGAAGAGTTTACATTAACTCAAGCATTAAACTTAGCTGAAAACTAATCATTTCCATTCCCCCTTTATTACATAATATCATGCATAAAACAAATAATAAAATCCTCAATTATGGAACAACGCGCAAGCCCTCAAATGATGTGCACGCCTCATTCGAACGCTCGGCGTCTTGATCGACTTGGCCCAGACGCTTGCTTAGTTTCCTCAACGTCCAAGGGCGGGATGGGAGGCATGAGACCAGTGGAGATCGTAGGCAAAGGATGGCTAGGACCAAGTGGAGTTGGGCTCGAGGAAGAAGAGGAAGGTACCCTAGACGCGAGCGCGGCTGGCGCGACTGCGGCGAAATCGGTGACATTGGCATCGGCGAGCACTTCATGATTGACCCTAGGCATAGTCACATCATTCTCCCTCCCTTGAAAGGGATTCATACTCGAATCCAAGTTCCCTACAAGAAAATCAGAATAATGAGGCTCTCGAACTCCACCAAGTGAAATTGAGAATGTAAGAACAAAAAGTCCAAGTTCTATATGATGTGCAAGGATGCATGCACAAGTTATGCCACTACCCTTCTTATGCCTAAGTAGATGCCTCATGATACAACAGTTTAGACTATTAGCATACTTAGACACGAAGATAACGAAATGAACTAAATGCAACTTCGTGGACATGAATTGAGACAGGGTACTATAATGCAAACAAGAGAATATAGTCCTAGATGCACAATAGCTTGTCAACATGAAAATTTGTCTATCCAGAGAAGGTAATTATTGGTGTGTTAAGATTGAAAATATTGGAGTGTATTGGTGTGTTAAGATTGAAAATAAATCATCCCAACAATACCTCACCCATGGCAAGTCCTCCACCTAGAACATCAACCAACATGAAGAAACACGGTTTGTGTTAGTAGGTTGTCTAGGGAGCCTTTGCCCAAAGGTAAAGAGAATTAGTTATGAGTATGGTTTAAGCAAATTTTCATATCAGGTGTCAAAGTACTCATGTAGATGTATAGCTAGGCCCACAACAAAACAAATCTTCATCACCATTACCCCCACCTTAGTAAAATCGGTTTCCACCCAAAATCAGTAGAACCAAAATAAACATAGAGAGACCATATGGTGCACAAGAAGAATCTTAATATGAGGTATACACACACTAGAGATATGAGTCATATCAAAGTGGTAATATAGCCAATAAAAAACAAAATTGGAAAAAATAGAGGTGGAAGAGGCATTCCATAGCTTTGAGTAAATAATGACGTCAGAAACATAATCCGAGATGAGAAGTTTGTTAGATCTATGGGGATAATATAACTGTTGGAATATAACTGAAATACCCCAAATAAGTGGATAATGGCATAAGTGTAAATTAATTATGGGATTTTGATAAAAGGGGGGAGAAATGGAATTTTGGGATTAAAATCCCTAGACACAATTTCGGTGTTGTCTCTCTGCCGAAACCTCCCCTGTGTGCGAGCTCCCTGTGCCCAGCTCTGCCCTTCCTCCCGCAGAACAGCTAGCCATCTTCTCCGAGCTTCTTCTCCGGCGAGCTCAGTCCATCCGGCGTCGTCCTCCCTTGCAGTGGAGCTTCGCTGTTTGTTGTTGTTGTGGAGCCGAGTTCACTGTTGTGCCGAGAGCTACTGTCTGAACTACTGCTGCGGTCGTGCCGAGCTTCGGCTGGTGGTCGTCTCCGTCGTGGTCCGTCTCCGGCGTCTGAGCAAATTGGTGTGTGCAGCTGCGGTTTGTTGTTGTTGTTGTAGTTCCAGCGACGAGGAACCCTCCTCGGTGACTACCGCTTAGTTGTCGACAAGGTGAGCTTATGGGTTGGATTAATTTCAATTTGGTTGAGGCTTTGCTGAATTTTTAGGGTTTATGTTCGAATTGATGTGTGTGGTTCGAATTGATGTTGAATTATTCTTTGTGGGCAGTTGAAGAGCCAATTTCGTGAGCTTATGGGTTGATTTTGTGTGTGTGGTTGGCTGATTTTGTGAAGGTATTATTTAGGATTTGAATTTGGGGTTTTATTTGGTTGTGGTTTGGATGAGTAATTAATGCCAGAGATTTGCTCGGATTGATTTCGCAGGTTCGTTCGGATTGATTGGAGGTCTCTGGGGGTCGTTGTGGTTCGACTTGAGGCAAGAGGATCCTTGCCTAACTTATATATTTTTATAATTGATTTATGCTTAGCTTATGTCATAATTAAATTATGGTTGCTTGAGCTATTTTAAATTTGGTTTGAATTGACTATAATTGCTTGGTTGTGATGTGTGATAATATGTGTTGGTGTGTGATAATGTGTTGATATGTGGTGATATGTGTTGATATGTGGTGAAATGTGTTGATGTGTGATGAGGTGTGTTAAGGTGTGATTATGTGTTTGTGATTGTTGTTGATAGTGTCTGTTGACATGTGTGTGTGTGTTGGCTTGAGTGTGAGTGTCTGTTGACACGTGTATGTGTATTGGATTGAATGTGTGTATGTGTGGTGGATCGTATGTGTGTGTTGGATTGAATGTGTGAGTGTGTGTGTTGGATTGAATGTGTGAGTGTGTGTGTTGGATTGTGTGTGTATGTGAATATGTGTTAGCCTTTGCCGTATGTGATATTTGATTGATTATCGTATATGATTTTATTTGATTGGTATCGGTGTGGTGGTGGAATGTTGTTCGATGGTGAAATTCCTTATATGTGAGGGCCTCGGTGGGTGTGAACCCCGATGGTCAGGAGGCAAATGGTGAAATTCCTTATATGTGAGGGCCTCGGTGGGTGTGAACCCCGATGGTCAGGAGGCAAATGGTGAAATTCCTTATATATGAGGGCCTCAGTGGGTGTGAACCCCGATGGTCAGGAGGCAAATGGTGAAATTCCTTATATGTGAGGACCTCGGTGGGTATGAACCCCCGATGGTCGGAAGGTCAGAAATAGTGGTGAAGAAGGAGGAGATATTGTGTGATTGTTATGTGTACCTTACTTGGTTGATTTGGTTGGATTGTGTGATTGTTATGTGTACCTTCCTTGGTTGGATTGGTCGGATTGTGTGATTGTTATGTGTACCTTCTTTGGTTGATTTGGTCGGATTGTGTGACGGTTATGTGTACCTTATTTAGTTGTTTTGGTCGGATATTGTGCGAATGATCTATAATTGTTATGCGATTGTTATTGGTTGAATTGATGATATTATATGATTGTATATTATTTGAAACTGTTTTGGCTCGGCTATTCTTGCCATAGTCTTTCAAAAGACTGACTAACCTCGGTTTACGTGCCGTGGTTGGCTGGGGTATCGGGTCCCCCAGTCAATCAGGCTTTGTAGATTTAGCGCCAGCAAGGAGGATCCTGATCACCGTCGGTTTGGAGTCGAAGGCTTTACTCTTTTGGTTTGGACTTTGACTTGGTTGTGCGTGTCGTTTTGGTTTTGGACCTTGTATGGGTCGAACTTGTTGTATTGGTTTTTGGTTTGTAAAGTGTTGTATTTTCTGTAGGTTAAGTTTGATTGTGGTTTCAAACCCTGGACAGGTTTTACAGGTTGTATAGGTTTTTCCGCTGTGCTGCTTTTGGTATATATTATGTATGGGATATGTTTTGCAAATTTTTATTTCACCCGCCTTATAGTCCTTCGGGACTATGACACTGTAGCACCTCTGGCCCGGGGTGTTACAATAAACATCCCACATCTAAAGTTGGGACATAATTTGCCAGGTATATAAGCTTGATATGCTACTCCTCCTATTGCCAATTAGTTTTAGGATGAAACCTCACTTGGCTTATGTGTTAGGCCCATACGCGCATGCGCGCACGAGTTGGCACGTCCTCCGTCTATCGGCCTATAGGACTTTAACAACAATGAAACTTGCTATGACATATATACTTACAAATCTTGCTATAAATCTTTTTTGAAATTTCGATTTCCATCTCAGTTTTTGAAATGGATTTTGGATGATTTGACTGATACCCAATTACTTGAACCTAGATCTCCCCATTTCGAAATCTCTCTCTACCTCCAAATCTATGTTATATTCCATTGAAATCGGTTGATTTGATAGCTCACCTTTGGGTTTTCTTGATTCATACCCTCTATCTCCCTTATGATGGTTTACTAAGGATGAATCATTACTCTCTCTGGGTCGTCGAGCTTGTTGATTTACGAAGACATCACTTTATCTCTCAAATCCTTCTGGTTCAAATCATACACTTAGACCTGTTGGAATATAAACATCCCACATCTAAAGTTGAGACATAACTTGCCTAGTATATAAGCTTAATGGACTACTCCTCCTATTGTCAATTAGTTTTATGATGGAACATGTAACACCCCGGGCCAGAGGTGCTACAGTGCCATAGTCCCGAAGGACTATAAGGCGGGTGAAATAAAAATTTGCAAACATATCCCATACATAATATATACCAAAAGCAGCACATCGGAAAAACCTGTAAAACCTGTCCAAAGTTGAAACCAAAATCAACTTAACATACAGAAAGTACTATAATTTACAAACCAGAAACCAACAACCAACAACCAAAGACCAAAAGCCAATACAACAAGTTCGACCACTTCAAGGTCCAAAACCAAAACGATACATACAATCAAGTCAAAGTCTCAAACCAAAAGTAGAGTTCTCGACTCCAAAACCGACGGTGATCAGGATCCTCCTTGCTGACGCTAAATCTGCAAAGCCTGATTGACTGGGGGACCCGATACCCCAGCCAACCACGGCACATAAACCGAGGTTGATCAGTCTTTTGAAAGACTATGGCAAGACTAGCCGAGCCCAAACAGTTCAAACAATAACAATCAATATAATATCAATCAATTCAACCAAAATAAGATATATATATACCAACACATTATCCGACCAAACAACCAAAAGAGCTCAACTCTTAAACGCAATAACTCCAACACAATTCATTCCAACCCATCACCGGCGAGACTCTCAACACCTAAACCAACTATCCAATCACACATCAAAACACAACATAACACACGCTATCACATAAATCAACCATTACTCATCCTTATTCAACTCTACACGATACTAACCTCTTTCTATCCAACCTCAAACTCATCACAAGCATAAACGAATAGAACGGTCTAATCCAACTTCCTCTTCAATACTAATACCTCCAATCCAACTCCATACACATACACAATCTCTTATTACCGACTTACAACCAAAGCTAACCAATAAGACTGAACTCACTACTGCACTACACAACAAATTCAATTAACCTGCACATCCACAAACACATAAGCATCAACGAGATAATTATCACATAACACAATCATAACCTAAATAACAGTCCAGGCCAGCCACCCTTCTGGTGTCGCCGGTTCGTCAACCACGACTGTAACTCATACCTTCAAACTCAACTCGTATTGGCCCACACCCTCAAGATGGAAACCAATCTATACACTCAAACAACACAACCAACATTCATAATCCACCAGCTACCAACAATAACCATACCAACAGAAATTCACAACCTTGACCAGTTACAATCAACAACTATATCACACGTAAATTCACCACCACAACCAATGGCCAACAATGACCCACAACCACAACTAATAACAATCAACGTCCAACATAAACCAATTATCAAACATACAACCAAATTACCAACACAACCACTTAATCAAGTACACAACCAACATTCAACACATAACCAACACACACAACCACCAACACCTCCAATCCAACCTCCGTCTCCACCACCACATCACCGGGTGAGACAATCAACACACACAACCACCAACACCTCCAATCCAACCTCCGTCTCCACCACCACATCACCGGGTGAGACAATCAACACACACAACCATCAACACCTCCAATCCAACCTCCGTCTCCACCACCACATCACCGGGTGAGACAATCAACACACACAACCACCAACACCTCCAATCCAACCTCCGTCTCCACCACCACATCACCGGGTGAGACAATCAACACACACTTTCCGGATGGGACTTTCACCATCCAACCCTTGGCCCTTAACGACGTAGGCGTGCACCCTACGCGGCTTGGTGAGACTATCATCACCTGACCCTTCGACCTTCGGGGGTTCATACCCACCGAGGCCCTAAATATAAGGACTTTCACCAACCAACAACATTCCACCACTACACCGACACCAATTCAAACACTTCATACGACAACCAATCAAATATCACATAATCACATACACACACAATCCAACACACACACACAAACTCAATCCAACACACACACACACACATTCAATCCAACACACGCACACACACGATCCAACACACACACTCACACATTCAATCCAACACACACGATCCAACACACGCACACATTCAACACACACACCCATTCAATCCAACATACACACACACACCAATTTAGTCCAACAACACTATTTACAACAATCAATCATATTTAGTCACAATTGACTACCGCGTCCACATTTAATCAATCACAATACCAGACAATTACTATCACGCACACATACCCATATTCAACCAAGCAACGGTAAACTTAATTATGAAATAAATTAAGCATAAATCAATTTATAAAAATATATAAGTTAGCAAGGATCCTCTTGCCTCAAGTCGAACCACAACGAGCTCATAGATCTCCAGCCAACTCGAACGAACCTGCGAAATCAAACCGAGCAAATCTCTGGCATTAATTACTCATCCAATCCACAACCAATAAAACCCCAATTCAAAACCCTAAATCAAACCCTTAATTAATTAACCAAATCACATCCAAAATCAATCCAAATCTCAAATCAAAGTGCTGCACAAATAAATAACCGAATTCAGTCCACAACAATCATATATATATGCTGTCCAAATTCCTGAGTTCGTCCAATCTGTCAACCCAAAAGTTCAGCATCAAATTAGCCTTACAAATCCAGATCAAGGTAAACCCCCAAATTTTACCTATCATCAACTCTAATTAATTAGGCCAAATTATACCCCAAATCAATCCAAATTAATCCAACATCAAAGTTAACTCTTCAACACCTTGCTACACACAAAGGACCGAATTCAAAATCAACTTGCTGCACAATTTCATATTCGAACTCATCACAAATTCTGGCCACCAAAATTTCAGCAACATATACGTATATGTTCAGTAGAAATTCAGCAAACAATTCTTACCTCGTCGGCCACGAGTACGCAGCCACCAGGGAGCTTCTCGACGCCGGGACGACGGCGGCAACCGGCACAACAACAACAACCACCAGCAGCTGCTCCAGAACAACAACAACACCAACAAAACGCAGCCAACAACACCGGCAACACCGGCTCCGACAGCAGCGAACAACGGCGGCAAAACAGGGGAGGAAGAGGCGATAGCGGTCCGGGTCGAGCTCGCCGGAGGAGCAACGACGGCTGGGTAGAGGAAGCTCACCGAGAGGTCACAGAGAGATGACGAGAGGAAGATAAGAGAGACATGAGACCACCCTTGAATCAAGAAGACCGAAGGGGTATTTATGCCCAATTTCTGATTTTGATTTTCAACCCAAAATCTGCTTTTTATCTCCCAAATTCTTCTTTTTTTTAATAAAATCCCCAAAATCTTATTTACCATTTTGCCATTATCAACTTATTTGGGGTATTTCAGAACATCATTCGGCTTATATACTGGACTTATCTGCGCCTATGCGCTCGTGTCCGCACGACCCCCAGTCATTGGGACCACGAACTTTAACATGGTATCAGAGCGGGTTTGGTCCTAGGTCCCTTTCATGGGCTGGTTGGGTCTGGCTATAAAGAGATTGAGATGCCCACCCACACCAATTTGTCCAAGTGTCAATTGGGCATGGCCAATTGCCCGCCCGTTGCACTTGTGGGGGCGTGTTGGAATATAAACATCCCACATCTAAAATTGGGACATAATTTGCCTAGTATATAAGCTTGATGTGCTACTCCTCCTATTGCCAATTGGTTTTAGGATGGAACTCCACTAGGCTTATGTGTTGGGCTTTAACGCGCATGTGCGCACAGACTGACACGTCCTCGTCTATCGACCACCAGACTTTATCATGGTATCAGAGTTGATCTGGTTCTAGGCCTCTTTCTTGGTTTAATTGGGTCTTCGCCCCTTATCTACCCACAGACTAGTATATAAAATTAGTGGACTACTTCTCCTACTGCCAATTGGTTTTAGGATGGAACCTTATTGGGCTTATGTACTGGGCTTATCTGCGCCTATGCGCTCGTGTTCGCACGACCCCCAGTCATTGGGCCCATGGACTTTCACAATAACACACATCATTATTAGAGTAGAGCAAAGGAATAGCAACAGGAAAATGTAAAAGGAAATTGAGAAAAAAATTACCAGGTCTTGTTAAAGTCTGTGGTTCCAATGACTGGGGGTCGTGCGGACACGAGCGCATAGGCGCAGATAAGCCCAGTACATAAGCCCAATGAGGTTTCATCCGAAAACCAATTGGCAATAGGATGAGTAGTCCATTAAGCTTATATACTAGGCAAGTTATGTCCCAACTTTAGATGTGGAATGTTTATATTCCAACATATGTTTAGATGTGGGATGTTTATATTCCAACACACCCCCGCAAGTGTAACGGGCGAGCAATTGGTCAGGCCCGGTTGACACTTGGACAAACGGGTGTGGGTGGGCATTTCAATCTCTTTATAGCTAGACCCAACCAACCCAAGAAAGGACCTAGAACTGAACTCGCTCTGATACCATGTGAAAGTCTGTGGGCCCAATGATTGGAAGTCGTGCGTACACGAGCTCATAGGCGCACTTTTTTTTTTGAAAGTTTCACTTTTTTTTCAAAATTGCACTTTTTTTTCCATAATCATGTAGAGAATTTCAATACGACTTCGTACATATAAAATTCGTCCAAAACGGACATCGTTTGCCCCTCCAAAAGCACAAAAAACGAAGTCTTCCTACCTTTTTTTTTTACAATTTGGTGCCCAACATATAGCGCATTGTAGTGAATTTTTTTGGTATTTTCGGCATTTTTCTACTATAATTTTGTATAAGATTTTAATACGAGTATATAACTATACGTTAGAACCATAATATATAATTATAGTATATAACTATAGTATATAGCAATAGTATATAACTATACAATATAACAATAGTATATAACTATACGATATAACAATAGCATATAGCTATAGTATATAACAATACGATATAACAATAGTATATAACTATAGTATGACACTATACGATATAACCATAGTATATAACTATTCGTTAGAACCATAATATATAATTATAGTATATAACTATACGATATAACAATAGTATATAACTATAGTATATAACTATACGATATAAAATTTGTATATAACCATAGTACGGTAGAACCATAATATATAATTATAGTATATAACCATAGTATATAACTATACGGTATAACAATAGTACATAACTATACGATATAAAATTTGTATATAACCATAGTACGTTAGAACCATAATATATAATTATAGTATATAACTATACGATATAACCATGGTATATAAGTATAGTATATAAATGAACGATATAGCAATAGTATATATATAACTATACGATATAACAATAGTATATAACTATACGATATAACCATAGTATATAATTATACGATATAATAATAGTATATAGCTATAGTATACAACTATACGATATAACCATAGTATATAACTATAGGATATAACCATAAGATATAACCAAATTTGATATAACTATAAGATATAACCATAGTATATAACTATAGGATATAACCAAATTGGATATAACTATAAGATATAATCATAATATATAATTATATGAAATAACGATATGATATAATCAAATTGGATATAACTATAAGATATAACCATAGTACATAACTATAGGATATAACCATAAGATATAACCAAATTGGATATAACTATAAGATATAACCATAGTATATAACTATAGGATATAACCATAAGATATAACCAAATTGGATATAACTATAAGATATAACCATAGTATATAACTATAAGATATAACCATAGTATATAAATAAAGGATATAACTATATCATATAACCATAGTATATAACTATAGGATATAACCAAAGTATATAACTATAGGATATAACGATATGATATAACCAAATTGGATATAACTATACGATATAACCATAGTATATAATTATAGGATATACCCATAAGATATAACCAAACTGGATATAACTATACGATATAACCATAATATATAACTATAGGATATAACAATAGTATATAACTAAAGAATATAACCATAGGATATAACTATAGGATATAACCATAAGATATAACCAAATTGGATATAACTATAAGATATAACCATAGTATATAAGTATAAGATATAACCATAGTATATAACTAAAGGATATAACTATAATATATAACCATAGTATATAACTATAGGATATAACCATAGTATATAACTAAAGGATATAACCATAGGATATAACTATAGGATATAACCATAAGATATAACCAAATTGGATATAACTATAAGATATAATCATAATATATAATTATATGATATAACGATATGATATAATCAAATTGGATATAACTATAAGATATAACCATAGTATATAATTATAGGATATAACGATATGATATAACCAAATTGGATATAACTATAAGATATAACCATAGTATATAACTATAGGATATAACCATAAGATATAACCAAATTGGATATAACTATACGATATAACCATAGTATATAACTATAGGATATAACCATAAGATATAACCAAATTGGATATAACTATAAGATATAACCATAGGATATAACTCTAGGATATAACCAAATTGGATATAACTATAAGATATAATCATAATATATAATTATATGATATAACGATATGATATAATCAAATTGGATATAACTATAAGATATAACTATAGTATATAACTATAAGATATAACCATAAGATATAACCAAATTGGATATAACTATAAGATATAACCATAGTATATAACTATAGGATATAACCATAAGATATAATCAAATTGGATATAACTATAAGATATAACCATAGTATATAACTATAGGATATAACCATAGTATATAACTAAATGATATAACTATAATATATAACCATAGTATATAACTATAGGATATAACCATAGTATATAACTATAGGATATAACCATAAGATATAACCAAATTGGATATAACTATAAGATATAATCATAATATATAATTATATGATATAACGATATGATATAATCAAATTGGATATAACTATAAGATATAACCATAGTATATAATTATAGGATATAACGATACGATATAACTAAATTGGATATAACTATAAGATATAACTATAGTATATAACTATAGGATATAACCATAAGATATAACCAAATTGGATATAACTATAAGATATAATCATAATATATAACTATATACTATGGTTATGTCGTATAGTTATATACTATTGTTATATCGTATAGTTATATATATACTATTGCTATATCGTTCATTTATATACTATAGTTATATATCATGATTATATCGTATAGTTATATACTATAATTATATGATATGGTTCTAACGTACTATGGTTATATATAAATTTTATATCGTATAGTTATATACTATAGTTATATATTATTGTTATATCGTGTAGTTATATATACTATGGTTATATACTATAATTATATATTATGGTTCTAACGAATAGTTATATACTATGGTTATATCGTATAGTGTCATACTATAGTTATATACTATTGTTATATCGTATTGTTATATACTATAGCTATATGCTATTGTTATATCGTATAGTTATATACTATTGTTATATTGTATAGTTATATACTATTGCTATATACTATAATTATATATTATGGTTCTAACGTATAGTTATATACTCGTATTAAAATCTTATACAAAATTATAGTAGAAAAATGCCGAAAATACCAAAAAATTTCGGCATTTTTCTATGGGGATAATATAACTGTTGGAATATAAACATCTCACATCTAAAGTTGGGACATAATTTGCCAGGTATATAAGCTTGATGTGCTACTCCTCCTATTGCCAATTGGTTTTAGGATGAAACCTCACTTGGCTTATGTGTTAGGCCCATACGCGCATGTGCGCACGAGTTGGCACGTCCTTCGTCTATCGGCCTATAGGACTTTAACAACAATGAAACTTGCTATGACATATATACTTACAAATCTTGCTATAAATCTTTTTTGAAATTTCGATTTCCATCTCAGTTTTTGAAATGGATTTTGGATGATTTGACTGATACCCAATTACTTGAACCTAGATCTTCCCATTTCGAAATCTCTCTCTACCTCCAAATCTATGTTATATTCCATTGAAATCGGTTGATTTGATAGTTCACCTTTGGGTTTTCTTGATTCATACCCTCTATCTCCCTTATGATGGTTTACTAAGGATGAATCATTACTCTCTCTGGGTCGTCGAGCTTGTTGATTTAGAAAGACATCACTTTATCTCTCAAATCCTTCTGGTTCAAATCATACACTTAGACCTGTTGGAATATAAACATCCCACATCTAAAGTTGGGACATAACTTGCCTAGTATATAAGCTTAATGGACTACTCCTCCTATTGTCAATTGGTTTTAGGATGGAACCTCATTCGGCTTATATACTGGACTTATCTGCGCCTATGCGCTCGTGTCCGCACGACCCCCAGTCATTGGGACCACGAACTTTAACATGGTATCAGAGAGGGTTTGGTCCTAGGTCCCTTTCATGGGTTGGTTGGGTCTGGCTATAAAGAGATTGAGATGCCCACCCACACCCATTTGTCCAAGTGTCAATTGGGCCTGGCCAATTGCCCGCCCGTTGCACTTGAAATACCCCAATAGATATATGTATATATATATGAAATGGTGAATTATTGTTTTGACTATATAAGTCAACAAAATCAGATTTTTGGGACAAAAGTCAGTAAAAGGGGGGAAAGCAACCCTCATCTGCTTCAATTAGGAGAGAGCACAGCAAAAAGAGAGAAAGAGACGCCTCCTGCCTTCAACTGCTCGGATTTCCGCCGGTGAGCTCGACTCGGTCACTGCCACCGCCACCTTCCTTCCTTGGTTCGAGTCGCGACGAGCTGGTGCGAGCCCACGGCGGGTTGTTGTGCGAGACTGTTGTTGTTATTGTGCGAGGGCTCGGGTGCTGCGCGGTCAGCGACAAGCTCGGTTCTCCTACGCGGCCAGAAGAGCGCCACCGGCTTCTGTCCTCTGTTGTTGCTGATGTGAGCTCCGGCGATGAGATGCCCAATTCCGGCGACAGAGGCTAGCCACCGACGAGGTAGGCCGCAGCTGCTGTAAGGTTTTGGGTAAGCTGATTCCATCTGAATTTGGGGCTTAATTGGTAGCTAAGTGAGTTGTTAAATTGGGCAGATTTTTGGTTCAGTTATTGAAGGAATTTGTGACAGATTTGTAGTTGGGCAAAAATTGAATTTGATTTTTGAGCAGATTTAGATGGTGGGCAGGCTTGGATTGGGAATGAAGGTGGTGTGAGCAACCAAAGTTCTGGTTTGATTTGACTAAGGTGTTGGTATGTGATTTTGGGTGTGGTTTCAATTTTTAAAGTTTACGGACTGAGATTTGACTGTTTTGAAGTTAATTAGGGGCTGAGTAGTGGATTGTATGAGTAGTTAATGTCAGGGATTTGCTCGGATTGATTTCGCAGGTTCGTTCGAGTTGGTTGGAGGTTTCTGAGGTCGTGGTTGTCGAGTTTGAGGCAAGATGATTCTTGCTAACCCTTCGTTTATTTTTATAAAATTACTTTTCTTCCTATCTTGATTCAGTAATTGATTTTATCCTTGTCTGATTATGTTAATTTGGATTATCGATTATGGAGTTACTTGGTTGAATGTGTGTGTGTTAGTATTTGTCTCGTGTTGTGTTTGATTAAATGTTGACATGGTAGTCAATTGTGACTAATAGTGATTAATTGTGATTGTTTGAAAGTGTGTGAATACGTGTGTGTGTGTGTGTGTCTGCGTGTGTTAGTATTTGTCTCGTGTTGTGTTTGATTAAATGTTGTTGTGATAGTCAATTGTGACTAATTGTGATTGATGTTGATTAAGTGATTGTTGTTGGTTGATGGTGGAGCCGGGGTGAGGGTGTGACCTCATCCGACCACGTGAGGGTATGACCCCGCGTTGGTAAAGGCTATGGTTGGATGGTGAAAGTCCCATCCGGAAGAGTGTTGATTCAGGGCCTCGGAGGGTGTGACCTCCGGTGGTCGGTGGGCCAGAGTGATGAAAGCCTCACTCAATCACGTAGGGGGAATGCCTGTGGTGGTTAGGGCCAGGAACTCGGATGGTATGCGACCCATCCGCCTATCCGGATAGAGAGGAAGAATTGTCTCACCCGGTGATGTGGTGGTGAGACGGAAGAGATATTATGTGTTAAATGTTGGTTGCGTACCTGATTAAGTGGTATTGACAGTTGTGTGTGTTGGATTGTGTGTGAATTGACATCTGTGTGTGTTGACAGTTGTGTGTGTTAGACTGTGGGTGTTGACATGTGTGTGTGTGTGTGTGCAGTTGTGTGTGTTGACACTTGTGTGTGTTGGTAGTTGTGTGTTGGATTGTGTGTGTGGACATGTGTGTGTGTTGACTCTTGTGTGTGTTGGCAGTTATGTGTTGGATTGTGTGTGTGGGTGGTTGTGTGCTCGGTTATGGATTGTGTGCTTGATTATTGGTTGTGTGCTTAGTTAATGGTTTTGTTTGCGGATATGGGTGGGGTGTTTGATTATTGGTTTTGTGTTAGACTTTGGTTGTCGGTTGGTTATAGTTAGTAGTCATTTATTGATTGTTGTCAGTGGTGGTTGTGGGCTTTTGTTGTCCATTGGCAGTGGTTGTTGGATCTTGGTGTCAATTGTTTGAGAAGGTTGGTTATGTTGATTGTTTAGGAAGGTTGGTTTCCCATCTTGAGGGTGTGGGTCAATATGGGTTGGGTTGAGGTGTATGGGTTGCGGCCCATGTTAACGAACAAGCGGCACCGGAAGGATGGCTGGCCTGGGTCGTTATATTTGTATAAGGTAATGATTGTCTCGTTGGTGCTTATGTGTTCGTTGATGCGAAGATTAGTTGGATGTGTTAGTACAGTAGTGAGTTTTGTAAGTGGTTAGTCGTGGTTACGTGTTAGTAGTAATATATGTGTATAGGTTCGTAGGGTTGATAATTGAGGTATTAGTAATAGAGAAAAGTTGGATTGGATCTTTTTAGTCGTCTACTTGTGGTGAGATTGAGGTTGGATTAAGTGATGTTAGTATATTGAAGAGTTGGTTCAGAGGGGTAATGAATGGTTATGTGATAGTGTGTGTTTATGTTTTGATGTGTGGTCGATATTGGTTGGTTGATATGATAGTGATATAATAATGATATATATATTTATATATGGTGTGGCATGTTGTTGTTTGGTATTATTTGATTGTTGTGATAATTCCCTGGTTTTAAACTGTTTTGGCTTGAGGAGTCTTGTTAGTCTTGATGGAAGACTGACCAACTTTAGTTTACGTGCCGCGGTTGGCTGGGGTATCGGGTCCCCCAGTCAATCAGGCTTTGCAGGTTTGCAGCAATAAGCGGGTTCTAGATCACAGATGTGTCTTCGCAATTAAAGATTTAGTTTGCATCAGATTTGAAAATATTGTATTCGTTTCCGTTGTTTTGGATATAAATTGATGCATTAAACTGATGACAGGTTTAAGTGTTGTTTCAAACTTGAACAGGAATTTTCAGGTTGATAACTTTTGTGTATTTGGAATAGTTTTGGATTTCTTTTCTGTTAAAACCGCCTTATAGTCCTTCGGGACTATGACACTATAGCACCTCTGGCCCGGGGTGTTACAGGAATTGGTATCAGAGCATTTACTGAAATACCCCAAATAAGTTGATAATGGCATTTTGGTAAATTAATTATGAGTTTTGTTAAAAGGGGGAAACATGGGAATTTGGGGGATTAAATCCCTAACTCCCTAAATTCGGATCTCTCTCTCTCGATATTCACTGTACGTGGTCTCCCTTCCCTGTGCTCAGCTTCATCTTCCCCGACGAACCGACCCCTTCTCCTGTGCCAGCCGAGCTCTTCCCTCCGGCGAGCCGCCCGGACACCGCGCTGCTTCTCCTCCTCCTCCCGCTGTCCGCCGTGTTCGTGTTGTTCGTGGTTCGCTGCTGTCCGTGCTGTTGGTTTCTACAGCCCGTCGTTCTGTTATTTCTGGTGGCTTTGGGTGGTGTTCCGGGGCTGAGTTGTGGCCACCAACGAGGTAAGATTGGGTGGGTGGACTGTGTATTTATGGACTGAATTTTTCTTTGCTGAATTTTTGAGTGTGAGCTGCGAACTGTGCAGCGAAATTGTGTGTGCAGCTGCTGTTTGTTGTTGTGGTGGTGGTTACGGCGACGAGGAGCCCTCCTCGGTGACTACCGTTTGGTTGTCGACAAGGTGAGTTTATGGGTTAAGGGCTAATTCGATTTTTTGCTGAATTTTAGTGCGTTCGAATTGATATTGTGTTATGTTCGAATTGATGTTGATTTATCCTTCGTGGGCAATGGAAGAGCAATTTCGTGAGCCATTGGGTTGATTTTTGTGGGTGTTATTGCTGAATTTTGTGAAGGTATTATTTAGGGTTTGAATTTGGGGGTTTTCTCTAGTTGTGGTTTGGTAAGAATTAATGCCAGGGATTTGCTCGGATTGATTTCGCAGGTTCGTTCGGATTGACTGGAGATCTCTGAGGTCGTTGTGGTTCGACTTGAGGCAAGAGGATCCTTGCAAACTTATATATTTCATAAATTGATTTATGCTTAGTTTATTTCATAAATTGTTTTACCATTGCTTGAGCTATTTTATTGGTTTGATTGACTATGTAATTGCTCGGGTGATAATGTGTGATGATGTGTGATGTGTGTGTGAGGATATGTGATAATGTGAGATGATGTGTGTGTGATGATATGTGATGATGTGTGATGATATGTGTGTGATGATATGTGATGATGTGTGATGGTGTGTGATAAGGTGTGGTTATGTGATTTTGATTGTCGTTGTGTTGGTTGATTGGTGTCGGTATGGTGTGGATAGTGGGTTTTGGAGGTTGTGAATTGTCTCACCTTGGTGATGTGGGGGTGGAGACGGGGATGTTGTGAATTGTCTCACCTTGGTGATGTGGGGGTGGAGACGGGGATGTTGTAAATTGTCTCACCTTGGTGATGTGGGGGTGGAGACGGAGATGTTGTAAATTGTCTCACCTTGGTGATGTGGGGGTGAAGACGGAGATGTTGTAAATTGTCTCACCTTGGTGATGTGGGGGTGGAGACGGAGATGTTGTGAATTGTCTCACCTTGGTGATGTGGGGGTGGAGACGGAGATGTTGTGAATTGTCTCACCCGGTGATGTGGTGGTGGAGACGGAGGTTGGATTGGAGGTGTTGGTGGTTATGTGTGTTGGTTATGTGTTGAATGTTGGTTGTGTACTTGATTAAGTGGTTGTGTTAATGATATTGGTTGTGTACCTGAATACGTGGATTTGTGATGAATGTTGATTATGTACTTGACTAAGTGGTTGTGTTGGTAATTTGGTTGTATGTTGATAAGTGGGTTATGTTGGATGTTGATTGTTATTAGTTGTGGTTGTGGGCCATTGGTTGTGGTTGTTAAATTACGTGTGTTTAGTGGTTGATTGTATCTGGTCAAGGTGGTAATTTCTGTTGGTATGGTTGTTGTTGGTAGCTAGTGGGTTATGAAGGTCGGTTGCGTTGATTGAGTGTATAGATTTGTTTCCCATCTTGAGGGTGTGAGCCAATACGAGTTGAGTTTGATGTATGAGTTGTAGTCTAGGGTGACGAATCGGCGGCACCAAAAGGGTGGCTGGCCTGGATCGTTATCATGGTTATGATTGTATTATGTGATGATTATCTCGTTGATGCTTATGTGTTTGTTGATGTGAAGGTTAATTGATTTTGTTGTGTAGTTGATAAGCACTACTTTGTAGGGCTTAAGTAAGAGTCATTAGAGGTTTTATTGGTGCCATTCGAGTAGATTTAGACACATTCATGTATATGGCGTTTGGGGGCGAAGTTGGTGTATTTGGAGGTGTTTGAGCGGTTTTGGATATCATATGAGACACTGAGGAAGAAACCACATGAGAAGACGAGGAAGAGGAGTGCAATGAAGAGTAGAAGAACAACGTGCTGAATTCAATTGGTTCGTTCTCTCTACTCCGATGTCCAAATGGAGTGATTCCAATTCGAGGAGTTAGATCTTGAAGTCTACTGCAAGTCCTCAAAATATGAGCGCAATCCGAGTTGGGAATCAAAAGTTATGGCGTTTGTACGGAAGTGTCGCATGAGCTGAACCGAAGAACGGCGACCGCCGTACAAAGACGGCGACCGCCGTAATTACGGCGCCCGCCGTGAACCTTACGGCTCCCGCCGCATTTGGCTTTCCACCGACCTTGGCTACGAAGTGATTACGGCGACCGCCGTTTAATTGCGGCGCCCGCCGCATTTACGGCGATCGCCGTGGGAGATGCGGCGACCGCCGCCGATGTCAGAAGCCCGCCGAACGTGTTTTCCATATTTGTTTTATTTGGATTATTTTTATTACGGTTTTAATATTTCGTATTAGGTTAACTTAGCTTTATTTCCTTTAGTATTTAAGGGTTGAGAAAAGGCGTTTTGCCTATCATCTAATCTTATCATCTATCTTGGATCATCTTTTGAACCCTAATTCTCTTTTCTACGTTATGAAGAACTAAGCCTCCCTGGCTTAGTCAGACGCTGAAGATTTCGTTTGGATTAAGTTGTGAGATTCTTGTTCTTAATCTATTGCATGGTTTTTATCTTTCTCTTGCTTAAGTTGTTTATGATTGATATTGATAATCTCTATTTGGACGCATCTAGGGTTTATTGTTATTGATTGATTGCTAGATCTAGATTGTTACTGGTTGAGCATATCTATTTCAGAGTAGCAACTGCATCGTGTTAGTAACTGGTTGTGCTAGTCTTATGCAGAAGAGAATTGATTTACATTCTAGGATAAAAGCTGGTTGTTTTATTCTAGAATTGTATCCAACTATATTCCTATCCGTAAGGCTGCTGTTAAACTGAATCTTGATAGTTTCAGGGTTGTTTAATTAGTTAGTGCTAATAGTATCTGGTTGTGCTATTAGTTATATCTGAAAAGGAATTGGAATTTCCATTGCATGAGATTTTGAATGAGTATCTAGGATCAACTTGTCATACGAATAGTGGATGTTGTTTGACTAAGTGCTTTTCCCCATTACTGAATCCATTTGTTTACTTTTGCATGCGTAGATTAATTAAAACTCACAAAACCCCCCTTTGGTTACTTTAAATTGACATACATATTGCATACTGCGATAGACTTTGTTTCCCTGCGGATTCGACCCTTACTTACCTAGGACTACGCTTTAGGGTTTGTTTGGATATTTTGCATAGCATTTTTTACACGACAAAAACTTGTTATCAGTAGTGCAGTAGCGAGTTCAGTCTAATTGATTAGCTGTGGTTGTAAGTCAGTCATAAGATGTGTATGTGCTTAGGGTTGTTGATTGAGGTATTAGGAATGGAGAGGAAGTTGGATTGGATCATTCTTTTCGTCTATGCTTGTGATGAGTTTTAGGATGGATTGAAAGAGATTAGTATCGTGTAGAATTGGATAAGATTGAGTATTGGATGATTATGTGATAGAGTGTGTTTGTGTTTAGGCGTGTGTTTTATGTTGATTGGTCGGTATGATATGGTATATATTGTATGATCTGTTGTTGTTTGGTATTGTTGATTGCCATGATAATTCTATGGTTTTGAAACTGTTTTGGCTGGGCTAATCTTGCCATAGTCTTTCACGAGACTGACCAACTACGGTTTACGTGCCATGGTTGGCTGGGGTATCGGGTCCCTCAGTCAATCAGGCTTTTCAGGTTCAGCGTCAGCAAGGAGGTTCCTGATCATCGTCGGTTTTGGAGTCGAGAACTCTACTCTTTTGGTTTGGACTTGACTTGTTGCACGTGTCGTTTTGGTTTCGGACTTTGAATGGGTTGTATTGGTTTTGGTTTTTGGTTGTTGGTTTTTGGTTTGTAAATGGTTGTATTTCAGTATGTTAAGTTGTTGGTGGTTTCAAACTCTGGACAGGTTTTACAGGTTTTCCGCTGTGCTGCTTTTGATATTATATATATGGGTTATGTTTTGCATTTTTTCTTTTCACCCGCCTTGTAATCCTTCCAGATTATGGCACTGTAGCACCACTGGCCTGGGGGTATTACATTTACGTTCGAAAATGTTTTCAAAAGTTTGACGTGGAAAAAGATTATTCGCCAAAACTGTGAAGCAATCGTGTGATCAGAAGACCCTTGTTGTTACGTATAGGTAAGTTTGTATTTGATATATTTTATATGTGATGTTTAGTGTTGTTGAGTAATTTTATGATGTGTTCCCTGGTAAGTGGGACGTGTTGGAGATTAATAAGGTAAGTGTGGGTGTGATAGAGGATGAAGTCGTTGGGCTTATCGTCAAGAGGTTGAGGCAGCTAGTCTGGTAGTTGATGATTCGGTATGAAGTTATTGTGTGCTACTGTTACTGTCAAGAATGAGAAAGACAGATTGAGCACTTTCAGAGATGATTGTATTCAGAGATGAAATCTTGACGGTGATGCATAGATGTACGATCCTTGAGTATACTGATGAGTGCTGATCAGGGAGACTGTTATAGATGATTTTGATCAGACAATTGATGTTGGAAGTAGTAAGGAACAGAGAACTCGGGCTGCATCTGAAAAAGTGAGATTTTACGACTAGGGGTTTGGCTGAGCTGAGGAACCGAATGTGTTGGGAGTCATGATTCAGAGACTCTGACAGAATTGTTGGTGTGATGACAGCTATAAAATTGTTAAGAAAAGGTTATGCCGGTTATGTGTGTATGCTGAGATTGAAGGAGCAGATAGAGGAACTTATGAAGTTAGGTTTTATTAGGTCAAGTGCTTCTCTTTGGGGTGCGTCTGTATTGCTGGGTAAAAAGAAGGATGATTCCTTTCGACTCTGCATGGATTATGAGGAGTTAAGTACTTGTTGGATAAATTGCAAAGAGCTATAGTATTTTAAAAGATTGACTTGAGATCAGGGTATTCTCAGCTTAAGGATTTGAATTGAGGATATTCACAGGACTGTCTTCAGAACAAGGTAGGGTCACTACGAATTGGTTGTGATGCCTTTCGAGTTGACTAATGCTTCCGCGGATTTCATGGACTTAAGGAACTGATGTTTTTAGAAAGTACTTGGATTATTGTGGTGATTTTTATTGATGATATTTTGGTATATTTTGGAGTAAGAAAGAGTACGAGAACAACCTTAGAATGTTAAGGAAATTGGGAGTATTCTCGGATTGGCAGATTATTGTAGGCGATTGTGGATGAATTTTCTAAGGTTGTGTACGATTGAGAATTTTGAATGGAACAAGAGATGTCAGGAGCGAGTTTCGAAGAACTCAGGAAGTGTTTGATTTGTGCGTCAGTGTTAGTGTTACTGTAGGAAACATAAGGATTTGTTAATTACAGTGATGTGTCTAAGCAAGGTTTGGGTTGTGTTCTAATGCAAAATGGGAAGGTCATTGCATATGTTTTTGTCAGTTCAAATTGTATAAGAGAGAGTTGAACATGAGATACAGATGGTTGCTAGAATTGATTAAGGATTATGAAAAGATATTGTTTATCAATTAGAAAAGGGCTATCGAGGTTGCTGATGCTTTGTGTAGGAAGTCGACTCTCGAGCATGTGGTTGCTTGTCTGACAGTTCGGTCGGGATTGCAACAGGAGTTGGCGAAGGGTGAAAAGTGAAATTTGTTCGGGAAAGAGCGGATATAGCTGAATGCGATGGAATGTTGAGTAAGATATACAGTCAGATTGCTCAGGGAAGAGTGCATGAATTCTTGTTCAGGAAGATGGAATATTGTGATTTCAGATAAGTTGTGTGTGCCAGTTGAAAAAGAGATTAGAAAGTTGATTCTCAAGGAAGGTCATTCTTCGGCAAGTCATGTACATTCTGGAGTCAGTCATGCGAGACAGATATCCGAACCTGTTTTGATCTTAGTTTCGAGGACGAAACTCCTATAAGGGAGGGAGAATGAAATACCCCAATAGATATATGTATATATATATGAAATGGTGAATTATTGTTTTGACTATATAAGTCAACAAAATCAGATTTTTGGGACAAAAGTCAGTAAAAGGGGGGAAAGCAACCCTCATCTGCTTCAATTTGGAGAGAGCACAACGAAAAGAGAGAAAGAGACACCTCCTGCCTTCAGCTGCTCGGATTTCCGCCGGTGAGCTCGACTCGGTCGCTGCCATCGCCACCTTCCTTCCTTGGTTCGAGTCGTGAGGAGCTGGTGCGAGCCCACGACGGGTTGTTGTGCGAGACTGTTGTCGTTGTTGTGCGAGGGCTCGGGTGCTGTGCGGTCAGAGACAAGCTCGGTTCTCCTACGCGGCCAGAAGAGCGCCACCGGCTTCTGTCCTCTGTTGTTGCTGATGTGAGCTCCGGCGATGAGATGCCAAGTTCCGGCGACAGAGGCTAGCCACCGACGAGGTAGGCTGCAGCTGCTGTAAGGTTTTGGGTAAGCTGATTCCATCTGAATTTGGGGCTTAATTGGTAGCTAAGTGAGCTGTTAAATTGGGCAGATTTTTGGTTCAGTTATTGAAGGAATTTGTGACAGATTTGTAGTTGGGCAAAAATTGAATTTGATTTTTGAGCAGATTTAGATGGTGGGCAGGCTTGGATTGGGAATGAAGGTGGAGTGAGCAACCAAAGTTCTGATTTGATTTGACTAAGGTGTTGGTATGTGATTTTGGGTGTGGTTTCAATTTTTAAAGTTTACGGACTGAGATTTGACTATTTTGAAGTTAATTAGGGCCTGAGTAGTGGATTGCATGAGTAATTAATGCCAGGGATTTGCTCGGATTGATTTTGCAGGTTCGTTCGAGTTGGTTGGAGGTTTATGAGGTCGTGGTTGTCGAGTTTGAGGCAAGATGATTCTTGCTAACCCTTCGTTTATTTTTATAAAATTACTTTTCTTCCTATCTTGATTCAGTAATTGATTTTATCCTTGTCTGATTATGTTAATTTGGATTATCGATTGTGGAGTTACTTGGTTGAATGTGTGTGTGTTAGTATTTGTCTCGTGTTGTGTTTGATTAAACGTTGACGTGGTAGTCAATTGTGACTAATAGTGATTAATTGTGATTGTTTGAAAGTGTGTGAATACGTGTGTGTGTGTGTGTGTATGCGTGTGTTAGTATTTGTCTCGTGTTGTGTTTGATTAAATGTTGATGTGATAGTCAATTATGACTAATTATGATTGATGTTGATTAAGTGATTGTTATTGGTTGATGGTGGAGCCGGGGTGAGGGTGTGACCTCATCCGACCACGTGAGGGTATGACCCAGCGTTGGTAAAGGCTATGGTTGGATGGTGAAAGTCTCATCCGGAAGAGTGTTGATTCAGGGCCTCGGAGGGTGTGACCTCCGATGGTCGGTGGGCCAGAGTGATGAAAGCCTCACTCAATCACGTAGGGGGAATGCCTATGGTGGTTAGGGCCAGGAACTCGGATGGTATGCGACCCATCCGCCTATCCAGATAGAGAGGAATACTTCTCTTACCCGGTGATATGGTGGTGAGACGGAGGAGATATTATGTGTTAAATGTTGGTTGCATACCTGATTAAGTGGTATTGACAGTTGTGTGTGTTGGATTGTGTGTGAATTGACATCTGTGTGTGTTGACAGTTGTGTGTGTTAGACTGTGGGTGTTGACATGTGTGTGTGTGTGTGTGTGCAGTTGTGTGTGTTGACACTTGTGTGTGTTGGTAGTTGTGTGTTGGATTGTGTGTGTGGACATGTGTGTGTGTTGACTCTTGTGTGTGTTGGCAGTTATGTGTTGGATTGTGTGTGTGGGTGGTTGTGTGCTCGGTTATGGGTTGTGTGCTTGATTATTGGTTGTGTGCTTAGTTAATGGTTTTGTTTGCGGATATGGGTGGGGTGTTTGATTATTGGTTTTGTGTTAGACTTTGGTTGTCGGTTGGTTGTAGTTAGTAGTCATTTGTTGATTGTTGTCAGTGGTGGTTGTGGGCTTTTGTTGTCCATTGGTAGTGGTTGTTGGATCTTGGTGTGAATTGTTTGAGAAGGTTGGTTATGTTGATTGTTTAGGAAGGTTGGTTTCCCATCTTGAGGGTGTGGGTCAATATGGGTTGGGTTGAGGTGTATGGGTTGCGGCCCATGTTAACGAACAAGCGGCACCGGAAGGATGGCTGGCCTGGGTCGTTATATTTGTATAAGGTAATGATTGTCTCATTGGTGCTTATGTGTTCGTTGATGCGAAGATTAGTTGGATGTGTTAGTACAGTAGTGAGTTTTGTAAGTGGTTAGTCGTGGTTACGTGTTAGTAGTAATATATCTGTATAGGTTCATAGGGTTGATAATTGAGGTATTAGTAATAGAGAAAAGTTGGATTGGATCTTTTTAGTCGTCTACTTGTGGTGAGATTGAGGTTGGATTAAGTGATGTTAGTATATTGAAGAGTTGGTTCAGAGGGGTAATGAATGGTTATGTGATAGTGTGTGTTTATGTTTTGATGTGTGGTCGATATTGGTTGGTTGATATGATAGTGATATAATAATGATATATATATATTTATATATGGTGTGGCATGTTGTTGTTTGGTATTATTTGATTGTTGTGATAATTCTCTGGTTTTAAACTGTTTTGGCTTGAGGAGTCTTGCCAGTCTTGATGGAAGACTGACCAACTTCGGTTTACGTGCCGCGGTTGGCTGGGGTATCGGGTTCCCCAGTCAATCAGGCTTTGCAGGTTTACAGCAACAAGCGGGTTCTGTATCACAGATGTGTCTTCACAGTTAAAGATTTAGTTTGCATCAGATTTGAAAATGTTGTATTCGTTTCCGTTGTTTTGGATATAAATTGATGCATTAAACTGATGACAGGTTTAAGTGTTGTTTCAAACTTGAACAGGAATTTTCAGGTTGATAACTTTTGTGTATTTGGAATAGTTTTGGATTTCTTTTTTGTTAAAACCGCCTTATAGTCCTTCGGGACTATGGCACTGTAGCACCTCTGGCCCGGGGTGTAACAGCACTTGTGGGGGCGTGTTGGAATATAAACATCTCACATCTAAAATTGGGACATAATTTGCCTAGTATATAAGCTTGATGTGCTACTCCTCCTATTGCCAATTGGTTTTAGGATGGAACCCCACTAGGCTTATGTGTTGGGCTTTAACGCGCATGTGCGCACAGACTGACATGTCCTTGTCTATCGACCCACCAGACTTTATCATGGTATCAGAGTTGATCTGGTTCTATGCCTCTTTCTTGGTTTAATTGGGTCTTCGCCCCTTATCTACCCACAGACTAGTATATAAAATTAGTAGACTACTTCTCCTACTGTCAATTGGTTTTAGGATGGAACCTTATTGGGCTTATGTACTGGGCTTATCTGCGCCTATGCGCTCGTGTTCGCACGACCCCCAGTCATTGGGCCCATGGACTTTCACAATAACACACATCATTATTAGAGTAGAGCAAAGGAATAGCAACGGGAAAATGTAAAAGGAAATTGAGAAAAAAATTACCAGGTCTTGTTAAAGTCTATGGTTCCAATGACTGGGGGTCGTGCGGACACGAGCGCATAGGCGCAGATAAGCCCAGTACATAAGCCCAATGAGGTTTCATCCGAAAACCAATTGGCAATAGGAGGAGTAGTCCATTAAGCTTATATACTAGGCAAGTTATGTCCCAACTTTAGATGTGGAATGTTTATATTCCAACATACGTTTAGATGTGGGATGTTTATATTCCAACACGCCCCCGCAAGTGCAACGGGCGAGCAATTGGTCAGGCCCGGTTGACACTTGGACAAACGGGTGTGGGTGGGCATTTCAATCTCTTTATAGCTAGACCCAACCAACCCAAGAAAGGACCTAGAACCGAACTCGCTCTGATACCATGTGAAAGTCTGTGGGCCCAATGATTGGAAGTCGTGCGTACACGAGCTCATAGGCGCACTTTTTTTTTGAAAGTTTCACATTTTTTTTTCAAAATTACACTTTTTTTCCATAATCATGTAGAGAATTTCAATACGACTTCGTACATATAAAATTCGTCCAAAACGGACATCGTTTGCCCCTCCAAAAGCACAAAAAACGAAGTCTTCCTATCTTTTTTTTTTTACAATTTGGTGCCCAGCATATAGCGCATTGTAGTGAATTTTTTTGGTATTTTCGGCATTTTCTACTATAATTTTGTATAAGATTTTAGTACGAGTATATAACTATACGTTAGAACCATAATATATAATTATAGTATATAACTATAGTATATAGCAATAGTATATAACTATACAATATAACAATAATATATAACTATATGATATAACAATAGCATATAGCTATAGTATATAACAATACGATATAACAATAGTATATAACTATAGTATGAAACTATACGATATAACCATAGTATATAACTATTCGTTAGAACCATAATATATAATTATAGTATATAACTATACGATATAACAATAGTATATAACTATAGTATATAGAGAAATAGCAACCAATACCCCAAATCATATATGGCTTTGCAATTCTACCCTAGTACTTTTGTTTTTTGCAAAACTACACCTTTGACCATTTTTTCCTTGTTTTTTGCAAATATACCCCACAAATAAAAAGGTAAATTGAAAATTGAATTTTCTTTTTCTTTTGAAAATATTAATATGATATAACAATAAAATAATAATAATAATTTAAAAAAATTTAAACTTAAATAAAATTTGAAAATTCAAAATCAGAAATTTTCATTTTGTTTTCCTGATTTCTCTTTCAATTTTATTTTTTATTTATTTCGGTCTCAAATTCTTCTATCCAAAATTTCCATTTGCTTTAGAAACCCAATTATTTGTTAGAACCCTAAAACTTCTCCCCCTTCTCAAAATCTGGAGATGGTGTCGCGAACCACGGCCTCCAATTCGGTGTCCCTGCCGCCGGCGCCGGAGTGTTGAAACTCCACCACTTCAGAGGGGTGAGGAAGAGACCCTGGGGCTGCTACGCCGCCGAGATCAGGGATCCCGGATTATGGCTATCGGAAATCACAGTTGACATGTACAAGGTGAACGAAAATCCAGAAGCTCGAAAGGTGATTGGTCTGCCTGGAAATCACCGTCGAGTGAATGAAGCCCCTCGTCAAGGGTTTCAAGTGGAACCCCAACAGCAACAGGTGGGTGTGGGTGTGACTATGAATGTGAACCCCACCAGTACAAATCTTCTGGAAGCTCCAGCGATGACAGCTTTACAATCGTCAGCAATTGTGGCAGTGCCCATACCCACCTCAGCTGCGAGTTTGAGGTTAAGAAGAAGAGGGGCATGCCAAGGAAGTATGGGCCAGGTGCTACACTGATAGCTGCTTTATCACCCATGCCTATTTCAGCCTCTATTCCACTTTCTGGTGGTGGCGCTGCTGCTGCTGGTGGAGGTGACTTTTCTGCCTGGAAACAACACCACACTTCCACTAAGCTCAAGCCTTTTCAGCCCATAAAGAAGGCCCAACTTCAAGGCATTGGTATAATTTGTTTCTGCCCCTTAATGTTAATTCATGATTCCCATTTCTCAGTGTGGTTGCTTATATTGAAGAGAAATTTGTCTTCTGGAACTATTTCTGTAGTTATTACTGTGGTTAGAGTCTGAGATTTGAGGCTAAAAGGTGTGTGGTAATCACTCGACGGTGATTTGAGGCTAAAAGGCTAAAAGGTTGTTGGGGTTCCACTTGAAACCCGAGGTTCAGATCCAGCGGTGGATGATTTGGTGCTCTTGCTACATTGTTTCTAATTCCTCCTCCTCTATGAGATTAATTGTGTGAAGCAATAGGATGGGTTCCTCTAGATCGATTGTGGAGAATGCCAGATTCTTCAGATAGGAGTGGTAGCAAAATTGTGGTTTTGGTTAATTTCAGAGTTTCACACACAAGTTTGAGATTTGGATTGATGAATGGCTTTGTGTTTCAGGTATCTTTGATGAGGTAAACATTCATATCAGAAATGAAGCAATGCATTGGTTGCTGAAGTGAACTTTGGCTTTTGTTTTGCATCTCCTTTCTCCATGATCTCGTTTTATGTTCTTTGGAATGCATTAGGTAATTTAATTAGAAGTCCTTATCTATGATATCTTGCTGCATTCAGCATAGTGGTTATTTACTAAAGTTCCTTATGTTATCAGTTTCTATCCCAATTTTTGGGAATCTAATCTTATCTATCTCGTTATTTATGTCAGGTGAATGACTTTGTCTTTGTATTGGCTGAAGAAAATAAGCGGCTTGTTGCACACTTGGAAGATATGTATGAAGATTTGCAAGGGAGCAACATGGTTGTCGGGAGGGAGGGTGCTACTGGTTGGGCTTTGGGGGGGGGTGGGGTAGAGGCACAGAAGACCTTGGTTTTTCTGCTGACACAGAGGCTAGTTCTTTTGGCTACTGGCTAACTGTCTATTTTTTAATGTTGTATAGGTGACAGGATACTATGCAGAGTATAATACTGTCTTATTTCTCTAGTACTCTAGGGTCTTCAATGTTGTAAAGGCATTTTAGTTGCAAAGAGAATTATTTTGTTTTGCTTCAATGTTGTAATCACTCGTTAATGAAGTAATTAAATGTATAGAATTATCCTGTCATATATTAAAAACTATCTTCTTAGCAATACTCATCCGTTAAAATAATTACCGCTAAAATAATTACAAACTTGAAACATAATATTTCATTGAATTAAAAAAAAATCAGTGACAATAACTTGTTTTACTTATGTCGATAGACAAATTATCACTTGGTGACAAGATATGTAAGGTTTTAAATAATATTACCCAGGTTGACAGGATAATTTTTAGTTTATGACAGGGGCTTTAAGGTTGAAAGTTTTAGTTATAGCGTTTGTGACTTTTCGTCAAACATATCCTACTTCCTATTTTATTTAAAATAATTTTCAAATGTAATACCAAAATTTCAAAGTATAAGAAATATCATTAGTGTCTTTGTTATACGTACTTAGGTAGATAGTTATATAATTATACTATGTCATTATTTCTTACCTTCACCGAACAACGATAAACTATTAACAGGGTAACATGCATGATACATGAAACCAAATCATAGGTGGATAATTACATCATAAGAGTTATGCCCAACACAACACAACAATACTCATCTCATTGTACTACATACATTACATACTTGATACATATTCTTATGTAAAATATGTTTCTATACTTTCCATTAGAGAAAGAGGAATTTTAAGATTGAAAAGGTTTAAGTAATTCAGTCGTGAAGTATTGTGACAAACTGCAATGGTCAAGTGTATATAAACTAGATGTACAATGTTCAAGCTACACTTATTTAGAGTAATAAGAATGTTGTATACCAAATAAAAATGTCACAATGTTCAAGCTACACTGATTTTTTGTCACATGATACAATTGCACGAATTATCTTTGGACTAATACTTCATGTCACTGGTCTTTATATTATTGTCACATTGTATATTTGTGTTGTGAGAATGAACAATTACAATATTAGAGAAGTTTATATATTTCATACTATCAACCTTAAATTCTTGTCATCCATTATAAATTTTATTGTCGACTTTAACGAAATAAACTTCATCATTGAAATTCATTCTACCTATAAACAATATATGTCAAAAGACTCAAATCTAAACATGAAATATTAAGCAAATTAATTATCAAAGAACTTGATGCATATTCTTATGCAGGAGATGTAGTGACTATCTAATATCACGTAATATTTAGTACTTTATGATAATATGTGTAATATCTAGTACTTTATGAAGCATTATGTATTTTCTTTTTATATAATATAGTACTTTATGATAATGTCGCGTAATTTCAAACCATATTAAAGACGACAGGATAGGTCAGTGAGTATGACGAGATTGATTATGTATTTTCTTCCTATTTTAATCATTCTCTTCTTCTTCCTGTGTGATCTGGACTGCCACTCATGTTGGTCAGTAAGATTATTTCAAACCATATTGAGCATATCATGATATATATTGAATCATGATAGGATTGTGTTAATTCTATGAATGTTATCCTGTCATAGACCTGCAATTATTTTCCTGACTTTGACTATTGATTTTCCTGTCAACCTAAGATTGCACTTTTTCATTTAGTTTAGATGAACATTGTGTTATCATTCAAGAAAATACATGACCTTATACTTTCAAAATTCAAGTCATAACCTATGTGATACGGACCGTCACTTATATTAATTGGTCGGTAGGATTATCTCAAACCATATTGAACCTGTCATGATATATAGGGAATCATGACAGGATTGTGTCCTATCAATTTAACCCAAGCTAGTCCATATTGAACCCGTCAGGATATATATGGAATCATGACATGATTGTGTCCTATCAATTTAACCCAAGCTAGAGACGCTTCCGCCCTTGCCGACCTTGGTAGGACAGTGGCTTTCATTAAAATATATATCATGACCGGAGAGGTCGACGACGTGCTACAACACACGCCCTCTCAGCCTCAGCGATGTCATCCGCAGGAGATGTGTCTATCTAATATTTAGTACTTTTTTAGTACTTTAGTGTAGTGACTATCTAATATCACATATTAGTACTTTATGAAGTATTTTGGAATGCATTTTAGTGTAGTGACTATCTAATGTCATGTAATATGTAGTACTTTATGATAATATGTGTAATATCTAGTACTTTATGAAGCATGTTATTTATTTTCGTTTTATGTAATATAGTACTTTATGATAATATCGCGTAATTCCAAACCATATTAAAGAAGACAGGACATGTCAGTGAGTATGACATGATTCCTTATGTATTTTCTTCCTATTTTAATCATTCTCTTATTCTTCCTATGTGATATAGACTGCCACTCATGTTGGTCGGTAGGATTATTTCAATCCTAATAAACCTGTCATGATATATATGGAATCATGAACAGGATTGTATCATATCAATTTAACCCAAACTAGTCCATATTGAACCCGTCAGGATATATATGGAATTATGACAGGATTGTGTTAAATTCTATGACAAGATTGCTTCTATCTTTGACGAAAAGAAAGCTCACAAAAAAGTCATAAGCAAATTACATTGAACTTTATGATAATATGTGTAATATCTAGTAGTGTATGAAACATGTTATTTATGTTCGTTTTATGTAATATAGTACTTTATGATAATGTCGCATAATTTCAAACCATATTAAAGACGACAGGATAGGTCAGTGAGTATGACGAGAATGATTAAACATTTTCTTCCTATGTGATACGGATCGCTACTCATATTGGTCGGTAGGATTATCTCAAACCATATTTTTTATAAACCTGTCAAGATATATATGGAATTATGACAGGATTGTGTCATATCAATTTAACCCAAACTAGTCCATATTGAACCCGTCATGATATATATATATATATATTAAATTATGACAGGATAATGTTAAATCCTATGAATATGCGAAATCATTAACGAAGAAAATTACATCAACTACTTTCGACTAAATACCAATTCAACCAATTTGAACCACACAAATTACATTAACTACTTTGAAACCATATCGACCATAACTTGCTTCTATCTTCGAAGAAAAGAAAGTTCACAGCAAAAAGTCATAAGCAAATTACATTAAACTTTATGATAATATGTGTAATATCTAGTACTTTATGCAACATATTATTTGCTTTTGTTTTATGTAATATAGTACTTTATGATAATGTCGCGCAATTTCAAACATATTAAATATGACAGGATAGGTCAGTGAGTATGACGGGAATGATTATGTATTTTCTTCCTATTTTAATCATTCTCTTCTTCTTCCTATGTGATATGGACCCACCACTCATATTGGTCGGTAGGATTATCTCAACCCATATTGAACCCGTCAGGATATATATGGAATCATGACAGGATTGTGTTAAATTCTATGAATGCGCGAAAACGAATATGGGAAATATCATTAACGAAGAAAATTACATTAACTACTTTCAACTAAATATCAATTCAACCATTTCCAACCACACAAGATGCATCAACTACTTTGAAACCATATCGACCATGACTTGCTTATGTCTTCGAAAAAAAGAAAGTTCACAAGAAAAAGTCATAAGCAAATTACATTAAATTTTATGATAATATATTTAATATCTAGTACTTTATGAAGCATGTTATTTATTTTTGTTGTATGTAATATAGTACTTTATGATAATATCGCGTAAATTTCAAACCATATTAAAGAAGACAGGACATGTCAGTGAGTATGACAGGATTCCTTATGTATTTTCTTCCTATGTTGTAATCACTCATTAATGAAGTATATGCAAAATCATTAACGAAGAAAATGTTGTCTTATTTCTATAGTACTTTAGTGTATTTAATGTTGTATAGGCACTTTAGTTGCAAAGAGAATTATTTGTTTTGCTTCAATGTTGTAATCACTCATTAATGAAGTAATTAAACGTTAGAATTATCCTATCATATATTAAAATCTATCCTGTCAGAAATACTCATCCGCTAAAATAGTTACAAACTTGAAACATAAAATTTCATTGAATTGAAAAAAATCAGTGACAACAACTTGTTTTACTTATGTCGTTAGAAAAGTTATCACTTGGTGACAAGAGATGTAAGGTTCTAAATAATATTACCCTGGTTGACAGGATAATTTTTAGTTTATGACAAGGGCTTTAAGGTTGAAAGTTCTAGTTATAGCGTTTACGATTTTTCGTTAACAAATTTCCTACTTTCTATTTTATTTAAAATAATTTTCAAATGTAATACCAAAATTTCAAAGTATAAAAAATAGCGTTAATGGCATTTCTTTTATGACGGAAAAATACTCACTAAGTGACTAGAATGATATATACATAACGTAAACAAAAAGTACAACTTATTTCAACTCTACCAAATATCATCCTTTACCATTGTGTTTCTATTATATGTAGATAGTTATATAATTATACTATGTCATTATTTCTTACATTGGCACGTGGTATAATTGCACGAATTATCATTGGACGAATATTTCATGTCAATGGTGTTCATATTTTTGTCACATGGTATATTTATATTGTTGGAATGAACAATTACAATGTCAGAGAATTTTATATTTGTCTTTGCTAGATCGGCTAAACATCCATTTTAATGTTGTTTTCATTGTTTGAATACCCGGTCTTTTATAGCACCGTCCATTTGCTGTCAAAAGGATTTCATGGCTATTGGGTAATGTTTTCAATCTCACGCTTTTGTATTGGAGCTGCTCTTTGTATCAACTCTCATCCCATGTATAAACTAGATGTACAATGTTCAAGCTACACTGATTTGGAGGAATAATTGCACGAATTGAACAGAGAGAAGTTTGTATGTGATTTTTTGTCACATGTGTTTCGACTAGATGTACAATGGAGATTGTTGGTTGCATCATGTCTTATTTGTGCCAAATTTATCTTGTCATTTGTTATCTTTTGCTCAGTTGTCTCGTGAACTAAATCTTCTCGTTCTTTTAACTGCCAAGTTGTGTGTTCTCCAGGAAATTAGTTCGAGGACGGTGATTGGCATGGGTAAGCAAAGCGACAGGGTATACTGGTTGCATATGGTACAATTGAATTGAACAATGTTCAAGCTATATTGATTTTTTGTCACATGGTACAATTGCACGAATTATCTTTTTCTGAATATTTCATGTCATTGGTCTTTATACTTTTGTCACATTGTATATTTTTATTGTCGGAATGAACAGAGAGAAGTTTGTATTTTTCATACTATCAACCTTAAATTCATGTCATCCATGAGATATTTTATTGTCGATTTTAACGAAATAAATGTCACAATTGAAATTCATTCTAACAACATATGTCAAAAGACTCAAATCTAAACATGAAATATTAAGCAAATTAATTATCCAACAACTTGATACATATTCTTATGCATGAGAAGTGTTTATCTAATATTTAGTATTTATTTAGTACTTTAGTATAAAGACTATCTAATATCACGTATTAGTACGTTATGAAGTATTTTGGAATGCATTTTAGTGTAGTGACTATCTTATGTCATGTAATATTTAGTACTTTATGATAATATGTGTAATATCTAGTACTTTGTGAAGCATGTTATTTATTTTCGTTTTATGTAATGTAGTACTTTAAGATAATGTCGCGTAATTTCAAACCATTTTCTTCTTAAAGACGACAGGACAGGTCAGTGAGTATGACGGGAATGATTATGCATTTTCTTCCTATTTTAACCATTTTCTTCTTCTTCCTATGTGATACGGACCGCCACTCATGATATATATCAAACCATATTGAACCTGTCATGATATATATGGAATCATGACAGGATTGTGTCATATCAATTTAACCCAAACTAGTCCACATTGAACCCATCAGGATATATATATATGGAATCATGACATGATTGTGTTAAATTCTATGAATATGCGAAGACCAATATGCGAAATATCATTAACGAAGAAAATTACATTAACTACTTTCGACTAAATATCAATACAACCAATTCCAACCACACAAATCATGTAGGTTGGTAGGATTATATCAAACCATATTGAATCTGTCACATTACATACTAAAGTTAAGTGTTGATTTTTGCCCTTTACTATCAGTGGAGTGGAGGATATATAAAGAACCGTGACAAGATAAGTATATCTTGTATGTAAATCTAAAACAAATTGTATATATTAAACACTTGAATTTCTACTTTATAAGGATTAAAACTTGAATTTCCCTCAAGCTGAAACACAGGACAAGGCAAGATACTAAACAAAACAGAAACACAAGAACAGGAAATACAAAATAAACTAAAACAAGGGATATTAACAGGGCAAAACAAACAAAACCAGGAAACATCAAAAAAGCATTTACCTAAGACCAAAGAACGTGGAAGAAGAAGAACAGTTGCCACAACCGGCCATACCAACAGAACCCCAAAATTGAGGTCACCATAATCGGCACCGGCGGTCGAACCAGGGAAATAACCGGCAACTTCAGTCGGCGGCGCGAATAGCAAAATGGAAGGCCAGATCTGAAGCCGCTGAGCAGTTGAGAGGACAACGCAATTATGAGCAAGAGCATCGGCGAGCCTTCGAATCGACCTCCACTAGCAGCGCGGCGCGCGGTGAGGGAGCATGAAGATTAAGGAGGCGCCGAAATCATCTTCCTCCCAGACAACAAAAGTCGCACAAAACCGGATCTTGGATCTCTGCAAAAGATCGGGATCTCTGCAACTCAGCCTTGACGGAGGAAACCGGATCAGTAATTGCGGCAAAGGTTCGTGAAGAAGTAAAAGACGCCGCTACCATCTTCTTCCCAGCATGCAAAATACGCCCAAAACAGAGACTCCAAGAAGTCGGTCTAGACGGTGGCGACCGGAGCAGGATCTGGAGCTGACAAATGGCGACCGAAGCAAATCCATAAACCGACTAGAGCTCGGAGAGGAAATCGAACAGGAGTGGCGACTGTGAATCTGGGAAATTGAGACATGAATTTGAGTTAATTTGCAGATTGTGAATCTGGGAATTTGAGTTAATTTGTTTTAGTTACATGAATTTGAGTTAATTTGCAGATTGTGAATCTGGGAAATTTAGACAAGGAAATGAATTTGAGTTAATTTGGGTTTGGGTTCAAAATTAATAATTCAGTATACTAAATTTAGAAAAAAGGAGAGTGAAAATTGATGAAATTAATTGAGTTGTATTTAGGAGGGAAAAGTTATGTATTTGAGAGGGAAATTTGGGAGGGAATTTTGATAGAAAAAATTGGAAAAGAAAATAATAATTAATGATATTTGTGTATTTTTTTGCCTTTCATTTCCCTTTTCTTTTCTCTAATTTCATGGATTTAATTTTCTTTTTGAATTAAAAAAAAATATATATATTGCAAAAATACACCAAATGGTGTATATATGCAAAAAAAAAAGTCAACCATGTATTTTTGCAAATGCAAAACCCATTTAGGGTATATATGCAAATCGGTGTAGTATATAACTATACGATATAAAATTTGTATATAACCATAGTACGATAGAACCATAATATATAATTATAGTATATAACCATAGTATATAACTATACGATATAACAATAGTATATAACTATACGATATAAAATTTGTATATAACCATAGTACGTTAGAACCATAATATATAATTATAGTATATAACTATACGATATAACCATGGTATATAACTATAGTATATAAATGAACGATATAGCAATAGTATATATATAACTATACGATATAACAATAGTATATAACTATACGATATAACCATAGTATATAATTATACGATATAACAATAGTATATAGCTATAGTATACAACTATACCATATAACCATAGTATATAACTATAGGATATAACCATAAGATATAACCAAATTGGATATAACTATAAGATATAACCATAGTATATAACTATAGGATATAACCAAATTGGATATAATTATAAGATATAATCATAATATATAATTATATGATATAACAATATGATATAATCAAATTGGATATATAACTATCAGATATAACCATAGTACATAACTATAGGATATAACCATAAGATATAACCAAATTGGATATAACTATAAGATATAACCATAGTATATAACTATAAGATATAACCATAGTATATAACTAAATGATATAACTATAACATATAACCATAGTATATAACTATAGGATATAACCAAAATATATAACTATAGGATATAACGATATGATATAACCAAATTGGATATAACTATACGATATAACCATAGTATATAATTATAGGATATACCCATAAGATATAACCAAACTAGATATAACTATACGATATAACCATAATATATAACTATAGGATATAACCATAGTATATAACTAAAGAATATAACCATAGGATATAACTATAGGATATAACCATAAGATATAACCAAATTGGATATAACTATAAGATATAACCATAGTATATAACTATAAGATATAACCATAGTATATAACTAAAGGATATAACCATAATATATAACTAAAGGATATAACCATAGGATATAACTATAGGATATAACCATAAGATATAACCAAATTGGATATAATTATAAGATATAATCATAATATATAATTATATGATATAACGATATGATATAATCAAATTGGATATAACTATAAGATATAACCATAGTATATAATTATAGGATATAACGATATGATATAACCAAATTGGATATAACTATAAGATATAACCATAGTATATAACTATAGGATATAACCATAAGATATAACCAAATTGGATATAACTATACGATATAACCGTAGTATATAACTATAGGATATAACCATAAGATATAACCAAATTGGATATAACTATAAGATATAACCATAGGATATAACTCTAGTATATAACCAAATTGGATATAACTATAAAATATAATCATAATATATAATTATATGATATAACGATATGATATAATCAAATTGGATATAACTATAAGATATAACTATAGTATATAACTATAAGATATAACCATAAGATATAACCAAATTGGATACAACTATAAGATATAACCATAGTATATAACTATAGGATATAACCATAAGATATAATCAAATTGGATATAACTATAAGATATAACCATAGTATATAACTATAGGATATAACCATAGTATATAACTAAAGGATATAACTATAATATATAACCATAGTATATAACTATAGGATATAACCATAGTATATAACTATAGGATATAACCAAATTGGATATAACTATAAGATATAATCATAATATATAATTATATGATATAACGATATGATATAATCAAATTGGATATAACTATAAGATATAACCATAGTATATAATTATAGGATATAACGATACGATATAACTAAATTGGATATAACTATAAGATATAACTATAGTATATAACTATAGGATATAACCATAAGATATAACCAAATTGGATATAACTATAAGATATAATCATAATATATAACTATATACTATGGTTATGTCGTATAGTTATATACTATTGTTATATCGTATAGTTATATATATATACTATTGCTATATCGTTCATTTATATACTATAGTTATATATCATGGTTATATCGTATAGTTATATACTATAATTATATGATATGGTTCTAACGTACTATGGTTATATACAAATTTTATATCGTATAGTTATATACTATAGTTATATACTATTGTTATATCGTATAGTTATATATACTATGGTTATATACTATAATTATATTTTATGGTTCTAACGAATAGTTATATACTATGGTTATATCGTATAGTTATATACTATTGTTATATCGTATTGTTATATACTATAGCTATATGCTATTGTTATATCGTATAGTTATATACTATTGTTATATTGTATAGTTATATACTATTGCTATATACTATAATTATATATTATGGTTCTAACGTATAGTTATATACTCGTATTAAAATCTTATACAAAATTATAGTAGAAAAATGCCGAAAATACCAAAAAATTTCACTACTGTAACACCCCGGGCCAGAGGTGCTACAGTGCCATAGTCCCGAAGGACTATAAGGCGGTTTCTAAAAGAAAAGAAATCCAAACTCCTCCAAATACAAAAAAAAATCATCAATATTAAAATCCCTGCTCAAGATTGAAACAACACTTAAACTTGTCATCCAGTTTAATACATCAATTTATATCCAAAACAACGGAAACGAATACAACATTTTCAAATCTGATGCAAACTGAAACTTTAACTGTGAAGACCAATCTGTGATCCAGAACCCGCTTGTTGCTGCTAACCTGCAAAGACCAGTTGATTGGTGGACCCGATACACCAGCCAACCGCGGCACGTAAACCGAAGTTGGTCAGTCTTCCATCAAGACTGGCAAGACTCCTCAACTCAAAACAGTTTAAAAACCAGAGATTTATCAAATCAACAACATATACCAAACAACATGCCACACAATATATATATATATATATATAATCATAACTATATCATAATCATATCAACAAACTGTAACACCCCGGGCCAGAGGTGATACAGTGCCATAGCCCCGAAGGACTATAAGGCGGTTTCTTTCAAGAAAAGAAATTTAAAACTCTTCCAATACATAAAATCATCAATATTAAAATCCCTGCTCAAGATTTTAGTCAATACATAAACCTGTCATCCAGTTTAATACATCAATTTATATCCAAAACAACGGAAGCGAATACAATATTTTCAAATCTAATGTAACTAAATCTTTAACTGTGAAGACACATCTGTGATCCAGAACCCGCTTGTTGCTGCAAACCTGAAAAGCCTGATCGACTGAGGGACCCGATACCCCAGCCAACCACGACACGTAAACCGCAGTTGGTCAGTCTCATGAAAGACTATGGCAAGATTAGCCAAGCCAAAACAGTTCAAACAACATACAATCATATAAGATATATATAACGTCACAAAATCCAGCCAAAACAACCAAGAGAGTACTCAACTCTCAAACGCAAATAACTCCAACATAACTCCAACATAATCCATTCTAACCCAATCAACGATAATCCAAACACCAAACCCATACTCAATCAAACAACCAACTACCACACCGACACTCAACAACAATCACATATAACCATCAATAATACACAATCACACCTTAAACCAACTATCCAACCACACGTCAAAACACAAACATAACACGCTATCACATAACCGATCAATTATCCATTCTTATCCAATTCTGCACGATATTAACCTCTTTCAATCCAACCTCAAACTCATCAGTACTCAAGCATAAACGAATAGAAAGATCCAATCCAACTTCCTCTCCAATACTAATACCTCAAACAACAACTCTATGCACATACACATATCTTACCACTGACTTACAACCAAAGCTAACCGATAATACAGAACTCACTACTGTACTAACACAACGAATTCAATTAACCTGCACATCCACAACACATAAGCATCAACGAGATAATTATCACATAACACAATCATAACCTAAATAACGGTCCAGGCCAGCCATCCTTCTGGTGCCGCCGGTTCGTCAACCACGACTGCAACTCATACCTTCAACTCAATTCGTATTGGCCCACACCCTCAAGATGAAAACCAATCTATACACTCAAACAACACAACCAACATTCATAATCCATCAACTACCAACAATAACCATACCAACATAAATTCACAACCTTGACCAGTTACAATCAACAACTATAACACACGTAAATTCACCACCACAACCAATGGCCAACAATGCCCCACAACCACAACTAATAACAATCAACGTCCAACATAAACCAATTATCAAACATACAACCAAATTACCAACACAACCACTTAATCAAGTACACAACCAACATTCAACACATAACCAACACACACAACCACCAACACCTCCAATCCAACCTCCGTCTCCACCACCACATCACCGGGTGAGACAATCAACACACACAACCACCAACACCTCCAATCCAACCTCCGTCTCCACCACCACATCACCGGGTGAGACAATCAACACACACAACCATCAACACCTCCAATCCAACCTCCGTCTCCACCACCACATCACCGGGTGAGACAATCAACACACACAACCACCAACACCTCCAATCCAACCTCCGTCTCCACCACCACATCACCGGGTGAGACAATCAACACACACTTTCCGGATGGGACTTTCACCATCCAACCCTTGGTCTTTAACGATGTAGGCGTGCACCCTACGCGGTTTGGTGAGACTATCATCACCTGACCCTTCGACCTTCGGGGGTTCATACCCACCGAGGCCCTCATATATAAGGAATTTCACCATCGAACAACATTCCACCACCACACCGATACCAATCAAATAAAATCATATACGACAATCAATCAATAATATCACATACGGCAAAGGTTAACACATATTCACATACACACACAATCCAACACACACACTCACACATTCAATCCAACACACACATACGATCCACCACACACACACACACACACATTCAATCCAATACACATACACGTGTCAACAGACACTCACACTCAAGCCAACACACACACACACACGTGTCAACAGACACTATCAACAACAATCAATCACATTTAGTCACTATTGACTACCACGTCAACATTTATTCAACACGATACGAGACAAAATACTAACACACGCACACACACCCATTTTCAACCAAGTATCAATATAGTCAATTAATCCAATTTAAATCGCTCAAGAAATGATAAAATTAATTATGAAACACTAGGCATAAATCAATTTATAAAAATTATATAAAGTTAGCAAGAATCCTCTTGCCTCAAGTCGAATCGCAACGACCCCAGAGGTCTCCAAACCACTCGAACGAACCTGCGAAATCAATCCGAGCAAATCTTTGGCGTTAATTAACTCATCCAATCAACAACTAATAAACCCCCAATTCAAACCCTAATTTAATTATACCTCCTAATTCCAATTTCAGCAAACTCCCACAAATTCACCTAATTAATTCCGTAATTAATTAAGGGAAACCACACCCAAATTAATCCAACTCAAATCAAGGTTTGCTGCTACAAATTCTCAACCGAAATTAGCAACTATACCGATTGAATTCAGTCCAACAATTAGCTCCCGAATTCAGCAAATTTCCCACACAAGACAACAACAACTCGCTCACACCCATATATATTCAGCCATCCGAACCACAACAAAACCGATCGAAGGCTTACCTTGTCGACACCACTACGTAGCCACCGGGAAGGCCCATCGTCGCCGGAGACGATGGCGACACAGCAACGAACAACACCACAGCAACCACGAACAGAACACAGCAACACGCAGCAATAGCGGACAAAACGCAGCAACCAGCAGACAGCTCGTCGCGGTTCACAGAGGTTCGGCTCGCCTCGTCGGTGGCTTGACTCAGCAGCTCGCCGGATCTGGCTTCCCAACACCGGAAAGCAGCAACCAGCAGCTACAACAATAGCAGCCATCACGCAGCAACACCACACCAGCTCACAGACAGCAGCAGCAACACGAACCGAGAAAGAACAGAGGAGGAGCGGCGCGGTCCAAGTCGGCTCGCCGGAGACGAAGCTGGCTTCGGCTGGGCACAGGGGAGGGAGTCGGGAAGGAGGAGAGAGCTGGCTGCTCACAGGGAAATTCGAGAGAGAGAGAGAGAGAGAGAAAACCGAGAGTTACGGATTTTAATCCCAAATTCCATTTCTCTCATTTTAAGCAAAACCCATGATTTATTTACCACTTTTCCATTACTATCTTATTTGGGGTATTTCACCAACCAAGACCAATCACACGTCAAAACACAAACACCCACTATCACATAACCAATCAATTACCCATTCTTATCCAACTCTACACTATACTAACCTCTTTCAATCCAACCTCAACCTCATCACAAGTATAAATGAATAAAACGATCTAATCTAACTTTCTTCTCTACTATTAACACCTCGATTATCAACTTACAAAACATATATACATATCTTACTACCAACATGTAACCAAGGCTAACCAAACATACCGAACTCACTACTGTCACTACACACAAATGTCAACACACACAACTGTCAACGCCCACAATTGTCAACACACAATCCAACTCACACAACTGCCAACACAACAAAGGTCAATACACACAACTGTCAACACACACACAACAACCAATCACACACAACAACCAATCACACACACAACCAATCACACACAACAGCCAATCACACACAACTGTCAACACACACCATCCAACACACACAACTGTCAATACACACACAAAAGTCAACACACATAATCCAACACACACAACTGTCAATACACACACAAAAGTCAACACACACAATCCAACACATACACAATTTGCCAACACACACAATTACCAACACATACACAATTACCAACACACACAATTACCAACACATACGCAATTACCAACACATACACAATTACCAACACACACACACATTGTTGCCAACACACACACAAATGTCAACACATAATCCAACACACGCCATCTAACCTCCGATCCAACCTCCAATCCAACCCACCACCGGATGGGACTTTCAACCATCCAACCCAGCCATAACCAACGGAGGTCACACCCTCACGCGGTCGGATGAGGTTACACCCTCACCCCGGCTCCATAACCAACCATCACCAATCCACCAACCACCCACCACCGGATGAGACTTTCAACCATCCAACCTAGCCTTAACCAACGGAGGTCACACCCTCACGCGGTCGGATGAGGTTACACCCTCACCCCGGCTCCATAACCAACCATCACCAATCCACCAACCACCACCTCCATCTGCCAACATCACCAACCATCCTAGCAAACACACACAAGGCAACCAACCAACACATTCAACCATATCAACACAAAACCAATAATCCAGCACATAATCAATATCTGCCAACAATCAAGCAAACAACCAATATTCCACACAAAACAGTAACCAAGCATATACCAATATCTGCCAATCAACCAAGCAAACAATCAATACCCAGCACAAGACCAATAACAAAACACACAACTGATATCCGACGCACGACCAATAATTATGCACACAACCGATATCTAATAATTCAATCAATATCCAACACGAGACAAATACTAACACACACACACACACACATTCAACCAAGTAATTCCACAACAAATAATCCAATTTAACATACTCAAACAAGAGTAAAATTAATTACTGAACCAGAAAGGAAGCAAAAGTAATTTTATAAAAAAATAACGAAGGGTTAGCAAGAATCATCTTGCCTTAAACTCGACAACCACGACCTCAGAGATCTCCAACCAACTCGAACGAACCTGCGACAACAATCCGAACAAATCTCTGACATTAATTAACTCATATCAATCCCCTACTAACAAACCCCCAATTTCACCTTATAATCATTCCATGATTAATTAAGTAAACCACACCAAAATTAACCCAAACTCAATCAGTCGTAGCTGCACTAATTCAGCTCACCGGACTGCTCAATTTTAACAACACCATTCACACAATCATTAACAATTGAATAATATCCCTAAATTTCATACCTTCAAATCCAAATTCAGCAAACCCCACCCAAGGTTTAACCAATAGCTTCCAACATCCGATGGTGGCTTGTCGACGACCCTCTGAAGCCCCGGAAAAGACTCCCCTCGTCGCCGGAACTCAGTAGCAACAACAACTCCACGCAACAGTAGCAACTCAGCACAGCAGCAGCTAAACGCAGCCCAAACGACACCTAACAGCGGCTTCGACTTGTAAAAGTTCGTTCTCCCTGCTCAGGACTCCAAATGCGATGATTCCAACTCGAAGAGTTAGATCTACGAGTCTAGTTTGCCTCCTCAAAATTTCAGACCAAATTAATGAGTGAGCAGAGAGTTATTACAATTCTCCTGAAGTGTTGCAGATGGGGCAACAAAACACCAGCGGATCCGGATCTGTGCAGCAGCTCGTCGCGGTTCAACAGAGGTTCGGCTCGCCTCTTCGGTGGCTCGCCTCTGTCGCCGGGAAGAACAGCACCAGCACAACGACAACAACAACAGCTCTGACGCAGCAGCTACCCCAGCGAACAGCAGCTACTTCAGCGAACAAAGGAGGACGAAGCGAGGCGCCGGAGGAGACGACCGAGCCGGGTTTGCCGGAGAAGACGATGGCTGGGCAGGGAGGCGGAGGAGCACAGCTCAGCGGAGCTCACCTGAAGAAGAAGACAAGGCCTCCTCCAAATCTGCCCCCCTTTTCTGATTTTCTAATTTCCCCAATTCTCATTTTTATCCCCAAAATCCCAAAATTTCTCTTTTTCTGATTTAAAAAAAATCCCAAAAATCTTATTTACCATTTATATAACCTTTGGGGTATTTCAACTACAATGCGCTATATGTTGGGCATCAAATTGTAAAAAAAAAAAAAGTAGAAAGACTTCGTTTTTTGGGCTTTTGGAGGGGCAAACGATGTCCATTTTGGACGAATTTTATATGTACGGACTCGTATTGAAATTATCTACATGATTATGGAAAAAAGTGCAATTTTGAAAAAAAAAGTGAAACTTTCAAAAAAAAAACTGAAACGCAGGTATTTTGCTTAAACAAAATACCTGCGTTTCGTTCTAGTACAAAAACTCAGTTTCTGGATACAATTTAGACTCAAACGCGGGTATATAGCTTAAGCAAAATTTCTGCATTTCAAAGTGTAGTGTACGAAGACAATTTTTGTAGTGTACAAAGAGCCTTCGATATTAAAAGGTTAAATATATCAGCAGTAGTAGCTACGACTCTTAGAGCCGTAGTAATTTGGTTTCACATTCCTACAACATGTGTAATAGTGTATAGCAACAAAGAGTTGGTGAAGCAGCTCAATTTCATTTTATTTGACCCCATAGTTTCTACAAATTATAATTTTCATTCTCTGCCTTTTTTTGGCTTTTAAGATATTCCCATATAGTTGGTTACGGTTAAATGTTATCACTAGATATGTCAATTGGGATGGTTGATGGGGTTCAGGTTTGGGCCGATCAGATCATGGTTGTTAATAATTTTAATCAGTCATACTCAAGAAGTTGGAGCTTAACTTCTAACATATCCAACAAGTCTAGTCCAATAAATATCAACATCTTTAAAAAAATCACAAATTTTCTTATTCCTTGTTTTTATTGAACAATTCTTATATCTTGGTGGCTAGTTTTAATCTTTTGAGTACTTTTTCAAACATGGTTGGTTACATTTCTAGTTCTAAAGTTGGGGTGATCATGATGATGTGTATATAATAGAATTGCATCTATGCCTGAATTGAAATCACATTTGATTCATTCCTAGTGTGCTTTATGTCATAGTAGCCTATATATGCAAATTAGATCCTATAAGGGTTTTAGACTGAGAGGTAACAACGTTGATAGGTAGTCAGATAGGATTTGAGATTGAGAGGTAATAACGTATATTGGATTCTTTGGAATTGAACCTAAGGTTTTATTATTGTGAGAGTGTTTTGATATCTTTTGTGGATTAATAACTATCATACAAACCCTAAGTTCATATTGGATCTAGCAAGTCACGAAAATGAATGTTAATTCAATTTGATCTTAGATTCTAAGTGCTCAACGAGTTTAGATTTTAATTATCATGTCACAAGAGTGGATGTTTATTGGATCTAGGCACATTTTCAATCATCCGATAGGAAATAGTAATTATCCCAGATATACTCTCTCTTCAAAATGGTGGCATCTGTTTGGGAGATCACAAGGAGCACCGCTATATTTGCTATATAATTTGGAGTTCTCTTCTTCTACTGATCTCCCAAGAGAAACTCCCCCATTATTGTTGAGAAAATGAGGGAGCTGAGATGGACTATCATGGAAGAAGCCATGGTTGAGATCAAAGGCTTGGTCTAGAGGGTTGTTAAGGATGACATTAAGGAGATTAGACATGCGCTTTGAAATGAAGTGTATAAGGAAATGGTTAATGTAACACCCCGTCCAAGAACCCGATGCGTTACATGGTTGTGGACCACACCTGGGTCAACTAGATCTAATTTGATAACAAATTCACTAAATTGGACCTTCCAACAAAGGCACGACTAGAAAAAAACAAAAACTATCCAGCTTATAATTATTAAATAATCTTAATAAAAATCGACATGTATGCAATGATCAAGTATAATTAGGGAAACGATGCAGAAGCCAAAACTGCTTAAATATATCAATTGCTCCTAGGAATACTGAAAAGTTCCTAGACAACCAATAAACCTCCAAACTCAAACTCTGACAAGCAAACTAAGAACCCTTCCTAAGGCATATCACGTCAAGGTTGACCACCATCATCCTAAAAGTGTTCCCCTGGAGCACCAATCATATCAGGATCATTACCTAAAAATCACAATTATTGTCACGTTAACAATCGACCCCGATATGAACCAAACAAGCAAGAGAAAGCATGCAAAAGCAAAATCACAACCACCATATATTAAAATAATGTTAACATATATACACTGATTGGATATCCAAATAAAGTATATATGCATATGCTCAAACATATTATGAATACAATGCTAAACACAAATGAAGCAACAAGCATCAAACCAAGCATAACTCAAATCAATCGGATATCAACAATCATCGAATATAACATAACTCACAAGTCTCAAACCAATCTCATAACAAAACCCATCCAACATAACTCGATGTCTCAAGCCAATCACGTGGCACCCTCCAGACTCAACTCACGACACACAACTATCAGCGCGCAGCTCTACAGATTGCCCATTATAAAACCATCAACCTCTAACCTCGACTGTGTCTCTACTAGAGCACCGGTCAAAACCTTTTATAATTTCAAGAAGGGGTCCCTCCTAGCCGCATGGTTATACACGTGGGTCACTTCTTCAACAACCTATCCCATGCCTATAACCATACCAATAGAAACCAATGCAAACAATCTTTAAAACAATAATTAACTAGCGAGTACCATGTCCCAAAATACAGCCCTACACACCCCGCCTACAATTCTAGCACATACAAGAATCGAAAGTTAAGTAAGTCCCAAAAGAACTTACCTCAGATGACCTAAAGAATGTCAAGCAATTATAATTAATCACCAATAGCTATCTTAAGGGCAAAGAAACGTGTAAAATTTATTAACACATGAAAACCCTATAAAATCGTGATTCTCACGGTTTTACATTTTACTCATAAATTTCCGAACAATTATCAAACCACCACCGAAAATTGTCACATAATTCCAAGAAACCGAACCTAAGCATATTTCCAGTAACTTCATATTCATCTCCCAGGGATCTATGAGTAATTCACAATAATTCATATCACTCAGCAAGTCTAGATTTCACTATCAAAGCCATCCGTGACACTTAACTCAATATTTGGCAAATCCCAAATTCTAAAAATTCTATTAAAATTATAATGAAAATTTTAGTCAAATATCTTTCCAATGCCTACTCATGAATTCGTAACTCCCTATACACAAATAGTTATGATTTTACAAAGTTCATAACTTAACATAAAAATCCAAAAAACAGCAGCAACTTCCTCAAATTTTAAGGGTTTGTTTGTTGTACATATTTATAATGGCATTTTTTATAGATAAAGGCTTTTGATATAATGGTATTTGGTAAAATCATCAATATCTAATATAAAACTGTCCTATGTGAAAATAGTGAAAAAAGGCAGGAAGAATAGGGCTGAAATGAATTGGACATTAATTACCATTTGTTGAAAGGTATATTACCCCTTAAAGAACTCCACGTTAGTGTTAGCAGCCCAATTCAGCCAATTCAGTCATTTCATTACAACCGTTACACTGTTCACCTTAATGACCTTTGAAACAGTAACTTATAGTACAATTCATAAAATTCCACGTTACAAAGTGTTAGCAGCTCAATTCAGCCAATTGATTGCCACCGTTACGTTGTGCTGCTTTAATACATTTCAAGAAAGTAACGTCATCCACATATTAACTACTACCCCAATTCATACCCCCTCCTACAACCTCCCTATAAATGGGAATATGCGTAGCATTGGAGCCACTGTTTGAAACCCACATAGCAGAATCACATACTTCCAAATGGCTTCATCTTCCCCCAAGCAAAATTTCATGTCGACCTCCTCTAAAAACACCCCTCAAAAAGGGTTGCTTAAAGCCATCGATGATTTCCTAACGGCTTCGTACGTCCCCTTCTCTGACCTGGATGTAGGCATGGACTGCAGTGTATGGCCAAATATCTCCCCACCAACAGCGGCTTGAGCATAATATGCATAGGAAGTGGAACAGAACTGGATGACGCTGCCAATGTGATGGCAAATGATACAAGGTCAGGGCTTATAACTAAAATCGTTTGCTAATAACAACGCAAAAGTGAATTGCTACAACGTAATCTGAAGCTAATATCCTACACACTGGATGCCCTTGCAGTTCAAATGAAACAGTAATTAATAGAATACTAAACACTCGCCACTTATGCATCCTATTATATATCAACTATGTAGTTAACCATTATGTATAATATTCAGAATACTAAACACTTGTGGCTGCAATTAAAGGTCAACACCACAATCATTCTGGTGAGAACTATATTGTTTACAACAATTACAGAAGTAGTGTAACCCCCACCAAATCATGAAATCGTAACCGCCAAATTAACACTGCAATTAACCCCAAATAAAACAGCAAGTGACTTAAATAGGCGTTGAATTAAAGTCATTGCTGTTATAGAAAGGCATTCATGCTCCGCCTTAAATAGACGTGCAAAATAAACTTTCATGGGATTTAGATTACGTCTCCACACCAACTCAAGTAATCAGGTTAGGATTTTGTTTTGGTTATGAAAAAATATTACCTCTGCCTTCAGCCTGTGATATCGTCATGATTTCACCTTCTACTTTGTCCAGGGTAAAGCTCCTATAGGAATGACCAGGAAGAAGAGCAACAACAATGGAGGTAAGATTATCTCCAATTTCAACATAAATGGGCAGACTTAAGTACATTACTGCAAAAACTACTGAACAACTCATGAACCCATTTCAGTTTATTTCGTTCCATGTTCACGCAAGTGTATACGCAATCAATATAACATAGTACACGGCGGGAAAATTTGAAGCTGCAAAGCCACAATGCAATTTAGCTCAGTTGCCTAATTAACTACTTATCGTTCGCACCTTGCTTGTGATTGCTCTTTCCTGAGTTCATCTGCTCATGGGGAACGAAATCCCTCAACCCTGAACCACACCAAATCGTAATCTGAAACCGGTTCTCAGATGTACTCGAATAGGTATTACTCTACTCCTTCTTTTTCGCGTTGCATCTGAACGAATCTTCCCACCATAGCACCAATCCAATACACAATTACCTAGCTTTACCTAATCCAAAACAACAACAAATTTGGCCCAAAATAAAAGTTGAGGTGCATAAGAACATCAATTTCACAAAATCAACCCCTGAGAAGCAAATGCCACAGTCAAACCGTTACCTGCGAAATTAAAAGGCTGTGCCGCCGGGAGTCGGCGCAAAAAGGCGGTGATGTCGTTCCGATGGGATGCGGGGGAGCCAGGTTCGGCGCAGCCACGAGTCCCCTCGTCGCGGCACTGTTCCGCGTCCTCATCTGTGCGCTAGGGTTGGCAATTGTACCACTCCCTAGGGACAGACGAACGGAGAGGCCGAGGGACAGTCGGACAGACGATCGGAGAGGCCGATTCGGGGAGGTGGGAGCTTGATTTCCGGCAATTAGGTCGCCAAGATAGGTGAGCTCTTCTTGTACCATCGAATCGGTGCAATGGCTTCTTCAGAAGGGAATTTGTCTGAGTGTAAAATCAATTAGGGATAAAACCAATTAGGGAAAAGCCAATTTTGACGACTGCAGTAACAATTAGGGAAAACCCACTTTTTCTTAAATTAAAAGTTTTTTTTGAGAAAGACTAAAATGGATTTAGATGATGAAAGTACTTGAATGATTCTAAAATATTGTATTCGCCGTTTCTAATTTTAAAAACTAAAAAAAAACACTTTAGCTTAATAAGTGCCGTAATTAATAACTACATTAGCATAAATAACTAAAATGACTATTAGTTGTATACTCTATTATCTGACTTAGTGTAGACCTTAAATGTTCAACCTAAAAAACCAACATTAGCACATCACTATAAAGTATAAATGGAGGATTTTATGCAGTAATTTTTTTAAAAAAAATACAAATATTAAGTGAACATAGTGAAACGTAAAATTTTATGTAAGAAATAAAAAAAAAAACCTCGAACTCAAATACTCCTCTAATTTATTTGTCCTAAATTAAACAAGAATAACATATAATGTGTTATTTATATCAAAAACCACTGAAAAATTGAATTGAGTTTAAACTTACAACCAACTCATTGTGTGTAATTTAAATTTAGTATTAGATTACTTTCTTTTGAAAGAGACAGTGAGTTATAAAGTTGTACACCTTATAATATAATAACATTTTAGGAAAAATAATCGTTGCATGTGCAAGAAAATAAGATGTTTGTGTTGTAATAAGATAAATAACATATATGTTTATGCAAACTTTATAACTAAAAAATGATCTAAAATTTATACATTTTGCTAGGAAATTGCTTACCCGCATTTGGAGGAATGGACTTTCCGTTGCAGTTGATCACAAGACATATCACACGGTTGAACGGGAGGGTTGGGGTTTTTTGCGGACTGGATGTCACACAATCAGGTATCACTTAGTGCTCATTACGTTAATGTTTCAAAACCTCATAATGCCACATTCTCTATGTACATACCTGCCAAGAGTTGTAAACACACGTAATGCCACATTCTCTATGTATATACCTGCCAAGAGTTGTAAACACACGTAATGCTACCACACTGATACGCAGAGGCCCCCTATACCATCAGTACATAGTAGATGCCTACACCATAATTGAAGAGGAAAGGTTCGTTGGATTAGAGAGAACCAGGCACAGCTACGCGCTGACCTATACAACAACATTTGTGATGCTGTTACCAAGGGTGATACAGATGCCAGAATGGTCGGTAAAAGAATAGTGATCCCAGCTACCTATACAGGAAGCCCCCAATATATGATTCAGAATTACCAAGACGCAATGGCGCTAGGCAGAGCGTTCGGGAACCCTTCATTGTTCATTACATTCACTGCTAACCCTAAATGGTTTGAGTCAGCTGAAATGCTTGAAGAATTGAAGGTCCAACACTCCAATGACAGGCCTGAAGTCATGAGCAGACTTTTTAGACGCAAGGTGTGCCTGTTACTAAGAGATCTTAAAACACACGAGATATTTGGTCCCACAAAGGCAGGTACGTGACCGCTAAAATGAAATGGTTCAAAACTAGCTTTGGTTTATACCCACAATTACTTACATGCAACAACAAATGAAAATATATATCCCTATAAATTGAGTTCCCTCTTTTTGGTACACGTGCAGTTATATACACTATTGAATTCCAGAAACATGGCCTTCCCCATGCACATATACTCTTATGGTTGAAAGAAGACAACAAGGCCAAAACAGGAAAGGACGTAGATGATTTCATTTCAGCTAAAATTCCATGCAACGAGACATATCCGAAAACGCATAAACTTGTGACTGAGCATATGTTGCATGGCCCATGTGGGGACACAAACCCTAATGCACCGTGTATACACAATGGCAAATGTAACAAACACTTCCCTAAGCCCTACTATGCAGAAACAACGCTTGATGAGGATGGATTTCCAGTTTACCGACGCCGAAATAATGGAATTGCAGTGAAGAAAGGGCGAGCCACATTTACCAACAACCATGTTGTGCCATATAACCGGTACTTACTACTGAAATATGGTGTGCACATCAATGTTGAGTGGTGCAATAGAACAAGAGCCATCAAGTACCTGTTTAAGTACATAGCCAAGGGTCCAGACAAGGCGACTGCTGTCTTCCTGCAGAAAGATGCACAATCACACGGCGGCCAGGCTACCATAAACCCCAGAATAAATGAGATCAAGCAATACTTAGATTGTCGTTACTTATCTGCTTCTGAAGCATCTTGGCATATTTATGGGTTTGACATCCATTATAGTTGGCCTACTGTTATACGGCTGACATTCCATGTCCCAGATCAAAACTCAGTAATAATGTCATATGCGCAAAAGCTGCCAGATGTGATGCACCGAGAGGGAGTACAATCTACAATATTTACAGAGTGGTTTACTCTAAACAGTAGAGATGATGCAGCACTGAAATTGAAGTATGCAGAAATACCCAAATAGTACACATGGGATGCATCACAAAAGGTGTGAGGGCCAAGGAGAAATCTCAAACCAATTGGCAGAATTGTGTACGCCCATCCAGCCTCCGACGAAAGGTATTACCTACGCATGCTTCTGAATGTGGTTGCAGGGCCTCGAACCTTTGAAGAAATCCGGACAGTGAATGTGAAACAATATGACACCTTTAGGCAAACATGCTATGCCCGTGGAATGCTAAAGGAAGACAATGAGTGGACCGACGCAATCAAAGAAGCACAAGTCTGGGCAACGGGTGTACAACTGCGGGATTTGTTTGTCACGATTCTAATCTTTTGTGAGGTCACCGATCCGGGAAAACTGTGGGACACTAATTGGGTTGCGTTATCAGAGGACATACTATACCGGAAAAGAAGAGACTTCAAATTCCCGACCATAGAGCTCAATGAAAATCAGCTCAAAAATTATTGCTTGCTTGACATTGAGGAGCTCCTTGCAAAAAATGGGAAAACATTGACTGACTACCCGGGAATACCGATGCCAGATAAACAACTGCTCACCGCAATGGACAATCACCTTATAAGAGAGGAACTCTCCTATAATGCCAAGCAAATGGAAGAGTTGCATGCGACCATGTACCATTCACTGAATGCGGACCAACAAGCAATCTACAACAAGGTTATCAATGTAGTGAATAAGCATTCCGGAGAGTTCTTCTTCATTTATGGGGCAGGAGGAACATGAAAAGCTTATCTCTACAAGACAATAATGGCCCGTATACGATCACAAGGGAACATCGTCCTTGCCGTAGCATCGTTAGGTACGCTCTACGCTATGTTTGGCCACTCTGATAATATTTGCATACATATTCAATTTCTTAGCAACAAAAGAGCCGTACAAAAAACAAAGCAGGTTAATGTGTATTACAGCCGTTGCAAATCCATCATACTAACATTACAATGTCGTTAAGTACTTGGTGGTTAAATGTTGCCTTCATACAAAAAATAGGATACCTCGCATATTCACTTATGCTTACCTCTAACACTTTTGTTTCGCACAGGTATTGCTTCTCTTCTATTACCGGGCGGCCGGACAGCCCACAGCAGGTTTCTAATCCCAATCGAATTGCTTGATAATAGTACATGTGGTATTAAACAAAACACTCAATTAGCACAACTGATGCATGAAGTCAAGCTGATTATTTGGGATGAAGCTCCAATGACTCATAGAAATGCATTCGAGGCATTAAACAGAACATTGCAAGACATCCAAAGCATCAAACATGCCAGCAACAAACACAAGCTGTTTGGCGGCATAACAGTACTACTAGGAGGAGATTTCATGCAAATACTACCAGTAATTACCAAAGGGAAACGACAAGACATCGTTCAGGCTTGCATCATCAATTCACCTATTTGGATCCATTGTCAAGTGCTCATGTTAACAAAGAACATGAGGGTGAATGACCAACAGGCCAATGGAGAGATTGACATCAGCAAGCGACAATTCAACAACTGGATTCAAAAGATCGGCGATGGAAATGCTGTAGCAATAGCGCTAGACAATGAACATGAAGAAACATGGACTGAGATTCCACAAGAGTTCATAATCGCACCAGGGGCAAATCCGATTGAGCAGCTAATTGACAAAGTCTTTTCAGATTTCATGGCAAACGAAACCAACCCATCATACCTCCAAGACAGCTATCCTAACCCCCTTAAATGAAGATGCAGATCAGATAAACCGCTATATGTTCAAATGTCTACACGGACGAATGAGGACATACAAAAGCGTTGATGAGATTTGCAAGGCATCTACCGATGTGGCTGAACAAGAGCATTTGTACCCACCCGAATTCTTGAACAACCAAGATTTTCCTGGTACATTGTGCTTACATTTCCATACACTGTGCCTAGTCAGTTGTAAACTCATCAACTAATGAAAATAACATGGATACTAAATTGCAGGAATCCCACCACACGCACTTGAATTGAAGGAAGGGTTGCCCGTGATGCTTCTAAGGAATGTCAACCCTTCACAAGGAATGTGCAACGACACCCGTCTCATCATTACGCATTTGGGGGAGTGGATTGTTGAGGCTGAGATTATAACTGGCACATGCGTAGGGAAAAAAGTCCTAATTCCTATGATAACACTAAATGCCACCCAATTAAAATGGCCATTCGTAATGAAACGGCGTCAATTCCCATTAAAAGCTTGCTATGCTATGACTATCAATAAAAGTCAGGGGCAATCACTAAAGCATGTGGGGTTGTATTTACCAAGGCCAGTTTTCTGCCACGGCCAGCTCTATGTGGCAGTTTCTTGAGTGACAGACCCACAAGGACTCAGTGTACTCTTACTACAAACGGAAAATGAGCCGGCTAACTACACAAGGAATATAGTTTTCAAAGAGGCATTCAATAACTTGGTCACCGAAATGAATGTAAGTATTACAACCCACTGCTTTAAATATGTCCAAACCCAGTAAAATCTATACACCTGTCGGAAATAATCAGCATGTAGCCCAACATAATATAGCGTTGTCACTATAGCTTCCTCAGATATATTTGCTCATGTCTCAGGTGTAGCATTATATGATACTACACATGTGACACCATTGGAAAGAATGAAGTGCATATCAACTAATCCGACAAACATGAGGTACGGGAAAGCAGTGTTCAATTCAAACATCCGCTTTGAGGGTCCTTTTGTCCTACAACATTTAAATAGCTCTAAAAGAATAGCTCCATTGGCTTAACCACACCAACTTCTACTGTTATAGGGTTTGAAGCTTCATATGTTCCTCAGTTGCTTCATTTACAAGCTCTCACGCGGAGCGATGTGCTCTTTCAACCGAGTGCGTTGTTGCAGAGGATTCGAAAATTAGGTCTCACTCCTATAGCTTCTTCCATTATCCCCATCACAGAACATTTCATAAAAGTAAAGGTTGACACAAGACAATACCTTTTGTGCTATCAAACCAAACAAATATAATCAAGCATCATACTATTATAACCGCAACCAAACATTACTGATAATCCTAAATTGTTGACATTTCATTATGCCAAATAATGTACACAACAAGAGACACAAATCACGAATAACCCTCAAGTGCCAAACCAGCCAAATCTCCAACATTAACTCAACAACACATCAATTTCGGTCGTTCAGAATACCCCCTAACGACAATGACTTACCGCAACTCTAATCACCAACTCAATGATTCCTCGACAAAAGCAACAAATTGCCCCGTGCTACGCACGGGGCTCCGATTTCTAGTGTAGTTATAAAGTTCTTTTTATAGTGAATTGTGAAGTATTAAATTCACAAACTTCAAAGCATTACAACTATTTATTTTAAATAGACCTCTTTATAAATGATAAAGCCATTATAAATGATTTTACCAAACAAACCCTAACTCTTATGGATCCCAAACTTTACTATTAGTCTTTTAGTATGCCGTATATCATCAAAACATTTTTCATAATTAACTAAACACATTAACCTACCCAGAAGGGACGACTACGATGAAGTATAAGGGCATTTTTAACGGTAGTCCCATAGATGGGTCTTATAAATATTTTTCATTAAAATATTTCAATTGTTCTAAAAGCCCCTATCAGAGTCCCAAAATAAGGGGGGAACACAAGACCGTCTCTTACAAACATATATTAAGGGTTGTTTGGTGGCTTAAAAAAATTGATAGAATTCATGCAAAACGATGTTGTTTCGCTACCCCCACCAAACGCGTCTCAAGCGTGTAGCTGTACGAATCGCCACGCGTCGCGCGCTAATTGATGCGAGCTTGCGCGCCAGATGTGCGACGCGTGACACGTCACGGACGGCCATAATTTATTCTTGGCCATTCGTTTAGTTTTTTTAAAATTGAATTTTAGAAAAATTGGCTGGTTAAACAAAATACCATAATTCTAATTACATTTTTCTCTATCTATAGACATCCATTTTGATATATTTGGTAGATTTTAATTTTTTTTTTTATTATCGGTATCATTAAGTGAAAATGAATTATTTTATTATTATTTTTGGTGGGTTAAAATAAAATAAATACCAATTTAATTTTTTTTATATGAAAATTACATTGTAAATAAATTTTATGTATTAATTTTGACAAATTTTAATATAATTAAGTCCAAATAAACCATATTATTATTATTTAAGATAGTTTTACATTATAAATATGTACTAACTAAAATCATTGATACTAATTTATAGTGGGAGAGTAAAGGGTAGGTATGGTCGGAGAGTAAATAAAGGGTAGGTAAGATTATGGTGTACTAACTACTTTTTTTTAATAATTTAACAAAATAGAAAAATGTAAATGATTTTTTATTTGCCTATAAATAAGATATAGTTACAGTTGCAAAACTCACACATTACTCTATTCTCAATCTATCATTTGTCTCTTGTAACCTCTCATTCCTCTCTTCTATTCTTTCATCATGAATCAAAACCAAGGTGACATCCCAAATTACTTTCAAGATTTGTTATTAGATCTGTATGATCCTTATAATATAAACTACACGCAACTCCTCTTACAAAATCAATACACATACGAAGGTGCATCTCAGTCAATGGAGAACCCGATATTTAGCACACAACCTCCACATGTTGTTGAGTCACCCGATCAAACTCAAAGCAGTGGTCGTGGTCGTGCTGCTCGTGGTGGTGATGCCGGTGACGCCCCTAAATCCACAAAATGCCCCTAGAGTAAGGCTGATAATGTGCTCCTCATCAGTGGGTACTTAAACACCACTAAGGAACCCATAACCAACACCAATCAGACATCCGAGGCATTCTGAAAGCGAATTCAAGGCTACTGGAACACTTATAAAAAACCAGATCAAGGTGAGTGAACTTTGAAAAGTGTTAAGAATAGATGACATACAATGAATCCTTGTGTGAATAAGTTTGTTGGTACGTATCGGGATGCATGTGTTAATAAAAAAAGTGGGGAGTCGGAGGATGATGTTATTAAGAATGCACATGAGTTGTTTTTAAATGAAACGGGAAAAGGGTCTTTATATGAGCATGCATGGGAGGCTCTTCGGTACGAGCCAAAATGGAGTTATTCTTATTTGCACAAGGCCAGCGGGACGAACCAAAGCTCGGGAAGTGCCCCAAGCTCGAAAAGATCGTCTACTGATATGGAAGGCTCTAATCAAGATACTCCAACGAGTGCTTTCATTGGGATTTTTTAGCGTCCTGAGGGCATCAAGAAGGCTAAACGAAAGGGGGGAAATTGGCATCCATAAGTTGTGCTAAAGATGATGGGGAAAGTACGCTCGAAAAAGAAAAAAATGTCATCCAGAATTGAGTGCATGAATTGGCGATGGTAAAGGAGGCACAAAGTGGGAGAAGTAAGCGCAGTATCTTCAGATCAAGACCATGGAGATGGAACATAAGATGTCTTTGATAGGGAAAATTGATTACACACCAGAGCAAGAAGTTCTCAAGATGCAATCGATGCAAGAATTCGCCTCTTAAGTATAATCCATGTTGTTGTGAGGAAGATGTCTTTGTAGTTTTCCGCTTTGCATGTTTATATTTTCGAATACATGTTTCAATATTGTTATGTATCTTTCAATCTTGTAATGCATCTTTCAATATTGTAATGCATCTTTCGATCTAGTAATGAAAGCTTTACTTAATGTAATGCAAGTTTATTTATGTGATACCAATGCTTTAACGTATTGTCATTTGCGAGATTTTCATGTGGTGTAAAATTATACAGAGAAAGAAATTGATTGCATCTGCAAACATAGCATGTGATACCATGCTTTTTTGCTTTTTTTTACTAAGCATAGAGATGCTTTAATGTGTTGGCATTTTCTAGATTTTCATGTGGTGTAAAATCATGTAGAGAAAGCAATTGATTGCATCTGCAAACATAGCATGTGATACCATGCTTTTTTTTTTACTAAGCATAGAGATGCTTTAATGTGGTGGCATTTTCTAGATTTGCAGAGATCTATATAAGTGAGGATTTACAATGGTTTAGTCACTCCTCATTTCTTAAAATCTCTAAAAATGTCTAGTTCATCCTCAAACTCCTCAAACTCAAATCCTTTACTTTTTAGCGATAGCTCTGAAGATGGTGAATACCAAAGAATTACACAAAAAGCGCTTGATGCATGTGATGCACTTCAAAAACATGCTCGACATCGCAAAAACAATGTAGTCGGGATGTGCTCGACGTCGTCGAAACTATATTGAAAGAAATAGGGAAAAAGGCTATGAGCAGCTTTATAGAGATTATTTCTCTGATCAACCAACTTATCCAGATGATGTCTTCTGACGTAGGTTCAGAATGCGCAAGGAAGTTTTCAAGCGTATATTGGAAAGACTATGGAATGGAATGAAGTACTTTCAATAAAGGCCAGATGCAAGAGGTAGGCTTAGTATATCTGCATTACAAAAATGTACTAGTGCCATGCGTATGTTGGCATATGGAACTACTATTGATCCTTGTGATGAGTATCTTCGTCTTTCCAAAGGAACGGCAAGGAATTGCTTGGAGCATTTTGTTGATGGAATAATTACCTTTTTTGGTGATGAGTATTTCAAGCGCCCCACCGCAGAAGACATACAACGCCTACTAAGTGTGGGTGAGTCTCGTGGATTTCCTGGGATGTTAGGTAGCATCGATTGTAAGCATTGGGGGTGGAAAAATTGTCCAACTGCATGGAAAGGTCAATATGCCTGTGGAGATCATGGTCATCCAACAATCATTTTGGAGGTTGTTGCATCATATGACCTGTGGTTTTGGCATGCATTTTTCGGGGTACCAAGTACGACTAATGATATTAATGTTCTTGAGTGATCTCCTGTTTTTGATGAAGTTTTGAATGGTAGAGCTCCAAACGTGAATTTCACGGTTAATGGAAATCAATACAAGATGGGATATTATCTCGTTGATGGCATCTACCCGCCTTGGGAGACATTTGTTCAATCAATTCGCCTTCCCCAAGGCGATGATGCCATGTTGTTTGCCCAACAACAAGAGTCTGTTCGTAAAGATGTGGAGATGACGTTTGGAGTGTTACAATCTCGATTCGCAATAGTTCATCAACGAGCACTCTCTTGGAATTTTGGAAAGCTTGGAAGGATAATGAGAGCTTGCATCATTCTATATAATATGATTGTAGAAGATGAACGAGATTCTTACACCCATCATGGATATGAAATCCCACAATTCGGTGAAAGAGTAAGTGGAGAGACTGCATTAGTGGATAACTCGGATTGGACATACTCCAACGATAGACCGAAGATTATGAACAATCCAGTTATTACAAGGAGGGCTCAAATTCGGGATAGAACTATACATCATAGGTTGAAGGAAGATTTGAAGAAACACATTTGGGACCTTTATCGCAATAACTAGATTATTTCGGTGTTATGTGTTGTTTTTAATTATTAAGTCATGTATCGTCAGATGTTTGTCGTTAGATTTGGTCATTTGCTTTAGTTTATGTTGTTTTAACGCGTTGTTTTGTATTTTCTTAAATTTATGCATTGCTTTTGTTGATTTTAATATCAATGTATGTTTGTCATTAATTTCATTTGATTTTTAATATTCGTTCTTCATTTTAAATTAATAATATAACAAAATAATTAAATTAAAATAACATTAATAAATTTTATGCATGATATTTTTTAAATATTAATTTTTAATTAATATATAATAAGGGGTATAATTATAATTTAATATAATAAATGGTATATTGATAATTTAATGTAAAGGAATAGATATAATTGTAATTTAAACTAAGGCTAAAAACCCCTCCTATAATTCTCCAATAAAAAAAACCCAATACACCTAGGGGCTTTTAACAAATAATTCCACCAAAACCCCCCCTAAAAGATCCACCCTAAAAGCCTCCAATAAAGTTGCTTTGAGTATCACTAAAATTTAAACTATTTAAATCCAACTAGTATACCCCAAATGCCATAAATTCAACAGCTTTTATCCGTGATCAATCCTAAGCACCATAAGTAAAAAAAACTAGATAGTTGAACCTGTGTTTCACACGGGCCAAAATGTATTTTTGTTTTTGTGTAATATATAAATGATAAGTTTGCATTAATTTGTATTTGTTTTTTATTTATTTCATAAAAGGCGTCTGGTTATTTTTTATAAGATTTAGGGTCGATCTATTATCGATTTGTGATTGTGTAATTTAGTTTAAAATTTTTATCTTTACATCAATGTTTTTCTAATAACTTTGGTAATGTATTTATATTATTTACTTCAAATGAGAGGTAATGTTATTTGTTGTACAATAGAGGACATTAAGAGTTGAACTATTTATAATATCAAATTGGAATACTAATATCTATTAATTTGACCATAGTTTATTTATGATAAAAATTTAAATAAAATAAAGATGATAATATATACATTTTAATATTATATGAAAATGACCTTTATTCTATTGAATATAAAATTTATTAATAAACAATATTACTTCACTCTTAGGAAAAATATATAAATTATTATTGTGGCAATAATAATCGTGAAAATTCCATAATTGTGTTATTTTGAGTGAAAGATAGTGAATTTCGTAAAATTGAAAGCATTCAAAAGTTTAAATATATTTTTACAAATATTAAGAAAATTAAATCAATTTTATTTTGGATACCAACCTAATAAAGAAACTTGAATATAGTTTTTTATAGCTCATTTGAATTCCATTTTGTATAACATGCATCATTTTCGTAATGCATTTATTGTTATAAATTAAAAAAAAATGAAACTCTACAGTTATTGTTAGAAATTATAAAATAATTCAGGATTTGAAATAAAAAAAATTCATAAAACAAATAATTACTTAATCACCTAAATCTCTCCAAGTTTTCATATTTTAATTTTACTATTTGTTTATATGTAGTTTAATATTATTTTCTATCTATTTATAACGGGAGTTTTATTTGGTTTGGTCCCTTGAAATGACACTTCTTATTTCTTAACCATACATGAGAATTATTACAAAATTTAATCAAAGTCATTTCATTAGTTGTGGTAGAATGTAAATAGACTTTGTGTTGTTTTTGTGGAAATAGAGGGAATTTGACAAAATTTCAAGTATTTAAATTCGAACGTACATTTAATGGAGCTAAAAGCTAACTTATAAGTATATATAGAAGATTTTATTTGGTTTGGTCCCTTAAAATGACACTTATTATTTCTGGACCATACATGAGAATTATTACACAACAAATTGAAAAACACTACAAATTGACACCTTATTGTTGTGGGCCCAAAATCATTCTGATAGCTTAAAAGAGGAAGCTTTAGTATATATAAGAAACATTCTCGTGAGAATGGTCACCCGTGCGAGAACATTCTCACATAAGAGGGAAATGCCACACGGTGGCATTTATCTAGATTTGGCTAATTTTCAGAGAAATGCCCAACAAGTAAATGGACATTTCTAAAATACTAAACCAACTTAGTGTAGTTGGCACAAGGGTGAGGGGTGTACGTGTTTACCGGTGTTCGGGTCCCTCCACTCCTCGTTCTTCATTTTATTTTGTTTATCATTTTCTTTGTTTATTTTAATTACCCAAGTAAGCCCGAATGTACAATAATTATATTTTCAACCCAAAATATTTTATTTTCACCCAAAATAGCTACAAATTATATATTTTTTAAATTCTTTGAGTCTTTTTTTTCAATCAATTTGTACATTTGGCGAACACCATTATGTACATTTAGTTATAATATGAATGTACATTTGGTTATAATATGAATGTACATTATTGAGAGGTTTTGATATGAGAGTTGGTCTGACGTGGACGTGTGTGATTTCGTAAGACGTTGCTTTTATCCACTTTGTTATTTGGAGAGAGGCGTTCTTATCCGTTTTTTGATGGGGCCACATATGTATGGGAATGGACATGTGGAGTTCTTCGTGCGCCCAAAGGAAATTTGTTTGACACTTGCTTTCTCTCTCTCTTTTTGTCTTCTTTATGTCTTCATCTCAGAGATATTTTGAACGAATTATTATGAACTCTAAACTTTCTGAAATTGACCAAATTTAGGATTTAGGTTTAGATAAAATTACAATGTAATTTTCTTTTATCAAAACAAAATATTAAAAATAAAAATTAAAGATTAGAACAACATAAAATAAAAGTTAGAGGTTAATTTAATGATGAATATACAATTATTTGAGGTACTTGAATGAAACATGGATCCTTTACTTCGTTATAAAAGGGGATTCATTTTCGCACCGCTTTTTTTTTTATTTCTCGCACCGTAAATTGGGCGCCACGATGTTGTGTAAAAAAAAATTACCTTGGGCGCAACCTAGTGGCGCCCAAGGCCGAGTGGATTTTTTTTTTATTTTGAAAAATGATTTTTTTAAAGATTATTGAATCGGTTCTTCATCTGAACCGGTTCAACACTTTCTGGGCGCAAAAACGATAACTTTTTTGGCTATATATATGATAGTCATTTGGTCCATTTGAGCATACCGCCGAATTGAAATCACAAAATATTGAGAGAATGTCTTCCTCAAGCTACAATGATGCACCCGGTCTTGATTTGATTCATCACGATGATTTACAGGTACGTATATGTTTTTTTCCAAGTTTATTTGAAATTTAGTAAATTAAAGTCATTTGTTGTAGTTTAGAACGTTCATTAAAATATACATACGATCATTACGTTAGGATGATTCCATATTTTAGGTTAGTGACGTTATGTTAGTCTTTTTAGGTGGTATTTTCTGTATCCTATTATATAGTTGTGAAATAAATAGAATGATTGCATGTTTTAGGTTAGTGGACAATATGTTAGTATTTTTAGGTGGTATTTTCGATATATTTATTTGCGAAATAAATAGGATGATCATATGTGTTAGTTTATCATTTATTAAGTAAATTATATGTTTGTGGTCAGAACATCATTATTTTAGTTTTTTGAAACGCTCTTAGAAAAACCTCTAATGTATAATCTTTTTGAAAATAAATAGGACGACTCTAGTGATATCGATTTTTCGCCAGTGGATTATTCATCTCATTTTACTACAAGTGAGGAATGAAGTGATAGAGACAATATGATCAATTGGGCTAAGAATGTAGGTTTGGGACTGTGTATGGTGATCGTCATAAGTAAATCATGGGGTAGAAAGGTCATATTGTCGTGTGAGAAGTCTGGGTCATATAGATCCGAGGTGAAGAAGAAAGAGGTTGAGGGTCCAGAGGCAATCCCTACACGGAAATACAAATCGAGGACAAAGAAGAGTGAGTGCCCGTTTCAGTTGCATGGGGTGCTTGTGAAAGGAAATTGGATCAAATCTGACAGGTGGAGATTATCCGTCGTTAAAGGATGGGACAACAATGATCTTTCAAGTAGTTTGATTGGTCATGCATTTGTCGGGCGACTTTCACATGAACAACGAGAATGTGTGAATGTTTTGTCAGCCTCCGGCATAAAGTCGAAGGTTATTATTAGTCTATTTCTAAAGGCGGATCCCAAATGTTTGACATCAAGGAATAAACTGTACAATTACAAGGCTAAGGAGAGGCTGAAATCTAGGGGGAATTTGACGGTGCCTCAATACACGCTGGATTTTCTACACGCGAGAGGTTATTATACAAGCACCGAGACGCTTCACAATGAAGAAGGGAAGGAGGTTTTGAGTGACATTTTTATTTGTCACCCCGAAGCTAGACATTTGTTGCGTTTGTTCCCCCACGTCTTCATCATGAATACGACCTACAAGACCAATAGGTATGAAAGTTTAGTTATCGATATTACTACATCTAAAATATGTAATTGCATATAATGTTCTAATTTTTACATTTATAGGTACGGTATGCCTTTGTTGGATTCACTTGCACCAACTGTACGTTTTGTATTGCGATCGTATTCATGTATGATGAGACGACGGAGCACTACGTATGGGCCTTGCAGCGCCTTAAGATCATGCTCAAGAGATAGGAACCTAAGGCGATCATGTCAGATCGAGATCTCGGTCTTGTGAACGCTCTCTAAGCAGTCTTTCCCAATTCACAACATCTGTTGTGTAGGGTCCATGTCAACCGCAACGTGGAAGGTTATGCTATGAAACATATTGACAACTTCGATCATTTTAGTGGTAATGTTCATTGGTTGTTGAGGTCGCCCACTGAGGATGTGTACGAGGCACGACTTCAATACTTGATGGAGAAATAGATTAAGCTACCCTGGCCAATGGAGTACGTAAAGAGGGTATGGCTTGATCCATACAAGGAGATGCTAGTTTGTGCGTGGTGCGACACAGTTCTCCATTTTTCCACAAGATCATCAAACATGTAAATTTATAAGTGCAACTAGGAAAACCCCTTTAGATACGTATCAATATATACTAAGTGTAACTTGAGTTTAATTTTTAGGGTTGAGAGTCAGCACTTTGTGTTGAAGGACGGGATCGAATCGTCTGTTGGAGGCTTGGACACCCTCGTGTAGCAAATCGACAATATGTTCGCGAATCAGATTCGTGAAATCAGGGGTAATATGGAGCATAGTGCTTTTAAGGCGCCCACAGAGATCATAAATAGGCCGAGTTGGGTAAAGGCTTTTTTCAAACGCAATCTTTATAAGATCTCGGAAAAGTGCTTAAGAATGCTCTACAAGGAAGTTGTTAGGGAAAAGGAAGGAAAAATACCTGATGAAGAATGTCGTGATGTGTTTTGGAAATCATCCCTAGGCTTGCCTTGCCCATACAGGATCAAGGACTAGGTAAAGGCCGGTACCCCGTTAAAGCTAAGTGATATTCATATTTATTGAAAGCAAATCAAGTGGGAAGGTTTGGGTCTTCCCGAGCTCAAACCGGATGATGACGACTTTATCATAGATAAATATGTCATCTTAGGTTCCATGTGGGGAGATTGGGCCAACAAGGATTTGCCCCCAGAGCTTAAGACCGAGTTTGCCTGCAAGTACAAAGATTTTTGTGAGCCGAGATCATGTACTGCAGAAGAGCCCCCGACCGCTTCGACCAAGAAGGGGAGACCTAAAAAGAAGAAGAACGATACCAAGAGGGACCCGAGTTGGTTTGAGCACAAGGTGGAGGAAAAAAAGAAGAAGGATGAGGAAAAAAAGAAGAAGGCTGAGGAACGGAAAAATTCGTCCGTGGGATCTAAAGGACGTCCTCCGAGCAATAAACCGCGCATCGGAGTTTCACCTGGCACGCGTAGCACCACTAGACCACCTAAGGACAAGAAGGAAGTGATTTACCTCTGCTTCAACTGGGGTCGAGATAATATTGATTCGTTCATGTTCGCCTACATTGCAGGAGTACAGAATGTAATGGGCGATGGTCATTTTGGGTACCGTTCACTGACTGTATTATTAGGGGGGAACCAAAACAATTATGACTACATCCAATGGGAGATTTCCATAGAACTACAACAATATCGAGCGTTGTACACCCCGGCCTGTGTTGTTACCCCGATATCAGAGCTGAAAACAATAGAAACATGTGGGCGCAACTAGGTGGCGCCCAAAGGGTATATTCTAGATACCCTTGGGGCATAACTAGGTGGCGCCCAAAAGCTGTATGGGGTTTTGTTTTGGGGTTTTTTTGGGGCTTAGGGTTTAAGGGTTTAGGATTTATTGAAGATTTACCATTTTCGCCTAAAACTGGGCTTCGTTATTCATCCGACGAAGCCCAATTTTGCTTTGGGCCTTGATTTGAGCCCAATATGCTCGTCTTCAAAAAGGCACGTTACCAACCCTAATACTCGTCTATAAAAAGGCACGTTACCAACCCTAATACTCACATCAAGCGGCGCCACGCAAAGCTTCTTCTAGGGTTCGCTAGCTCCAGATCCGCCGTGCAGAGGAGAAAACTCGACCCCGCGAGAGATTATTCAGCTTTTCGGTAATATTTTTCATCTTTTTTGGCTTTAGTTTTTGCAAGAGTTTATAGCTTGTAATACAATAATTCATAGTCCAGATCCGGGATACCAAGTTCATAGGAGAGGATGGCTTCGTCATCTAGCAGTGCATAGGCTTCAGTTACAATGTGCGAGTGCAATTTCCCGGTCGTCATGTACACTTGCGACAAACCCAATCACTACAAAAGAAGGTATCTCGCATGCAAGGATTACATCCCAATGGAGCGGGATGGTATAATGATAGGGTGTCGTACCTTTAAGTGGCTTGATCCAGCATATGACGACAATGTTGCCAAGATTATGAGAGAATTGGTGCTGGAAAGAAATGAGCTTAACCAACTAAACCAAACCCTTTCAGATTCAAATGTGAAGCTAAGAAAGCAGATAAATTATCGTGGTTTTAAAATTGATTGATGTTATAAGAAATGACCTTAGCTCGGTGCTTATTTCAGTGCTTATTTCGAGTTCTATGTTTATTTTGAGTTTTATGCATGTTGATTTCCAAGTGTATGATTACATAAATTTGCAAATGTATGATTTCCAAGTTTATGATTTGAAAATGGTAAGATTATATTGCATTACAAGTCACACGATTTACCATTTTCGGCTAAAATGACTCTTTCGTCTGAAAAATCATGGCATACCGAAGTACTCCAAAATATTCCACATATAAGTTCTTGAAACATTCGGGCCATATATATGTACTGAATATCCTTTATGCGGATTAGTGTCAGAAATACTTCACACTACCCTATAATCTATGAAACCATAAACCCCTAAACCCTAACCCTAAACCCTAAATAACCATAAAACAATCACCCACACAACCCTGTTGGTGCAACATGGTTGCGCCCTAAACTTTGGGTGCCACCTAGTTGCGCCCAAAGGTCATTTCTTTGGGTGCAACATGGTTGCGCCCTGTACTAGTTTTTAATTAGAGTGATGGAATTGGACTTCTTCTTTTTTGACTTTAAGACGTCGCGGGAACGCTGAAAAGATATACATTAGTCCTCAACAGTCGACAATTTCTCATGTTTGCTACTTTTTTCTGACCATGATTGACATTTGCTTCACCAAAATTCTTAATCCACTATAATAACCCTTGGCAATTCAAATTCAAATTCATTTTCCCAATATTCTCAACGTTTTCATCCCTCTCCAGAAATCATCAATGGCGGATCACATACCCATACCTAAAACAAAACCCCACACAATATTTTTATAATTAAGGCTCAGTTTGGAAATCCATAATGTCATAGAGTCATACTTGAACGACGCGCGTAAATCCACAATTCGAATCAACATAGAAGACATATATACACAAAATGTCAGTACAAAATCCATAATGTCACTACAAATCCATAATGTGAGCATAATGTCAGTAGCTACATTGAGTCATCGCTGGACTCCGCATAAAAAACAACTATATCCTCGGCCCGGGCCCGCTCAGCCGCGGCCTTGGAAGACTCTCCCCTCTCATATATAGACGGGACACGCGCCACTCAGCCACGGTACTCTGCTGTTGTGGACGACTCGGCTGTAGGACCCGAGGACTGGGAAGATAGTTGTAACGCCCGGATAAGCGGTTCAGCTACAAGAAGTTCATCGCCGCATAGAAAGGCCAGCATATGGTCCCATTCTGGACCGCCACCCCGAATCCGAATAATCTCTCGAGCAAATGTTATCGCCATGGCCAAACCCTGCAAAACAACAAAAAATATTATATATGATTTTCGAGAATAATAATAACAAACATTTATAGCAGAGAGATTGGTGGAGAAATGTGCTCTATGCGCGTCCACAGCAGGAGGAGGACCTCGCACAATACGAGGTTGGACTCGTATGAGGGGGCTCACATACGGATATGAGATTTGGAGATACTAGTCCAGGTACTCGTCGTCCGCATCCCATGCTGGGACGGCCATCGGGCTCTCCAAAATGAATGGACATAGGTTCTCACCGAGTTGCTCCCAACTGTCACATGCATGAGCAAAAGTCAACTTGTACAGGGTGTTCCCATAAACTTGACCGGGCGTGAGGCGTACGATGACTCTATGACATCCAAGGGCCTGCTCTGTCGATGTCCAAACTGGCGCACGACCCGACCGGGCATGTACGGCTCCTCAATATCCAAGAAAGCGATCGTCCCTCGATATGTGGAGGCCTTATAGGCACTAGCAAAATCTAGACTGTCATATGGCATCCACCGTACTGCAATGATAAAAAAGTACAATCATGTAAATAGTTAATCATAGAGGAGATATAAATAAATAAAAAATTAGGGTGCTTACATCCTCGGGCCGATACTCATCCAAAATACGCCTATAATGTCGGTTGTTGTCGAGATCACGCAGCGCGGTGCGCTGGATATAATATCGAGCAGCGCATTGCTCGGCATCGTCCATGCCAGGGAGGGGGTTAGGGTTCCCCGGGAAATATATGAAATACGTCCATATCATCGTCTACATATGGAATAATATATTTGGTTAACAATAAATTTTAAAAAATAAAATATTTAAATATTTAATAATTTATGTTCAATTACCTCAAGCACATAGGTGCACCCCGCTATGCCTGCGACCTCCCCCCGAGAAGCCTCGCCAAGGTTCATATACAACCAGGCAAGCACCCCGGTCCCCCAAGCTGTGCCGACGACACGGTCCCAATCCTCGAACAACGGCAACGTCTTCAACAATAGTTGGTTCATGGACTTATCCACGAAAATGCTGCAAGATGTGGCATGCCATAGGTATCCCACCGCTATTGAATGGGGCTCGTCATCATCCTCTATCATGCGTAGCAGGTGCACAAAAAAATCATAGACAGTAAGCCGACCCGTCCTAACCTTCGTCCGCATCTTCTTCTCCCGAACACCATACATATACCTGGACAACTCCTGGCCCATCTTCTTCAGCTCGACATCCGTATCTGCCAACGGTACGCGGCAGGGAAGCCCCTCTATGCTCAGCCCCAAGATCCTCTCTACGTCGTGAAGCGTGATCGTAATCTCGCCCCACAGAAAATGAAAGTTGTTCGTCTCAGGGTGACACCTCTCGACAAACGCTGCTATAAGAATCCGTTAATTTCATCTCTACTCTGATTTATTTTGACTAACTGCTATAAAATCCGTTAATTTTTATCTAAAATTCTAATTTAAACAAATTTCTAATTGCTTTAAAATTACAATTCATTTTTACCTAAAATTTTAATTTAAATAAAATTCTAATTTAATTTAAAATAAAATTGTAATTTATCTAATTCAACTTTTATTTAATTTAAAAAATCCTGTAATTTCAACAAAGTTCTAATTTATTTCGACTAACATGTGTCTTGCGACTTTACGTCATAACTCGCCCCGAGGGGACTAGTCTGCAAAAGCCGGCTATTGTGAGGCATAAAGGACGACCAATGGGAGCTCTAAACAAAGATACCACTAAAAGACATCCTTCTTCATGGGAGTACACAGACAAAGATACGGAAGGGGCACCTCCCAAGAAGCAACGAGGTAGGCCACCAATGCCCACTAGCACACCTTCACGAAACCCTAAAACTCCTACCACTCCTTTGAGGCCATCTCAGGTTAGAGCTCACAAGAATCCAGTGAGTCAAATGTTTCCACCACATTATATTCCTCCACAATCCTTCATTAAAGACTTTGACCCGTATAAGCTTAAGACGATCTGCATCTGCCATGTTGAGAAGGAGAGACATTTCATTTCGTTATGGTACTAATCATTTAATTCTTTTATATTAATTATTTGAACCCGTGAACTAGGAAACTAAATACGTTCTCCATTCTTTTATAGATGGTCCTATCAGAGGCGTCACCATTGCCTCCAATATTTGTCATGTGGGAGCATGCACATGATGCCTCTGTTGCTTGTATGTATGATCCATTCGTTTCTCAACTGATGACATTCGGATCTTCTTGCACAAGAAAGAGACGAGTTCGCAAGCCGACTTAAATGTTATTGTACTCGCACATTGTAATGCTATTGTGATCCATGATTGCAATGATATTGTAAGCCGACTTAAATGCTATTGTATTCGCCTTGGCGCTTAAGAGATCTCTGTTTTTTGTCCCGTCTTTGGAGAAGTAAAACTTTTTCTACGTAATCCTGAATTGAGTGATTCCAACGTCAGATTAAAGATCAAGATGTCAACTATAACTCCTCTAAATTTCAGCGCGTTTGGACTAGGAAATCAAAAGTTATGGCGATTCCAAAATCGTGTCACGGATTAAAGATCAACATGTTCATCCGTCACAGATGAACATGTTTCGTCCGTCATGGATGAACATGTTTCGTCCGTCACGGATGGACCAGGGCGTTAAATAAAAAAATTTCCGGGACGCTAAATAGAAATCGTGTTAAAATATTCTCTAAAAGAGAATAGGTAAACCCTTAATAAAAAAAAAAGATTAATTGCAATATAATTTATTGAAAAAAATAGAGTTTTTAGAGTGTGCCACACTAGAAAAAACCATATTCGTATTTCTAAATAAGACACACGTTAGATTAAGCTATAATCAATTGATGTTATTAGTTATTATTTGAATCAGTAAGATTTAGGCTTAGTTAAGCATCATAATATGATAATTAAAAAAATGCAATCCATTACAATCTATTATGCTGAATCAGACAATTATTTTTATTAATAAAAATAATCAAATTGGATGTGTTATTAAAGTTGTACGAATCTATAATAATAAATTAAAACTTAGCTTTTTTAAACAATAAATGCCACTATTTAATTAAACATGTAGAACATTTTTAAGAATGTAGAAATTGTATATATTGACATTATTATAAGTTTTTTGTTATAGAATAAAATATATAGAATAAAATCTATAGACTTTAGTATGCTAATTTAAAAATTTTAGGCAAAAAAATATAAGTAAATAGTATTTATTATTAATATGCAATAATAAATAAAAAATAAAAAATAAAGTAATATTATAATTAAAAATTAGAAAAATAATTTTAGAATAAAATATGTTAAGTATTTTTTATAAGACATTATTTAGCGCATAATATATTTTTTAGCTATAAATGCCACAATTTAATTGAACATATAAAACATTTTTAAGAATGTAGAAAATGATATATATTATCATATTATACGTTTTTTTTATAGAATAAAATATAATAAAATCTAAAAAAATTAGTATTCTAAGTTATTCATTTAGACAAAAATCTATAACTAAATAGTATTTCTTATTAATATGCAAGAATGAAGAAAATAAAATACAAATGTAGTAAAAATATAAAGTAATATTATAACTTTAAATTAGAAAAAATAAATTATAGTAAAATACGTTAAGTATTTTTTTATAAGAAATAATTGAGTGCAAGTTAACATTAAACTTAAAGTTATTCTTAATAATAAATAAAAATCATATAGCAAATAATATACAATTTTAACTCACATTTATAACCTAAATATATCAATGAATCTCTATATTTATTCGTTGTTTGCAATTAATCATTACATATTACTCAACTAATTTTTACCCCACAGACAAAGATGTTCGTCCACTACATGCGATTAGTGAGGTTGGGCGAGAGGTGCAATTGTTTTGCAAACAAGAAACTGAAATCCTGAATATGAAGTGGCGGGATGCGAAAAACAAGATTGGTTGTGGAGTATATGCCATGCGCGATATATAGACATATATGGGTCAAGATAAGGATGGGCAAAAGTAGACTGAACCGTAAGACCGGATCAGACTGGACCAGAAATTCACGGTCCGGTCCACGGTCCGAGAATATTACATTTTCGGTCATACGGCCCGGTCCGGTCTGGACCGTAATTTTTACGGTCCGGACCAGTCGGACCGTAAAAATTAAAAAAAGGTTTAAAACATTTTTGGGCATAATTTTTACGGTCTGGTCCATAAATTTTAAGGTCTGGTCCGGTCCATAATTTTTACGGTCCGGTCCGAACCATAATTTTTACGGTCCGGAAAGTAATCAAACAATTTAAATGTCGAAAATTATGAAATCCAGTCTTTCCGGTCCGGATTGTGGACCAAACCGTAAAGGACCGAACTGTATCTGTCTGGTCCACGATCCATGCATTAAAATTTTTATGGTCCGTCGGTCCGGACCGTACGTGTCCGGTCCAGTCCGGTCCGGACCGGATGCCCATCCTTAGGTCAAGATGTAAAGCATTAGGAGTTTGAATTCAAGCTTAACTCTTCAAAGCACATGATCTCCTTACGGACGAAGTATCTTCACAAAATCATTTCACATAAGATGAACAGATTCAATAAGCTCATATCGGCAAATGCAACAAGGTTCATTGCAGAGTGGAAAAAGTGTGGTTAATGAGTCCAAATTTTCATTGATGTTTTAATTAGTGTTTTAATTCATACTTTAGTTTGTTCAAAATTAGTGTTTTAATTCATACTTTGGACACTACATTTGTTAGTTAACGACACAAGATGTTGGATCTCCTATTTTTGCATCGTATTTCAGTTTGAACCTGATATTTCTTAAATCAAGCTTTTGTATATTTCATTCTAATAATAATCATTTTAGAAAAGTCAATTTTACTTATGATATGTGACATTCTCGAAGATAGTAGATACTCAATACAACATTATTAGATATAAATCAACAATTGAAAAAATTATAGTTTTGAAGATGAAATCCTATCTCTAGAACTCAAAAGATATAAAGGAAAATAGAATAATATAGAGCTCCAGAATGTTGACAGTAAATATATATGGATAACATAACATCTGTGCAACCACAACAGTCCAAGCTTGTTGATTTCGCCTACTCTTGATATACTCTTGATGAAAACCGGAACCGGAACCAAATTAATCTGAAACCGGAGGTTTCGTTTTCGTCTGGTTCCGGTGTCAGTTTTTCTTCTACCATTTTGCTTGGGTTGCTCACATCAACTTGGGTTGCTCACATCAATCGACCTGGTAATAAGCAATTTTCTTCTACCATTTTGCTTCCTAGATCAGTTTTTCCCTTGCTTCCCCATGGTAGTTGAAATTGAATTGGGGAAACAAAAAGGTAGAGATCGGGATTTCGCTTTCTTCCCAATCAGACTGGTAATTCATTTTCCAATTTCTTCTTCTTCTTCAACCCCACTTCAAACAATAAGCTTCTAAAGTCGATGCATCTGGCATGATGTCACTATCTATTAGGTTTCCTCTCTGCTACTGTAATCTGAAACCGGAGGTTTCGTTTTGCCTTAAAAACTTAAATCTCTAGTGTTGTGGTTTCAATTCAAGTGTAAGTTTTTTGAACAATAAAACATGAAGAACTTTTTGTTTGTTCACATCATATCTATTGCTCACGTGCATATCACGTGTCGTTGGACCTCCCCTCGACCGTATCGAATCATCCATCACTATTTCTTCTCCTCCATCTTCTTTCTCCCGCTCTCCACTTCCCTCGCCCTCACCAGTCTCCACCATCGCCGATTTCCCCGCCACTGCCGCATTGCATTCAATACAGTCTTCTGCCCTCTGGCCCACGCCGTTAGGCCCAATCCACAAGAAATCCCCAACTCTTTTCTCAAAAACAACTAAAACCAACAAGATCTCCTACATCTTCGCCTCTGCGACTGTAAACCCTATGGTCTCAAACCCGAAGCGCAAGACCGACCCGAAGAAACGGGTTGTGATCACGGGTATGGGCCTGGTGTATGTGTTTGGGAACGATGTGGACACATACTACGCTAAGCTGCTCGCCGGTGAGAGCGGCATTAGTCTGATCGATCGCTTTGACGCCTCCAAGTTCCCAACCTGGTTCGGCGGGAAGATCCGTAATTTCTCCTCCCAAGGATACATTGACGACACGAACGACCGCCGGCTCAACGATTGCCTCTTGTATTGCCTCATCGCCGGCAAGAAGGCGCTCGAGGACACCAATCTCGTGGGAGAGAAGTTGGACAAGGTTCGAGAATTACAAAATTTACTTAATTTATGGATCTTGAATTGTTAGTTGTTGTTGAAATCTATGGTTTCCTTTACACCTTGAACCCCCATTCAAGGGATTAAGGTAATTGATTGTTGCTATTTGGACATAATTCTCTTTGCCTGACCAAATTGTTGTCAGTGGTCACTCAAGCTAATTGCCAACTCCATAGTTTTGTAAAGCTTACAATTATGATGATAAAATTCTTAAATTTTCCATATCAACATTTGTTGCTCTTTATGGGCCTTTTGTTTGTTGATTTAGGATTCTAGCACATTCTGATCGATTTCGTAAGCTTGTGCAACAACGTTAAGAGTTAGCAAATGGTTAATTATCTGGTCAGGCAAATTCTTCTTCATATATCCTCTCAAATTATTCTGTGATTGAAGAAAAGTGAAGTTTGGCAAAGTCAACTTACTTATTATTCTACGCTGTGTTGATGAATTATGTTTCTCTGCTTATAATCTTATGAATCCATGTTTTAATTTTGGCACAAAAATATGCCATTAAGATTCCTCTGTTATGCCATATATTGTTTTTCTATCCACCTTCGTCCGCGATTGCTAAAATCATTTGCAAAAGCCATCAAATTCCACCAATTAAAGTTTAGCAGTAATTTTTCTGTATCAAGCTCAATTCTTTTTCTAGGAGAAATTAACCAATGAACAAAAAGAGGCAGAAGAAGGAGAAAAGGATGGAGATTACAGTAGCAGAGAGGAAACCTAATAGATAGTGACATCATGCCAGATGCACCGACTTTAGAAGCTTGTTGTTTGAAGTGGGGTTGAAGAAGAAGAAGAAGGGGAAATTGGAAAATGAATTACCAGTCTGATTGGGAAGAAAGCGAAATCCCGATCTCTACCTTTTTGTTTCCCCAATTCAATTTCAACTACCATGGGGAAGCAAGGGAAAAACTGATCTAGGAAGCAAAATGGTAGAAGAAAATTGCTTATTATATAGAAACAAGAGCAGAGGCGGTGGAAATACAGAGGCGGTGGAAGGAGGCGGTGTAGAGAAATATACATGTAAGGAGGAGAGAGTATGATAGGCGTTTTGTCGCAAGCACCTAAACAAAGTAAACCTCAAAAACCTAATGTAGTCTGGTAAGTAAGGGTCGAATCCCACAGGGAGGAGTTGTCTTTCTTTATGTCAATTTGCATGCAATAGTAACAAAGGGAGGGTTTTGGTTGATTGTTTGTAAGCTAGTAAACAAAGGAAACAAAAGCAAAGATTTGTAATCAAATTGGGAAAAAAACACTTAGCCAAACAAATATCCACCTTTAGTTTGGTTGATTGATCATTGATTATTCCTAGTCCTCAATCCTCATGAATGTCCTAATCCCTGTTCTGAAATAGTTACCAGTCCTACCAGTCCTGATAACCCTAACTATTAAACAATCATGAAACCATCAAGATAAATCTAATAGCAACAGTATGTTCAAGAATAAATAGGCTAATGCAATACTTAACAACCCGTCAGTACTCGACATGCAATTAATTCTCTTCACAATAAACATTCACAACCCGTTCATGTAAATCGTGTTTGCTACTCTGAATTAGATAAGAACAATATTAATCTCAACAAGTTGACCAGATTAAGGTAACTAGCACTATAGATAATACCAATCTCAACTAGTTTGTCAAGCTAGGGAAACTAATATTAATAATACTAATCACAACAATTGATGAACTAGATCAACCAATAAAATTCAAAACCCTAATCCTGCAGTATGAATAATATCAATAAAACTAGGTAGCTAATCTAGAGAAATCAATATAACTCAATGGGATGAAGCATTAGAGAATCAATAACATTCAAAGATAGAGTAAAAGAATAATCTCACAATCAAATTCAAACCAAGACTTCAATTGCCGGACTAAGCAAAGAGTGCTTAGTTCTTCATAACTCAAAGAGAAAAGAGTGCTGAATAATGAACGATGATAATGAAAACTGAATCTCCATCATGAAAGTGGATGGGAAAATTAGGTTAAATAACCTAACCCAAAACCTAAAAGTAAAAGATAACAAACAAAGTCTTAAAAGGAAATAAAATAAAGAAACCGGAATAAAGAATTAAAAGAAAAAACGGAAAATAAAATAAAAGTAAACTTCGGATGAAACCCTTCGGACGCGCCTGATGCATATTTCCGCGACCACGGAAGAATTTCCGCGATCGCGGAAAATTCCTTTTTCTCCTCTCGCACTCTCGACTTTTCCGCAACAAGGACCTTGCTCGCCCGCGATCGCGGTTTCTCGCATTCTTCACTCCTTCGCCTTTCTCTTCACCGCGACCATCCGCGCCCGCGGCTGCACTTCCGCGATCGCGGCTGCACTTCCGTTGCGTCTTCTTCGTCATGGCTCATGGTCTTCTTTCGTGGTCTCCTCTCCATCTTCAATAAGTCTTCGTTTAACTTCTCCAAACCACTAAAGTCACACTTCTTCTCCTCAACTACAAACTCCACATTAACGCTCTAAACACCTACAAATGATACCTAAAACTCCGGTAGCAACTCCTAGTTAAACCCTACAAAGTAGCGCTGATCAAATTCCCCCATGCTTAAACCTTGCTCGTCGTCGAGTAAGCTAATCGAAACCTACTCCTCCAATCAAATCCCCAAGGTCTCAAGAAGCATAGAGAAACCATCTCCACTAAGAATTGCACCTAAACATGAAACTCCAAGGCACCAACACAATATGCACAACACACAACAACCAAGCTTAAAAGAAAGTAGAGTACTTCCCCCAAGCTTATCCCGAACACCATAGAGTGAATAAAAATCTAATCCTAACCTCCATCTATCTTCTTATACCTCCCAGAGTGAACTATCGGAATCCTCCTTATATCTCCTCTTCTTATCTCACCACGCCAGGAAAAATGAGGAATCCTAAAAATCACTCTTCTTCTTTTCACTCATTTTGCCAAGGCGCCCTTTCGGGTTTTCACCAAGCCACTTATTTCATTTTTCAATAGATGGGCTCACATAAAACTCACCTCACTCTTGACCTCTTATTACCCCAGCCTAATGTTGGTCCAATCCACCTGGTTATTACCTAAGCCGCCCTTTCGGATTTTCGATGTATCCCAGGATTTATATTTTTGTCTTTTTTTTCAATTTTTTGACTTTTTTCTTTTTCTTTTCTCCTCAACGACTAGCAAGTATAGAACACTCTCCCATGCTTAAACATTGCATTGTCCTCAATGTAATGAAAGACAAAAAAGAATGAAGCACAGGGAGAAGCGGAAAGGTACTCACAATCGTCGCCGAGTTGGCTTGGACGTGGAAGTTGTTGCTGGCGGTATATGAATGAAAGCACATGTCTCTGGTGTTGCGCCGGTCTTCAAACAAACTCCACCGTGCAACCAAAAGGATCCACTGTAAGGTGTAGTGGTATATCAAAGAATCGGGGCTGCACGGCCTTCAACGAACACATAATGGAGCCCAGATGTAAACGGAGTGTGGGCTCTGGTGTTCCTCCTCATCAGCTGTCGAATGTCGGGCCATCATCGTTGCCAAATAAAATTGTGGGGCGAATGTCTCCTCCTTGGCAGCATGATGCGCACCATCTCTCAATGTAAAATCGGACAGTTGGCCTTCGGTAAAACTTTTTTTTTTTGATTTTTTTTTTCCGAGCAGGGATGAGGAGACTTACAGTAACTTTTCCGCGATCGCGGAAAAGACTCTGGTGCGTAGTTCACCGTCTTCAATTTGGCTCCAGGTCTCCAACCTGCAGGTTAGTCGAATGCAGAAACAAAAACAAAAGCAAGAACAAAAATAACACACAAACAACTAAAAACATGGGATGAAAAGACTGGAAAGAAATACATACCTCGGGTTGCCTCCCGGACAGCGTCTTAGTTATTGTCGTGGCTCGACCTGGTACTCTCCCATATCAACTTGGGTTGCTCACATCAATTGAGCACTCGGGGCTTCCATCCGGAGGGTGTCGCTTTGCATCATCTATGCTGAATCCGACCCTCACCCCGTCGAATTCCATTGTGAGCGAACCGCTGCTCACATCAATTTTTGTCCCCGCCATATTCATAAACGGCCTTCCTAGCATCACAGGGGCTGCATTCTTATCCTGCCCCGTATCCATCACAAAGAAGTCCGCAGGGAAGAGCAATTTATCAACCTCTACCATCACATCCTGCATCACTCCCTTGGGATACACATAGGAATTGTCCGCCAACTGGATCACAATCACCGTCTTCTCTAATGGTCCGACCTCCAAAGACTCGTACATCGAGAGAGGCAGCACATTAATGGAGGCACCCAAATCCAGCATGGCCTTGTCGAACAAGGTGCCCCCAATCTTGCAGGGAATAGTGAACATGCCCGGATCATTGGCCTTCTTTGGTAACCGCTTTTGCAGCATAGCGGAAACATTCTCGCTGACCTGGACCTTTCTCTTCTCCTTTACCACCTTATTCCTCTTTATCGTGCATAGATCCTTCAAGAATTTAGCATAACGAGGGATGCTATTAACCAGCTTGAGTAAAGGAACATTTACCTCACAGTTGTTGAAGGTCTCAAACAATTCCTTATTATTCGCCGGCCTCCTTGTGTCCTTTAGAGCTTCGGGAAAAGGAGCGGGAGGCTTTAGCGAACTGAGTGGAGGAAAGTCGGGTCTAACATACCCGTCATGGGTGTCTTCGAGGGGAGCTGGGGCGCCAGAGACATTTCCGCGATCACGACATTCCATCCGCGGTCGCGGAAAATCATCGAACAGCTTCTCGTCTCCAGTGCATTTTCCGCGATCGCGGAATCCGGGGCGCGGTCGCGGATAATTCTCGAACAGCTCCCCTTCAAGGTAGATTTTTCCGCAATCGCGGAATTCCATCCGCGGTCGCGGAAGAGCGTCAATTTTCTCCTTTGCTTCAGCGTGAACTCTGCGGTCACGGGAAGCTTTCTGTTGGCCACGACTGATGTCCAATTCTGCACCGCTCCTCAGCGTCATAGCACAAACATTTTCTCTCGGGTTGACTATCGTTTGAGATGGTAGTTTCCCCGATTTCCGAGCTTCCAGTCTGCTCACTGCGATGAAGATCTTCCCCACTTACTTCTCCAAGTTCTAAATACTCGCCCGTATCTCTTGATTTTTGACGGAGGGTAGTCGTCGTATCCCCAATCAAAAGTAAATCCTAAAATCCTCACTAAACAAAGTATAGTAAATAAGTCAGGGTCGATCCCACAGAGAAGGAAGGAACCAATGGTGGTAGCATGCAATGTCACAAAGGGGGTGTTTTATGGTTGGTTGGTTGAAAACAAAACAAACAAAACAAAGTAGAATGGATGAAATATCAAGAAAGAAAAACACTTAGCCAAGTAATGTCCACATAAGTCATTCAAAGTTTGTTCATAGATTAAGTCCTATCTTCCTATTCGGTTATTCCTGTCCCGATCTTATGTAAATTCAAAGGGAAACCTTCCATAAAGAACCTTTACCAATGAATAACCCTAGTACCACTAAAGGTTCAACCCAAAGGCAGCAATGCATATAAGAATTAACCAGGATACACAGAACGCTCGCTCAGATGCATTTACCATGTAATCAATTCCCACATAGATATAATCCACAAATACAGATAACAATCAATGCTTGCTACTTATACTAGAGCGTTAGCCCAACTGTAATATCCCTCAATTTTAGTAAGGGTATTTGGGTAATCTTTCCATCCTTCGTTCATTAATTTTTTTTCGCTTTCAGTGGAGTTTGGATTTTCTCTAAAATCCATGATCTCCGAAATAATTCTCTAAGTGGTATAAAATACATTCGATGTATTTTCGGGACTTAGAATATTTGTTTGGATACAAACATATAATTTTCGGGGTTTAAAACTCATACCAAACTTTCCCTATGCAAGATATTTGTACGAGATATTTGTACAAATATCTACAAAATATCTACAAATATCTTGGCTATAAAAGGGGGAGCCCTCTCTATCCTCTCTCGTTTTTCTCTCTCTCCCTCTCGGCCATCTCTATGCTCCTCCCCGGCGACTCGGATCCGCCGAGCCTCCTCCTTCTTCCCTGGCGAACTGCGAGGCCTCTGCTGTGCTCCGTTTTGCTGCTGCTGGTCGCGTGTTGTTGCTGTTGTCGTCTCCGGTGGCAAGGAGCCCATATCCCAGCGGCGATAGCTCGGTGGATGACGAGGAAGACGCGCCGCCGCTGCCCGTTGTTGCTGCATGGAGCTACTACACCTCCGGCGAACCGTTGCTGGCTGCTCCTCACGCCGGCGACGAGGGGGCGAAGTCGGAGCGAGGTCGGAGCCATTGTTGCATCCCGGCGAGCTGTTGTTGAAGGCCGAAGTGCTAGTTGTTGTTGTTGCAGCTGTTCGCTGTTGTTCAAGGAAGAAGAAGGTGTTGGTCCCCCCTCCTTTGCTAATTAATTTGTTGTTGGGCCGAGAAGCCCAAGTTTCATTCCAGTCCAGATTTGACCCGAAATTATTCGAGTGGTATAATTTCGATCCCCTTTCGTCCGTATTTTTCTTTAGGAAAATTTTATAAATATTTTTATGATTTAATATCATAAAAATTTATTAAATATAATTCCTTAAATTCGTCCAGTCAAATTAATTGATAGATAATTAATTTGTCAGTTAGAACGTGATCTGCTGAATCGCGTGTGGACTCGTAATCTGTTGGAGTTATCTGAAGCATAGGCTATATCCTTGGAAATGATATTTTCGGTAGTCGTCTCGTCTAGATTCATTGCCGAATCTACTCCAAGCAAGTGGCGGTTCGCTCTTGCTCATCCTTCCATACTTTCCTTAATTATCAATTGTTAGTTGTTAATTAATTTGGAATGATTTACTGTTTATGTTGGAAACAGTTTTGATAAATAATTTGATGAAAAGAATATGAGGTTATAATAGGTTGTATATCTGCTAGATCAACGCTATTATAGACATATGTTGCCTGAAGGACTTGTTCGTGCACTGCCGGAAATACCGGGCCAGTTCTGTAATTTTGATAAAGTTGGGGTTAAGCTCGGTAAATAGTAGACTTTCATACGAGCGTCTAGAACTTCGCGGAATTGGATTCCGAGTTGTATAACTAAAGTTATGGACAAAACCGTATTGAATGCAGATTCAAGAATATTTTGCTGTTCGGATTTGGGCTAGGACAATTAAAGCGAACTGATTAGTTAGCACGAGTGTTGTGTGTTAATTACCGTAAGGGTATTGTTGTGAATTTAATGTTAGCTTAATGCTTAAACACGTGTGTGTTTGTAGAAACTCTAATCCAAGTAAGGATTTGTTGTTCCTTAATAAGTTAATGTTTGTAGGAACTCTAATCCAAGTAAGGATTTGTTGTTCCTTAATAAGTTAATGTTTGTAGGAATTCTAATCCAAGTAAGGATTTGTCGTTCCTATTATATATGTGTTTAAGTTGATTGCCGGAATGACTTTGATGTGAATTATTACGGTGTTGAACTGTTTAGTTAGCACTAGTAGTCATAATATTGTTGTGCGTGAACTGTTTAGTTAGCACTAGTAGTTAGGAACGTTGGACTCGTCAAGGTCCAGTCGTTTCTTTATAACATGGTAGAGAGGTGGCTACCTAATCCTCCGGGTTGCGTCACTCAAGGCGAAACGCATACCTAATACTCCGGGTTGCGTCACTCACGGCGAAACGCATACCTAATCCTCTGGGTTGCGTCACTCAAGGCTAAACGCATACCTAATACTCCGGGTTGGGTCACTCACGGCGAAACGCATACCTAATCCTCTAGGTTGCGTCACTCAACGCGAAATGCATACCTAATACTCCGGGTTGCGTCACTCACGGCGAAATGCATACCTAATCCTCTGGGGTGCGTCACTCAAGGCGAAACGCATACCGAAACTCCGGTATGCGTCACTCTCGATGAAACGCATATCAAGATGTATCGTACCATTGACGGTGTATACATTAAAAGCTTATAACGTGATGCGCGTTTGAGAATATCATAAGATAAGTGCCGTGTCGCACATAATTAATATACCTTGGGCGAGTAGTGCAGCTAGGCGCTAGTACAGCTAGGAAAGCTCGTCTTTACTTTTAGTCGCTCGAATGCGATACTGTAATTCTGTGATATACTAGATGTGCGTCACTCAAAGCGAATCGCATACTCTAGATGTATAAGATCCGTTGGCGATATATACATGTAAAAGCTCATAACGTGATGTGGGTTTTGTAGATTAATAAGATAAGTGCCATTGTCGCACATAATTAATAAGCTTTGGTGGTTGTACTATAGTATTATAAGACAAGTGCCGTTGTCTCACATAATTAATGAGCATTGGTAGTCGTACTAATTGGGTTGACATGATTGTCACCCTAAGGTTTAAAGCTTTGTATCTGCTCTTAATCAGGTTGTATGCATTAGTGTGGGTAAAGTGTTGTGAATGAATAATTAAGGAAGGAAATGATTCTTCAGGAACTCGTTTTCCCTATTGTGGTCTTGAGTAAGACTGTGAATCCGGAGTTAGGATGGTCAGGATCATAAGTAAAGTATGACCCATGTAGGACCAATGGTTAAAGCTTTTGGGAAAGCCAAGTGTACGAAATCATAGGTATCCTTTGGGGAGATCTATTTGAGATTCGTTTGAAGTATTATAAGGAAATAATTCGATTAAGTCCTGGATGGATAGTAGATTGTATGCGGAATATAAGGATTTAAGTTAGAAATAAGTCATTTAAAGACAGTACGAGTCGTTGGACTCGATAAGTGAAATTTCCAGAGGATGAAGAGTTATGACTCTTGAGAACTGTTAAGGATGGACATCTTGTGAGTATGTCATCTATAAGGCTCAAGGTGCAACTCTTTGAGAAAGATTAAGTTGTAAAGTGATTGTGTTATAAGGTGACCACTTAAATAGAAAGATCACAGTTTAAAGGATAGGATATGTTGATGATCCTGAGATAATAAGGATTCGGTAAGAATTATTACATGATGTGTAGTTTAGAGATAAGGTTGTGAGATGATGAAGTGATTAAGGATAAAATGTGTGGAGTTAATGTTCTAAGATATTAAGAGTTATCTCTTATAAGTGAGCTTGTGTTATAAGCTTTAGAGTATATGAATCATTTTCAGAATGATGTCATAAGGAATTAAGAGTAATATCTCATGGGATACGTTTCGAGGAACGTAGGAATAAGATATTGAGATTGTTACTGAATCTTAAGGGATTTAAGATAGAATTTGGCATAAGGGCCAAATTCGATGAGAATGAGTAATGGAGTTGTGGAGTTGTGGAAAGTAATTTGTGAGCTCGGGATTTCTCATTTAGGGAAATGAGAAATGTGTGTTCTCCTATTTTAAGCTAAGTGCCGTTGTGGCTAAGTCTAGAGCGGTGATGCATATATTTTAGTATACTCTTGGGAGAGTAGTGCAGTTAGGAGAACTTATCTTGACTTGGGTCAGAGTAAAGTTCTCTTACTAATCTGAATTCGCGTTAAGTGGTGAGGTCAATTATGAACCGATACACCAACTTGTTTTAAATATTTGTGGGTATTAATGTAAATGTATTTGCTTTGTGCCCTTGTATAGTCTATTCATTTAGACTAACCGACCGCATTTGTTATCTGCTTTGTTGGCTGGTGTCATCCGTTCATTTCGGCACATCAGGTAAGTTGCAGGTCCAAAGAGGCTAGAACGACTATGAAGGCAAACGGTGTTTTAAAGAGTTTTTATCCAGGTTAAGGATCCTTGGCGGGTGATCATTTCGATCAAGACCCAATTGTTATTTCAAAGACTTCCGTTGTGTCAAAAAGGTCTTGTCTTAAGACTACTCTGTGTTTTAAAGACTTCCGTTGTATGAAATTCTGATGATGTATTTTAATGTATTTGGAATTTTGTTGAAATTCCGAGACTTTGGTTTAAGTAAAAGTTATGATTTTGGAATTATAACTGTGGTTTGATGGTTTATATCGTTTGGAAAAGCCTGGGGTGACTTCAGGATGTTATATCCGAGGTCATCGGCAGTAATACTTTCAAGAGATATTTTGGGGGTGTTACAGTTGTGGTATCAGAGCCGAAAGTTTTTAAAACGGGTTTGGGATTTCATAAACCATTTACTCGTTTTAAATTGAAAAATGTTTTCAAAAGCTCCGAATTTTCAAATGAAATTTTTTACCGTTCATAGTCGTGCCATCTTCTTTAGTCTGATATGGAAGTTCACTTCCATATTTAGAAAGACTAAACTCTCTTCTCGTCATCCGTAGAATATGGGTGTATTCAGTTCTTTCTGAAGGACTCGGAAGAAGCCGAGTTGGTTTCGCCATCTCCAGTAAAGCTTGAATTCTTAGTTCCCTCGTTATGATTTGAGGTTGTAGAACCTAGTAGCTTGGTTAGAGTTCATCAGCTGATGGTGAACTCAAGAGATATGGTTCACGCTGGTACAGGAGCGACAACGTGTGTCGATGATGTCCTGTTTAAGGATATTAAGTTCATATAGTAAAGTTGATGTTGAGGCAGGTTCCTCATTAGCTTAATGCAAGTTTCGGGGTCGAAACTTTTCTTAAGGGGGTAGTAATGTAATATCCCTCAATTTTAGTAAGGGTATTTGGGTAATCTTCCCATCCTTCGTTCATTAATTTTTTTTCGCTTTCAGTGGAGTTTGGATTTTCTGTAAAATCCATGATCTCCGAAATAATTCTCTGAGTGGTATAAAATACATTCGATGTATTTTCGGGACTTAGAATATTTGTTTGGATACAAACATATAATTTTCAGGGTTTAAAACCCATACCAAACTTTCCCTGTACAAGATATTTATACGAGATATTTGTACAAATATCTACAAAATATCTCCAAAATATCTACAAATATCTTGGCTATAAAAGGGGGAGCCCTCTCTCTCCTCTCTCGTTTTTCTCTCTCTCCCTCTCGGCCATCTCTGTGCTCCTCCCCGGCGACTCGGATCCGCCGAGCCTCCTCCTTCTTCCCCGGCGAACCGTGAGGCCTCTGTTGTGCTCCGTTTTGCTGCTGCTGGTCGCGTGTTGTTGCTGTTGTCGTCTCCGGTGGCAAGGAGCCCAGATCCCAGCGGCGACAGCTCGGTGGACGACGAGGAAAACGCGCCGCCGCTGCCCGTTGTTGCTGCGTGGAGCTACTGCACCTCTGGCGAACCGTTGCTGGCTGCTGCTCACGCCGGCGACGAGGGGGGCGAAGTCGGAGCGAGGTCGGAGCCGTTGTTACTTCCCGGCGAGCTGTTGTTGAAGGACGAAGTGCTAGTTGTTGTTGTTGCAGCTGTTCGCTGTTGTTCAAGGAAGAAGAAGGTGTGGGTCCCCTCTCCTTTGCTAATTAATTTGTTGTTGGGCCGAGAAGCCCAAGTTTCATTCCAGTCCAGATTTGACCCAAAATTATTCGAGCGGTATAATTTCGATCCCCTTTCGTCCGTATTTTTCTTTAGGAAAATTTAATAAATATTTTTATGATTTAATATCATAAAAATTTATTAAATATAATTCCTTAAATTCGTCCAGTCAAATTAATTGATAGTAATTAATTTGTCAGTTAGAACGTGATCTGTTGAATCGCGTGTGGACTCGTAATCTGTTGGAGCTATCTGAAGCATAGGCTATATCCTTGGAAATGATATTTTCGGTAGTCGTCTCGTCTAGATTCATCGCCGAATCTACTCCAGGCAAGTGGCGGTTCGCTCTTGCACATCCTTCCATACTTTCCTTAATTATCAATTGTTAGTTGTTAATTAATTTGGAATGATTTACTATTTATGTTGGAAACAGTTTTGATAAATAATTTGATGAAAAGAATATGAGGTTATAATAGGTTGTATATCTGCTAGATCAACGCTATTATAGACATATGTTGCCTGAAGGACTTGTTCGTGCACTGCCGGAAATACCGGGCCAGTTCTGTAATTTTGATAAAGTTGGGGTTAAGCTCGGTAAATAGTAGACTTTCATACGAGCGTCTGGAACTTCGCGGAATTGGATTCCGAGTTGTATAACTAAAGTTATGGCCAAAACCGTATTGAATGCAGATTCGGGAATATTCTGCTGTTCGGATTTGGGCTAGGACAATTAAAGCGAACTGATTAGTTAGCACGAGTGTTGTGTGTTAATTACCGTAAGGGTATTGTTGTGAATTTAATGTTAGCTTAATGCTTAAACACGTGTGTTTGTAGAAACTCTAATCCAAGTAAGGATTTGTTGTTCCTTAATAAGTTAATGTTTGTAGGAACTCTAATCCAAGTAAGGATTTGTTGTTCCTTAATAAGTTAATGTTTGTAGGAACTCTAATCCAAGTAAGGATTTGTTGTTCCTTAATAAGTTAATGTTTGTAGGAATTCTAATCCAAGTAAGGATTTGTCGTTCCTATTATATATGTGTTTAAGTTGATTGCCGGAATGACTTTGATGTGAATTATTACGGTGTTGAACTGTTTAGTTAGCACTAGTAGTCATAATATTGTTGTGCGTGAACTGTTTAGTTAGCACTAGTAGTTAGGAACGTTGGACTCGTCAAGGTCCAGTCGTTTCTTTATAACATGGTAGAGAGGTGGCTAGACCCCACCTAATACCTAGTAGAGAGGTGGCTAGACTCCACCTAATACTCCGGGTTGCGTCACTCACGGCGAAACACATACCTAATCCTCCGGGTTGCGTCACTCACGGCAAAACGCATACCTAATACTCCGGGTTGCGTCACTCACGGCGAAACGCATACCTAATCCTCTGGGTTGCGTCACTCAAGGCGAAACGCATACCTAATACTCTGGGTTGCGTCACTCACGGAGAAACGCATACCTAATCCTCCGGGTTGCGTCACTCAAGGCGAAACGCATACCTAATACTCTGGGTTGCGTCACTCATGGCGAAACGCATACCTAATCCTCCGGGTTGCGTCACTCAAGGCGAAACGCATACCTAATACTCCGGGTTGCGTCACTGACGGCGAAACGCATACCTAATCCTCCGGGTTGCGTCACTCAAGGCGAAACGCATACCTAATACTCCGGGTTGCGTCACTCATGGCGAAACGCATACCTAATCCTCCGGGTTGCGTCACTCAAGGCGAAACGCATACCTAATACTCCGGGTTGCATCACTCACGGCGAAACGCATACCTAATCCTCCGGGGTGCGTCACTCAAGGCGAAATGCATACCCAAACTCCGGTATGCGTTACTCTCGACGAAACGCATATCAAGATGTATCGTACCATTGACGGTGTATACATTAAAAGCTTATAACGTGATGCGCGTTTGAAAATATCATAAGATAAGTGCCGTGTCGCACATAATTAATATACCTTGGGCGAGTAGTGTAGCTAGGCGCTAGTGCAGCTAGGAAAGCTCGTCTTTACTTTTAGTCGCTCGAATGCGATACTGTAATTCTGTGATATACTAGATGTGCGTCACTCAAAGTGAAGAGCATACTCTAGATGTATAAGATCCGTTGGCGATATATACATGTAAAAGCTCATAACGTGATGTGGGTTTTGTAGATTAATAAGATAAGTGCCGTTGTCGCACATAATTAATAAGCTTTGGTGGTTGTACTATAGTATTATAAGATAAGTGTCGTTGTCGCACATAATTAGTGAGCATTGGTAGTCGTACTAATTGGGTTGACATGATTGTCACCCTAAGGTTTAAAGCTTTGTATCTGCTCTTAATCAGGTTGTATGCATTAGTGTGGGTAAAGTGTTGTGAATGAATAATTAAGGAAGGAAATGATTCTTCAGGAACTCGTTTTCCCTATTGTGGTCTTGAGTAAGACTGTGAATCCGGAGTTAAGATGGTCAGGATCATAAGTAAAGTATGACCTATGTAAGACCAATGGTTAAAGCTTTTGGGAAAGCCAAGTGTACGAAATCATAGGTATCCTTTGGGGAGATCTATTTGATATTCATTTGAAGTATTATAAGGAAATAATTCGATTAAGTCCTGGATGGATAGTAGATTGTATGCGGAATATAAGGATTTAAGTTAGAAATAAGTCATTTAAAGACAGTACGAGTCGTTGGACTCGATAAGTGAAATTTTCAGAGGATGAAGAGTTATGACTCTTGAGAACTGTTAAGGATGGACATCTTGTGAGTATGTCATCTATAAGGCTTAAGGTGCAACTCTTTGAGAAAGATTAAGTTGTAAAGTGATTGTGTTAGAAGGTGACCACTTAAATAGAAAGGTCACAGTTTAAAGGATAGGATATGTTGATGATCCTGAGATAATAAGGATTCGGTAAGAATTATTACATGATGTGTAGTTTAGAGATAAGGTTGTGAGATGATGAAGTGATTAAGGATAAAATGTGTGGAGTTAATGTTCTAAGAGATTAAGAGTTATCTCTTATAAGTGAGCTTGTGTTATAAGCTTTAGAGTATATGAATCATTTTCAGAATGATGTCATAAGGAATTAAGAGTAATATCTCATGGGATACGTTTCGAGGAACGTAGGAATAAGATATTGAGATTGTTACTGAATCTTAAGGGATTTAAGATAGAATTTGGCATAAGGGCCAAATTCGATGAGAATGAGTAATGGAGTTGTGGAAAGTAATGTGTGAGCTCGGGATTTCTCATTTAGGGAAATGAGAAATGTGTGTTCTCCTATTTTAAGTTAAGTGCCGTTGTGGCTAAGTCTAGAGCGGTGATGCATATATTTTAGTATACTCTTGGGAGAGTAGTGCAGTTAGGAGAACTTATCTTGACTTGGGTCAGAGTAAAGTTCTCTTACTAATCTGAATTCGCGTTAAGTGGTGAGGTCAATTATGAACCAATACACCAACTTGTTTTAAATATTTGTGGGTATTAATGTAAATGTCTTTGCTTTGTGCCCTTGCATAGTCTATTCATTTAGACTAACCGACCGCATTTGTTATCTTCTTTGTTGGCTGGTGTCATCCGTTCGTTTTGGCACATCAGGTAAGTTGCAGGTCCAAAGAGGCTAGAACGACTATGAAGGCAAACGGTGTTTTAAAGAGTTTTTATCCAGGTTAAGGATCCTTGGTGGGTGATCATTTCGATCAAGACCCAGTTGTTATTTCAAAGACTTCCGTTGTGTCAAAAAGGTCTTGGCTTAAGACTACTCTGTGTTTTAAAGACTTCCGCTGTATGAAATTCTGATGATGTATTTTAATGTATTTGGAATTTTGTTGAAATTCCGAGACTTTGGTTTAAGTAAAAGTTATGATTTTGGAATCATAACTGTGGTTTGATGGTTTATATCGTTTGGAAAAGCCTGGGGTGACTTCGGGATGTTATATCCGAGGTCATCGGCAGTAATACTTTCAAGAGATATTTTGGGGGTGTTACACCAACAGTTCCCTAGTATTAGCAATATGAATGAAAGCAATAAACCTAGGTGATCAGTCTAGATAAACCAACAAACATTCAAATATGAATTTGCTCAGACAAAAGATATAACTCAATAGGATAGATAGATAGGAACAAAACCTCACAACCAGATGAACGAACTCATGCTTCCATTACCGGACTAAGCCAAAGAGGCTTAGCTCCTCATAGTCATGGTAGAAACTTCAAAAGAAATAAACAACGATGAATTGAAATTGCAAAAACTAGAACTAGTCTCTAAAGAGTGGACCCCTAACCCTAATGCATAAGGAGAGTATTTATAGGGCTCTAACAAATAAACTAAGCCCATTAAGCAAATAACTGAAATAGAAATAAGAAAAAGGGAAAAGAAAACTAAAAAGATAATTCGGAATAAGTCAGAGCCTCTGCCGTGTCAGACCCGCGATCGCGGGTGGTGGACCTTGATCGCGGCCCATGTGGCTCCGCGTCCTTCAATCTCTCCGCGCCCACAGAAAACTATCGACATGCTCCGAGGCCCGCGATCACGGCACCCATGCCCGCGATCGCGGTTAATGCTCGGCATTCTTGTCCTTTGCCTTGCACCAACCCGTCTACTCTTCACTCCTTGGCGTCTTCTCTTGATGGCTTCCTTCCTCAGTGTCTTCATGATATCCAAAGTAGCTCAAACACCTCCAAAAACACAAACTTCGCCTCCAAACGCCATACACAAGAATGTGTCTAAATCTACTCGAATGGCACCAATAAAACCTCTAATAACTCTTAGTTAAGCCCTGCAAAGTAGTGCTTATCAAACTCCCCCATGCTTAGACCTTTGCTCGTCCTCGAGTAAACTAAAAGAAAGTCTACTCCTCCAATGTAGCACCCAAGGTCTCAGGAAGCATATCCTCCAACTAAGAGTTACCTAACCCATGCCAAAGCTCCTGGCACCAATCTCATCTACAACACATCCACAACTCAATAAACTTGAGGGCAAGCAGAGTACTTTCCCCAAGCTCAACCCGGACATCCAATAGTGTAATGTCACCTCTAATCCTAGCCTCCATCTATGTCTCCTTATGCCTCCCAGAGTGACCTACCCGACAATCCTTCTTCAACTCCTCTACTTATGTCGCCCCATCGGTAAAATAAGATCCTAGAAAACTCTCCTTTTCTTTTCACTCATTTTGCCTAGGTGCCCTTTCGGGTTTTCATCCTAGCCACTCATATTTTTCTCATAGATGTGCTCATATAAGCTCACGTCACTCCGACACCTTCTTACCCCAGCCTAGTGCTGGTCCGGGTCACCTGCTTTTTACCCAAGCCGCCCTTTCAGGTTTTCAGCTTGTCCCAGGATTTTCGATTTTTTTTTTTTTAAACGAAATGTTGAAATTCGAAATGCTAAAAATCAAAGTACAATGCTGGAAAAGAAATATGTACAAGATAGATAGTGAATACTCTACTCCCCCATGCTTAAATCATGCATTGTCCTCAATGTATGGAAGACAAGAAAAAGATAAGGGGAAAATAGAAATACTCACTAGGGTGGAGGCCAATACCCATAAGCGTTGAAGAAAGCCTCAGCTCTCCTCTGCATCTAAACCACCTGGTCCTCAACAGTGGTGAGGTGACTATCCAGGCGGTTGGTGTGGTATGCAAGGTTGACCTCCATGTTGCGCTACCACTCAGCGCTCCGCCGCTCCTGCTCATCCAGGCGGGTGGAGACTTGGCGTTCCCACTGAACGCTTCTCCTCTCATGCTCCTCTAGCCTCTGGGAGATGCCGCGTTCCCACTCGGCACTCCTTCGTATATGCTCGGCCTGCCTCATCTGCAGGTTGGCCATTCTGTCCAGGAGCTAGTCCTAGGGCGCCCCTCCAGATCCACTACCAGACCCAGATGTCTGGTAGGTATAGTCAGGGTGAACAGATGGGCCCCTGGAATGCAGCGGGGATGGCACATCGCTCTCCATGTCCACTGCTGCAGTCGCTTCCTCCTCCTCCTCGTTGTCGTCGTCGTCCCCTTCGTCTTCGGACGACGACCCCTGCTCTCCATCGGCATAGAGGTAAAAATCCCTCGCCCGGGGCCCATAAGGCATCGGAGGAGGCAGCCTCATTCGGTGGATCCTTTCCTTCTTGGAGAGCCAAGTGTACTCTCCACCACGGACCTCCAGCAGATGGTATCTCCGCAGCAGTGTGATGTTGTAGGTGTAGATATCGGCGGGGAAATCCCAATGGTCCGCGATGTTCTCGTACTGCTGAGCGATAAGCGTCACCATGCCCCCCATGGAGATCTTGCCGCCCGTCTTCTCCCTCATCCCGAGACAGCTGGAGAGGAACAAATCGACCCAGTCGGGGGTGTTGTGGCTCTCCGGTGTCAAACACCAGAGCACTGTAAGGTCCAGCGTCAGAACCTTGTTCACCTCCCCCTGTCCCAGGAAGGACATGGCGAGCACCTTGTGCGCCAGCCTCAGACAGGGGTGCGTCAGCTTATAGTTATACTCGTCGGCGCTGGGGTTGAGTACCTCCCGGGTCGCATCCTGCCAGAAGAGCTCTGGCAAGGTGCCTGCGGCCTCCCAATCCTCGGCGGGAGCCTCAGTAACGCCAAACAGGTCCCGCAGACCTTGGTAGGACATCATCCTCTGCCGCCCCAGCAGGTTGAACGTGATCCCGTCGTCGTGGCGCTCCAGCGTGGCCAGAAACTCCAGGGTCAGCTCGTGCGAGGACGGGGAGGCAAGGTCAATGAAGTTGCCGAGCCCTCCGTGGCTCAGCAACTGTTGTGTGCAGTCCTCCAAACCGAATCGTTACAGCGTCGGCCGATCGAAGAACTTCGTCTGGACGAACTTCCGCACGCTGAACGTCTCGTAGTAGCGCCTGTGCCTCTGGCTCCGCATGTTGCCTACGAAGGCTGCCATGGTGGGAATAAAAAGAGCGAGAAAGCACAATAAAAAGAGTACCAGAGGGACCCGCGATCGCGGGGTGTGGGGCGCGGTCGCGGTTTATGCTCGACTCGAAGCTCGCTGGAGAAGATGGGCCGCGATCGCGGGGTTGATGCCGGCAATTGCGGTTTCTGGGTTTGCAGCGAACTTCGAGAAAAAATGGCTCCGGTGCTTTGCGGTGGCGCTGCGGTGGTCGCGGGGTTGGCGTGGGTCCGGCGATCGCGGCTCGTGAGGCAATGAGGAATCCAAGAGTTGAAAATTGGAGATCTCACCCAAACGACATCGCAGTCGGAGGAACGATAGCGCGGGGCTGCAGGGGACGTCGCGGTGGTCGGAGTCGGAGATCCGATCATGTGAGAGTGAGAGGTGGTGGTGGAGGTGTTGTAAAATGCCTCCATCGCCTCTCGTGCTTTGTAGGCACCGCGATGAGGACCCGCGATCGCGGGGTTAATGCCCCTGCATCCGTAACAGTCGGAGCGAGTTACGAGGTGCCGACTGCCTCGAAAAACGCGCCGGTTTTATTAAACCGTGGGCGATTTTTTATTTTTTTTTGCGAGAACTCGCCATGGATCACCGAGGGGAAACCGCGATCGCGGGTGATGGATTATGGCCTCCGCTGCATAGTTAGTTCTAGTGCCCACAGAAAAAGAAAAACAAGTGCAAAGAAGAAGAAAGAAAAATAAAATCATATCCTAAGAAAGGTAAAAAACATAAATGAGTTCAACGACTCATACCTCGGGTTGCCTCCCGAGCAGCGCCATAGTTATCGTCGCGGCACGACGTCCTGCTGTACTTCTCATCCAGGGTTGCCTCCTGCAACCGTACTCCTTGCTCTTGTATCTGGAGGATGCTCCAGACTGTTCTCCAGCCTATACTCTGTCTTCCTCTTGTCGAACTCCATGCTGATTTTGCCTTTGCCCACGTCGATCTTTGTGTTGGAGGTCTTCATGAAAGGCCTCCCTAGCATTACTCGTCCTCCTCGTTCCCCTGTGTTCATGACAAAGAAGTCTGCAGGAAAAACAAGGATATCGACGCTTACCAGTACGTCCTTCACAACGCCCTCAGGAGTGATGACGGAGTTGTCAGCCAGTTGGATGACGATTTCCATGCTCTCTAATGGCCCGACGTTGAGGTTGTTGTAGACGGACAGTGGCAGGACATTGGTTGAAGCTCCCAAATCCAACAATGTCTCGCTGAATTCAGTCTCCCCAATCTTGCAGGGCACGCTGAACATTCCGGGATCCTCACACTTCTTGGGAATCCTCTTCTGCACCACAGCCGAGACATCCTTCTTGACCTTTGGCTTCTTCTTAGATTGCTCCTTTTGCTCCGCTATGGTCTTGCGTAGCTCTCTCAAGAAGGGGCTCTCCGGGTAGCCCTGGTATATCTCGCAATATATTCCCGTATTCCCTTCATCTTCTAATGCTGTAGGGAATGGCACCGGGATGTCAAAATATCCCTCCGGATAGTCATACTTGTTCATGGAGTCTTGCGAGGCGGAGCGCTTTCTGAGAGTTGATCGCGGGTGTCAACCCGCGATCGCGGTTCTCGCACTGGTTCCCCGCAATCGCGGCTGTCATGCCCGCGGTCGCGGTTAATGCTCGAATTTATGCTCGAGTTTTTCTCAGCTTTTGGCTCCGTAAACCCGTGATCGCGGCTGTCGCCCCGCGATCGCGGTTTTGCCTCGTACTTCTCTTTTAATTCCAGCTTCTCTTCTTCATTCTCCCATCTTGGCCTTGACGTCATGCAGTTGACGTTTTGCCTTGGATTAATCTCAGTTTGAGATGGGAGTGCTCGTGACTCTCTAGCTTCGAGCTTGCTGACCGCCTGAGAGATCTGCCCTACCTGTTTCTCCAGGTTCTGGATACTGGACTTGGTCTCATGTTGGAACTGAACCATGTTTTGCTGCATGGTTCCTACTGTCTGCGTCAGCGTGGTCATGTGCTGCGCCAGTGTATTGACCTGGTCCTCTGCATGGTTCCTATTGTCTGCGTCAGCGTGGTCATGTGCTGCGCCAGTGTATTGACCTGGTCCTCTAGATTCATAGCGCGGGGAGCTCCTTGTCCTTGCGGTCTCTGCTCTGCTGGGCCTCTGAACTGCTGGCCTTCTTGGAATGGTCGTTGGGGGTACTATTGCTGGTATTGCTGAGGGGGTCTTGGTCGGAACTCAGGGGGGTTCTCCACATTGTGCGTGTTCCTGTACCTCAAGTTAGGATGGTCTCTCCACCCCGAATTGTAGGTACTGGAGTAGGGGTCGTACCGTTGTCTTTGTTGGTACCCCCCAACAGCGTTGACTTGCTCAGTGGGCTCCTCATGAAGTGTAGGGCATGCGTCAGTTGCATGCGTGGTGGCATAGCAAAATTCGCACTCCTTGACCCGCTGGGGTCCTTCCTTCCTCATCAAAACCTTGATCATCTCCTTCATTTCGCTCACTTCCCTCGCCATAGATGGGGGAACATTCTCACTTGAAGTGGCTTTCACAGCCTGGGCGCTCACCCTCTTGCTGAATTGCCTTGAGCCTTCCGACAACTCGCTGAATATCTCAAATGCAGCGGTAGGGATTTTGTTCAGTATGTTTCCCCCACACGCCGCGTTCACCATTCGTCGCTCTTCATCCAGCAATCCCCCGTACAGATATAAGACCAAATCCTGGTCTGAATACCCGTGATAGGGACAGCTAGAGCACAACCTCTTGAAACGCTCATAGTACTCGTAGAGCGTCTCTGTCCCATGCTGCTCTATGTTGCTCAGGTTACGCTTGAGACTGTTCAGCTTCGTTGCTGGAAAGTACTTTTCCAGAAATGCCTTCTCCATTTTCTCCCAGGTGTTGATGCTTCCTGGGGTGAGGTAGTAAAACCAGTCGTTGGCTGAATCCTTAAGTGAAAAAGGAAAAGCCCTCAACGTGATTTGATCCTCAGTGACATTCCGTGGCTTCATGGAACTGCACACGGCGTGGAACTCTGAGAGGTGCTTGTTTGGGTCCTCTCCAGCTAGCCCATGGAACTGAGGCAAAAGATGGATAAGACCAGACTTGAGCTCAAAGTTCACTCCCGTGCCCAGCTCAGGGAATTGTACGGCCAGTGGCTGTTGCGTCAAGTTAGGCGCAGTCAGCTGCCTCAACATAGGTGGTGGTACCTCGTCCGCCATCTCAAAAGTGGGATTCTCAAAGACCAAAGCTCGATTCACTCTGCGTCCTTGGGAGAAAGTTCTCTCAATCTCTGGATCAGGATCTAAAGGTGGAGAGTCAGCAGTACGGGTGTGGACCATAAGATAGGTCCACACACACAAGCAAACACATGAAAATCACACAGAAAAAATTCGAAAACACACAAAGCATGCAAAACACCAAAAATTCGCAATTGTCTTCCCCGACAACGGCGCCAAAATTTGACGGAGGGTAGTCGTCGTATCCCCAATCAAAAGTAAATCCTAAAATCCTCACTAAACAAAGTATAGTAAGTAAGTCAGGGTCGATCCCACAGAGAAGGAAGAAACCAATGGTGGTAGCATGCAATGTCACAAAGGGGGTGTTTTATGGTTGGTTGGTTGAAAACAAAACAAACAAAACAAAGTAGAATGGATGAAATATCAAGAAAGAAAAACACTTAGCCAAGTAATGTCCACATAAGTCATTCAAAGGTTGTTCATAGATTAAGTCCTATCTTCCTATTCGGTTATTCCTGTCCCGATCTTATGTAAATTCAGAGGGAAACCTTTCACAAAGAACCCTTACCAATGAATAACCCTAGTACCACTAAAGGTTCAACCCAAAGGCAGCAATGCATATAAGAATTAACCAGGATACACAGAACGCTCGCTCAGATGCATTTACCATGTAATCAATTCCCACATAGATATAATCCACAAATGCAGATAACAATCAATGCTTGCTACTTATACTAGAGCGTTAGCCCAACAGTTCCCTAGTATTATCAATATGAATGAAAGCAATAAACCTAGGTGATCAGTCTAGATAAACCAACAAACATTCAAATATGAATTTGCTCAGAGAAAATATATAACTCAATAGGATAGATAGATAGGAACAAAACCTCACAAACAGATGAACGAACTCATGCTTCCATTACCGGACTAAGCCAAAGAGGCTTAGCTCCTCACAGTCATGGTAGAAACTTCAAAAGAAATAAACAACGATGAATTGAAATTGCAAAAACTAGAACTAGTCTCTAAAGAGTGGACCCCTAACCCTAATGCATAAGGAGAGTATTTATAGGGCCCTAACAAATGACCTAAGCCCATTAAGCAAATAACTGAAATAGAAATAAGAAAAAGGGAAAAGAAAACTAAAAAGATAATTTGGAATAAGTCTGAGCCTCTGTCGTGTCAGACCCGCGATCGCGGGTGGTGGACCTTGATCGCGGCCCATGTGGCTCCGCGCCCTTCAATCTCTCCGCGCCCGCAGAAAACTCTCGACATGCTCCGAGGCCCGCGATCGCGGCACCCATGCCCGCGATCGCGGTTAATGCTCGGCATTCTTGTCCTTTGCCTTGCACCAACCCGTCTCCTCTTCACTCCTTGGCGTCTTCTCTTGATGGCTTCCTTCCTCAATGTCTTCATGATATCCAAAGTAGCTCAAACACCTCCAAAAACACCAACTTCGCCTCCAAACGCCATACACAAGAATGTGTCTAAATCTACCCGAATGGCACCAATAAAACCTCTAATAACTCTTAGTTAAGCCCTACAAAGTAGTGCTTATCAATTTTGCTGGACCATAGTGTTGCTCAACGTTGCTACAGTCTGAACTAGTGACTCTTGGTTCTTGACCACCGTTGATATGGTCTGTGTGAGGGCCCTGATCTGGTCTTCACTGGACATAGATGAACTTGAACCTTGGCCTTGGGGTCTTTGGTCATACGGAGCTCGAAATTGTTGTTGTTGGCCCCCAAGTTGTTGATATGGTTGTGGGCGTTGTAGGAATTGTGGTGCCCTCTGTTGATACTCTTGATTCTCCTAGCCTTGAGGAGTACTCTGTTGATTTCCGTACCTCAGATTGGGGTGATCTCTCCACCCTGGATTGTACGTGTTGGAGTACGGGTCATATCTGGGCTGTGAAGGGCCGTATCCTCCAATAGCATTCACCTCAGCAGTGGGCTCCTGCAGCGTGGGACATGCATCGGTTGGATGCATCGTGTCATAGCATATCCCACATGATTTGACTTGCTGCTGGCCACCCTTCATCATGTATCTCCTCATCATCTCCTTCATCTCAGCCAACTCAGCAACTAGTGAGGAATTTTGCTGGGAGTCTGCAGCCTTGACTGATTGGGCGCTCGCCCTCTTACTAAACTGTCTTGAGCCCTCAGATAGCTCAAAGAATACCTCAAAAGCTACAGCATGCATCTTGTTCAAAATATTTCCTCCACGGGCTGCATTCACCATTCGACGCTCCTCGTCAAGAAATCCACCGTACAAATAGAGTACGAGGTCTTGCTCTGAATACCCATGGTAGGGGCAGCTAGAAGTCAACCTCTTGAACCTCTCGTAGTACTCGTACAACGACTCAGCAGCCTACTGTTCAATGTTGTTGATGCTCTTCTTCAGGCTGTTGAGCTTGGTCGCCGAAAAGTACTTCTCCAAGAAGGCCGTCTTCATCTTGGCCCACGTGTCAATGCTCCTTGGGGTCAAGTAGTAGAACCAGTCATTGGCCGAATCCTTCAGAGAGAAAGGAAAGGCCCTCAACTTGATCTGGTCCTCAGTCACTCCTCTTGGTTTCATGCTGGTGCAGACGGCATGGAACTCCGAGAGATGCTTATTGGGGTCTTCTCCACTCATCCCTTGGAAGTGGGGGAGTAAGTGGATCAACCCTGACTTGAGCTCAAAGTTGATGCCATCCGCCATCTCAGGGAATTGCACAGCCAGCGGTTGCTGCTGTAGATTATGGGCAGTCAACTGCCTCAGCGTCTGTTGTTCGTCAGCCATCTCAAAACAAGGATTGTCAAAACACAAAACTCTGTTTATCTTGCGGTTCCTAGAAAGGGTCCTCTCAATTTTTGTATCACAAGCAAGAAGAGGGGAGTCAGTAGCACGTGTGTGGACCATAAGATAGGTCCACACAAAAATTTGCACACCAACACACATAAAGAAAAAATCAAAACTTGCCTCCCCGGCAACGGCGCCAATTTGATAGGCATTTTGTCACAAGCACCTAAACAAAGTAAACCTCAAAAACCTAACTAATGTAGTCTGGTAAGTAAGGGTTGAATCCCACAGGGAGGAATTGTCTTTCTTTATGTCAATTTGCATGCAATAGTAACAAAGGGGGGTTTTTGGTTGATTGTTTGTAAGCTAGTAAACAAAGGAAACAAAAGCAAAGATTTGTAATCAAATTGGGAAAAAACACTTAGCCAAACAAATATCCACCTTTAGTTTGGTTGATTGATCATTGATTATTCCTAGTCCTCAATCCTCATGAATGTCCTAATCCCTGTTCTGAAATAGTTACCAGTCCTACTAGTCCTGATAACCCTAGCTATTAAACAATCATGAAACTATCAAGATAAATCTAATAGCAGCAGTATGTTCAGGAATAAATAGGCTCATGCAATACTTAACAACCCGTCAGTATTCGACATGCAATTAATTCTCTTCACAATAAACATTCACAACCCGTTCCTCTAAATCGTGTTTGCTACTCTGAATTAGGTATGGACAATATTAATCTCAACAAGTTGACCAGATTAAGGTAACTAGCACTATAGATAATACCAATCTCAACTAGTTTGTCAAGCTAGGGAAACTAATATTAATAATACTAATCACAATAATTGATGAACTAGATCAACCAATAGAATTCAAAACCCTAATCCTGCATTATGAATAATATCAATAAAACTAGGTAGCTAATCTAGAGAAATCAATATAACTCAATGGGATGAAGCATAAGAGAATCAATAACATTCAAAGATAGAGTAAAGGAATAATCTCACAATCAAATTCAAACCAAAGCTTCAATTGTTGGACTAAGCAAAGGGTGCTTAGTTCTTCATAACTCAAAGGGAAAAGAATGCTGAATAATGAACGATGATAATGAAAACTGAATCTCCATCATGAAAGTGGCTGGGAAAATTAGGTTAAATAACCTAACCCAAAACCTAAAACTAAAAGATAACAAACAAAGTCTTAAAAGGAAATAAAATAAAGAAACCGGAATAAAGAATTAAAAGAAAAAACGGAAAATAAAATAAAAGTAAACTTCGGATGAAACCCTTCGGACGCGCCTGATGCATATTTCCGCGACCGCGGAAGAATTTCCGCGATCGCGGAAAATTCCTTTTTCTCCTCTCGCGCTCTCGACTTTTCCGCGACCAGGACCTTGCTCGCCCGCGATCGCGGTTTCTCGCGTTCTTCACTCCTTCGCCTTTCTCTTCACCGCGACCATCCGCGCCCGCGGCTGCACTTCCGCGATCGCGGCTGCACTTCCGTTGCATCTTCTTCGTCATGGCTCGTGGTCTTCTTTCGTGGTCTCCTCTCCATCTTCAATAAGTCTTCGTTTAGCTTCTCCAAACCACTAAAGTCACACTTCTTCTCCTCAACTACATACTCCACATTAACGCTCTAAACACCTCCAAATGGTACCTAAAACTCCGGTAGCAACTCCTAGTTAAACCCTACAAAGTAGTGCTGATCAAAGTAATATTTGGATTAGGGTAGCATGGTAATAAATGAACAAAACCTAGGTCAAATATTGTATTGTTCATTTGGCAAGCTTTGGCTTTTTATAATAGTATAGATACTAAAACATCAATTGATATAGTACTTCTATTTATATTATAGTTATTGTGTTATTATTGAATATGTGTAATATGTTAATATCGTTTTTAAATATATGAATACTGAATACAATGATGGTCAACTTTACAGGATATGCATGTTATTTTATAGGTTATTCATGCAAAACGAACTACATATATCAATGTAGAAGTAATTAGAGTTGACTAAAGGCTTTTTTAACATGAATCGTTAATCAAAACATCATGAAAATTTGTCTAGCATATAACTAGTGTATATACTCTAAACATTATCACGATTAAGTTATGGTTTTGAGACACAACACATGAATATCCATACATGGAATACGAATATAATGTATTGCCACCTATTTTACTAAACAAACCCATATAATATCCTCTATAATATTATACTATTTTGCAAAACATGTGAATATCATTGACCGAGATTTAAGCTTTAATTAAGTTAATGATCTGTTGAAAACAAAACATGAATATTTAATCAAAAAAAGAATAGGGCGAATATCCATGCATTATGTTATTCAAAACCTGAATATCATATAAAAAAACATGAATATCCATGGAAAATAGTGTAAATATTCAAATTATAATTGTTCTTTGCAATTCCTGATGTCATGCCCTACATACTTGTTGCACCTTTTGCATTTTCTCTTACCCTTGTTCATTTATTTTATAGCCTTCTACTTCTCATCCATAAGTCTCTTGCCACTACCCTTATTCTTCGCCTGACTGGGAGGTCTTACGACGACATCATTGGGTGCATTAATTCCAACAAAATCTCAACCATTGTATCTCGGATTTCTTCAACTCTGTGTGCACCATCATCCTTAGCGACGTAAGTTTCCTTCTTATTTTTCAATGTCATCAACAACTCATTTATTTTGTCTTTAACATCTTCCACAAGTCTAACACAAGAGTATATAACTGTCCATAATTCATTCATCATACACTGCTTCTCCTCTATAAGTACACTTTGTTCCCACACATCATTAGCCATTCTACTCTTTGCATTTTTGGCTGCAACTTTCCTCCACCTGTCTAGTCTTAGGCATTCCGGAATCCTTTTTAAACCAATGCATTTCAAAGCGGTGAAAACATGCCTACAAGGTAGCCCAATTCTATTGAACATCTTGCAAATACATGTGGTGAAGTTGCCACAAATTGTGCGTTCTACCTCGAAGTAATCATCACGCCCCTCTTTTACTGTGTATGCCACATGTCCTTCACCTGCATGTGTTAAACCAATTATTCACTAACAATGTTACATTATTCAAGATAGAGTATATTGATATTCATGACAAATATCATATATGGGTTCTCACTTGTCATAGAACAAAAAACAACAGGCTGCTAATATCTCTTCTTGTACAAGAGCAAACATTTTAAGTGTGTATACTTCCGATGCATGTTTCTCAAGCAATAACGGTGTTTTCAACACGTGCGCCCTTGTATCAGAATCAATATAATTCCTCAACTGATGGTGTCGTTGGGTCTACATAACACTCTCAAATTGCATCAATAATACAACCAAGCTAAAGTTCATGTTCGAATAAACCCCAAAAAACTGTTTTGAGACTCAGAAAATGATGTCGTGCGAACCAGTCCACCGAGCATGATATCCATAAAATATGTTGGGATCCAATTATTTCGGAAGTGATACATATCCTCGAACCACTGGTTTTCCCCAAGATCTTCTTCATCCATAAATGATTTCCAACCCTCCTCAAATTCAAATATAGATTGTTTATCATCCCAAACCAATCTTCCTAACTTCTTCCTGAAATCCTTTGAATTAATTTTCTTCACACCAACCATTTTTGACACATTTTCCATGATGTGCCACATACACAACCGATGTTTGGTTTGGGGCATGACAAGGCTTTTGTCGTATGTACCTATCAAATAAACCTCAATAAACCAACTAATATAGTTCCTCAACTGATGTAGAAATCGTTTACCAATCATCAGAGAATAAAGCTATCTATCTTGTTTGTAGAAATCGTTTACCAATCATCAACAGTAACAAATGGGGGGTTTGGTTTGAGTGCTAAAGCTACGAAACAAACTAACAGAGTAACAAAGATGTAACAAGTATGTAGACAAGTTGTAATAAAAGGGCTCAGCCAGACAAATATCCACACTTTAGTTTGATTGATTGATCATTGATTATCTTTAGTTCTTTAACCCAATGAATGTTCCAATTCCTTTTCTTAAGTTTATTAACAGGACAACCAGACCCTGATAATACTAACTATCAAAAAATCAGGAAACTATCGAGATTCAATTCAATCTCATCAATAAGTTCAGGAATTTGAGCAGATACATGCAACATAAAACAACCAGTTTTATTTAGCATGCAAATCAATTCTCTTCTACAATAAACTATCACAACTAGTTCTAGAATATCGCAGTTGCCACTCTAAATCAGATATTTCAACCAGAAACGATCTAACTCTAGCAGAAGAATAATACTAACGACCACTAGTTGATCAGACTAGTTTAATCAGTATTAATCAAAGACAATGAATTCAAGAGAATCAATAACATTCAAAGAAGTAGAACAAGAGTGATAATCTTACAACCGAATCAAACGAAGGCTTCAATTGTCTGACTAAGCACAAGTAACTTAGTTCTTCATAGTCTTCAAAACACAAAAACTCTCCAAATACTCAAAACTGATGTAATGCTAATGATATCTCAAAACCTAAAGAAACTTAGTCCTTTTAACCTAAGTAATAATCTTCTAAAAATAACAATAACCGAAATATAATAATATAAAATAAAGGAAACAAAATAACAAGTGAATCTGCCTCCGCGTCCTTCCTGAATTGCAAGGCCGCGATCGCTGCCTCCTGGCCGTGCCCGCGGCTTTCCTTTCCTGGCACTTCAGCGATCTCTTCCTTGGCTGCGCCCGCGGCTTCCATTCCGCGCCCGCGGCTTGTTCTTCTCAGCTTCTTGATGCTCCAAACTCATTTAAATCCACCTTTTCCTATACTAATTCTTCCCAACTCATCAATCATAAATTAGCTCCTAAACTAGTACAAACATCCCTAATAATGCACTAATAATTCCTAGTTACGCACTACAGAGTAGAGCGTATCAGGGCAACACATTTTCTATCGCAATCTTCATTGTAACATCTTGATCTGTCACCATAATCATTGGTGTGTGGCCCATAGCTTTAATAAACTTTTTGAATAGCCACTCATAAAAAGCAACACCCTCCTTCATAACCAAAGTGACACCAAGGTAAGACTTTTTTATGGTTGTCAATGTCGATGAAAGGTGTGAATAAATTCACCAAAATTGTACAAATAAAGTACATGTTGGTTCTGTACATTGAGTCAAATGAAACCACATCCCTAAAAGCAGCATAGTTCCTATGTGATATAGGATCAGCCTAGAATAAACTTGTCAATTGTTGTTCGCTATTTACATCATATTCAAAGTAGAAAACATTGCATTGTTCCTTCTTCTTCAAGAACCTATTGATCACCATTTGTGCATCAACAGTTGTGAAGTTGGACATCAAACCCCTCTTGAAATTCTTGAAGTCAATTGGCATTGCTCTCATGTTCCTGTATCCACCAACCATCTCCTTCAACAACTTGTAAGACCTTATTGGACCTAAATTTGCCTTTGCACAACTCAACATGAATTTTTTTATGGCCAATGTCCAACTTCCTACTACTCTTGAGAAAATGCATTGCTATGTTGGGCATCATATCGTGGTTGTGTTTCTCTATAAATTTGTCAACCACATAATCACTAACAACGCTTGATTTTAGTGTTAGCTTTGCTTCATAACCTATTCTATTAGAAGTTTTTTACGCTCACGTGTACTATTAGCCAAGTTCTTAATACCTTTTCTTGCGCAAACGAAGTACTTCAATTTCACAACATTTGATCGGGTGAGCTTGTGGGTTGTGCTTGATTGGACATCAAAACCAACAATGGATGCATATTCACGGTAAAAAGATTCCCCTTAGTCGTGGTTTTGAACTTCTTACCAACTGTGGGTTTCCAAGCATCGAGACATAGTGACATCCAATACTTTGAATTTTTGTCATCCGGGTCAACAACACACTCTGTACCAAAGACAAAATTATATTCTTCTTCTTTGGAAAGCTCATTATCAGATACATCAATATCTTCTTCAGAACTTTCAAAAATTTCATCATCGCTTGACTACTCCTGTTTTCTATCACCTGAATATCAAATACAATTTCATGAATAACAGTACAATTTATATGAAAATCGCCTACGTTGATGCATGAATATGCGTACACAGTACATGAATATCATTACATATTGCATGAATATCATTCCATAATAATCAATTTACCATCAATCAAGTTATTCAAAATCGATTAAGTGATATTCATCATATACAAAAAAAGATTTGAAGAACATGGTTCAAGTCCAAAATATTGAAATTAAAACATGAATATCAGTACAATTTGTATGAATATCGCATACGTGGATGCATGAATATGTGTACACAATCCATGAATATCATTTTATTATAATCAGTTTACCATCAAACAAGATGTTCAAATTCGGATAACCGATATTCATCATGGTAAAAATAATCTTTGAAGAACAAGATTCAATTCAAAATTTTTGAGAGTAACACACAAATATCCGTATAGTTTGTATGAATATCGCCTAATTGGGTTCATGAATGTGGCTTACATAGTAAACGAATATTAGTAAAGATTGTATGAATACCGCTACATCGATTCATGACTATGTTTAAACAATACATGAATATCATTTCATCATAATCAGTTTACCATCAAACAAGATATTCAAATATGGTTGATCGATATTCATCATATATATAAAAAAACGTTGAAGATCATGATTCAATTCCAAAATATTGTTATTAACACACGAATATCAATACGGTTTAAATAAATATCGCGTAATGGGGGTCATGAATATGCGCACACAGTCCATCAATATAATTACACCACTAGTGGAAAAAACCCTTTTAGAGGCGGGCCTTTTGACACTTATTGAGGCGTACACCGTTCGCCTCTACTTACGGGGGCTGCAACAAGTAGGGACACTTTTTGAGGCGGGAATTTTACGCCTCTAAAAGGACCTTGTTGAGGCGGGCCTATAGAGGCCCGCCTCAACAAGTCCCTCACTTTGGCGCAAAAATGAGGGACTTGTTGAGGCGGGCCTCTATAGGCCCGCCTCAACAAGTCGCGTTTTCCCACCTTTTAGCCCGAATCTGGGTAAGTCCGGGCTAAAAAGCATTGTGTTTGAACAAAAAAATTAGACATTTTAGCCCAGATCTCTTCCACATCCGGGCTAAAAAGTCCAATTTTTTGCAAACAAAAATCAGCAAAAAAATCCAATCACAGCGGTACACTTTCTACAAATAAATTCTTGATCCAAAATTAACTTTATAATATATACCAAGCTATTCTCTATACATTAGTCATGCACCTGTCTAAACAAGCAACATATCTGCCATTTCACTTCCAACCTACACCCTTTAAGTTCCCACAAACTACTTCCCCAAATACAAACAGATCAACTACTGGATTCAGAAGATCAAATATAAACAGATCAAATTATCCAGCAACTAGAGCATTGGCTTCGGCCTCAATCACCTTGTAGGCATTTGCAGGGGTAACTCCACCATCCACCTCAATCCATGGGTTCACACCCTGCAGCAATAAACATCAGTATATATATATATCCAGCCTGAAGTTGATCTAAGACAAATTATGAACTAAACACATCATACCTTCTCTGCACACATTCTTCTCAACTCTGAAATTTTCTTTTCTTGGCTCTCAATGAAGCTCTGACCATCGAATCCAGGATTCACAGACATAATCAGGACCAGATCAACCACTGTTATGAGCATGCAATAATTTTTGGTGAATTCAATAAAATGTCACATATACATTCCAGAATTTGAATGGCATATTACTTGTTCAACCAATATAGGATAAGAATGAACTTTCTACTCCCTTTTACACATACATCTTTACCAAAGTGATAATATCTTTATGGTTAAAGTAGCATGCACATGTATATTACTCTTGTGTGACTGTGTCGTTCTAATTTAGTAATTTATGAAACAGAGATTTGACAGTTGGTATGTGATTCAGGTAAATCAAATGTAGAGTTTAGCAGAAGTCATGTCCTTGAGAAATAAAATCATCTTACCATCAAGCCTTGAGCTAACCCCCGGAATCATGAACGGTATGGAGCAAGAACACCTAGTGTCATGATGTAAACACGAGGAAGACCAGCTTCTTTCTTCTCAAGACGGCATGCAACTGCACCAACACATATATCGATGTAGTATGCTGGGAAACAAAATCAGGCTTCCACTTTGAAGTATAAAAGGTGTTTCTTTATAGATAATTTTTCCCTTGCTTTACTAACAGAATTTTAAGCAATTTGGGATGAGGAAATCAAGGTAATGATAATAGTTGCTTTCTCCACATTCCAGTTTTTATACTAGATAGTATAGCAATTAAATAAACTTAACATGACATACAAAACCATAATATAACACCAACACAACCAGGACAGCAACATACAAGTTTGAGAATGGAATTGACTCATATGGGATGTCGTGGGGCGCAGTTAGACCACAAAACTTAGACAAGTTGACAAAAGTTTGTAGCACCAGGGCCTGTACCCACAACAACAGAATCAGTAAATTTGACATGTAAAAAAGTTTTTACAGATTAATCACAAAGGAGTTATACCTAGTGTCATAAAGAGGCACACAAATCAAACTATGAGCTGCACAAGCCTGCAGAAGCAATAGTAAGATCAGGAATACATATCTACCTCCAAGCAAGTTGGTTTTAATTCATGGGGCATTCATTATTTGGTTCATTTCAATACATGTAAAGCAAAAGTTCAAGGGATTATTTGGCATTTAATTCATATGATAAGTAAATACCCAAGTAACTCATCAATTATGTATAATGAAGTGCCAAAATGAAATTGGTAAGTGGCATATGATGGATAAACAACATTTAGAAGCCACAAACAAACAGAGAGTGCAGATTATCATCATTCAACTACCTGCTTTATTTGCTCTAGCTCAAAGTTCAGCACTTTGCTAAATTGTGATTCACTTACTCCATCCCTGTGAAGAAAATGCAGCTTTCAGTAATCAAACGACTGAAGTGCCTGTTTGTTATCCATTGCAACATTTGAACTCAAAAAATGGAGCAGAAAACACACTTTTATAACTTCTAACTAAGCCATATAGAGGAAAAACAATCAGAAGAAGAGAGGCATAAAACAATAGTATATATCCCCAAAATGATCACCTCAGCAGAATTCATGGTAGCGTTGAGCAGGGTGGGAAGTGCTCTGCCGCCAACATAAACATCTCCATCCACTGATAAATGTTCATAGCGGATTTCGATCTTCGGAGTCTCAATCCCAACTCTGCATTTTCATTGATCACCATATAAACAAACATAAAACCAGTCTTCAGTACTCAAAAGGAAACCTAAAATCAAAGACAAAGAAGCAAGAAACTAATTTTAGACAAATTAATCCAATACTAACCGATCAACTCTGTCCCTTAATTTCCTAAGGAACTTCTCATTGTCTTCCTCCACAACTCTAAGTATATTGTCAATTAACAGCTTCCTATCCTGCCCACCAAGCTTCCTAATATCAATTTCACTCTCAACCATCTTCCCATTATCAAGCATTTGTCTCAAAACCCCCTTCCGGAGCCTCTCAAAAGTAGGCAGCCTTTCAGTAATCAAACGACTGAAGGAACACCAAGGGCTTGAAAATAATCTTACACCAACCGATCGACCTAGATTTGATTTCATCTCCGAGCACTCGAACTCAAATTAAGAAGAAATGCACACTTTCAGTAATCAACGACTGAAGAAAGAAAGAAAGAAAGAAAGCTTGAAGATAATCTTACACCAAGGAACACCAAGGGCTCCGAAGTCGGAGTCCAGGCCGTCGAAGCCGAAGAAGCCGAAGAAGCTGAATCTTGAGCGAGTCGCTGGCAAGGACGAGAGTGGTCGCGGCTAGGGATGGCAACTGGTTGAAGTGTCGAAGAGGCCTCCGGATCTGCAAAGAGGCCGCCGGATCTACAACTGGTCGACCGTCGAAGTGTCGAAGGAGGAAGGAGGAACTGCGAAAGGAGGAAGGAGAGTGGTAGCGGCGGATCTGTAACTGGTCGAAGTGTCGAAGAGGCCGCCGGATCCGCAAAGAGGCAGCCGGAATCGCCGGATCTCCAAGTCTGCAACTGGTGGAAGGACGAAGGAGGAACTGCGCGGAAGGAGGAGGAAGGAGAGTCACGAGACTAGTTGATTTTTATTTATTTTTTAGGTTTTCAGTAGAGGCGGGCCTTACATGTCCGCCTCTATTGAACATACTTGTTGAGGCGGGTTTTCATAGGCCCGCCTCAACAAGCTTTAATTGAGGCGGGCTATTTGGCCCGCCTCAATTAGTTAGCATTAGAGGCGGGCCTTACCCTGGCCCGCCTCTAATAGTTTAGCGGGAAATGTTTTTTCGGATACTTGTTGAGGCGTATATTAATTTCTCCGCCTCAAAAGATGTTTTTGAGGCGTATAAATTAATTATCCGCCTCAAAAACCAAAAAAAGTGATTACCTAAGTCATTGTTGAGGCGTTTTGAACTATATACGCCTCTAAAAGGGAGCCTCAAAAAGTTTTTTTTCCACTAGTGCACATTCATGCTATATCAACGATTGTTTGAATGTCATGAACATCAAAGTACATGAATATCATTACACGATGTCATGAAAATCAATTCAGTATAGACGAACACGTTAAGATATTCAAAATGACACAAACAATATTCATGCTATATCAACGATTGTTTGGATGCACAAGTATCTTACAAATATCGAAAACAAAAAATTTAAACTGAATATTTATAAACACACAATAAATATCAGTAAATCAAATAGAATAGGCATAAGATCAATGTATCATGAATTATAATTAGGGTTTTGCTGGAAAATAAAATTACACAACTCAATCCATATTAAGACGAGTCGATCGGGCCCCAACGTAGATTGATTGATGGTTAGTCGTTCACTTTTCGAACCGGGATATTCAAAGGAGTCGACAAATTCGATGGCTTGATGATGATTCGATGTAGACAAACATCCAAGGTAGAGGAAGACACAGGTGCAGCGGCAATGGAGCTTCCATCGGTGAAGATCCTTCCTAACGTAGATTGGAGCGGTTTGAGAAAGAATATTTGATTTTCTCTCTCCTCTAACAATATCCTTAATTATATTTTGTTAATTAAAAAATCCATTAACTATCTTATTATAGTAGATCTGATGGTTACACCCATATCATATCAATTATAAGGCCCAATCATCCATCCATTCATCACCTTACATCCAACGTCCTAGATTCATCGATCCGTTTTACCACAACTTCTGTTTTTACTAGAACCTCTATATTACTATATCAGTTTTTCTAGTGTGTGCCCATGGGCACATGCTAAGAACTTAAAATAGGAAATTATCTTCAAAATATCTCCTAAAAGAGAATGGGTAAACCTATAGCAAAAAGATTAAACTAGTGGCTAAAAATATTATTGTTAAAAAAGGAGTTCTTAGAGTGTGCCTATGTGCACACACTAGAAAAAAACCTTACTATATTAAATGTGACTCGCTTATAATATATGTTTTTTTCTTTTAAAATTGATGATAAGTTTCATATTTATCTAGACTTTGATTGTAATATAGAAAGTATTGGTGCATACGCAATCATATTCCTATGATGGTACCGTCGTTCATATTAATTAATATCAAATTATGCCATGCTTCATGTTGGTGATTTTAGTGTCATCATGATATTGTTCCCTTGGATGGAATAATGTCATTTAGTGTGATCGGGATTCATACAACACTATGGGAACTCATTTCGTTATAACACATGTGTGGGGGTGTAGAGTACACACGTATGTAAGTGGACTAGAGTTCTGGAGGGAAACAATAAGGATTTGTTATATGCGAAGAGCAAGTACCGTTGGAGGGAACTTTGTTGGTTTGTTCCATTTGAGGGAATAGTTCCCTCTAAGGGAACGACACATGGAACTGTACAAATGGCTGGTTGATCTGAGCACGTTAACCATGTGGTTAATTTGAGAACGTGCTTGTAAGTTATAACTATTGTGCAACTGCAGTTGTAACTTCTTATAACCACCATGACTTATGTAACTCCCTTGTAAATCGCTTGGGACAGTTTCTGGCCTGAGATGGTAACTGCCATGGGAGTGGTTGTAACCGCTTGGTAACCGCCCAGTAACTGTCGGAAACTTCCTTAAACTTCTGCAATTCGTTTATAGAAGGCTCCCACTGCATGACTTATGTAACTCCCTTGTAAATCGCTTGGGACAGTTTCTGGCCTGAGATGGTAACTGCCATGGGAGCGGTTGTAACCGCTTGGTAACCGCCCAGTAACTGTCGAAAACTTCCTTAAACTTCTGCAATTCGTTTATAGAAGGCTCCCACTGCCTATATGCAGGCTTTTTGGGTGATAGTGTTGGGGAGAGACGATAAGAGACGATGTGATCTCTCATATGATCGAATTTATCCAAAGTCATACATCGTTATTACATGCACTCTAAAGTTCAATTCCTTTTTGATAGCCTAGATCGGAATTGGGTTAGTTTGTCGTATCTCACTTCAATTTTCGTGGATACCCTAAGGCTATAATAGGGGAGAAATATTGATTTCGGAAAGCTTTCATGTGATTCAAACCTATATCAATTTGTTATTGCCTATGATTGATCTATGGATGTAGAGTCATCTACATCAACGTCCATGAAGGGGAACTCAAATCTGCAAGGAGCAATTTAAATGTTTTGCATATTCATTATCTCGGAGTGTTCAGATCCTCGTTAGCAGCTTCAGTGCCTTCAAAGGGAACGTTCGGGAGAAGGGTTCCAACAACCACAACACCTACATTCGAAATCAATATTCTGAGATCAAGTCATATGGCAATAGGCATGAGAAGACAACCAATATGAAGATGGTGGAGACCTAAAGGAAGGTTGGTCGTTCCTGCCATGGAAGGGATATTAAAACCCTTGATCCGAAGGTTTTGATGTATTATGTCCCAAAATTGATTTGGGTACATGAAAGACTATTTGGCTTTGATATTATTCATATCACTGATATGTATAATATGGTAATGGTTAGATGTAAATCATGTATGATCTTTTGATCATGGGATAAGATACATATATCGATGGAATGGTTATGTTAAAATATGTTCATGATTTCTCATTACTCGCCCCTTGCGAACAACTTTGCCTACAGACTGACGCGATGAATCGCCAGAAGATGAAGTTGTTGATTCAGATTCTAAGCTTAAAGCTAGTTCACTCACTTTATACGCATTCCCAATCGCCATGCCAAAAGCGTCACCACTCCCGGAATTCATCTCGATCGACATAGTAAAAAAAGGTAGAAGAACGATTGTGTGTGTTAGACAGATCCCGAATCTCTTCTCTGAGTTGTAGCTCTAGCTGCATTCTTGTAGAGTTTTCTTCATCTTCAAAGTGCAATAGCCTCTCATTCGGGAACAGGTGCTCAACTGGGATTATAGCCTCTATGTCATAGGTTAGCGCAAAGGGTGTTTCCCCTATGCCCCTCTTGGAGGTTGTCATGTTGGCCCATAGCACCAGTGGTAAGATCTCGGCCCAACGACCTTGAGCCCGCGTAAGTATCCTCTTCAACTCGTAGAGGATCCTCTTGTTCACGCTCTCAACCTGGCCATTGCAGCGGGGGTGAGACACTGAGGCGAAACGGAGACGAATGCCAGAGCCCTCACAAAAGCTGATCAATTTCTCCATATTGAACTAAGGACCGCGATCTGTGACGATGTCTTACGGCAGGCCGAACCGACAAATGATGTTATGCCATATGAACTTCTTGACCTGCTCGACAACTGTGGAGGCCAGTGGTACTGCTTCTATCCATTTAGTAAAGTAGTCGATGGCGACTAGGATAAACTGCAACTGCCCCGGGGCCTTCGGGAATGGCCCGAGGAGATCCATCCCCCACTTCGCGAAGGGGCAGGGTCCACTCATGATCTGTATTTCAACCCCTGGTTGATGGGAGGCTGGCGCGTGAAGCTGGCAGGCTTCGCAAGTCTGAGCTATGTGTGTAGCATCTTCTTTCATTGTTGGCAAAAAATATCATGCCCTCAAAGCTTTTTACACTAATGATCGCCAACCTGTATGTCCCACGTAGAGCCCTCCATGGATTTCAAGCATTAGACTATTACCCTCTGCGAGGGTCATACACTTCAGCCCTGCCTTCATGTACCCCTTCTTGTACAGTACCCCGCCTTCCATGTAAATCCGGGTTGCGCGGACCTGCAGTTTCCTCTTTTGTTGGGGATCAGCTGGGCAAAGTCCGCTCATCAGGTACCTTCGGATAGGGGTTCACCAATCATCTTCATCTTCCGCAAGGCTAATGACCATGAGCTCCGGGCTAGCTGCCTTAGTTGTTCGCGTGTCAAGCCATACTCATCTGCTATAACTTAGCCTTTGAGGCGAGCTTCGCGAGCTCATCAACCCTCATGTTCTCCCTTCACGGGATCGACTGTATCTCGAAATGATTTAAGTGTAGCTGATAGTGTCTTCACCCTGGTTTGATAGGCCGATAGAGTACCTATTTTGACTTCGTACACACCATGCACCTGATTTACTACGACCTTAGAGTCTCTATAACAAGTCACCATGCGAGCTCCATTAGCCAATGCCAGCTCGAGACCCGCGAGGAGAGCTTCATACTCAGCTTCATTGTTGGTGGTCTCGAAGTCGAGCGCGAGTGCATACTCGAACTTCTCTCCTCGGGGCGAGTTTAATGCGACCCTGACTCCATTGCCTCTTCATTCACTGCACCATCCACAAAAAGGGTCCATACCACCTGGTCTTCCAACAACCCCTCGGCATTCAATTCCCTAAAGCTTGCTTCGGCAATAAAGTTATAAGCGATTACGCCTTGATGGCGGGTCTCGGCTTATAATCAACATCAAACTCAAACAACTCAATGACCCACTTGGTGAGTCTCTCGAACATATTCGGTCTGTAGAACAAGCTCCGTAGAGGGAGGTTGGACAACACCTGGATTGGATGGGCTTGGAAATAGAGGCACAACTTCCTTGCGGACATGACAATGACCAACATGATCTTATCGATCGGCGGGTACCTCGTCTCAGTCGGGATTAGTGCCCTGCTCACGAAGTAAACTGGGATCTCCTGCTCGCGGACCAAAACCGCGCTGATCGCTCGCGAGCTGGCCGCGAGGTAGAGTTGTAGGTCTTCTCATCTCTACAAAGGCTTCTCGCATTCCGGTGTCCACACGAAATTTTCCGATGTCCTGAGGGTGTTGAAGAACGATAACCCCCTCTCCGCGAGCTTAGAACATAATCTACCCAGGTAGGTCACAGTTCCTATGAACTTCTATACTTCTTTCGGGCTTCGTGGGGGGGGGGGGGGGCATCTTCAATACTGCCTCCACCTTCTTAGGGTTGACATCAATTCCTCGTGAACTTATCAAGAAGCCAAGAAACTTCCCGACTTTCACCCCGAACACGCATTTCTCTGGATTCAGGCGCATACCGTGATTCTTGAGGGTTTTGAACACCTCGCGAATGTCCTCCGCGTGGTCCTCTTCCCGCTTACTTTTGACAACGATATCATCAACATATGCTTCCACGGTGACACCTATCAGATCACAAAAGATGAGATCGACCAGGCGTTGAAAGGTCACTCCTGCATTTTTCATCCCAAACAGCATCACTATATGACATTAGGTACCTCTTTCCGTGATAAATGCGGTGTGATCCTCGTATTTTGGGTTCATTTTCACCTGGTTATACCCAGAGTAGGCATCCAAGAAACTAAACGCTTCGTGGCTAGCATTAGAGTCTACTAACTGATCAATGGATGAGAGCAGGTAACTATCCTTTGGGCAGGCCTTGTTCGGATTTGTGAAATCAACGCACATGCGCAACTTGCCATTAGCCTTTCTCACCATCACGACATTGGCAAGCCAGCGGGGGTACTGGACCTCGCGGATGAACCCCACCTTCAACAATTTTGCTACTTCTTTTTTCACCCTTTGGGCCCCATCTCCGGCTTGCTTTCTCTTCTTCTGCCATCGCGGCTTGGCATTCGGGTTGATGCTTAAAGAGTGTGTCATCAGGCTCGCGGGGATTCCTTTCAAGTCCTTCGGAGTCCACGCGAACACGTCACGCGAACCTACGAGCAATCTCCTGATCTCTTCTTGTACTTCGGCTTTTAGGGTCTTCCCCATATACAGCTTCTCATCCTCCTGTGAGAACGAGAATATACTACTCTTTTCTTGCTCAGAGATGATGGCTTCTAACCGGGTCCTTACCTCAAGCTCCGCTTCTTCTTCCTGGGAGGTCAAGGCATTGGAGCTTGGGCCCCCGACTTCCATCGCCAAGACCGGGATCTTCTTCTCGCTTAAGGCAGTGAGGTAGCACATCCGACTCTCCGTGGTCTGACCCTTGGCGATTCCAACACCCCCCTGCGCAGGAAATTTCAAACCAAAGTGGTATATAGATACAACGGCTTGGAACTTATACAATGAGGTTCTCCCCAAGATAGCATTGTACGCGGATGGGGATTACAACACTATGAACTCTATCTTCTCCAATCTCCGCGGGCCGCCTTCGTCCCTGAGGATAAGATCTAGCGTGATGACACCTAGGGCTTTGACCTTTTCTTCTGCAAAGCCAACAAGGGTGCAGTCTGTAGGCATGAGACTCGCCGGATCTAAAGTCAACTTCTGGAATGCATCCAAGTACAGGATGTTTGCGGAACTCCCCGTATTGACCAATACCCTCTTCACTATCTTTGTGCCAATCTGCACATGCAGCACCAGAGGGTCCGAGTTGGGGGCAGCAGTTTCCACGAGGTCTGTCTCACTGAACACAATCTTATGCTCCCCGCGAAGAGGATTGGAAATGCTCATGACTGGCTTTCCCGCCGGGTGAGGTGTGTTCGCGATTCTCCTCCCTACACGCCGGACAAGGCCCCTGGGCACACGTCGGCTCGTGATTGTACCTACCTGGCCATCCGGCCTTGGGAAGTTCGGTCCTTCATAGGGTACGGTGGATTTCGGTTCTGAGGAGCCCTTTGCGGTACTGGCCCTAGTCCTGTAGCGACCCTCTTCCTTGGCGCTCCATAGCCATGGCACTAATGACTGTTGTGCCTCGTTGACTGGTGATAAGAGCATAATTTCCCTCTAACCCTCACGGGAGGAGGCGGTGGGACATGCGGGCGTGGAGGTGGCCGCCTAAACTGCGGTCTAGGCGAATACATTCTTCCAGCTTCGTGGGAGTTCATCTCAACTGCTACTATATGTCGCTCTGGAGCCTTTCCTCTATCTGAAGCTTGTTGGCGGCGAGGCTCCCATGCTCTAGTATCCCGCTTATGGTGGTCGTCCTTGCGTCCGCCACCTGAGGGAAGAGGGTTTGAAGATGCTCATCCTCAGGCCAACTCCTCGGCTATGATGTGCTAGTTGGCTTTCTCCAACATCTTCATGTACGAGGTAGGCGGCTTCTTGCACACGACAACTTGAACGGTCCGTTCTTAAGCCCTTGGATGAAGGCCATGTGAGCGACTTTCTCATCAAAATCGAAATTGTGCGCTTGCTCAACTTCCGAGGTAAACCTCTTTACGAACGATACCAAAGACTCCCCCTCACGCTGCTTCACGTCCATCACCTCCTGCATGCTCATCTTCTTGTTCTGGGAGCACCCAAAATGTGCTAGGATGTACTTCTCCAACTGCTTGAAGCCTTCGATGCTCTTTGTGGATAGGTGGATCATCCAGGTGAGCGCGGGCCCAGACAAGTAACTCGAAAAGCATTTATACATGGTTGCCTCGTCTGCCTTGCTCACCAGCATCGCGTAGCAATACTTGGACAAATGGTATCTCGGGTCATCTCTCCCGTATATTCCTTCATGGTGGGGAGTTTAAAATCGTTGAGAGGTGACACAAGAAGGATGTTATCCGCAAAGGCGGTCGCTCCGAATAGAGCTAGCAGAAGCTCCTGGCTTGGCGGCTCTGGGATATACTGAGGAGCAGGATCCATGTATGGCCTTCATGGAGGCTCTTATCGAGGTGCATAGCGGTGTTGTTCAGTAGTGATGGACACCTGATTAGTGTATACGGCTCTGTCGTATTCTTCAAGTGGAGCCTCCTGGGCCCGGGGCTCCCGCTGGACAGGCTCTGGCTGGCGTCGTTCATGTCGCTGTCTCCGCCATTCCTTGAACTGGCATAACTGTTCCCACTCTGCCTCCCTGATCATCATCTTTCGCGGGGGAGACGCCCTAGGCATGGTTCCATTTTAGTGGACTGCATGTTTCTCGCGCAGTTGGGACTGTTGTGCGACGCTGTTTCTCCGTCCATTTTCTTAGCGCTCGTTGATCCTAGCCGCGTGGGTACGTCCCCACGGTCGGCTCCGGTGTTGAATTCCGGTTCAACAGGATGAGTCAGCTAGTGGTCAACACACCATCAACTCCGGTTCTTGTCTTCCTTAGATTTGAGAGACATACTCTACAGTGGTTGGATGGCTTCTTTGGTATGTGGTTGCTGAACTTCTTGCGCCTACGTGTGAACAACACACTCTTCTTTCTTCGAGAGATGCCTTCTACCTGAAAATCCCAGGAGCTGAAGCCTCCGAGGAAGGGCTCTCCGACGCTCAAGTCAGATATGGCTCACAAGAAATCAAGAATGGAGAAGAAGGAAAGAAAAAAAGGCTCTTAGTATTTTCTGGTTGGAAAAAATCATACCCCCTACTCCTTAGATCCTTTGGGTGGCTTTTATACTCTTCACACATGAAGGAGCAGAAAAGATTAAATAGTAGTTTTGACTGGCCTCTTCAAATTCTCCTCTTTCCTTTAATGAGATGTGGACGTTTTCTTCAGAGTTCAAGTGCTGGAAGCCGATTCTTTCCCCTTCTCCGCAAGAAATTATGGTCTCTTAAAGGCAAGCTTATCTTAGTGCTGATGGGCTTCTAGAGTTGATCCTAGCCCATTAGGCTTCATTGAGCCAAAAGTGGATTTTGGCTCCCACACAAATAGTTTAGCGGGAAATGTTTTTTCGGATACTTGTTGAGGCGTATATTAATTTCTCCGCCTCAAAAGATGTTTTTGAGGCGTATAAATTAATTATCCGCCTCAAAAACCAAAAAAAGTGATTACCTAAGTCATTGTTGAGGCGTTTTGAACTATATACGCCTCTAAAAGGGAGCCTCAAAAAGTTTTTTTTCCACTAGTGCACATTCATGCTATATCAACGATTGTTTGAATGTCATGAACATCAAAGTACATGAATATCATTACACGATGTCATGAAAATCAATTCAGTATAGACGAACACGTTAAGATATTCAAAATGACACAAACAATATTCATGCTATATCAACGATTGTTTGGATGCACAAGTATCTTACAAATATCGAAAACAAAAAATTTAAACTGGATATTTATAAACACACAATAAATATCAGTAAATCAAATAGAATAGGCATAAGATCAATGTATCATGAATTATAATTAGGGTTTTGCTGGAAAATAAAATTACACAACTCAATCCATATTAAGACGAGTCGATCGGGCCCCAACGTAGATTGATTGATGGTTAGTCGTTCACTTTTCGAACCGGGATATTCAAAGGAGTCGACAAATTCGATGGCTTGATGATGATTCGATGTAGACAAACATCCAAGGTAGAGGAAGACACAGGTGCAGCGGCAATGGAGCTTCCATCGGTGAAGATCCTTCCTAACGTAGATTGGAGCGGTTTGAGAAAGAATATTTGATTTTCTCTCTCCTCTAACAATATCCTTAATTATATTTTGTTAATTAAAAAATCCATTAACTATCTTATTATAGTAGATCTGATGGTTACACCCATATCATATCAATTATAAGGCCCAATCATCCATCCATTCATCACCTTACATCCAACGTCCTAGATTCATCGATCCGTTTTACCACAACTTCTGTTTTTACTAGAACCTCTATATTACTATATCAGTTTTTCTAGTGTGTGCCCATGGGCACATGCTAAGAACTTAAAATAGGAAATTATCTTCAAAATATCTCCTAAAAGAGAATGGGTAAACCTATAGCAAAAAGATTAAACTAGTGGCTAAAAATATTATTGTTAAAAAAGGAGTTCTTAGAGTGTGCCTATGTGCACACACTAGAAAAAAACCTTACTATATTAAATGTGACTCGCTTATAATATATGTTTTTTTCTTTTAAAATTGATGATAAGTTTCATATTTATCTAGACTTTGATTGTAATATAGAAAGTATTGGTGCATACGCAATCATATTCCTATGATGGTACCGTCGTTCATATTAATTAATATCAAATTATGCCATGCTTCATGTTGGTGATTTTAGTGTCATCATGATATTGTTCCCTTGGATGGAATAATGTCATTTAGTGTGATCGGGATTCATACAACACTATGGGAACTCATTTCGTTATAACACATGTGTGGGGGTGTAGAGTACACACGTATGTAAGTGGACTAGAGTTCTGGAGGGAAACAATAAGGATTTGTTATATGCGAAGAGCAAGTACCGTTGGAGGGAACTTTGTTGGTTTGTTCCATTTGAGGGAATAGTTCCCTCTAAGGGAACGACACATGGAACTGTACAAATGGCTGGTTGATCTGAGCACGTTAACCATGTGGTTAATTTGAGAACGTGCTTGTAAGTTATAACTATTGTGCAACTGCAGTTGTAACTTCTTATAACCACCATGACTTATGTAACTCCCTTGTAAATCGCTTGGGACAGTTTCTGGCCTGAGATGGTAACTGCCATGGGAGTGGTTGTAACCGCTTGGTAACCGCCCAGTAACTGTCGGAAACTTCCTTAAACTTCTGCAATTCGTTTATAGAAGGCTCCCACTGCATGACTTATGTAACTCCCTTGTAAATCGCTTGGGACAGTTTCTGGCCTGAGATGGTAACTGCCATGGGAGCGGTTGTAACCGCTTGGTAACCGCCCAGTAACTGTCGAAAACTTCCTTAAACTTCTGCAATTCGTTTATAGAAGGCTCCCACTGCCTATATGCAGGCTTTTTGGGTGATAGTGTTGGGGAGAGACGATAAGAGACGATGTGATCTCTCATATGATCGAATTTATCCAAAGTCATACATCGTTATTACATGCACTCTAAAGTTCAATTCCTTTTTGATAGCCTAGATCGGAATTGGGTTAGTTTGTCGTATCTCACTTCAATTTTCGTGGATACCCTAAGGCTATAATAGGGGAGAAATATTGATTTCGGAAAGCTTTCATGTGATTCAAACCTATATCAATTTGTTATTGCCTATGATTGATCTATGGATGTAGAGTCATCTACATCAACGTCCATGAAGGGGAACTCAAATCTGCAAGGAGCAATTTAAATGTTTTGCATATTCATTATCTCGGAGTGTTCAGATCCTCGTTAGCAGCTTCAGTGCCTTCAAAGGGAACGTTCGGGAGAAGGGTTCCAACAACCACAACACCTACATTCGAAATCAATATTCTGAGATCAAGTCATATGGCAATAGGCATGAGAAGACAACCAATATGAAGATGGTGGAGACCTAAAGGAAGGTTGGTCGTTCCTGCCATGGAAGGGATATTAAAACCCTTGATCCGAAGGTTTTGATGTATTATGTCCCAAAATTGATTTGGGTACATGAAAGACTATTTGGCTTTGATATTATTCATATCACTGATATGTATAATATGGTAATGGTTAGATGTAAATCATGTATGATCTTTTGATCATGGGATAAGATACATATATCGATGGAATGGTTATGTTAAAATATGTTCATGATTTCTCATTACTCGCCCCTTGCGAACAACTTTGCCTACAGACTGACGCGATGAATCGCCAGAAGATGAAGTTGTTGATTCAGATTCTAAGCTTAAAGCTAGTTCACTCACTTTATACGCATTCCCAATCGCCATGCCAAAAGCGTCACCACTCCCGGAATTCATCTCGATCGACATAGTAAAAAAAGGTAGAAGAACGATTGTGTGTGTTAGACAGATCCCGAATCTCTTCTCTGAGTTGTAGCTCTAGCTGCATTCTTGTAGAGTTTTCTTCATCTTCAAAGTGCAATAGCCTCTCATTCGGGAACAGGTGCTCAACTGGGATTATAGCCTCTATGTCATAGGTTAGCGCAAAGGGTGTTTCCCCTATGCCCCTCTTGGAGGTTGTCATGTTGGCCCATAGCACCAGTGGTAAGATCTCGGCCCAACGACCTTGAGCCCGCGTAAGTATCCTCTTCAACTCGTAGAGGATCCTCTTGTTCACGCTCTCAACCTGGCCATTGCAGCGGGGGTGAGACACTGAGGCGAAACGGAGACGAATGCCAGAGCCCTCACAAAAGCTGATCAATTTCTCCATATTGAACTAAGGACCGCGATCTGTGACGATGTCTTACGGCAGGCCGAACCGACAAATGATGTTATGCCATATGAACTTCTTGACCTGCTCGACAACTGTGGAGGCCAGTGGTACTGCTTCTATCCATTTAGTAAAGTAGTCGATGGCGACTAGGATAAACTGCAACTGCCCCGGGGCCTTCGGGAATGGCCCGAGGAGATCCATCCCCCACTTCGCGAAGGGGCAGGGTCCACTCATGATCTGTATTTCAACCCCTGGTTGATGGGAGGCTGGCGCGTGAAGCTGGCAGGCTTCGCAAGTCTGAGCTATGTGTGTAGCATCTTCTTTCATTGTTGGCAAAAAATATCATGCCCTCAAAGCTTTTTACACTAATGATCGCCAACCTGTATGTCCCACGTAGAGCCCTCCATGGATTTCAAGCATTAGACTATTACCCTCTGCGAGGGTCATACACTTCAGCCCTGCCTTCATGTACCCCTTCTTGTACAGTACCCCGCCTTCCATGTAAATCCGGGTTGCGCGGACCTGCAGTTTCCTCTTTTGTTGGGGATCAGCTGGGCAAAGTCCGCTCATCAGGTACCTTCGGATAGGGGTTCACCAATCATCTTCATCTTCCGCAAGGCTAATGACCATGAGCTCCGGGCTAGCTGCCTTAGTTGTTCGCGTGTCAAGCCATACTCATCTGCTATAACTTAGCCTTTGAGGCGAGCTTCGCGAGCTCATCAACCCTCATGTTCTCCCTTCACGGGATCGACTGTATCTCGAAATGATTTAAGTGTAGCTGATAGTGTCTTCACCCTGGTTTGATAGGCCGATAGAGTACCTATTTTGACTTCGTACACACCATGCACCTGATTTACTACGACCTTAGAGTCTCTATAACAAGTCACCATGCGAGCTCCATTAGCCAATGCCAGCTCGAGACCCGCGAGGAGAGCTTCATACTCAGCTTCATTGTTGGTGGTCTCGAAGTCGAGCGCGAGTGCATACTCGAACTTCTCTCCTCGGGGCGAGTTTAATGCGACCCTGACTCCATTGCCTCTTCATTCACTGCACCATCCACAAAAAGGGTCCATACCACCTGGTCTTCCAACAACCCCTCGGCATTCAATTCCCTAAAGCTTGCTTCGGCAATAAAGTTATAAGCGATTACGCCTTGATGGCGGGTCTCGGCTTATAATCAACATCAAACTCAAACAACTCAATGACCCACTTGGTGAGTCTCTCGAACATATTCGGTCTGTAGAACAAGCTCCGTAGAGGGAGGTTGGACAACACCTGGATTGGATGGGCTTGGAAATAGAGGCGCAACTTCCTTGCGGACATGACAATGACCAACATGATCTTATCGATCGGCGGGTACCTCGTCTCAGTCGGGATTAGTGCCCTGCTCACGAAGTAAACTGGGATCTCCTGCTCGCGGACCAAAACCGCGCTGATCGCTCGCGAGCTGGCCGCGAGGTAGAGTTGTAGGTCTTCTCATCTCTACAAAGGCTTCTCGCATTCCGGTGTCCACACGAAATTTTCCGATGTCCTGAGGGTGTTGAAGAACGATAACCCCCTCTCCGCGAGCTTAGAACATAATCTACCCAGGTAGGTCACAGTTCCTATGAACTTCTATACTTCTTTCGGGCTTCGTGGGGGGGGGGGGGGGGGCATCTTCAATACTGCCTCCACCTTCTTAGGGTTGACATCAATTCCTCGTGAACTTATCAAGAAGCCAAGAAACTTCCCGACTTTCACCCCGAACACGCATTTCTCTGGATTCAGGCGCATACCGTGATTCTTGAGGGTTTTGAACACCTCGCGAATGTCCTCCGCGTGGTCCTCTTCCCGCTTACTTTTGACAACGATATCATCAACATATGCTTCCACGGTGACACCTATCAGATCACAAAAGATGAGATCGACCAGGCGTTGAAAGGTCACTCCTGCATTTTTCATCCCAAACAGCATCACTATATGACATTAGGTACCTCTTTCCGTGATAAATGCGGTGTGATCCTCGTATTTTGGGTTCATTTTCACCTGGTTATACCCAGAGTAGGCATCCAAGAAACTAAACGCTTCGTGGCTAGCATTAGAGTCTACTAACTGATCAATGGATGAGAGCAGGTAACTATCCTTTGGGCAGGCCTTGTTCGGATTTGTGAAATCAACGCACATGCGCAACTTGCCATTAGCCTTTCTCACCATCACGACATTGGCAAGCCAGCGGGGGTACTGGACCTCGCGGATGAACCCCACCTTCAACAATTTTGCTACTTCTTTTTTCACCCTTTGGGCCCCATCTCCGGCTTGCTTTCTCTTCTTCTGCCATCGCGGCTTGGCATTCGGGTTGATGCTTAAAGAGTGTGTCATCAGGCTCGCGGGGATTCCTTTCAAGTCCTTCGGAGTCCACGCGAACACGTCACGCGAACCTACGAGCAATCTCCTGATCTCTTCTTGTACTTCGGCTTTTAGGGTCTTCCCCATATACAGCTTCTCATCCTCCTGTGAGAACGAGAATATACTACTCTTTTCTTGCTCAGAGATGATGGCTTCTAACCGGGTCCTTACCTCAAGCTCCGCTTCTTCTTCCTGGGAGGTCAAGGCATTGGAGCTTGGGCCCCCGACTTCCATCGCCAAGACCGGGATCTTCTTCTCGCTTAAGGCAGTGAGGTAGCACATCCGACTCTCCGTGGTCTGACCCTTGGCGATTCCAACACCCCCCTGCGCAGGAAATTTCAAACCAAAGTGGTATATAGATACAACGGCTTGGAACTTATACAATGAGGTTCTCCCCAAGATAGCATTGTACGCGGATGGGGATTACAACACTATGAACTCTATCTTCTCCAATCTCCGCGGGCCGCCTTCGTCCCTGAGGATAAGATCTAGCGTGATGACACCTAGGGCTTTGACCTTTTCTTCTGCAAAGCCAACAAGGGTGCAGTCTGTAGGCATGAGACTCGCCGGATCTAAAGTCAACTTCTGGAATGCATCCAAGTACAGGATGTTTGCGGAACTCCCCGTATTGACCAATACCCTCTTCACTATCTTTGTGCCAATCTGCACATGCAGCACCAGAGGGTCCGAGTTGGGGGCAGCAGTTTCCACGAGGTCTGTCTCACTGAACACAATCTTATGCTCCCCGCGAAGAGGATTGGAAATGCTCATGACTGGCTTTCCCGCCGGGTGAGGTGTGTTCGCGATTCTCCTCCCTACACGCCGGACAAGGCCCCTGGGCACACGTCGGCTCGTGATTGTACCTACCTGGCCATCCGGCCTTGGGAAGTTCGGTCCTTCATAGGGTACGGTGGATTTCGGTTCTGAGGAGCCCTTTGCGGTACTGGCCCTAGTCCTGTAGCGACCCTCTTCCTTGGCGCTCCATAGCCATGGCACTAATGACTGTTGTGCCTCGTTGACTGGTGATAAGAGCATAATTTCCCTCTAACCCTCACGGGAGGAGGCGGTGGGACATGCGGGCGTGGAGGTGGCCGCCTAAACTGCGGTCTAGGCGAATACATTCTTCCAGCTTCGTGGGAGTTCATCTCAACTGCTACTATATGTCGCTCTGGAGCCTTTCCTCTATCTGAAGCTTGTTGGCGGCGAGGCTCCCATGCTCTAGTATCCCGCTTATGGTGGTCGTCCTTGCGTCCGCCACCTGAGGGAAGAGGGTTTGAAGATGCTCATCCTCAGGCCAACTCCTCGGCTATGATGTGCTAGTTGGCTTTCTCCAACATCTTCATGTACGAGGTAGGCGGCTTCTTGCACACGACAACTTGAACGGTCCGTTCTTAAGCCCTTGGATGAAGGCCATGTGAGCGACTTTCTCATCAAAATCGAAATTGTGCGCTTGCTCAACTTCCGAGGTAAACCTCTTTACGAACGATACCAAAGACTCCCCCTCACGCTGCTTCACGTCCATCACCTCCTGCATGCTCATCTTCTTGTTCTGGGAGCACCCAAAATGTGCTAGGATGTACTTCTCCAACTGCTTGAAGCCTTCGATGCTCTTTGTGGATAGGTGGATCATCCAGGTGAGCGCGGGCCCAGACAAGTAACTCGAAAAGCATTTATACATGGTTGCCTCGTCTGCCTTGCTCACCAGCATCGCGTAGCAATACTTGGACAAATGGTATCTCGGGTCATCTCTCCCGTATATTCCTTCATGGTGGGGAGTTTAAAATCGTTGAGAGGTGACACAAGAAGGATGTTATCCGCAAAGGCGGTCGCTCCGAATAGAGCTAGCAGAAGCTCCTGGCTTGGCGGCTCTGGGATATACTGAGGAGCAGGATCCATGTATGGCCTTCATGGAGGCTCTTATCGAGGTGCATAGCGGTGTTGTTCAGTAGTGATGGACACCTGATTAGTGTATACGGCTCTGTCGTATTCTTCAAGTGGAGCCTCCTGGGCCCGGGGCTCCCGCTGGACAGGCTCTGGCTGGCGTCGTTCATGTCGCTGTCTCCGCCATTCCTTGAACTGGCATAACTGTTCCCACTCTGCCTCCCTGATCATCATCTTTCGCGGGGGAGACGCCCTAGGCATGGTTCCATTTTAGTGGACTGCATGTTTCTCGCGCAGTTGGGACTGTTGTGCGACGCTGTTTCTCCGTCCATTTTCTTAGCGCTCGTTGATCCTAGCCGCGTGGGTACGTCCCCACGGTCGGCTCCGGTGTTGAATTCCGGTTCAACAGGATGAGTCAGCTAGTGGTCAACACACCATCAACTCCGGTTCTTGTCTTCCTTAGATTTGAGAGACATACTCTACAGTGGTTGGATGGCTTCTTTGGTATGTGGTTGCTGAACTTCTTGCGCCTACGTGTGAACAACACACTCTTCTTTCTTCGAGAGATGCCTTCTACCTGAAAATCCCAGGAGCTGAAGCCTCCGAGGAAGGGCTCTCCGACGCTCAAGTCAGATATGGCTCACAAGAAATCAAGAATGGAGAAGAAGGAAAGAAAAAAAGGCTCTTAGTATTTTCTGGTTGGAAAAAATCATACCCCCTACTCCTTAGATCCTTTGGGTGGCTTTTATACTCTTCACACATGAAGGAGCAGAAAAGATTAAATAGTAGTTTTGACTGGCCTCTTCAAATTCTCCTCTTTCCTTTAATGAGATGTGGACGTTTTCTTCAGAGTTCAAGTGCTGGAAGCCGATTCTTTCCCCTTCTCCGCAAGAAATTATGGTCTCTTAAAGGCAAGCTTATCTTAGTGCTGATGGGCTTCTAGAGTTGATCCTAGCCCATTAGGCTTCATTGAGCCAAAAGTGGATTTTGGCTCCCACACAAATGATGAAAGATTTCCTTGTCTATTATTGTTATCTAGAGTACAAATGTGCACAATATCTGAAGGAGCGGAATATTTAGGTGACCATGCGCCCGAGGAAAGTTTCTTGACCTTCTCTGCATCAATTTGAATGTCAATTGGCTTCAAATCACTTTGCGGATCACACTATAGTACTATACCCCTTGCATCAATGGAAGGCCCTCGCGGACAAAAGTTCGCCAATTACGACCAAAAGTTTGCCAATTATGGCCAAAAGTTCGCCAAATAAGGCCAAAAGTTTGCCAATTACGGCCAAAAGTTCACCAATCAAGACCAAAAGCTCACCGATTAAGACCAAAAGTTTGCCAATTAGTGCCAAAAAGTTCGCCAATTAAGGCCAAAAGTCCGCCAATTAGGGTCAAGAATTCACCCTTCATGGACGGAAAAGTAGTGGAGAAAGCAACTAAGCCAATTATCAACCTAGCGAGGAATGCATGGGGGTGAGCATGACCGTGCAATCAATCGCACTACCGTGCGTTTGGACTGAGTAAGATTCTCAGAAAAAATGACACCAGCACGCACGGACTGGAGCACGACCATGCGGTCCATTGCACTGACCGTGCGAAAATCTTTATAAGACAAAACGGACCATACGACTCAAAGTGCATGGAGGGGGTCAAGACCGTGCGTTCAGACGCACCGCAACGTGCAAGCCAAGATGCACTGACATGAACTGGAACTTGCAAAACATGCACGAGCAAAGCAAGGCTTTTCCTCTAGGCAGACACGCATGCTACTCTATGGGTCATTTCTCTCGTGGTTCTATGGGCTCAAAAGTGCAAATTCCGAGCAAGTCATTATTCAAATCCTTCGACCGTTGACCCAATTCAAAGGATTCGAGAGGCAATTGTGGAGGTAAAAATTGAAAGAATTAATTTTAAATGTTATTATTAATTAGTAGCCTTATTTAATATAAGCAAACTGGAAATAAAAGCCTATTAAGGAATATGGTCCATTAATTGTTCTCCAAGAAAAGACAAAATGTATTTAACCTCATAAAAAATTCTAGTCTCCATTATGCACATTCATTTAAAAAGTTCAGATCTGACTTGAGCCTCAGAGGTGAAACGGGAGAAAAATTCTCGTCTTTGGTTTTTTTCTCCGTTCTCATGGCTTTAGAAAGAAGATCAGATGGATCCTACGATCGCCGGAGTTGCGTGTTCTCGTTGTCGACAATAATAACTTTATTGAGGTTGATTATATGTACCACAAATAAATAGGAACGTATAGGAAAAATTTACATCTTGTAAAATCAATAGGTCAATATAGAAAAAGATCAACCTGAGCATAATAGATAGAAATAAAAAAATGAATAAGAACTGATTAGCCTAGGTTCTCTATTATCAAAGAAGGCCAAATATAACACCACAAACGTAAGCTTTGATTGAAAATTTTGAACAAAAAAACAACGAACTTTGAGGGAACGGGAAAATCTGAGTGAAGACAAAATAAGAAATTGGAGGCCCAATCTAAGAAATCGAAATATCTGCTCAAAACAATTAATACAACATAAAACAACCAATTTTAAAAGAAGAACGCCAAAATCGAACAACGAAATAGAAAACCAAAACGAAAACCAAATCCTAACCTTGAAGAAGAGATTGGATGACGATATCTAGCGAACATTGAACACAGTTACACCCAATCTTGATTTTTTTTTCTCACAAATCTTCCTTGGAATGATCAATCAAACAACGCCTTCAATCCATCTTCCCCTTCTCGTAGATCTCTTCTAGCTTGAGGTGAGAGATTGACGTGTTTAACGTTAAGTTGAATGTGATTAAAGTTGTTTTACCTCTATATAGGCATTTTCGTACTTGTGTTTAACAGAATAATTGACAGAAAATTAGAGGGCTGGTTGCAAGCAAACGGAACAAATTTAAGGGGTGGTTTCGTAACAAATCTAAAATAAGGTGTGATTTATTGCAAAAGGACATAAAATAAGGGGTGGTTTTAGTGTAGTTTACCCTATTAATATTACCCATTGAGGTACTCAAAGTCGAACTTTCGCGTATAAAATAGAAGGTATATCCAGAATTGGGCGGCTAGAATACAACCGGTCTAAATCTTCTGTCCCACTTCATTGTTCCAAACCGTATTTCAATCATTTTTATTAATCTATAATTACTTTTTAATTTTTTATTAAATAATTTTTTTAATTTTTTATAATTTGTCCACCAACTTCGACAAAAAAATTTAAGGCTCAAGGTCACAAGGGTTTTGGGTCCATTGGCCCTTTAACAGTTTTCAATTAACAAAACTAGCCCCTACTATTTTTTATGTATTTTTCCTAACCCTATTAGCTTATTTTTTTATTATTTTTTCTTCCTCTTTTTTGTTTTTTCTCTCTCTAAAATATTGTTTTTTGAGATTTAGAGTTTAAAGTTTAGAATTTAGGATTTAGGATATAAGGGCATGTTTAATGGGGGGCTTTTAAATTGTTTTGATTAAAATAATATAGGAGGGGTTAAAAGCCCCTAGGAGAGTCCCTTAATATGGGGGAAATAAGGGACCGGGAGTGATGGGGCTTTTAGAGTATAGCTAAGGGTGCGTTTGGCTGGTTAAATTTTTTTTTTGCCCAACGCAAGTAAAACGACGTCGTTTAAGGAAGGTCACCAAACGCGGCTCAATTTTTTTTATTCAACGCCACGTGTCGCGCTGCGATTGGCGCGCGCGAGCTCGCCCGATGCGCGACACGTGGCGATGTTACCGACGGTCAGGATTAATTCCTGGCCGTTCGGTATTTTTTTTTTTAAAATTTAATTTGTGAAAAACATACAAGTTAAAAAAATATTTAAAAAATACCATAATTTTAGTTACATTTTTCTCTATCTATAAACATCCATTTTGGATATATTTGGTAGATTTAATTTTTGTTATGTATTTTGGATATCATTAAGTGAAAATAAATTATTTTATTATTACTTTTGGTGGTTTAAAATAAAATAAGTATAAATTAAATTTCTTCATATAAAAATGACATCATAAAGAAATTTTATAGATTTTATATATGAATTTTGATTCTTTTTTATATAATTTAGTCCAAATAAACCATATTATCATTATTTAGAATAATTTAAATTATAATAATTACTTAAATTAAACTTTGGTGGGAGAGTCATTGTAGGATTGATTATAAAAATGACATTATATCAATTGATATTATGACAAAGGATATAGATAATGACAATTGATATTTGGGACCGTTATGGCAACAATTGAATGTTTTGTTGTTTATGTGTTATTTTTAGTTATCGTGTCATGTTTGTCGTTTAATATTGTCATTTGGTTTAGTTCATGTTATTTTCGCATGTTGTTTTGTTTTCCTGAATGTATGCATCCCCCTTTTGTTGATTTTTCATCAATGTATGTTTTTTCCCTTAATTTCAATCTAAACCAAGGATATAATTGTACATAAAACTTATCTAAAAGCCCCATCTAAAAGCCCTCCACTAAAAGCCACCAATATATCATGGAACTTTTAGCAAATAAATACATTCAAATTCTCCTAAAAGCCCTACCTAAAAGCCCCCCATTAAACATGCCTTAAGGACATATTTAACGGGGGCTTTTAACTGGAGCTTTTAGGGGGGGAAATATTAAATATTAGTATTGGGCTAAAAGACCCAAGTTGGGTCCCCAAATTAATACATTTCACGGGACCGTCCCAAATCAGATAAATAGGGGGCTGTTTGGCCATGGATTTTTTTGGCCTTGATGTGCACAAAAAACGACGTCGTTTAAGTGGGTAACCAAATGCGTCATTGAAAAGCTCTGGCATGAACAGTGTCACGTGGCGCACGCTGATTGGCGCACGCTCGCGCGTCTGATGCGCGCCACGTGACATGCCACGGACGGCCAGGATTTATTTCTGGCCGTCCGTTATTGTTTTTTAAAATTGATTTATATAAAAAATGGCTCGTTAAAAAAAAAAATCATAATTCTAATTACATTTTTCTCTATCCATAGACATCCATTTTGGATATATTTGGTAGATTTTAATATTTTTTTGTATTATAGGTATCATTAAGTGAAAATAAATTATTATTTTTATTATTGGTGGTTTAAAATAAATACCAAATTAATTTTTTTATATGAAAATTACATTGTAAATAAATTTTTGAAATTTTATGTATTTTTTTTTTCAATTTTTAATATAATTAAGTCCAAATAAACCATGTTATTATTATTTAGGATAGTTTTAATATATTGTATGCATGCTTTTTTTTATAAAATATTTTTTTAATTTAATATATAATAAGGGGTATAATTATAATTTAATATAATATATGGTATATTAATAATTTAATATAAATAAAAAAGTATAATTGTAATTTAAAATAAACATAAAAACCTCTCCTAAAAGCCCTCAATGAAAGCTTTCAATACACCATGAGTTTTTTAACAAATAATTCTCCAAAAAAAACCCTAAAATACCCTCTCTAAAAGACCCCATTAAAGATGCTCAATACACTATGGGTCTTTTAGCAAATAATTCTACCAAAACCCCTCTAAAAGCCCCTCCTAAAAGCCCTTCATTAAAAATGCCCTAAGATTTAAGATTTAGGGAGAGAGAGTTAATTTCCTAAAAAATTAATTTCTTAATAAAAATGTCTAGGGTGCTTTCGGTGAAGATGAAGAGGGAGTTGAAGGAGGAAACGGAGTTGAAGTTGAAGCAAAATCTTAATGTGGAAATAACATTAAGCAAAAAATGGATTAAAGTGGGGGTTGAAGTTGAGGTTGAAGCAAATTTGCTTAATACAACTCACTTCGGCAAATTTGCTTAATACAACTCACTTCCAACAGCAATTGCTTAATACATCTCACTTCCATTACTTTCTCAGTTTCTTGTGACCTAATTGCTGTCAGTTAATTTTTTTATCAATCCATCTTTCTCCGCGGTTGCCAGATTACTTCGCCTTTCATCGAACAAATTCCAGTGTCAGATCTGTCAACAATGGGTAACCACATCTTCGTTTTTCGTTTCTCTTCCACTCTTTTATAGGTTTTCACCGCCGGTAAACAAATTGGATACCAATTAACAAAATCTAGATACTGGTCATGGAAATTTTAGTGTTTTTTGAAGTTCATGTTCGCTTTAGGTTTATTTGATTCTGATGTTTTCATCTAGTCGATTTGTTCTTGGAGATAATTCAAGCGCGGATAGACAAAACACAGCTAATCGCTGATTTTTGTTAAGCATTTTCTGCTGTGTTGAAGTAGGTGATTTGATTTCGCTGTGAGATGTGCAATTTCATCGTTTCAACGTTGATTTCTTGGGAATATACTGGTATGAATAGTCATGTTGAGTGTAATGGACTAAAAATGTGGAAATGTTTAGCAGCAGAAACGTCAATCTTCTCCGGTGGATAGAAATGAAAAAAGGCAAAGCATGTAAATGTGATGACTGATGAGTACAGAAATGTTTTTAAGCATAGTAGGTAGCCTTCTCCATTATGGTACACTGGCGTCTACAAGTTAATTCACTTCATTTCTGTTTCCACTTGAGAGAAAATGTGTTGGCATTTTGGTGCTATGCTCTTCATTATCTTACATTATGTGCAAGACAATGTAGAGTTTTTTTAATGATATTTAAACCAATGATCCTCATAATATATTAATAATCTGTGCAAAGTTATGGAGTTGATGCTGAATTCTTTGTTTTATCTTACAGCTAACTGTAGTTCCTTCAGAAATTCTGTGGAAACTAAGCAAAGTTCTGCTATGATGTACTAGGCAGCAGTGGTGTTTGTATGATGAGCAACAAGTGGAAAGAGGAGCAACATCCTAACTTCATCAACTTCATTTCGTCTTTCCTTCGAGAAAATTGTTTCAGGCTTAATTTTGTTCCAATTGCACCAGTATGCTTTCTCTTTAGTGTTTTCCCAATACTGTTTTTTTCTCATTGATTTACTACTTTGTATAATTCCTTGGGTGAAACTGGTCGCTTTTCATTTGAAGGACTTCATCTTCAACTGCGGAGGCCTCTCAGCTGCATTTATGTTTGTGACTAGCTGGAATCCAGATAACACTTTACAGGTTTATAGCAGGTGATATATGTCACTGAGATACTCCAACACACCCCTTCTTCCCTGGACATCATTTTCTGATAAGCTTCAGTGCAGAGTGCTGAAGCTGAAAGAGCAGTTTGCACATTTCTACGTTGTCATCACCCTTTCTACCAAGGAACAAAATGATTCATTTGTTCGCTCTTACTTCAAGTGGGTAATTAATTTGCATATTTTTTGTTATCTATGTCATGTTGTGCTGCATTTGATCTTGACAAAGTGGTTATGTTCATGTATTTGAAGGTCGGGTTTTGATATTGGAAGACCACCTTTTGTGCCAGTTCTTGATGTGGAGATGGGCTTTGAAAAGATCGTGAAGATTGCACATTCTCTTGGAGGTGAGGCCTGCTACCTCAGGGCTGAGTTTCTTTCATCATCCTTAGTTTTGTTCTTTGTAACCAAAGAATTTTCTTGTAGTCTGCAAACAAAAGGATGTCATCAATCGAATGAAAGATGAGGTTGGTTAATCCTTTTGCTTATCGTAGTATGTTTCTTTCCTGGGGATTATGCTTAATTATGATATCCTCGTGTCTGTAGAGGAAGCAAGCTATGCAAGCAATGGACGCTTTTCTGAGTGTAGTCATTTCGATACCAGGCTTAGACACCCATGACGCAAACTCGGTAATCTAACTGCACCATAAAGTTAAAACTAATATGACTTGGCCTATCTCAACCTTATTTTGCTATTGACTTATTATTCAACATTCTATGAGCAACGTGAATTGCTGGATTGTTTTTATTGAACCTTATGTCTAGAACACTATTATGAGTATATTGTTTTTAGTGAACCTTATGTCCAGAATACTATAATGAGTATAGCTTAACTTTATCCAGTGTGCTCTTACCTGGTATCTCATTATAATAAACTGTTGATAACAGAGAAAAGATATCTTATCCAATGACTTGATCGATGATTAGTTAAACTCATCTGATCCAATCCACATTAACTGATTTAAATACTCTGCTTTTACACCAGCTTAGTCAAGCAGTTGGGTCAATTGAAGCTATTGCCAAGGCTTCAAAGGAATACCTGCTAGAGAATACTGATCTCTCAGCTGAGAAAGTGGAGACTGTAATAAGGTTTTTCAGAGATCCAAAGTTCTTCCTTGGCCCGAAATTCAACTGACCACCATGTTGTTTCTCTACTAGAACAGTATTTTCAGGTTATATGGTATGTCTAGCTTCATTTCTGCATTAATTGTTTTGGTGGATTTTGTAGGTGTTTCCTAACTTCGCTTTAGTACTGCTTGCTTTCCAAGAAAAAAGATTCAGTGCTCTTTCTGCTTGATCATTTCTCCACTTCTGCTTGATTATTGTTTGTACTTGAGAGATTCAATTTTACATATCACTGCCTCACTGGTGCAAGAAGACAGTTAAGCAAGAAGTCATGAAAATATGTACATTTTTAAAAACATGAGCTATGTATATAGTTTATTTTCTTTCTCAGTCTGAAGTACAATATCATATATTAGGCTTGATGGGTTTCAAGTACTCCGGGAGTTACAGAGTTAGGCTGGTTTGCTGCAAGTTGATTGACCCTCTTTGAAGTTATTGTTCCAAGGCTTAAGTTTGTCATTGAGATTTTGCAGCAACTCTCAGATTCAGACATAGACTTGTGTTGTTATGCTTAGCTTCAGATCACTTTGACTCCTAAATGTCAGCAACCTTGTTTGGTTGGAAGGTTGAGGAGTATTGAGGATCACAATAACTCAACGAGGGTCGGGTCGTCCTCGTTTAGGATTATGACCAAACTCACGAACCTAGATTGATTACGTTTTAAAAAAGTAGTGTTTGGTAATCATGGGAAGATATAACTTTTAATGTTTGGTAGTGCTTGAAATGTTGAAAGAATGTCATGTGCACTTAGGATGAATGGTGCAAAGTATTGATGGGTTTCAAGTACCTTTGGAAATGTCTTCATACAAACTATAGAAAAACAGTTTTCTGAAATCCAAACTGAGATCTGTACTAATCCAATAAATGATCTTATTAAAAAACAAATAAGAATCATAGAAAAAAAAGAAAAACTTTTGTATTTTCAGAAAATTTATTGGAACCAAAGAGCTAAAGTAAAACACATCAAATATAATGACACGAATGTTAGTTATTTTCACAAAATAGCAAGTGAAAGAAGAAATAGAAAAATTATAAAGGAAATCAAAACACAAGAAGGAACAAACATCACTGGAGAAGAAAACATTAGAAATGAAATAAGAAATGATTTCATTAAAAGATTCAGAAGTGATGATATGAACCATAGACTATTCCAGGAAAGTCTCGAATTAATCCAGCCTGAAATTTCTACACAGGACAATCTGGAATTAATAAGAAATGTATCCAATGAAGAAATTAAGAATGCGGTCTTTAACATTGGCTCGGATAAATCACCAGGGCTGGATGGCATGACAGCAGAATTTTACCAAAAATATTGAAACATTGTAGGTCCTTCTTTTATCCAAGCAGTTAAAAGATTTTTTCTTTCTGGGAAACTGCTTAAACAAATAAATCACACATTCATCCCAAAATGTGATAATCCGAACTCTACTAATCACTATAGACCCATAAGTCTGTGCTCTACAATTTATAAGATTATCTCAAAGATCATAACAACAAGACTTAAATGAACCATGGAAAAATTAATACACTCCATTCAGGGTGCCTTTGTTACTAACAGAGTCATTCAAGATAATATATTGATTGCCCATGAAATCTTTCACTCTTTTAAATCGAAAAAAGGATCCGAAGGCTTTGTTTCCCTAAAGCTAGACATGGAAAAAACTTATGATAGAATCGAATGGAATTTCATTATTAAAATAATGGAAAAGTATGGATTCCATGAAAAAATTATGAGCTGGATAAAAGAATGCATTACAACGGTATCTTTCTGGTACTTGTAAACAACGGACCCACATAAATATTTAAACCATCAAAAGGACTTCGACAGGGAGACCCCCTTTCGTCCTTCTTGTTTATTTTAGGATCTGAAATCCTTCCTAGAAAACTCCAAAAAGCTTCAGAAAGAACTCGAAATCCTTTAGGATTTCAAATCAGTCAACAAGGAACACGAATCCCTTTTTGGCATTTGCGGATGATATTGTGATCTTCTCAAAAGCTAAACAGGAAAACTGCAAAGAAATCAAGGATATTATTGATGAGTACTGCAAAATCTCAGGACAAAAAATAAATTTTCATAAATCGACTTTTCAAGTTACAAAAAAGGTTTCCAACCAAAAGAAATTAGCATTACAAGGTACTCTCACAATCACAAATATGATATCTCTAAAAAAATATCTAGGTTGCTGATGTAACCTTGCTCGACGGAAAGACTACAAGATGTTGTCAAGGATCCGATGAACGCGTAGTAGGGCAAAGCAACTCTTCGGGAAGGAATAAAGGTTATGTTCGGCGGGCTGTAGGGTTTCGGAAACCACCGTGGGCTGGTGGAGGCGCGGCGGACTGGAGGGAGACGCGGCGGAACGTTGAGGTGAGGGGCGGCGGCCGTGAGGGTGGTATGAAGGGCGGCGGCAACACTAGGGTGGAGAGGATGGGGCAACCGTAAGGTGGTAGGAAGATTAGGGTTTGTGTTTGGTTGCGGATAATTGATGGGTAATCTAATTAACGCGTCAGGATAGTTTGACTAGAAACGCGTTAATTGTTGACGTTAGGGCCCGGGTTTCAGGAGATTACTCGACTGTAAACAAAAGCTCTATTTCGACGTAACCTGAAAAGAAATACAAGAGTTCCTATTTATACTAGAGAGTTGACCTAATGGGCCAGACTCGCTAGTTACTAAATCTGGCGACCCATTTAACACAAATGGAAACCACCTAGAACTAGCAGCTACTAAAAATAGAAATACTGTAAATAGAAAGTACTAAAGAAGTAATGTCTAATCATAGTCAGAACTAGAAATAGAAAGTCACCTAAATCTAGCTCGAAATGGTTGTAGCTGTAGAGGAGTCTCAAGGCGGATGTCTCATGGCGTCTACCTCCCCTCTAGCTGACATGGCGGACAGGGTCACATCACCCTCCCCCACTTGGTTGTGAAGCGTCCCCGCTTTACCCTCATCAGGCTCGGGCTCCAGCTGATATGCGTTGTCCCCCGTGCGGAAAACCAATCGACGCCTGTCCCCGGTCGGCTGAGGGTGCTGCTCAAGATGAGTGCTCCTCCGTCCTTGCAGCTCTTGAGGATGCCTGGCCACCCGCAAGTCCTGCAAAAAAGACAAAAAACTCGGCGAGAGGGCATGCTCTGACATAGTAGTGAGAGAAGGAATAGACCTATCAAGGACACAAGGAAACTTGTCTGGAGGAGGTACGCAAAGTAGCGATCTGCGCTCACATGTGCCACGCAGAAGCGAAGTAGGAGGCACATTGCCGCCTGGACCGGGAGCTCGCTTTCTTGTCGTGGTCGCTGGAGCCCTCGCAGGGGTAGGCAAACAGGTGGTGGAGGAGCTGCCCGTCGGGTCTAGCGCGTCAGGGGGCTTTCGTCCCGAGGCCTCTATCGCCTTCTAGCGCTGTCGGTCAGCCATATCCTGCAAAATCTCATGCGGAGTCATAGGTGAGAGTGTCACGCGCTTCCCATGGTAAGTGAACATGTAAGTGTTCAAATACCCGTCGTGAAGCACGCGACGATCATATTGCCACGGACGTGCCGACCACACAGCCATCAACATCGGCTGTATAGACAGCTGCAGGAATAGGCTCGACGTCGGTATCAGCGTCGTCATAACTCTCATAACCTGCAGACTGGGTGGAGAAGAGGACCTTCTTGGCATTAGGACAGTCTCTCTTGTAGTGTCTTCTTCCGCCACACTTGTAGCACTCGAGATCTCGGGCTCGGTCAGAATGAGCGGTCTCTGAAGCTGGCGGCTGCGACCGGCGAGCAAGAGCAGGCGGTGCTGATCGTTGCAGGGTCGAGCCAGACGCAGGACCTGTGCTACTGTGGTCCTGTCTAGGCACACGAGAAGAAGCAATAGAGTTAGTGCCATAATCCGAATGGAAGGGTCTAGGACCATACCCGGAGGATTGCGAGGACTGCCAGGGTTGCTGCTTCTAACGCAGATGCTGAAGATAGAACTTATGGGCAGTATGGACGACATTGTTGAGGTCCTTGATCGGCAGCACGTCGACCTTGTCCTGTATGGGCTGAGTAAGCCCGGTGATGAACCTTGTTCTCAAGGTTCCTGGAGCAACACTGACGCCAGCCTTGAAGTATATGTCCTCAAGGCGAGCAAAGAACTCTTGTGGCGAATCAGCACCCTGAGTAGCACGTGCAATTTTCGACCTCATCTGCTCCTTGAAGGCACATACTTCCTAGTCATGATGTGCACTAGCTGATGCCATTCAGTAATGGGTGGCCAACCCATCCGGTAATGTTGCTGCTCAAGACGATTCCATCAGGTCTGAGCAGTTCCCTCAAAATGTAAGGTAACGAGCTCGACCTTCTCATGCTCCTGGACGGTTAAGTGTCGCAGTACATTCTCCGTGTTCTGCAAGCACTCAAGGAAAATAGCAGGGTCATATAAACCAAAGAAGGGTTTGATCTTTACCTTAATGTCTCTGCGGTGCACATGTGGTTGGGCCCGACGGTCAGGAAATGGTGTTGCAGGGTCCTCATGGTGCTCGAAGTGACGAGCGGCATGCTGGGGAGGAGTTGCATACTGACCATATTGTGGTCCGACATACGGCGGCGGGTCGCGAGCAGGCTGTCACTGACGTTGATGGCCGGAGGCGGGGCGCTGGTGCTGGCAAGCCGGCTATCGGTTGCCGTACTGGATAGCGTTCCAATACGCTTCCTGATTCTGATGCAGGCGAGGAGGTGGAACATAACTGGTAGGGTGCTGCTGTAACTCAGAGGGATCCTGTAATGGTGGGTGAAAACCATGAGCATACCCAAACTGACCCTTATCCTCCTCTTGGTCGTACTCATCAAACTGATCTTTCTCATCAGAATAGATAGGAGTGTAGACACTCTGATGATCCTGAAATGCATCAACATCAAACGACACAACACTAGATTGCCGGTGACGATGCTGACGCGGAGGCTGCTGACGATGCGAACCAGACGGCTGGCGGGGTGGTCGACCTGTAGGAGGCTGGAATGTCGGATAGAGGGCTTGCCTATGTCGACCACTGGAATGAACCCGATTGTCCTCATGTTCCTCTTGGGAACTTTCATCATCTGCCTTTGCGGCTTCAGGGTCCTCCTCCCGGATCACGACTTGCGTAGACCGTCGTTGTCGACGACGCTGCGGGACGACAATGCTTTCTTTCTACGACTCTAGGTGTTTCAGTTGGCCTGGAGTCGAGGTGGAGGGAAGCATCGGGGCTTTACCCTTCACCTTTTCCAGGGCTAGGACGCTCAACTCCTCTGCCTGTAATTGACCCTGATCAGAAGCGACTGTAGCGATTGAAGACGGTTGCTGTCTAGATAAGAGCTCGGCATTCTGACGCAGGAGCTCGGCTATCTGCGCATCTCTGACTTTGTTGGCAGCAAGCATCTCTCGTAGCATTTTCTGTTCAGCAGTCTCTGAGCCTGTATCGCGGGTTCTATCACCTTCTGACATGGTACCTGACAGCAAGAAGTAGCAAACCACAGGAACAAAGCAGACAACAACAGCAAAAGAGAAATAACGAACAGGTAAGCAGAACCGAACTCAACAAGCAATCACTCAAGAAACTAATTTGGTTGGCCGTGTGGGCGGTTACGAGCTGGCTAAAGCAAGTCACACAACAATCAACAAAATCAAGGCAATGCTCAGCAAAGAAAATGTTAAAAGTAGATATGCAAGGATATTAGCAAAGAAGCAAGCACAACACAGTCAACCAAGATATGCAACCTAGACAGTGAAAGAGATAGAAGACGGTAAATGAATCACTTGCGAAGAGACGCACTTGCCTTATTTTGGCTTGTGTGGCCTCAAAATATATAATTTTTTTTTGAATTGAAGGTGCCAGATTTAAGACCGGGTTCTCCCTTTTTGTACTACGAAGAGACGCACTTGCCTTATTTTGGCTTGTGTGGTCTCGAAAAAAAACTTTTTTTTTTTGTAATCTGCGAACAACACTGCTGCTGTAACATAGAAACGAACCAACAACAGTAATCTGCGCAATAACTGAACCATAAATTACAGCAGCCACGGAAAGCAATACGCTGTAACCTCAGCAAAACAGTGCAAGAAGTCACGAACAACACACAAGGAAAAAAATTCAGCAGCCAAGGTTCAGCGAATTGACGCACAGACAACCAGAAATTAGTGCGGCAACTTCAGCAGAAATCACGAACCGCACCACCAGAAATTACAGCAGCCAGAAATCAGTAATTCAGTGATTCAAGTGGGAAAAGAAGGAGATTCAGATGATGTAGATTGTTGGCACAAACAAGGCAAACACAGTTGCAAACAAACTATCTAAGCCTATATGCAAACGGATCTACAATAGACAATTTCAACAACTCAACAACACCAGAATTTGCAGGAAAATTGTGTGCAAGGGTACGGCCTGTGCAGAAAAAAAAATGTTGGTTTTTGATGATGGCCGAATTACTCAACCATCAAACCTAGGTTTTTGTAGCGTTTTTCAGATTCAGATTGCAAGGGGAATTTTTTTTTGGGGGTTCCTAGAGCAAGATCTAGGTTTTTTTTTGATGCAAGAATTGATTTACGGAAGTGAAGGAGTGATTGAAAGAAGAGTTGGAACGACTTACGTGGTTCGAAGGCTCTGATGCCAGTTGATGTAACCTTGCCTGACGGAAAGACTACAAGATGTTGTCAAGGATTCGATGAACGCGTAGTAGGGCGAAGCAACTCTTCGGGAAGGAATGGAGGTTGTGTTCGGCGGGCTGTTGGGTTTCGGAAACCACCGTGGGCTGGTGGAGGCGCGGCGGACTGGAGGGAGACGCGGTGGAACGTTGAGGTGAGGGGCGGCGGCCGTGAGGGTGGTATGAAGGGCGGCGGCAGCACTAGGGTGGAGAGGATGGGGCAGCCGTAAGGTGGTAGGAAGATTAGGGTTTGTGTTTGGTTGCGGATAATTGATGGGTAACCTAATTAACGCGCCATGATAGTTCGACTAGAAACGCATTAATTGTTGACGTCAGGGCCTGGGTTTCAGGAGATTACTCGACTGTAAACAAAAGCTCTATTTCGACGTAACCTGAAAAGAAATACAAGAGTTCCTATTTATACTAGAGAGTTGACCTAATGGGCCAGACTCTCTAGTTACTAAATCTGGCGGCCCATTTAACACAAATGGAAACCACCCAGAACTAGCAGCTACTAAAAATAGAAATACTGTAAACAGAAAGTACTAAAGAAGTAATGTCTAAACATAGTAAGAACTAGAAATAGAAAGTCTCCTAAATCTAGCTCGGAATGATTGTAGCTGTAGAGGAGTCTCAAGGCGGATGTCTCATGGCGTCTACCGCCTCTCTAGCTGACATGGCGGACATGGTCACATCAGTTGCCCTATCATTAATGGTAGAGTTAACTCGAACACCTTTGCTGACCTATTAGTTAGCACCCAACATCAATTATCTAAATGGAAAGCAAACTCTCTTTCCCAAGCAGGAAGAACAACACTGATAAAAACCAATCTGGCATCAAGACCTAACTATCTTATGCAAAGTTTTATGTTACCTACACACACATAATGAACTTGACAAGTTAAATAGATCTTTTTTTGGAACAAAGACAGCTCCTATAAACCTCTTATAGGCTGGGAAAAAATATGTAAACCAACTCATCAAGGAGGCCTTGGTTTGAGAAAAGCTAAAGACATGAATAAAGCCCTATAATTCAAATTACTATGGAAAATCCTAGCAGAATCAAATAACTATTGGGTTAGATTTGTTTCTGAAAAATACTTGAAAACAAACCATATATTTTATTACGAGAAAAAAGGAAATTGCTCTTGGCAATGGTCCAAAATGATTGAACTCATGGCTGAGTTCAAATCTGGACTAATATGGCAAGTTGGTAATGGCAAAACAATCAAATTCTGGACGGATAATTGGGTTTTGAACACCCCTTTATGTGATACGATAAACACACAATCAATCCTGAATAAGGATGCCCTGGTTGTTGAATTTATGTTGCCAAATAAAACCTTGAATAAGGACTTATTAGAACAATGTTTACCATATGATTTAGCCAAAAAAATAACCTCGATCCCAATACCCTTAAATGAGATCCATGATAGAATGTACTGAAAAACTAGCAAAAATAGTTGCTTTTCTACAAATTCGCCTATGGAACTAATTAACAAAAACAAGAGTTATACTGCCTATGATTCTTCATGTATCTGGAAAATGGACACATATCCCAAAGTTAAAAACTGTCTAGAAAATAATAAAAAATGGACTCCCAACAAAAGCTAGGTTAGCAGAAAAAGGTGTAGCAACCCCCCCCCCCGGGGTTGTATACGTTGCAATGCTCATTTGGAGGATTTGAATCATCTCCTTTTCCAATGTAACCATACCATAAAAATAATCGAAAAAATGAATTATGATACCTATGGCATCATCAGATCCCTAAACATAGGAAACAAAAAAATCAATGAAATCATTGAAGAAATTCGACAAAAAACTGATAAATCACAATTCATAGAATTAATGGTCTCTTGGTGGGGCATTTGGTTTTATAGAAACCAACAAAGCTTTGGAAGAACAAACGATGATGCCGACTCCATAAAGGATGTACCAATTTACATTAAGAAACAAATTGAGAACTGAAATAAGACGAAGAGCTGGAACCCTGACTGTTTAGCAGAAGATAAACAAAAAACTCATAGAACGAACATTGTTAGACGACCAACAAAGAAATGGAAAAAACCACCGGACAATATTGTTAAAATCAACACAGATGGATCCACCAAACCAATGGTGAATCTAGTTTTGGTTACATTTTCAGGAACAATACGGGTAAACCAATTTTCCTCTTTGGGGATAAATGTGGTATCTCAACCCCGCTAAAAACAGAAACATTGGCAGTAAGAAATACCCTAGTAAAGGCCTATGAATTAGGCATTACCAACATTCAACTTGAATGCGACAACCTTACCATTGTGAATGTTCTTAATCAAATCTGGCACTGTCCATGGGATATTGAAATGTTAATTTCCGATATCCTGTGTGTTTTACAACTGTTTTCTTCAGTGTAGATTTCTCACGTCTTCCGAGAAACAAATGTCGTGGCCGATTTCATCGCAAAGAAGGTCCAACAGAGTTCCTTGGAAGATTTTAGAGATAGTATAGAATTTATAATTCTCATCCGTAGGGATGCTATAGATTGAGAAACCGGCTCTTCTGTAGTTTCGAGTCTAATTTTTACCTAATAAAAAAAACATGAAGCTAATTCCACCTACAAAACAATCAAAATAAGGATGAATGGATAATTGATGTCCACTAGACAGATTGGCGATTGCAGGTTGAACTAATTTGTCATGATCAACTATTTGCTCAAGATCATGACAAAAAAAAACTATTTGCTCAAGATTGTTAATCCTGATGTTAATACTTTATGAAATAGTTTTAGTGCGATGAGTGATGCAAAGTCGACATGGATGTAACTCGATCAGGCGCAACCTCCCCAAAGCCGATGCATCCTCGATTGAAAACTAATTCAAAAAAATGAATCCTCATATTTGGAAACTGACTTGATCTTGAAGTTAAAAGTAATTCAAAGTTAAATAAAGTGATTAGTAATTTAAATGTGTAGTAGCATAAATTTATACCACAATAAAATTGATGTCGACGATGATCTCCTAATATCCGATGAGCTCCCCTGATCTACAACCAATATCCAATCAACGATCAACGAGAGGGTCGTAACTCCCCTAAAGTCTTTCTGACGCTCAAGTCCGATATCACCCAGTGTCAATGGTGGCTAGGGTTTTTTAGTATGAGAATTATAGAGGTTACACTCTTGAGAAGAAGAAGAAAATTCAGCAAAATGAATTAGGTCTTGTTTAGTGGATTAAATATCCTACTATTTTTGGTAGAGCTCATTAAGAGGCTTGTTGGGATCCTCGTTAAATAAGACCAATAAGTTCATACTAATAATTGACTCAAAAGTGATAAAAATAAATTAAATATGCAGATATTTACCTCTTTAATGCCCCTCGGATCCTTTCAATCTCGTCGAGGGTGAGGGGATTTGACTCTTTAACATGCTCCGATCATGCACAAGGTGATTTCAAGGCTCGATCTCTGGCCATTCGCCGTTAGAGTACGCGAGTCTTTCATCGTGGTAATTCTGAAGGAATTTTCCTAACTGTATAATACCCAAGAAAACGCACGGGTCGTGCGGTTGACCGCACGACCGTGTGTTTCTCTGAATTTTTCGTAGGTCGAGGGTAACGCATGTGCCGTGCGATGGACCGCACGGCCATGCATTACAGTGATTTTCTGGAGCAATTTTTTTTATTTTCACAAGGTCGAGAGTAACGCACGGGCCGCACGGTCGTGCACTATGATGATTTTTCGCAGCGATTTTTATTCCAGGTCGAGGGGAGTGCACAGGCCGTGCGACGGACCGCACTACCGTGTGTTCTGGCAGCTCCTCACTTCTGAGACGATGCGAGTCGTGCACGGACTGTGCATCTTGGTGCATGGGCCGTGCGTTTCCTAAGAAGCTATTTTCCTTACCATTTCAACTTTCGAGCTTTATTCTTCTGCTATGGGGGCGTGCCCCGGTCATTTGTCCCTCCGGCCTCGACTATAAATTCACATTTAGCCGAGTGTTACAGCTCATTGGTAATTTGTATCCCATTGATCTCAGGCTAGTTTTTGGCATTAAGCTTCACGAGTACTTCGTACCCCATTGGCACCAGGCTTGTTTTGACATTAAGCTTGACGAGTACTTCGTACCCCATTGGCCTCAGGCTAGTTTTGACATTAAGCTTGACGAGTACTTCGTACCCCATTGGCCTCAGGCTAGCTTTGGCATTAAGTTTGACGAGTACTTCGTACCCCATTGGGCTGAGGCTAGTTTTGGCATTAAGCTTGGCGAGTACATCGTACCCCATTTGCCTCATGTTAGTTGGATAAAGAATGATGGCAACTCATGCCTCTACAGCCCAAAGGCTAATAGAATGAATAATGATGGCTACTCGTGCCCCTATGACCCATAGGCTAATAGAATGAATATTGATGGTAGCTCATGCCCCTATGGCCCATAGGTTAATAGAATAAAGATGGCAGCTCGTGCCCTTATGGCCCGTAGGCTAATAGAAAGAAGATTGTTGGCAGCTCGTGCCCCTGCGTCTCAGAGGCTAATATAATAAAGACTGAAGGCAGCTCGTGCCCTTGTGGCCCGTAGGCTTGTTGCTCTGAACAATCTGTGATATGATTTCAATATAACCGTGTAGAAATCAAATCAATCAATAGGTCAATGACATTACTATGCACAGTGGCAATTGAATACTGTAAAGCTAATAATATTTTCAAGACAACTAAATTTCAGATAATATATGAATTCAAGAGAAGTGATTAAAGATTTAGTTTTCGAGTTATCTTTTCATATTGCCTGAGTTAACGACATAGAATTCTTATGAGTAAGTTTTACTCTTGTTTGTGCTTAAATTGAGATCTTCAACTTGACTTAGAGAACAAGCTCCTTGAACAACCTCTGTATTGCTTGTTACGTGCTTGATGAGTGCTATTTTGTAGCACATATCTAAGGGTTATTACCAGGTTTGAGGCGCCATTTGGATGAATTTAGAGCACAATCGTGGATTATGGAGTTAGAGTGGAGAAGTAAAGAAATCATGAGATTTATAGAGGTTTGAAGTGTATTGAAGAGTAGAAGAATAATGTGCTGAATTCAAATGGTTCGTTATCTCTACTCAGATGTCCAAATGAAGTGATTCCAATTCGAGGAGTTAGATATTGAAGTCTACTGCAAGTCCTCAAAATATGAGCGTAATCCGAGTTGGGAATCAAAAGTTCTGACGTTTTTACTAAAGTGTCACATAAGCTGAAAAGTCACCGCCCCGCGCCAGAAGCCACCGCGACCCGGCGGTGGGTCTCAGATAAAGATGCCGCGCCGCGTGAATTGAAAGAGGGAAAGTGTGCTGAAGAATTGGAAGATGGTGTCGCAATGACATCAGCGGAGCATGTGATGGAGTTGGGCCGATCAACTGGAAGTGGAGATGGGCAGACGAGAGGCTTGCACGAGAATTACGGGATTAATTCCCTATTTCGTTTGTTTATTTTTGGCTATTAATTTTATTATTATTTCCTTTTATTATTTTTTATTACTTTTAGATTTAGGTTAAATACTCTTTTGTTAACCTAGTTGCCACAAGTTACAATTCTCCTTCGGGAGACCAAGTTCGTTTTTCATTCTGCCTCTAGGGTTCCAACCCATGGAGAATTAAACACCTTTGTTTCGCTAGAAGTTTGAAGCAATACAGTTGATTCGGTTGTGAGATTTCTATTCCTTATTCTTATTCTTATGTGTGTTGGTTTGATTCTCTTGGTTATATTGATTATTGATTTATCATTGTTCTTCATAGTCTGGCCAGCTAGGTTGAGTAATATTTATCAATTGCTAGGATTGCATATAGGGGTTCCGAGTGCATATCTAGTAGCAAACACAATTGTGTGTATATGGGTTCCGAGCGTACAATTGTGAGTGAGAGTCAGTTGCATGCGAGTATTAATACGTCTTTCTATTTGCATGTATCCTATATCCTTGTGTGCATTGCTATTGCTTTGTTGGTGGTAAAGTATACCGACAACTGTGAGAATCGGAGGTGCTTTACCATTGGCATAGTAATAAGTCTATTGACAACTGTGCGAATCAATAGTACTTAAGATCAGGGTGGGAACAACCATAAGAATAGTAAAAGAACTTGGATTGAATAGATTTCAGTGATCAACTTATATCTCTGTATTGTGGATCTCGTTCTAGTGGAACTACTTTCCCCATCATACTTATTCTTTCTCTAAAGCCTGCATACTTGTTACTTTGTTTGATACTCAAAACCCCCCTTGTTACCTTGCATGCTTATAAACACTTAGAAAGATCACTTCCTCCCTGTGGGATCGACCCTTGCTTGCCTCTACTACTTGTTTAGGATTATTTTGATTAGGTGTCACGACAACGCCTTATCAGTGCTCTTGAATTTCAAGGCTGCTATTGTGGGCCCTTGACATTAAACACTTGGATCCTACTTCCAAGTGATTTGACGAGATTTGCCGAAAAGATCATATTCCTTGCTTTATTCAACAAGTTACTCCCGAGCTTGTCCGACGTAACATAAACATATTATAATCATTAAATAATCAAGTAGAATTTATCTAAATACAACTTTTTTTGCAAAATTTAATTGAGTTTAACTTAGACAAAATAATACGGAATGTCAAAATTTACCGACCGGGTTGAAATTGGATTGGATGGCCTTGGGCTCTTTAGCACACTACCTAAAAATTGTAGCGGGACAAAAAATTGGGCTCTGCAGCCGGCGTCAACTTATCATCATCATTCATCATCATCATCATCGATATCATATCCCTTGGTGGTAGGAGTACCAGCACATGAACGCATGCCATGTGTATAATGAAAATAAGTCCAACACAAAGGCCTTTGATCGTAATCAACAACCGTGTCTCGACAATGTTCCTTCAATGTGATTTTTTGGGGTCTTGACGGCCCGTCGGCGATGGAATCTCGTCGTTGTTTTAGTTCCCTTGGACGACGCATGTTGTTGATGCGTACCAGCCAACCTCTATCACCACCAACGCACCCATGGTGACCGCGTCCGTGACGTCCCTTATGGCTTACTTAGCTTATTTTGAGGTTTTTAATAGACATTACTTTTTTTGATACTTTCCATATTTAGCATGTTATATTTTTAGCACTTACTATTTTGGGATATTTCTACTTTGAGCATGCGTGTGTCTTATGTGAGAGCACCGACCCATTAAGGTTTCATTAGGTTTCTTACGGCCCAAGTCCGAGAGCTTGGCTATATAAGTACTCTTGCTCCTATGTCTTTGATTCTCACGTTTAATTGCATAAGTTTATGAAAGTTGAGGTCTATCTCCTTGCTTGAGCCTAGACGTCACCCCCTATTTTGCTGTGGTTTATCTTTCTATCAAACTCGTCTCTTCGAGTCCAAAACTCATATCTTTGAGTTCAAGAAACGATCATCATTTTGATCGTCACCAAGATCCTCTCTTGGATCTCATCCGGCCATCTCTTTGGTCGCACTACACTCGATCTCTTTCGAGTGTCTTTAACTGATTTCCTCTCGGGATTTTGTGCAATTCATCAAGGGTGTGCACCCTTTGCTTCCACGGCATCCACGAGAGAAAAGCCATCACTTTTTCGAGCAAGAAACCTTGAAGGCTTGCGAAGACGAAAGCTTGTCACTTGGCTTGGCTTAGTTGCGTTCCCGGGCACTTGCGATCGACTCAATAGAGACTTTGGCATCAACTGGTACTAGAGCCACTGTCAAGTTAAGTCTTTCCTTTTCAATCAACTCTTTAAATCCCGCTCGTATCCCTCCACCCACCATCACCATTAAAACTCCCAAAGCCGAACTCGAATTCTGCCCAGATTTCGTTCATTTTTTTTTGCCTTTTCAACAATTTTATTTCATAATCTTATAGAGAATTTCGATACAAGGCTGTTCATATAAAGTTCATCCAAAACGGACATTGTTTGACCCCTCAAAAGGCCAAAATACGCACCATTTGCCACCGCCAAACCCTAACCCTCCACGCACCCCCTAGCCGTGCCCTAATTCGGCCCCCTATCCCTTTCCCTTCCCAAAAGATTTGATTCCCATAAAATCTTATACTTTTCTTAATAAATCATATCTTATATTTTCTCTCTCCTAAATCAACAAGAAGATAATTTGCTTTATTAATTTCCTTATTTAATATTGCTTTTCTTTTCTTGTTAATTATTCCATATTTTTGCTTCTATCTACACCAACCGATCAAGTTGACTCCTCCTCACGAGTAGCCAATTTCAACTCAGCCGAGCGTTGATTTTTTGGGTTGCTTTGAGTCAAGGATTTGACTTGACCGGATGGTCCCTCCTTGGTGCCTTGATTCTCGTTTTGTGTTATGGCTTATATAGGTACCACCACCTTGGATCGCTCCCGCCATGATTCAAGCTTGCGCCTTCGGTACATTACCGGATGTGACGGCCCAGACGCGTTCCTGGAATGGACCCGAAACATGGTGAATTTCTTTAGCCACCGCGATTATGATAAGTTTGAGTAGCTCGACGTTGCCATCAAGTGCTTCACTGGCTACGCCCTCAAGTGGTGGTCCTGGCTTGAGTTGGATCGATAGGAGCGTGGTTGGGAACCCGTCATCACTTGTGAGCAGCTTGTGTACGTCATGACCCGACGCTTTGACCCAGAGGTTGACGTCGAGGTTCACGCAGCTCATACACATCGTCGGTCCAGGCCTCAACGCGCCACACGAGAACTCCCAGTGCACTACCAAGAGAGCCCTAGCGTGCCACACCGAACACTCCCCAATGCGCTATATTGAGCGTGCCCCAACGCACTCCCCCGAGAGCCCTAGCACGCGCCCCCATGAGCACGCTCCAGCGCGCCCCATGGAGCTTACGCCAGCAGCGTCGATTGCGACTCTAGCGCCCGCTCCTTCCGCGATGCCAAATCCAGCTCCAACTACAACACTCGTCCTAGCATTGGCGCCATCTGCGACGCCCGCCCCAGCTCCATCAACGACGGCCACCTCGGTGCTCAATGCAACGTTCGTGCCTGCGCTTTCTTCCCCAATGGAGACCGCCCCCGCCTAGATGCCTTGCGCGACGATCGTCTCGGTGCCCAGCACGATGACCGCACCAGAGTTTGACACGCCTTTTGCTCCAGTCCCATTGGTGCCGCTCTCGCCAACTTATGTCTTTGGCGCGCTGTGATGTGACCTTGTCCGATGGAAATACCACAATTCGTGTCGAGGATCCAATGAATGCGTAGTGGGGCGTTACAACTCGTCGGAAAGGGGAGTGAAGATGGCGGAAGCAGGGGATAAGGGGAGGCAGTGGACTACTGACGGCGGCGCTAGGGTTCCGACGACAGTGGTGGTGGTGAGACGGTGACACGAGGCGGCGGATGGGTGACTGGCGGTGTTCGGTGGTTGCACACGGTGGTGGAGATGGGGGCAGCCGTGAAGATGATGGGGATTAGGGTTAGGGTTTGTGTTTGGTTGCAGATAAGTGATGGATAACCGAATCGATGCGTCAGGATAGTTCGACTAGAAACGCAAAGATAGATAATTAACGCGCCAGGATAGTTCAACTTGGAAATGCGTTAATTGATGACGTCGAGGCCCGGGATTTAGGAGATTACTCAACTGTAAACAAAGCACTATTTCGACGTAAACTGAAATAAAATACAATAGTTCCTATTTATACTAGAGAGTTGACCTAATGGGCCGGACTCTCTAGTTACTAAATCTGGCGGCCCATTTAACATAAATGGAAACCACCCAGAACTAGCAGCTACTAAAAATAGAAATACCGTAAATAGAAAGTACTAAGGAAGTAATGTCTAGAAACCATAAGAACTAGAAATAGAAAGTCTCCTAAATCTTGCTCGGGGTAGATGTAGTTGTAGAGGAGTCTCAAGGCGGATGTCTCATGGCGTCTTCCTCCTTTGTAGCTGACATGGAGGGAAGGGTCACATCACCCTCCCCCACTTGGTTGTGAAGCGTCCCCGCTTCACCCTCATTAGGCTTGGGCTCAACATATGGTTATAAATCAGCGACGTTGAACGTCGGATGGACCCCATACTTGTCCGGGAGCTCGAGCTGGTAGGCATTTTAGCCAATTGGTCTGAGGACTCGGTAGGGACCATCACCCCGTTGGTCGAGCTTAGACTTGCGTTCGGGAGGGAATCGCTCCTTCTGCAAGTGAAGCCAAACCAAGTCGCCTGGGGCGAAGATCAAGCGTCGCCTACCCTTGTTCTGCTGTGCTGAGTACTGCCGCGCACGCTGCCCAAGCTGAGTGCTCCTCCATCCTGGCAACTCTTGAGGATGCCTGTCCACCCGCAAGTCCTGCAAAAAAGACGAAAAACTCGGCGAAAGGGCAAGCTCTGACATAGTAGTGGGACAAGGAGTAGAACTATCAAGGACACAAGGAAACTTGCCTGGAGGAGGTACGCATATTAGCGATCTACGCTCACAAGTGCCACGTAGAGGCGAAGCAGGTGGCACATTGTCGCCTCGACAGGGAGCTCGATTTCCTGTCGTGTTCGTTGTAGAACGCACAGGAGTAGGCAAACTGGTGGTGGCGGAGCTGCCCGTCGGGTCTAGTGCGTCAGGTGGCTTTCGTCCCGAGGCCTCTATCGTCTTTTGGCGCTGTCGGTCAGCCATATCCTGCAAAATCTCATGCGGAGTCATAGGTGAGAGTGTCACGCGCTTCCCGTGGTAAGTGAACATGTAAGTGTTCAAATACCCGTCGTGAAGCACGCGATGATCATATTGCCACGGACGTCCCAAAAGCAAATGGGTAGCATCCATGGAGGTAACATCACAAAGCACAATGTCGCTATATGGACCAATGGAAAAAGAAATAAGACACTGTTGCGATACTTTGTTACCTGAGTCATCCGAGATCCATTGAAGGACATATGGAACGGGGTGCGGTGTAGTCGGAAGGTTGAAATGTTGCACAACCTTCTCATTGATGATGTTGCAACACGACCCCCCATCAATGATCACACTCAGCGATGTATCCTGAAGTCTGCATCGAGCATGAAACAAGGTCTCTCGTTGCTCAGGAAGGGCTCCCTCCTTGACGCTTAGCAAGCGTCTAGAGAGCAAGGCAAGGCGATATGCCTGGTCATCATGGTGGTCGGCAGTGCCGACCACACAACCATCAGCATCGGCTATAAAGACGCTTGTAGGGTCAGCCTCGACGTCATCCGCATCGCCGTCGTCATAGCTCTCATAGCCTGCAGAGATGGAGGAGAAGAGGACCTTCTTTGCATTAGGGCAATCTCTCTGGTAATGCCCTCTTCCCCCACACTTAAAGCACTCCAGATCCCGAGCTCGGTCAGAACGAGCAGTCTCTGAAGTTGGCGGTTGCGGACGGCGAGCAAGAGCAGGCGGGGCTGATTGCTGCGGGATCAAGCCAGACGCAGTACCTGTGCGGCTGTGGTCCTGTGTAGGCACACTAGAAGAAGAAATAGAGTTAGTGCCAGAACCCGAATGGAAGGGTCTAGGACCATATCTGGAGGATTGTGAGGACTGCCATGGTTGCTGCTTTTGACGCAGATGCTGAAGATAGAACTTCTGCGTAGTGTGCATGACATTGTTGAGGTCCCGAATGGGCAGGACGTCAACCTGATCCTGGATTGGCTGGTTAAGCCCAGTGATGAACCTTGTGCGCAAGGTGCCCAGAGCAACACTAACGCCAGCCTTGAAGTACATGTCCTCGAGGCGAGCGAAGAACTCCTGTGGCGAATCTGTGCCCTGTAGCGCACGAGCGATCTCAGTCCGCATATGCTCCTTGTAAGTGGAAGGCACATACTTCCGAGTCATGATGTACACGAGCTGATGCCACTCAGTAATGGGTGCCCAACCTATCCGGTAATGCTGTTGCGTAATACGTTGCCATCACATTTGTGCAGCTCCCTCAAAATATAGAGTCACGAGATCTACCTTCTCATGCTCAGGGATATTCAAATGGCACAAGACGTGCTCTGTGTTCTGCACCCACTCAAGAAAGATAGAAGGATCATATATACCATAGAAGTATTTTATTTTTACCTTCACGTCTCGGCGTTGGACTGGTGGATATGCATGGAAATCCGGAAACCGAGGTGTAGGGTCCGCCAACTGCCCGAAGTGACGAGCGCCATACTGTGGTGGAAAGCGAGCAGGATGTCGCGGACGTTGTGGGGTGGCAGCCGGGCGCTGAGGCTGGCGAGCCGGCTGGTGGCGCCTGGGCTGGACAGCGTGCCAATAGGCCTCCTGATTATGAGGCAGCAAAGGAGACGGCACATAGCTGGACCGCTGGTGCTGAAGCTCAGGAGGATCTTGGAGAGGAGCATGAAAACCGGCAGCATATCCAAACTGACCCTCATCCTCCTTAAGGTCGTACTCATCAAACTGATCCTCCTTATCAGAATAAAGAGGAGTGCAGACACTCTGATGATCCTGGAAAGCATCAATATCAAATGGCACAGAAGTGGATGGCCGTTGTTGACGTTGACGCTGTCGCTGCTGCAGATGGGAACCAGACGGCTGGTGGTGGGGGCGACCTGTAGCAGGCTGTAATGTCGATGAGCGGCCTTGCCTATGTCGACCACTAGAATGAACCTGATCGTCCTCATGTTCCTCCTGGGAACTCTCATCATCGGCCTCTACAGCTTCAGGGTTCTCTTCCTGGATCACTACCTGCGCAGACCGTCGTTGTCGACGATGCCGCGAATCTACAATGCTTTCTCTCTGCGACGCCAGGTGTTTCAGATGACCTGGATCCGATTTGGAGGGAAGCATCACATCTTTACCCTTCGCCTTTTCCAGTGAGATGACGCCTAACTCATCTGCCTGTAGCTGACCCTGAGCAGAAGCTATCGTAGTGATCGGGACCGGTTGCTGGCAAGCTAAGAGCTCTTCATTCTGACGCTGGAGTTCGGCTATCTGCTCTTCTCGTGCCTTTTTTCCAGCAAGCAGCTCTCGGAGCATCCTTTAGTCAGCAGTCTCTGTGCCTGTCTCGCGGGTGGTATCACCTTCTGACATGGTACCTGACAGCAAGAAATGACAAACCACAGGATCAAGGCGAACAACAACAGTAACAGAGAAGCAACAAATAGGTAAGCAGAACCGAACTCAACAAGCAATCACTCTGGACACTAATCTGGCTGGCCGTGTGGGCGGATACGAGCAGGCTAAAGCAACTCACACAACAATCAACAAAATCAAGGCAATGCTCAACAAAGAAAATGTCGAAAGTAGATATGCAAGGATATAAGCACAGAAGTCAGCACAACACAGTCAACCAAGATATGCAACCTAGACAGTGAAAGAGATAGAAGACGGTAAATGAATCACTTGCGATGATGGTAATTGAAGGTGCCGGAAACAAGACCGGGATCTCCCTTCGTGTGCTGCGTAGAGATGCACTTGCCTTATTTTGGCTTTTGTGGTCTCGATTTTTTTATTTTTTTTATAATCTACGAACAGCTACAGTGCGGTCACAGAAACGAACAATTACAGCAAGTAGTGCACCAAAAGTTTAGCAGAACCGCGAGCAACAACGCAACAGCCCAACAATTTAGCAAAATGCACAGAAATGTTCAACAAACGCACAGAAACGTTCAGCAAATGCACAGAAAACATTCAGCAAACGCATAGAAATGCAGCAGCAAAAATAAAATAAAATGCAGTGATTCAAGTGGGAAAATAAGGAGATTGAGAAGATGTGGATTGTTGTCGCAAACAAGGCAAATACAGTTGCAAGCTAACTATTTAAGCCTATATGCAAGCGAATCTACAATAAACACAATCACAACCAAGAAAAACAGAAATTGCAGAAAAACTGTGTGAAGTGGTTCGGTTGTGCAGAAAATAATTTTTTTTGTTGGGTTTTGATGATGGTTGAATTTCTCAACCACCGAACCTAGGGTTTTTGTTGTTTTTTCAGATTCAGATTGCAAGGGAAAAAAATTATGTGGTTCCTAGAGCAAGACCTAGGTTTTTTTTTTTGGATGCAGGAATTGATTTACAGAAGCGAATGAGTGATTGAACGAAGAGTCAGAACGACTTACGCGATTCGTAGGCTCTGATGCCAGTTGATGTGACCTTGTCCGATGGAAAGACCACAATTCATGCCGAGGATCCAATGAATGCGTAGTGGGGCGTTACTACTCATCGGAAAGGGGAGTGAAGATGGAGGAAGCAGGGGATAAGGGGCGGCAGTGGACTGCTGACGGCGGCGCTAGGGTTCCGGCGACAGTGGTGGTGGTGAGACGGTGACGCGAGGCGGCGGATGGGTGACTGGCGGTGTTCGGCGGCTGCACACGGTGGTGGAGATGGGGGCAACCGTGAAGATGATGGGGATTAGGGTTAGGGTTTGTGTTTGGTTGCGGATAAGTGATGGGTAACCGAATCGATGCGTCGAGATAGTTTGACTAGAAACGCAAAGATAGCTAATTAACGCGCCAGGATAGTTCAACTTGGAAACGCGTTAATTGATGACGTCGGGGCCCGTGATTCAGGAGATTACTCAACTGTAAACAAATCTCTATTTCGACGTAAACTGAAATGAAATACAATAGTTCCTATTTATACTAGAGAGTTGACCTAATGGGCCGGACTCTCTAGTTACTAAATCTGGCGGCCCATTTAACATAAATGGAAACCACCAAGAACTATCATCTACTAAAAATAGAAATACCGTAAATAGAAAGTACTAAGGAAGTAATGTTTAGAAACCGTAAGAACTAGAAATAGAAAGTCTCCTAAATCTAGCTCGGGGTAGATGTAGCTGTAGAGGAGTCTCAAGGCGGATGTCTCATGGCGTCTTCCTCCTTTGTAGCTGACATGGAGGGCAGGGTCACATCACGCTTCCCCACCCCAACTTTGTCTCTAAGAAGGGCAGATGTGCCATTGTGGTTCATCTGTTGTTCTCCCTCTTACCTATACGCTCGAAGCGAGAACGCTTCGAATCTAAGAAGGGGAGAATGATGCGTACCTGCCAGCCTCTAACACCAGCAACGCACCCATGGCGACCGCGTCTATGGCATCCCCCATGGCGCGTCTTATTGGCATGGCTTACTTAGCTTATTTTGAGGTTTTTAGTAGACATTACTATTTTTGTTACTTTCCATATTTAGCATGTTATATTTTTAGCACTTACTGTTTTGGAATATTTCTACTTTGGGCGTGCGTGTGTCTCATGTGAGACAACCGACCCATTAAGGTTTCATTAGGTTTCTTGCGGCCCAAGGCCGAGAGCTTGGCTATATAAGCCTTAATCCTATGTCTTTTTATTCTCACGTTTAATTTCTTAAGTTTATGAAAGTTGAGGTTTATCTCCTTGCTTGAGCCTAGGCATCACTCCCTATCTTGCTGTGGTTTATCTTTCTATGTCTATTCGAGTCCAAAGCTCATATCTTTGAGTTCAAGAAACGATCATCACTTTGATCGTCACCCAGATCCTCTCTTGGATATTGTTTTGGGGCGAAAAGATCGAACGACCTAAATCGCCTTAGACGGGGTAACTAGTCGATTGGGTGATAGAAAACAATCCAAACCAAATAAATAATAGGCAAACAAAGAATAAATGTAGAATAGCGAGATGATTTTATTAGATGTCGTGTTAATCTTATCGAATCGAGATACAACTTATCGTAGTAAGACAAGAGATTGGGTAGGACTCGACCGATGGTTTTCAGGTTGCGACCGGTGACGAATCAGCGTGGATGACTCTCGGAGAGCTAAGCTCGGAGCATATATGTTGTTCTGATGTATTTCTGAGCGAGAATGCTTGTGTGTCGCGTAATTGAAGTCGGAGGTCGATGACGTCTCCCCTCTTGATTGCATTGGTGAAGCGGGGTGCTCCGCGTGGAGGGTGAGTTGCCTTTTGTTTGTGCTCTTTTCTTTTTCTTTCGTTCGACCGGGTTTTCTGATTATGTGTCATGCTGTTGTGTGAGACTTCAGTCTTTCCAGTACCTCTTGGGGGCATACTCCAGTGTCAAGGCAATGGTCGTTAAGGCTGAGGACATGGCTGCTAGGTCAGAGTCCGACCTTGCGTCCTTGAGGACCAAGCTGGAGGGAGCGGAGAGTCATTGCCGTGAGATTGAGCGTCGCCTCACCAGGGAGTTAAAAAGCTATCAAGGGGAGTTGGTCGCATGTTGGAAGGAGTTTGAAGAGTGCCGGTCAGGCATTGAGGAAGAGGTGAAGCGGGCTCGGATTGCGGATGGCCAGATTGCTGGTGACGTTGGGGCCTTTTATGCGGTGAAGTCGCACATCGAGATGATCGAAGAGTTCAACGAAGGCAAGCATGAGCTCTGGGATCTGAAGGCAGAGAAGGAGACCTTGGACTCCATGTTCCCAAATGGCGATCCTGGTCAGGAGCTGTTTTGCTTGGCCGGCGTCGGAGAAGAAGTCGTGGATGAGGGCATCGACGAGGATGAGGCCCACTCTGGCGATGTCAAGACGACTGACGAGGTAGCCTCTCTGGAGCCAGCCCCTGCTGAAGGTAACACCGTTGTCCCCGACGCCTGATTTGTTTTCTTTGCGTATTTTGACTTCGTTTGCCCCACCTGTGTGTGGGTTTGAATATTATGTGTTTTGGTGACCCGTCCACCCTCGCGGGTCACGTATTTGTATAAAAATGCTAGTACTTTTATTTAATGCAATTTGTCTTTACATATAAGATCGTACGTTTGCTTGTTTTGTACATGTCGTCAAACGTTCAAGAGAATTGTCGATGACGTTTTGTGTTTGATGTGTCGGTTTCGCCCGTGTGCTCCGTCGAGTGGGGCTCCCCGTATGTATGTGTGTAGAACAGGACTGTGAATGTTCGTATGTGTGTTAGTCATGACTGTATGTTGGGGAGGTAAGCAATATGTTTTATTGCGTAAATGTAATAAGGTGTTGTACCTTATGTTTTGTGTAAGGCAGGCGGTGTGCCGACGTGCCTGTGTTGTCATCTCCCCGTGTTCCGATCGATCGTGTAATGTAATGTGAGCGCTTTTTGCGGATGACTGGATCCAATGTGAATGTTGTTCTGCATTTGTGTTTTTGTAAGGAGGAAGTCCTCGCTTAGTGTCAGGTGATAACATGTAAAAGAAGATAGCGATGTATATGCGATAGATAGCAATGTATAAAATTGTGTGATGTTTTTACCTCATTGGTTCAGAAATGGTATAGCTTTAGATGTGCTGCGTTCCAACTTCTCGGGATCGGTCGTCCGTCCTTGTCTTCTAATTGGTATGCTCCCTGTCCGGTGAGTTCGGTGATTAAGTAAGGTCCTTCCCATTGTGGTGCTAGCTTTCCGTCGGATGGGTTCTTGGTATTCTGAAATTTTTTCCTTAGGACCCAGTCTCCGACCTTGAATGCCTTGATCCGAACGTTCTTATTGTAACTCCTTGCGACCTATTGTTGAAATCTGATCATCCTGATTCGGGCTCTTTCCCTGATCTCATCCACTGTGTCCAGGTTGTGGGTTAGTTCAATGTCATTTTGCTCGTTTGTCTGAAGGTTGCAACGAGCGGTCGGAACCAGTAACTCGGTCGAGATGACCGCCTCACTCCCGTAGACGAGAGAGAAAGGTGATTGTCCGGTTGCATTCTTTAGAGTGGTCCTATCGGACTAGAGAATGAGTGGGAGTTCGTCTGCCCATTTGCCTTTAGCCCCAATGAGGCGTTTCTTGAGGTTGTTGATAATGATTGTGTTACTGGATTCGGCCTGTCCGTTGGATTGTGGATACCGAGGTGTGGACATGACCAATTTGATGTTCCATTGGTCGCAGAAGGCTCGAGTCTTATGACTGATGAATTGGGAGCCATTGTCGCACACGATTTCTGATGGGACGCCAAATCTGCACAAGATATTGTGTTTTATGAATGAAATGACATGTTGATCTTTTACCTCTCTGTAGGCTTCTGCTTCGATCCATTTAGAAAAGTAGTCCGTCATGGCAAGGAAGAAAACTCTTTGTCCCGACGCGGGCGAAAGCTTCCCGACAATGTCCATTCCCCACCTCATAAAGGGCCATGGAGCCAAAGTCGGATGGAGGAGCTCTGAGGGTTGATGATGGACGGGTGCATGCCGCTGACAGGCGTCACACTTCTTGGTGTATTCCATAGCGTCTTTGTTCATCGTTGGCCAATAGTATCCATTTCGTAGGGCTTTTCCCGAGAGGCTTCATCCGCCGATGTGGTTGCCACACTCTCCTTCGTGTAACGATTGCAAGATACGTCCGACTTCTGGGGTCTTGAGTCATCGTAGGAGTAGCCCTGTAACAGATCTTTTGTACAAGATGTTTTCTATGATATCGTAAGAGAGTGTTTGTACCTTGAGCCTTTTTGCTTCTGTCTTTTCGTCGGGCAGAATGCCGTCTTTTAACCATCTGATGTAAGGCATCATCCAGTCGTCATTGGTGTCGACGATGTCTTCTTCTGGTCGGTCGCCTATTTCCATGGCGACTAGTTCTTCAAGCGGTGTTGTTGACTCGACGGATGTCCTTGGGACGGTTGGCGTCATGATGTGGGCCAATGGTATGTACGGAAATTCTTTCGGGTCTAAGGCGGACCCTAGGTTGGCGAGTGCGTCAGCTTGGGAGTTAAGATCCCTGGGTACCTGTCTGATGTCGAATGCTTGGAATTGTCTGATCAGCTTCTTTGCTACTTCTGTAACACCCCCAAAACTTAACCCTTTTGGAAATGTATTACCGCCAGTGACCCCAGTGTTCCTTACCGAGATCACCCAAGACTTTACCGTTTAAATACAAATCATGAAATACAATGATACAAAATGATAACCTTATTCATATAAAACACGAGTCCCGGGATTACATCCCAATCCCGAATAGGACAAACACAGAGTTTAAATAAATTACAACGGAAATCTCAAAAAAGGCACAGCGGAAAACTTTTAAAAGATATTACAAAAAGGGTTGTGATCGTAATGATCACCTGCCCAAGGATCTCAACCTGATTAAAAGAAATTATTGAAAACGTCGGAAAACCCACCGTCGACTCCATAGTCCTTCTAGTCTTCTCATCTACACTCCATCTGATGTGCCGAATCGAACGGATGACACCAGCCCACATGCGGAGAACAAAGTTCATGGGTTAGTCTACTTAAATAGACTAGCAAGGGTAAAAAGCAGAGTGGTTCGAGTGATCGAAACCGTTTACTATCATTGTCTCTCAAATAATAACCGAAGGGACGATACATAACCCGACACTTTCACGGAATAACAACAAAGGTATGCATGAGAGAAGATTCTGGAAGACTTCATCTTCACAGAAATCGACTCGAAAAGAGACTCCAAGAGATTGAGTCTTTAGGGAAATATGACAAATCTGGAATGTTTAACAGAATCAAACCACAATGATTTAAAAGTTGACTGAGATGCTTTGGTTCACGACCAACCTCATCGCATACAGCGAATCCAGATCGGAAAGAGAACGTACTACATTCAAGTCGAGACAAGCTTTCCTAGCTGCACTATGACTTAGCTGCACTACTCGCCAAAGGTTTATTAATCATGTGCACTCGGGCACATATCTTATTTAATTACAAAACACACATTACTGAAACACATTAATGTTATTAAGAGCGGCACACAGCTTAAATCTCAGGGTGACAATCATGTCAACCCAAATTAAAACACACACAACCCACACGCGGGACTTATCATTATGCCTAGCAAGGCGCTTAAAACACTTCAGATCCTTACATGTGGATAAGAAGCATAGGTCATGACCCTTAAATTATTCGGCAATAACCCCGAGGAATATTATGATTTAAAGAAACGATAAATCCTTACTTGGATTAGCGTTCCCACGAATATTAAATTATAAAGAAACGACTAATCCTTACTTGGATTAGCGTTCCTACGCACATTAAGTTATAAAGAAACGACTAATCCTACTTGGATTAGCGTTCCTACAAACACTCGTGTTAACTAAACAGTCTAACACATCAATTATTCACATTAAAGCCATCCAGGCAAACGACTTAAACAAAGAGATAATAGAAACAGCTAATCCTTACTTGGATTAGTTTTCCTATTAATCTACATAAATGACCGGAAGGCGATCACAGATAATAGCGTCGTTCTAGCAGATATACAACCTATTATATGATTTTCCAAAACAGTTTATAAAACCTTTTTCCAGACAAACACATATAATCATTCCAAATTAATTACTCAGATAAACAGCTGATAATTAATGTAAATATGGAACGATGAGCAAGAGCGAACCGCCACTTGCCTTAGTCCGCAGATCTGGAACAAAGCAGAGACAACGGGATTCCGGGCTCGACACGCGTATAGCTCCACTAGCATAAACACCTTCGAGTCGACCCAAAAAGGAACCCTAGGTTAGATTCGACAAAGAATAGTATGAATATACGAAAGGACGAAAGAAATCGAAGGATACGAGACCCGATCGAAGGTCTCGGAAGCCAACGCACAACTCCCGGGCAACTACCCTTCACGGCCGGCCACCAACAATTGCGGCGGGCGCCGCCACCATCACGGCGGTCGCCGCCACCATCACGGCGGTCGCCGTCTCAAGCACGGCGGGCGCCGCTCATCGGCTTCCTCCACGGCGGCACCAAGAACTTCACGGCGGTCGCCGGCCACAACACAGCGGTTGCCGTCCCCAACACGGCGGTCGCCGTCCACAACACGGCGGTCGCCATTCCTGGCGGCGGTCGCCGTCTCCCTGGCGGCGGTCGCTGTGCCTGGCGGCGGTCGCCGTCTCCCTGGCGGCGGTCACTGTCGCTGAACAGAAACTTAAAAACGGACGAGAAATCTTACCCGCGACGCTCGATTTGGTTCGCCTTTCGCCTTGCTTGGATTCTAGGCTTCTAAGGGCCTTCCAAGTCTCCTTTGGCCACCGAGAACGACACCAAACGAGCCTCCAACGATCCACGAGAGCTTTCCGAGAGAGAGAGCGTTTTTCTTTGGGAGCGTTTTTGAGAGACGAGAAATGGACAGCGTAATGACGTTTTTCACACCCTTTCTAGCTTCACCCATGTCCTCTATTTATAGGCAAAGATGAGGCTTGTTGGGAGCCAAAAAGCCTTCCAATTGTGCCCTTGGGTATTAACCCATGGTTAATCCATTTGCACCTCTTGGGCAATAACCAATTGGGTAGAGATTTGGTATTAATCTTAACTTGCGATAACAAAAGTCGTACACGAACGAGTATAGACTTCCAACAGGTCTTAACTGTATAATTCTTCACTGAGAAAAATATTACAGATACAGAGCACATTACAGAATGTCTCCGACTTTCTGAATTAAATCCGACGTACTAAACGGGTGTTCGGGAAAATTCCAAAAATTCGCAGAATAATCCTTACAGAATTACGGGGTATCACATCACCTCCCCCTTAAAATAAGTTTCGACCCCGAAACTTGCATTAAGCCAATGAGGATACTACCTCAACACCAATCTTACCACCTGGATCCAACATCCTTAATCACTTCATCCTTGAAATGGATCACACGAGATATCATTCTTAATTCCTTAGGATATCATTCTGAAAATGATTCATCCTCCTTAATGCTCATGGCACAAACTCACGCATGAGAGATAACTCCTGATCTCTCCGAACAAAACTCTACAAGTTCATTCCCTTTCCTTAAGAAATCTCGGAAGAACTCAGCGTATGAGATAACGCTTACCACAGTACTCCTTAGATGTATATAGACAATTCTCCTTACTGAATCTTTAATACATCGGGATCATCAACATATCCTTAACTGCAACCTTTCCTCTTAACATGACCGCTTCACCACTTAATCTTCCTCAAAGAGCTGCATCCGATCTTATAGATGACATACTCTATGTATGAAGAAGAATCTTAGGAGTGGATTTAGATTTAAACAGCAGAGTCGACCTTGGGATTAACCACAAGGGACGAACATCTAAGTTGTCCACAAAACTTCACCACCATAAGTCCGACAGTCTTTATCCTTACTTGGCATAAGCTGTTCTCGACACTTACGAGGTTTCGTATGAACAACTAATTCGCGATGATAACTCATTCAGAAATTTTCCAAAACACGGAAACACTTCATTAACATCCAAACATTACATTAATTGACAAAAGTCGACCAGGCAGATCTTAACACCACGGAGATTACCGACACACGTCGTTACTCCTTAATCTTAAAGAAAGTCTTAACACAAATACAACTTAATGGATCAGGGTTCTTCTCCGTTGGCTTGACTCATTATGAAGAGTCGTTGCCCTTGGCCTGAAGACCCCATAGGCGCTTTGCCTTTATTACGAGCCATAGACTGCTCAAGAGTGGATACCACTGGCCTTGGGTCTTGTCCACCTCCAACATTTGACGCCTGATAAGACTGCATTGGTCCCTGACCCTTCAGTCTGCAGTACGTTTTTATGTGGCCTTCTCTTCCACAATTATGACACATCCTCTTGTCCTTTTGGCAAACAAAACTTTTATGCCCTTCTTCACCACAATTGTGACACTGAATTGCTCTGCCGCTCCAACCTGAGCCTCTGGCAGAGTCTGACTGAGTTGTCTCGGTCTTAGTACGACCAGACCTTTCAAACTTGGTAGGCGATGCCGGTCGTTTGAATGAACCAACCTGGCGATCCTGTTGCCCACCCTTTCCCTTAACTTGCTTCTCCCTCCTAAAGGCAGACTCCTCCAATGTGACTTCCGTCTTGTAGGCTGCATCAACATATTGCTCTAACGTAGTACAGCCATGACGCAACATTAGAGGCTTGATCTCTGGATTCATCCATCCATGGAAGTACCAGATCTTCTGCTCCTCGGTTGACACCTCAGGTCCAGCGTACTGCATCAAGTGATTGAACTTAGCTGCGAGCTCAGTCACCTTTAACCCATCAGTCTGCGGGTACAGAAATTCCTTATGCTTCTCCTCCCTCATAGCTCGGGAAAAGAAACGATCGGTCATCTTGGTTTTGAACATGCTCCAATTCAGCTCGGGATGTTCAGCCAGACCGGTGCTCTCCCACCATTCGCTAGCCACATCCTTGAGTTGAAGAGAGGCAATGTGCACTTTCCCAGCCTCAGTGCAATTAATGTTCCGGAGCAACCGCTCCATATGTGAGAACCAATAGGTCACCCTGACCGGTTCTCCAGTACCGTCATAGCTGTCAGGCCTCATTGAACTCACGGCTTTTAACGCTTGCCCGTAAGTTCCTCTGTTTCTGACAACATTGATCTGAGGTACTTGCTCCACTGACTCCTCAACTTCAGGAGTAGTTTGAGGAACTGGACCACCTTGAGCTTGTGGTGCAACTGGTCGCATAACATCTGTGATTGCCTGCATGACAATTCCTCGAATTGCCTCCACTGCTGCAGCATCAAACATCATCAGAGCGTTGGCCTGAGCTTGGCCATTGCCTCCCTGGTTATTGTTAAAGACAGACTCACGCTCTCCTGTTGGGTCTGCAACATTCCTTGCATTTGGTCTAGGGTCATTACTCGGCCCAGCACCAGCACGGATAACGTTCCTTGTGTTCACCATCTGTTTACCGATCAAATTCTAAGGATTTTATCACGTTAGTATCTTCTGATATACTTATTGTAATAAAATCAACTTAGAATAGATCAACTTGGTAATTTCTATTAATGAACTCAAACTGAGTTACTAGGTTCTACAACCTTAACTCAAAATGAGAGAACTGGGAATTCAAGCCTTATTGGGTATAGCGAAACCACCTTGGCTTCTCCCGGTTCCTCTGTAGAGAATAGAATGCACCCATATCATACGGGGTAACGGGGAAGGAATTAGTCTTTCTAGATATAGAAGCAAACTTACTATATCAGACCATATAGAAGACAGGACTATGAACGGTGTTTTCAAACTCTTTTCACTTTGAAAATTCAGAGCCCTTCTTAAAGCATTTTCAAAAACGGATAAATGATTTATAAAAATCCCAAACCCGTTTTAAAACAACCTTTCGCTCTGATACCACAACTGTAACACCCCCAAAACTTAACCCTTTTGGAAAGGTATTACCGCCAGTGACCCCAGTGTTCCTTACCGAGATCACCCAAGACTTTACCGTTTAAATACAAATCATGAAATACAATGATACAAAATGATAACCTTATTCATATAAAACACGAGTCCCGGGATTACATCCCAATCCCGAATAGGACAAACACAGAGTTTAAATAAATTACAACGGAAATCTTAAACAAGGCACATCGGAAAACTTTTAAAAGATATTACAAAAAGGGTTGTGATCGTAATGATCACCTGTCCAAGGATCTCAACCTGATTAAAAGAAATTATTGAAAACGTCGGAAAACCCACCGTCGACTCCATAGTCCTTCTAGTCTTCTCATCTACACTCCATCTGATGTGCCGAATCGAACGGATGACACCAGCCCACATGCGGAGAACAAAGTTCGTGGGTTAGTCTACTTAAATAGACTAGCAAGGGTAAAAAGCAGAGTGGTTCGAGTGATCGAAACTGTTTACTATCATTGTCCCTCGAATAATAACCGAAGGGACGATACATAACCCGGCACTTTCACGGAATAACAACAAAGGTATGCATGAGAGAAGATTCTGGAAGACTTCATCTTCACAGAAATCGACTCGAAAAGAGACTCCAAGAGATTGAGTCTTTAGGGAAATATGACAAATCTGGAATGTTTAACAGAATCAAACCACAATGATTTAAAAGTTGACTGAGATGCTTCGGTTCACGACCAACCTCATCGCATACAGCGAATCCAGATCGGAAAGAGAACGTACTACATTCAAGTCGAGACGAGCTTTCCTAGCTGCACTATGACTTAGCTGCACTACTCGCCAAAGGTTTATTAATCATGTGCACTCGGGCACATATCTTATTTAATTACAAAACACACATTACTGAAACACATTAATGTTATTAAGAGCGGCACACAGCTTAAATCTCAGGGTGACAATCATGTCAACCCAAATTAAAACACACACAACCCACACGCGGGACTTATCATTATGCCGAGAAACAACGACGATTAATATTACACCGGGTGACCTTACGTTCACCCTGATTGCACTATACAGCGCTTACAATTTAATTATGTGCTTAACTGCACTTATCTTATTAAATTACAACACACACACACAGTGTTGAGGCTTTTAAGAATATTCCGAGAACACGGAAGTTATTAAGACACCGGGTGATCTTACGTTCACCCTGATTTGCACTGCCACAGCGCTTACAGTTTATTTTACAGGGTGACAGTTACGTCCACCCTAATGCACTAGCTAAGTGCTTAAAACACAGGACTGCAATTAAGCTCATCCACTGGCGCTAGCAAGGCGCTTAAAACACTTCAGATCCTTACATGTGGATAAGAAGCATAGGTCATGACCCTTAAATTATTCGGTAATAACCCCGAGGAATATTATGATTTAAAGAAACGACAAATCCTTACTTGGATTAGCGTTCCCCCGAATATTAAATTATAAAGAAACGACTAATCCTTACTTGGATTAGCGTTCCTACGCACATTAAGTTATAAAGAAACGACTAATCCTTACTTGGATTAGCGTTCCTACAAACACTCGTGTTAACTAAACAGTCTAACACAGCAATTATTCACATTAAAGCCATCCAGGCAAACGACTTAAACAAAGAGATAATAGAAACAGCTAATCCTTACTTGGATTAGTTTTCCTATTAATCCACATAAATGCCCGGAAGGCGATCACAGATAATAGCGTCGTTCTAGCAGATATACAACATATTATATGATTTTCCAAAACAGTTTATAAAACCTTTTCCAGACAAACACAGATAATCATTCCAAATTAATTACTCAGATAAACAGCTGATAATTAATGTAAATATGGAACGATGAGCAAGAGCGAACCGCCACTTGCCTTAGTCCGCAGATCTGGAACAAAGCAGAGACAACGGGATTCCGGGCTCGACACGCGTATAGCTCCACTAGCATAAACACCTTCGAGTCGACCCAAAAAGGAATCCTAGGTTAGATTCGACAAAGAATAGTACGAATATATGAAAGGACGAAAGAAATCGAAGGATACGAGACCCGATCGAAGGTCTCGGAAGCCAACGCACAACTCCCGGGCAACTACCCTTCACGGCCGGCCACCAACAATTGCGGCGGGCGCCGCCACCATCACGGCGGTCGCCGCCACCATCACGGTGGTCGCCGTCTCAAGCACGGCGGGCGCAACTCATCGGCTTCCTCCACGGCGGCACCAAGAACTTCACGGCGGTCGCCGGCCATAACACAGCGGTCGCCTTCCCCAACACGGCGGTCGCCGTCCACAACACGGCGGTCGCCGTCTCCCTGGCGGCGGTCGCCGTTCCTGGCGGTGGTCGCCGTCTCCCTGGCGGCGGTCACCGTCGCTGAACAAAAACTTAAAAACGGACGAGAAATCTTACCCGCGACGCTCGATTTGGTTCGCCTTTCGCCTTGCTTGGCTTCTAGGCTTCTAAGGGCCTTCCAAGTCTCCTTTGGCCACCGAGAACGACACCAAACGAGCCTCCAACAATCCACGAGAGCTTTCCGAGAGAGAGAGCATTTTTCTTTGGGAGCGTTTTTGAGAGACGAGAAATGGACAGCGTAATGGCATTTTTCACACCCTTTCTAGCTTCACCCATGCCCTCTATTTATAGGCAAAGATGAGGCTTGTTTGGAGCCAAAAAGCCTTCCAATTGTGCCCTTGGGTATTAACCCATGGTTAATCCATTTACACCTCTTGGGCAATAACCAATTGGGTAGAGATTTGGTATTAATCTTAACTTGCGATAACAAAAGTCATACACGAACGAGTATAGACTTCCAACAGGTCTTAACTATATAATTCTTCACTGAGAAAAATATTACTGATACAGAGCACATTACAGAATGTCTCCGACTTTCTGAATTAAATCCGACGTACTAAACGGGTGTTCGGGAAAATTCCAAAAATTCCCAGAATAATCCTTACAGAATTACGGGGTATCACAACTTCGAGGTAGGCTATCATTCTGACGTCTTTGGCATTGTACGACCCTTGTATCTGGTTCACGACTAGAAGAGAGTCGAAAATGAGTTCGATCTCTCGGACCCCTAGGTCGCGAGCCAGGATGAGTCCGAATATGAGTGCTTCGTACTCAGCTTCGTTGTTAGTTGCATCCCACTCACATCTGACGGCCTGAGCTATCTTGTCCCCTTGCGGCGATTTCAGTACGACCACTAGCCCTGATCCTCTGGCGTTTGACGCTCCATCTGTGTGGAGCTCCCATGTGCCTGTTTCATTCGTGGCGAGTAGTTGCGTCGCTTCTCTTGTGGCTTCTTGCTCTAGGGTCGGACTGAAATCGGCCACAAATTCGGCTAAGGCTTGCGACTTGATCGCTGTCATGGGCTCGTATTCGATGTCGTAGCCGCTGAGGTGTATAGCCCACTTAGTCATTCGTCCTGTGAACTCAGGTTTCCTCATGATAGCTCTCATGGGATGATTAGTGCGAACAATAATAGTATGGAATTTGAAATACGATTTGAGTTTGTTCGAAGCCATTACCAATGATAGTACGAGCTTTTCAAGTGACGAATACCTCGTTTCGGCTGGCAGTAGCGTCCGACTGACGTAGTATATTGGTGACTGCTTGCCATCTTCTTCTCTGACCAATACTGCGCTTACGACTGATTCTGACACTGCAAGATATAGAAATAAGGGCTCGTCGCCTTTAGGTTTGGTTAGCAACATGGGACTGGCCAGGTACTCTTTTAAGTTCTGGAACGCTACTTCGTGTTCTCCCGTCCATTGAAAGGACTTGTTCTTCTTAAGAGCGTCGTGGAAGGGTTTGCATTTGTCGGATGATTTGGAGATGAATCTGTTCAGAGCTATTATCCGACCTGTAAGCTTCTGTACGTCTTTGATGCATCGGGGGGATCGAAGGTTGATGAGAGCCTTGATCTGTTCTGGGCTAGCTTCTATTCCTCTTTGTGTCACCATGTACCCTAAGAACTTCCCTGAGGACACTCCGAAGGAGCATTTAGTAGGGTTTAGTTTCATGTTGTACCTTTTGAGCACCTTGAAGCTGTCGCGTAGATGGTCGATATGATCTTCTTTCTTTTTCAACTTGACCAACATGTCGTCTATGTAGACTTCCATCGTGTCCCCAATCTGGTCTTTGAACATTTTGTTGACTAGTCGTTGATACGTAGCCCCTGCATTTTTGAGACCGAACGGCATTACTTTATAGCAATAGATACCTTGGTTAGTGACGAATGCTGTTTTTTCTTGATCGTCGGGTTCCATGAGGATTTGATTGTAGCCACTGAAGGCGTCCATGAAGGTAAGCATTTCATGTCCCGCCATTGCATCGGCCATTGCATCGACCATGACATCGATGTGGGGTAGTGGGAATGAGTCCTTGGGACAAGCTTTGTTGAGATCTGTGAAGTCGATGCAGACTCTCCATTTGCCATTCTTCTTCTGGACTACGACCACGTTGGCTAAGCATTCAGGGTAGTGGACCTCTCTTATTTTTCATGTTTCCAATAAGCTTTTGACTTTGTCGTCGATTATCTTGTTTCGCTCGGGGGCGAACTTCCTGCGTTTTTGCTTGACAGGAGGATGAGATGAATCCACATTTAATTTATGAGTAATAATGTTTGGAGATATTTCGACCATGTCCTCATGCGACCATGCAAAACAGTCGACATTAGTCCTGAGAAAGTCAAGGAGTTGTTGTCTTGTCGAGTCATCCAAGTCTGACCCGACCCTTACCGTTTGATCTGGCTTTGAAGGATCTAGTGCGATCTCATCGAGTTTTTCCATTTCTGGTTCGGCGTATCGACTAGGTCATTCGCCGCTCTGTGGTTGCTATGCGGTCTTGTGTTTGATTGCGCTCTTCATAGAAGCGACGTAGCACTCCTTAGCGGTCCTTTGATCTCCTTTGATTTCTTGGACTCCCCACTCAGTGGGGAATTTGATGACTTGATGATATGTTGAAGGTACTGCCTTCATAGCGTGTATCCATGGCCTGCCAAGAATACAATTATAGGGAGACGGACAGTCTAGGACTAAGAATTTCACCTGTTGGTTGATTCCTCCAGCGTATATGGTTAGAATGATTTCGCCACTCGTATGCTTGACCTCACCGCTAAACCCGACCAGTGAGGTCGACATCTTGATTAGGTCGTTCTCAGTTAGGCCCATTTCTTTAAGAGCGTCAAGGGTCAAGAGGTTGGTCGAACTCCCTGTATCGATTAGTACTCTCCGTATTAAGCAATTACCAATGGATAAAGAGATTACCAGACCATCGTGGTGCCTATCCGACCCGTCGGAGTCGGACTCGTCGAATGTGACCGTCGGAAGGTTGTAAGTCTTCTTTAGCTTGAATTCTGATGATTCAGGCTTGTCTCCCTTGCTTTCCTTGGCGTGCCGCTTAGCCGCGGAGTATGTGTTTCCACATATGTCCGATCCACCTGAAATAGTGTTGACAATTTTTGTATGAATGGGAGATGGGGGTTTGTTCTGTTTTACCTGGTCTCGTCGTTCCATGGTAGCTTTTGCCCATTCTGAGATTACGTCGCGCAGGAGCCCCTATGAGAGCAGCCTAGCGACCTCCTTTCGCAAGGCGATGCACTCGTCGGTCGAATGCCCGTGGTCGCCATGGAATTCGCACCATCGGCTCATGTCCTTCTTGACGTCTGGTCGGTCTCTCTTTCAGGGCCATCTTACCTCTTTTCCATATTTGTCGAAACTCTTGACGAGCTCCGACACGAAAACGTTAAAGTTATAAGATTGGACTCTAGGAGGCAACACCGGACCGTCTCTCCAATCTTGTGACCTGTCTTGGAAAGAGTTTACCTGATTTGGTTCGTTTCGAATACGAGAATAGGGATGAGGACGCTTGTCTCGACGGTTGTCGGAGGGATTTTTTCGATCGGATGGATCGGATCCGTGTGAGGATTTACGCGACTCACGGTCCTCTTCCAATCTTACCTCGGCCATGGTCTTGGCCTGGACGTCTTCGAAGCTTTTGCATGGGTACTTGGTAATTTCGTCGTAAAGGTTGCTGTCTTTGATCAGTCCTTGTCTGAAGGCTTCAATGGAGGTTGTGACATCGCAGTGGGGGATCACCACTTTCTCCTTATTGTACCTGTTGAGATAATTCCTAAGAGGTTCGTTATACCTTTGTGTGACTCGGTAGAGGTCACTTGGCTGCTTTTCGAGCCTCCGACTACTGGCGAATTGACTTTTGAAGGAGTTGACCAGATCCACAAACGATGCAATCGTTCCCTGAGGCAAACGCATAAACCAAGTTAGTGCGGAACCTGCGAGGGTCATGCCAAAGCTTTTGCACATGACGGCCTCGCGGTTTTCCCTTGAAACAGATGCAACCATTAATTTTTGTTTATATATAGAAATATGGTCATCTGGGTCGCTGGTGCCGTCGAATGTCGCCATGCTGGGAAGATGAAACTTATTGGGGATCTCGACCCTGGCGATTTCTTCAATGAATGGGGATTCTTCGAATCCGTCGGTCGCTTCCCTCTCGATTGGCTGTGGGACTCCTGGAAGCCTGTTGAAGCGATCGTCGATCGTCTTCATGTGTTGGTCGAGCGTCTGCTGGAAGAGAGCCAGGACGTCTGGTGGATTGGTAACCTGTGGTTCGTCGATTCGGGCCCCTGCCGACCCGATCGGTGTGGAAAGAGTGACATGGTTAGTAGAAAACGGATGGGCAATAGGAGTTCGAGATGTACCCTCTGCGTATCCGGATCGTCACATGCCCAGGGGCGTTGGCTCGACGTTGTCCATGTCGAGGCGTGTTCGGACGTTGCTGTGGATGGGCATACTCCTAGATCCCGAAGCCATTGATTGTACCTGCGACTTAAGAGACTCATTTTCATGGGTTAGTTGTGCGATCTCGACTTTGGATTGGGTTGACAAAGCGGCTAGGGCTTCGGTCTTTTGGCGTTGCTGGGCTAGTTCCTCTTGTAGGGTGGCCATTTTCTGGGAAAGTTCTTGGAACTGGGTTGGAGTAGGATTTTCGATGGTGTTCCCTGCGGTTTGGGTTTCGTCTTCGAGACGTGGTTCTTCAGAGTTGGTAGGTGGGTCAATAGTCATGGTTGGAAAGTTTCGGAAGGGTGATCGGCAAGTCGCCCTACGGTGGGCGCCAAATTGTTTTGGGGCGAAAAGATCGGACGAGCTAAATCGCCTTAGACGGGGTAACTAGTCGATCGGGTGATAGAAAACAATCCAAACCAAATAAATAATAGGCAAACAAAGAATAAATTTAGAATAGCGAGATGATTTTATTAGATGTCGTGTTAATCGGATCGAATCAAGATACAACTTATCGTAGTAAGACAAGAGATCGGGTAGGACTCGACCGGTGGTTTTCAGGTTGCGACCGGTGACGAATCAGCGTGGATGACTCTCGGAGAGCTAAGCTCGGAGCATATATGTTGTTCTGATGTATTTCTGAGCGAGAATGCTTGCGTGTCGCGTAATTTGTGTTTTTCTCCTTCTTATCTTCCTCTTCGTCCAAATATGGTAAGTCTTTTTACTCCTCTTACCGTTATGTCTTGATCGTATACTTTATCTTCAATGCTGAGAGTAATGGCGAGGATTATGCCATTTAATCATTGTAATTACGGTGGCTTGAATGTTGTGGCCGTTGCGTGATCTGGGCATTTAATGTATGGCGAGATTCTTGCGATCCTGTCGGAGGGAATTTGACTAGATAAGTCTCGTCGCCTCCTCTGGGCTTTTCCCTTGTTCTTCCGATCTATCGTGGGCTTGGGCTTGATTTACTCGACACGTTCTCCCAGGGGAAGCCAGTTGTTCTTCCGATCTATCATTTGGCCATCTCTTTGGTCGCGCTACACTCGATCTCTTTTGAGTGTCTCCAATCGATTTTCTCTTGTGATTTCGTGCAATTCATCAAGGGTGTGCACAACCTTGATGAATTGCACGAAAGCCCCTCCGACGCTCAAGTCAGATATCACCAAGTGACGGTGGCTAGGGTTTTTTAGTAAATGAGAATTGTGGAGACTACGCTCTTGAGAAGAAGAAAAAAATCAGCATATTGAATTAGGTTTTGTTTAGCAGATTAAATACCCTACTATTTTTGGTAGAGCTCATTAAGAGGCTTGTTGGCCCCCTCATTAAATAATCCCAACAAGATCATACTAATAATTGACTTAAAAGTGATATAATAATAAATCAAATATGCATAATTTTACCACCTCAAAAGGTTTTTTAAAATACTTCTAGCAATTAGGAGGTGTTAGCTAGGTTCTTGCTCTACTTTTATCTATACGAATATAAGGAAATGGATCTCAGAAGAACAACGGTTCCCATACAAAATATAGTCAATACATGTACAGTATAAAATATGTGTACATTTAAGCAAAAACATCAACACTTTCTGAAATGCATTACTTTTGGTCTAAATGTGCTGAGATAGTCGCCGTCTGTTTTCGCAAGCAACCTTATATTATTTATGTCTTTTTGAAGGGTTTGCGCTTGCAATTCATTACACTCAATTTTAGTGAACTATTGAAGCTATCGATAGAGTACTGAATGCTGACAATGGAAGGTTACCGACTTTCGTGGATGCGGGGTCAAGATGTTCAGTTGAATAGCGTAAGGACTCTAAGATTACAGATGCCTTCGCCGGCTTTGATAGGCATACCATTGCAAGCAAATAAAGAAGAGAGCATACCTTTTTTTTCCTATTAGAGTCGCGAGCTACGAGATCACCCTGCTTTCCCGAAGGTCTAGAAAGCTACAATCGATAGGATTTCCCAAATCCTCCCTTTTCGAAAGGAAGAACGTGAAATTCATTTTCCTTTCCACAAGGATCGAAAGATTAGACTAAAAAGATCAAGCAATCTACCATTATTTCTCACATCTCCAACTCAAACAAACCAAATCCATTTTTTATGTCTTGTGATGCACACGTAAGCAGTAGTCTTCTCCAAGCTAGAGACTACATTTTTCCTTGTCTATTTTTGTAACTCATTAAAAGACATGTAGGATGTCCTCTCCTTCTCCCTATGTACGACGCGTAGTTCTTGAAGGGGACTTTTGGATAAACATGGACTTTTCTTTGTATTTTATTGTATACCTTGTCTTATATATTATTATATGTGCATGCATGCACATATAATAATATATAATGTTTGTCTAAATGTGCATAACTTTTGATATACATAATTTTTTATTTAATCGTGTATATATTCTATAGTGTATGTACATCATTCGCATTTTGCATGTGTTTGATTGTTCTCACGTGATTAACACTAAGGGCTCGTTTGGTTTGTATTTGTGGAAACAATAATGGAAATGAAACGAATCTACTCCATTTTAACATTATGATACATTGATTAAAATTTTCTTTTTCGCTTGGGGCTCTAAAATTTGTGTGCCAAGAGAATGGAGAAAGTAAATGATTTTACATTTTGAATCTCACCCTAACAGTGGGGAAGCAAATACCTTCATCATAGGGCCAAGAGATGGGAGAAAGAAAATGATTTTATAATTTTGATCATTAAATAATGACACTAAAGTGAACCAGATTCGTTTCCTTTCCGTTATCGTTTTCACAATTCAAACCAAACGGATCCTAAAGATAATTTGTTAGTGGTATTGAGTTGGTAATTACTGACTTGATTCCTATAATTAATTAGCCTATAACACGCGTGCAATGTATATAGAACATATTAGCAAATTGTCAAGCCTTGTTTTGCTTATTACCAAAATTTCCAACATTTGTGATTATATAGCCAAGCATTTTTTTCTACAAAAAGGTAACAATGGAGCAAAGCCCTCCAAAAATTTGAAGGTAGATGAAACACAATGCATCTACAGAAACATGAAGAAACTTCAGGTTTCAAATTGAAAATGTTCCAAACATGGCACTCCCTTGAATAAATTAGGCAACTTTGGAGTTTATTTTTTATAGGTTTCATGGCATATAATCAAACAAGAATGTAAAGTTCATCCATAATCAGAAGTGGATGAAAGTCAATGCCTAGTACATAAGACCTTGTGCAATGGGGATTTTATAATTACTCTTTTATCTTTTTATTTTATCTACCACATTTTTTTTTAAAAAAAATTTACTAAAATGAGTACAAGATTAAATCTCAACCCTTAATATGAAAGAAGGGGCCCACTTACCTTGTTGAAACCCTCTCTCTTGGGTTTCATATAATAAAACTCTCTCCCCTTGGTTCCATCAAAAAATTGTTATTTTATTTATGAAATTCCTTATGAAACCCCCATTGTGAATGCCCTAAGGTTGGTGAGATACTCCACCGGCCTATTGCCAATTAATTTAAGATGGAACCCATCGGCTTATCTGCGCATATGCCCTCGTGTTTGCATGACCTCAGTCTATCGGCACACAGACTTTCACATAGATTTGGTTAGACATGTTCATAGTTCTGGAACCGGACCCGGTTTCAAACACGTTCCAAACCGGTTCCAGGAATTTTTTTATAAAGAAGTCAAACATAGAGGAATTTAAAAAATAAGACGAACATAAAAAAACGCAAAGATTAATATTAATCATTTAATATTTGTGTTTTTATTATAGAATAATTTCTTAAACTAAAAAATATATTAAAATGAATTTGTCTTAATGAAAAATAGTTAACAATAAAAATAAGAAAAATTTGAAAAATAATGGTCCCCTACATTTTTTTATATATATTCCTAATGAAAAATAGACTATATCCATGAAATGAGTATATAAAAAATAAAGGGTTCGAAATGGTTAGGACCACCGGTTTCACGGTTCTATGAAATCATGAACCGAACTGGAACTGGCCTCATCTCGTTCCGGGCGAAATGAAATCAATAAATTAAAAAGAAAATATTAAAAAAAAAGAAATTCCATTTTTTTAACTTTTTTTCAGAATAATTTATGTATGTTTCAGTTTTAATAATAATTTTTGCATAGAATTTGTTATGTAATTCTAAAAAGGGCTTTTTGCAGGAAACCACCCGTTATATGTCACTATTTGCACGAAACCACCCGTTATATCGATATTTATTTTAAACCACCCAATTATCTATCTCCGTTAACGCAAAACCACCCAGAGCCAGCTTCCGTCCAACTATCCGTTAAAATGTGTGAAATGACCATAATGCCCTCACTTTTTTAAAAAACTCAGGGGCAAAATTGTCTTTACACAAATCGCCGATTTTCTCATTTTTCTGGACCGGTTTGGCATTTAATTTATTACCAATCCGATTCATCTAAAACCCAAAATCTTCTTCTTCAACCTCTCCCGCCTCTCCCTCCACCTTCTCTGCCATTAAAGCCCTCCCCGACCTCCAAACCGATTCTGACACCATCCTTTCCTCCGACCCCAACCTCTCCCGCCTCTCCCTCCACCTCTGCTCCCTCAAATCCCTCGTCGACAACCTCCAGAGCTATCCCCTGCCTCGCGGCGGCGGAATCCGCTCCTTCCTCCGCCGCCGCACCTCCACTCACCAGCTCTCCCGCGTCGCCGGCCATATTGAGTCGAAATAAGAACCCTCAGTTGAGGATCGATGTACTGAGCATGCTGAATTTGATTAGCCAAGAGATTGTTCCCCAAATCGAATTCAAACAAGAACCCTAATTTTTTTTCCCAAAACAAGAACCCTAATTTACAAATTCGAAATGAAATCGAAATATGTTCTTGCAGTCCGACTGTTTTATAATTCCTCTTTGCTTGTGTTTTGCTGCTTTCAGTTGCCGCCTCCACAGCTTGAGAGTGCTTTGAACAAGCATCCAAACCTTAGACGTTCCCTCGCTGCTTATGCAAACCAACCAAGTCTCGGAGTATCATTGCCTTAGATCTGGAGGTTGTCGACGAGGGATTTGAGGGAGTAGAGGTGGAGGGAGAGGCGGGAGAGGTTGGGGTCGGAGGAAAGGATGGTGTCGGAATCGGTTTGGAGCTCGGGGAGGGCTTTAATGGCAGAGAAGGTGGAGGGAGAGGCGGGAGAGGTTGAAGAAGAAGATTTTGGGTTTTAGATGAACCGGTTTGGTAATAAATTAAATGCTAAACCGGTCCAGAAAAATGAGAAAACCGGCGGTTTGTGTAAAGACAATTTTGCCCCTGAGTTTTTAAAAAAAGTGAGGGCATTATGGTCATTTCACACATTTTAACGGATAGTTGGACGGAAGCTGGCTCTGGGTGGTTTTGCGTTAACGGAGATAGATAATTGGGTGGTTTAAAATAAATATCGATATAACGGGTGGTTTCGTGCAAATAGTGACATATAACGGATGATTTCCTGCAAAAAGCCCTTCTAAAAATATAAAAAATAACACAATTATATCCAAATTTGCACACAATTTTTCAATAAAAAATGTAATATTTTCTCTATATCTATCCTCATTTGTGCTAAAATTTTCAAAATTTAGGGTTTATGAATTTGCATATTTTGAACATCATTTTTTATACAAATTAATTTGTTAAAATTATGAAGTGAAAGTAGTCTGTAATAATGAAATTTCGTTAAAATATATTTTTTTTGTCCATTTTGAGTAAAATTTCATTTGAGGTTCGAATATAGAGTTTATTGGTTGAAATTGGGGTTGTTTGTGCAAGATAAACAGAGACTTAAAAATTACAATTTAATATTTTATGCAAAGTAGACAGTAATATCTCCTCCATTGCTTATACACAACAAAAACCCAATAAACTACACTCCGAAAAAAGAATCAAATACCTAAAATATATATTTCTTTAACCCAAACAAAAACACAGTCCGAAAAGTACGTTTATATCTATTATACTATAAGGTGAAATAGCTTCATATATTGTACTCAGTGTGTGAACTTACGTTAAGGTATCAAAAGTTTCTAACACGTACCAAAAGCACAATTAACCAATTAACTAATGTCAAGAATTTGTAATTAACATGAACTAAATGTAACCACAGAAAGTGGGATGGATTAATTAAGTTAATAATTTATTATATCTCCCAAAATTACATAAAGGCAAAAGGGTAAGGGTCGTAATACAACCTCCACCAGAACTTTAGTTTCCCGCATAACCCCTTAACCGAACAAGCCCTTCCCTGGCAACAACACCACTTCAATTTATATAATTAATTGCAGCATTATAAGGTTGCAGGACTGTTCTATACTCTTGTCTGATACGTTGTATACTTTTGGTGCGTGGTATTAACGCCTTAATCGATGGAGCCTTCAATGGAAGAGATTCGGAGGCCGAAATGTCATAGTGTTGTGGCCATGCTACATAAACTGACAAGCCAAGTAACCGACACTGGGCGGACAGCGAAGAAGCTGGCGAAGGATGATTGGAGGCGAATTGTACATGCGCTGAAAGTAGGAGCGGCCATCACTCTCGTCTCTCTTTTGTACTACTACGAGGATGTGTTCGAGGGGTTCGGTGTGGCCGCAATGTGGGCCGTTTTGACTGTCGTCGTCGTCTTTGAGTATTCCGTTGGTACGTAACCAAATACTACTACATATGTGTATTCATTCAGTTAATTACATTACATATATATGAATGGATTGAGTACGTAGTTTATATAGCTAGCTAGATGTTGTACGTTTGTTTTCCAGGAGCGACGCTGGGGAAAGGAGTGAATAGAGTGGTGGCAACTGTATTCGCGGGCTTGTTAGGTGTGGGTGCGCATTCTCTGGCCAGCCTCTCCGGGGATCAGGCAGAGCCCCTCATCCTCGGCCTCTTCGTCTTCCTAGTAGGCGAGTTTCGAATTAATGTATATATATCCCGCCATATATGAATGAGGAAAACATGTCATAATATTCATGAATGATGTATATGTATGCAGCTACATTTGTGACGTTCTTGAGGTTCTTCCCAAAGCTAAAGGCGAGATACGACTACGGGCTTATGATAGTGATCTTGACGTTCTCGTTGGTTTGTGTGTCCGGCTACAGAGACGACGAGGTGTTGGTGGAGGCGCAGCGCAGGATCTCCACCATTCTGGTAGGCACTTGTATTGTGTTCGCCATTTGTATCCTCATTTGCCCGGTTTGGGCCGGAACCGATCTTCAGAATCTTGTCGCCGATAACGTCGGAAAACTAGCAAACTTCATGCAAGGTACCTACTACACAACTTTATAACTTGTCTTCATACATCATACATTTAATTTAATTAAATGTACGGTGTTGATTATGTAATGACCCTGAAATTAGCGCTAGTTTAATATTTTTGATACATTGTTCTCAGAATTTGGAGCAGAGTACTTCAAAGAACCCGTAGAGCATATTAGTGATGGAAAGATGCAACTTATGGACATGCAATTTATGGACGGACCTTACTCTGTCTTGAATTCAAAGAGCATCCAAGATTCTTTGGTAAAATCCAAAAAAGACTCATCCGGGTTTGATTTAACGGTTTGTCTAATGTGGCACATATTAACCTAAATTTGAAAACTTTTTCCAAAATATTTCCTAAAGTAGAAGAGGTGAATCCCTAGGAAAAAAAGTTAAACTAATAACTAAAATGGATTATTACTAAATATAGGGTTTTTATTATGTGCCAATGGGCTGTGGGCACACATTATAAAAATCATTGATTTAATCACCAAGAGCAGTGAATTGATGGAGGCCATTATTCTAAAAATAAAAGTTTGGGATTAATTTGCAGGTAAATTATGCAAAATGGGAGCCTCGACATGGGCGGTTCAGGTACCGTCATCCATGGGAGGAGTACCAGATGATCGAAAACCTCACTCGTCATTGTGCCTGCATCATTCAAACTCTCAACCGCTACCTCCATGATAACAATCAAGTACGGATATATAACATGTATTTGTATATATAATTATTTCAATTAAACAAAATTAAGCTATATATATTTTGGACAACAATTAAGTTTATAGGAATTCTTTGAAACTTATATGTACATTTATTTTCAACAAATAGTTTAGGTTAGCTAAGCAAAATTTAGATAGGGTTTTTAATTATTTTAATGTTATGATTAAATTACCAGGCCCCAAAAGAAGTGAAGGCAAAAATAGAAGAAGAATGCATAAAGATGAGCTTTGAATCAAGCAAAGCCTTGAGAGTGGTCTCAAAAGCCATGAAGACAATGTCAATTGCGCCGCCGACGGCCGATGCCCACATCAACAACGCCCAGGTGGCGGCGAAGCGCCTCATCGCCCTCCTCCAGACGAGCGTCTGGACCGGCCACAGTATCTTCGACATCGTGCCGGCTGCGACGGTGGCTTCCTTGCTCCTCGACACCGTCTCCTCCATCGCGAAGATCGCTGAAGCTGTGCAGGAGCTGGGAAAGCTCGCCGCCTTCCAGGATTGCGCCGGCGAGGGTGCGACATCGGACGTCCAGGTGATCAAAGCAGTGGAAGAAGGGGCGGAGGCGAGGTTTTCGGAGCCGCGTTGCCTTGAAATGGTGCACCAAATCGGCGAATAAAGAATTTTAGTTTTGGTGTTTTGTTTTCGTTTGATTTGAGTGAGGAGACACAAATCATAGCTTGATTTACCGATATTCGTGATGTAGATTATACGCTTTTGCATTCAACATTTTGAGAATTCTCTTCGATAAGTACGACCACAAATTATTTCCCAATGAATTGAAGGCTCAATTTTATTTTTTTTGTAAGGGTTAAATTTGATTAATACTTCCTGTATTAAAAAAATGTCATTTTAAAATTTGACACACTTATTAAGAAATATAATGACCCCGAACAACTCTCTCTTTCTTAGAAAAAAAAAATGAACCTGAATACGAAACTAAAAACGCTCCCCTCTCCTTCTCTCAACCCAACCACTGAAACCCTAGTTTCTGCTCGGCCACCGCCGCTCTTCGAGCTTAGCAGCCTCAACCTTACCCTCGATCTCATCCTTGATTGCGAACCTCTTCATCATTATGCCAAAACTGAACCTTACCAGATCCAGATTGTTGCTCGCCCTAGTTTCTCTGAGAGGGAAACAAAAGATAGGGTTTGGGATCCGGGTTCGCTGGTAAAAATGACTGAAAATGGTGAAGGTGGAGCCATCTCCTATGCTCATGGGCATCCCTTGCAGATCGGGGGTTTGGTCATCCTTCTCTGCTCTATGGACAAGCTGTGGCTCTGCGAATGGAGAGTGATGTTTAGGGCGGTTTCCAGGCGCCACATGAAGAGTGAGATCGGGTGTTACGCCGGTTTCCCTAAGCCCTTTATTGGTGCGAGTACGGGATCTGGATGTTTCAATATCTCAGACTTTCCTTCTCTGGAAGCCCTTGGAGTCGCTCTGACAGATCTAAGCATTTTTTGAGCAACCATTTCTTTCCCACCTCTGGCGTGGTCAAGGCGAATTTCGGGGACATTTTTCCTTGTTTTCTGCCTAGCAACGCTGCGGTGGGTCACCAAACCATGACGATGATCTTGCACTTCGACAATCGATGCTCTTCTGGCGTGGCCGCTTTGCGGGACTACCCTAAGATCTCAGTGAAGACTCCGGATTTCGGGGAAAGACGTATCTCTTTGGCTGAGCTTGCCTTGGATCTTTGGAATCTGTACCTCCGGCGCCGGCTGAAGGAGGAGCTCTGGTGCTGCTCGAGATGCCAAGTTCTTGGCTCTGTTGAGCGAGATAGGATCTGGAGAAGGCAACATTTCAGCCCCTTGCTCCCTGGATGTTCTTGGACCCTGTCTCCCCAGGTGGTTTCCTTCCTTTCCTTTTCTTCATTTTGCTTTGCTTGTTGGTTTTTTGTTTGCTTATCCTTTTTATTACATCTCTGTTAGTCTGAATTTGATTAATCGAACCCTTTTTAATGCTAGCTCACTCTCACTTTACAATGGCGAGATCCCATTTCGCCCTGCTAAGGTGAGATCGTGTGGTAGTATTGCTTTCATTTATGTTGTTAGGGTGAACCCCTTGAACAACCTTGTGACTCCACCTTCCTATTGGCCTTCCTTATGGCCTTTAGGATCGTGCTTTCCTTTTTGGACCTTTGTTCCTGATTGGTTTGTGCTTATGTATTCTATGGATGTTGACAACCTCTGTTTGTATAATCAACTTGATATTCTGATATGCATTATCTTGAATCTGCGTTGCTCCATGATCTGGAATGAAACCTTTGATGTGAACCTTAACTCCTGGAATCATTATTCTTTGATCTGCTATAATAATGTGACCTGCTCTATGGTTTCTGATAACATAGGCTGGATTGTACATGGTTTTCCTTTCCATTGGTGTCTATTTTACATCTTGTACATTTGGTTTATTTTTTACTATTATAAGTATGACATGATTCTTTCTATGTCTACCTTATATGACTATGACCAGGATCCTTGGAATTATAAGCTTGAAAACTTCTGGATGGTTTCTGTCTAGTACCTTTCTCATGATCCTCTTCTAAATCAAAACAAACACTCAAACCCTTACCATCTGAACAAACTGACTATAAGACATGTATCTTGTATAAATGCTCTCTTGAGACCAACTTTTTCTTTGACCAAAGATACACCTTTGATTACTTTGCAGTTTTTGTATCTGTTTAAATATTATACTGTGCTTGTCCCAGAAACCATAGAAAATGAACCAAAACTGATCGCTTGTCCCAGAAATACTACTACTTGGAGTTTGAACTATCTTTTGGAGGCCACTCACAAACCTATGCTTGAAACTATTACAGGATCTTTTTCTCTAGAGGAAGAAACGGAAAATCAGAAATTTACATCTGGAGTTGGTTTCTATACCAATAAACCAGCAAAAACTAAACCCATGAAAAACCCGGTAGCACAAGGAAACCAGTCCAGCAACAATCTTCTTTGGAGATGTTTGCTCCTGGAAATGCCTGTGATCTCTTTAATTACGACAAAGATGATTTGGTCCTGCTGAGAAGTATGAACAACTCTGTCATAACTCTGTATCTTTACAGGGCTGGAATATGAAACTGTTTAGTCTAGCTTCTTTTGAGGAAAAAGCTTGCTATTATCAATCTTGCATAATTGAAACATGTTATTTTGTTTCTAGTTGCTTTGTAACTGGGAACAACACTTCTAGACAATAGAGACATTTGTCTAAAATTGTACCCTACAGCTGCGGTCTTTTTGGCTTTAGGGGGGTTCTTAACCATGACATATTTAAGGCTGATGTATGGTTCTTTGATAAATGTACCCATGGAATCAAGATTAGTCTGAACAAGGACTCTTGTGAAATTTGTTTTAGCTATCAATGTATTCTTTCTAAGAGGCAACTTGTGTGTCTTTTGAATGCTGCTTGTGGCTGCAATATCAACTTTCTATAGATGATTCAAGAACAAATTTATCAGTATGCTTATATTGACTTTAACCAAACACAATTAAGACATTGTTTTAGTGCTTTCGTTATTTGGGCTTTTAAGAAAGCACTTGCACCTTATCAATCCACACACGAAATAACAAAAATGAACAAATGCTACTATTCGAGCTCTATAATTTGGAATAACACTTGTTATGAAGCTATACCTTTAAAGGATGAAAACATGCATTAACTGGCTAAACAAAAACTAAACCTAATTAAAACAACTAAAAATAAGGGAATTAAACTTCCTTTATCTATTACATCTATTAAAAAAAATATAACTCTAATTAAAAATGATACTAAGTCCCCTAGATGTCTTATGATATGGGGCAAAATTATAATTGGTTTTTTATGAAGATCACAACTTGGAATTGCCGTGGAATCGGAAAGAAAACTTTTTGGATGGATGTTGAATCCTTCTGTAAAATTGAACGAATTCAATTAATTGCACTTTTTGAAACAAGAACAAACAAAGAACCAAGTGAAAAAGTGTGGAGAAAAGCGGGATTTGATCAATTATACTCTATCCCGGCTACGGGTTTCTCGGGTGGCATTTGTGTAATGTGGAAGACCTACCAACTTACAAATGAAATCCTCGAAATTGACCAGATTGAAACAAGATTTATTAGTATCAAATATACAAACCAGCTCACGAACATAGAACTTATGTTAATCCTAACTTACGCTCTACCAAATGAATATGCTAAAAAGGTGTTCTGGGACAGACTCATTTCCTTTATTAAAAAATGTTCTATTCCGTGGATTATTATGGGAGATCTGAACGAAATACAAGACCCATCTGAAAAATTAGGTGGTTTAACACCACCTTTGACAAAATTTGCAAGATTATGACATTTTAAGAATGAATGTGAACTATTGGATACCCATATTCAACGAAACATCTATACCTGGCGAAAGAACATAACAAAAATAGATAACATGTATGAAAAACTGGATAGGGTGAAATACCCCATTATATATTAAATAGTATAATTGTTATAACAATATATATATATGGACAAAGGCAGAAGCGGCGTGAATTAAACCCCCCTCATCTGTTTCGTTTTGGGAGAACACCGGAAGGGAGACGCCTCCTTCTGCTTTTCCCTTCGCCATTCAGCTGTCCATTCCGCCGGTGAGCTCGACCTGACCAATGCCTGCAACCACTCCATTTCCCTGGTGCGAGACTGCGACGAGCTAGTGCGAGACCGCAACGTGCTGCTGTGAGGAACCGCGATGAGCTGCTGGTGCGAAGGCTCTGTTCTTCTGCGCGGCCTGTAGGGCGCCAATTACCTATGTGTCTCCAGCTGCTGCTCCACTTTCCGGCGACGAAGAGCCAGTCCCGACGGCGAGAGCAAGATGGGTGACAAGAATTGGGACATTTGGGCAGAATTGGATTTTTGGGCAGTTTGGTTTGAAATTGAAGGGAGTTTGTGAAGCCAGAAAGTTCTGAATTGGCTGAGAAATCGGTAAGTGATTCTGTGTGGGTGTGATTTCAATTTTGAAAGTTTATGGACTAAGATGGACTGTTCTTAGACTAATTTAGGGGCTGTTAAAGGGAATTGGCTGCTGGGCATTTGTTCCGTACAAACATAAGCAAGGATGTCTTGTTGAATCAGATGAGTTCGTACAAGTTGTGGTGGATTACTAAAGTTTGCTGATGGTATATAATATTAGGTTGAATTGTGTGGTTTACTAAAGTTGGTAATAATGGAGGTATGATTATATTAGGGGCTGAATTAGGGTTTGCAAGTAATGGCAGGATATGTGTTAAATTAACGCAAGAAATTGTTCGATTTGTCGTCGCAGGTTCGTTCGGGATTAGTTTGCGAAGTGGTGAATTTCTAGGGTCGTTGTCGTTAAGTTTAAGGCAAGATGATTCTTGCTCATATTTATTACATATATCTTTTAGTATAATTATTTTCGTATATTAATGTTCAGTAATTGATTTTACACTTATATGTTATATTGATCTAGATTAGTTGTTGTAGAATTAAATGGTTGAATGTGTGTTGGTTGATTGTTGTCTCGTGTGATGATTAATGTTGGATCATTATGGTTGTTGGTCGTTGTTGGTTGTTGTTGGTTGATTGTTTGTTTCGGTTATAAGGAGGGCATGACTCCTTATAGCTGGGCCGGGGTGATGATAGCCTCACCCGACCACGTAGAGGATGACCTTGCATTGGTACAAGGCCACAATTGGATGGTGAGTGTCCCATCTTAAACCTATCCATGGATAGTACGATTGCTTAGGGTGATGATAGTCTCACCCGTTTATACTTTCTGTGTGGTTGAGATTTGGACTGGATGTATTTAGTACATTAACAGTTGGATAAGTATGTTTAGGTTAAGGTTATGTGATGATAATGGTATATATATTGATTTGTTATTAATTGACGTTAGATGGATGGTAATTATAACCTTTCCTATATTTCTATCTGGATGATTCTTGCTAGTCTTTCATTAGACTAACCCAACCTCGGGTTTATGTTTTCGTGGTTGGCTGGTGAATCGGGTCCACCAGTCAACATGTCTTCGCAGGTTCAGCAGCAGTAAGGGGGTCCCTGATCACAGTTTCGTCTTCCCAGTTAAAAACTTAGTATTTTGCACCGGATTTGAAAAATATTGTACTAGCTACATGTTGTTTTGATGTAAATTGATATTCTAGACTTGATGTAAAGGTTTGAATGTTGTTTAAACTTGAATTAGAGATCTCGATGTTGATAACTTTGCACTTTTGGAAATGTTTTGGGTTTGGTTTCTTTTTTTAACACGCCTTGTAGTCCTTCGGGTCTACGGCACTGTGATACCTCTGTTTTGGGGTGTTACAGAAATTGGTATCAGAGCTATTCAAAAATATTTTTCCAAGTGTTTGACGTGGACCAATTGCAAGGAGCTACAGTATTGATGACTTGTTGGACCAATTGCAAGGAGCTATAGTATTTTCGAAGATTGACTTGAGATCAGGGTATCATCAGCTTAGGATTCGAGAGGAGGGTATTCACAAGACTGCCTTCAGAACAAGGTACGGTCACTATGAATTTGTGGTGATGCCTTTCGGCTTGACTAATGCTTCAGTGGTCTTCATGGACGTAATGAACCGATGTTTTAGAGAGTACTTGGATCGCTTTGTAGTGGTCTTCATTGACGACATTTTAGTATACTCTCGGAGTAAGGAGGACCACGAGACTCACCTCAGAGCTGTACTTAAATTGTTGAGGCGACAAAAACTATTTGCAAAACTGTCAAAATGTGACTTTTGGTTACCTAAGGTAGCATTTCTTTTCCATGTGATTTCTAACGAGGGTGTGATGGTAGATCCGCAGAAAACAGAAGCAGTAGCAAATTGGAAACAACCTCAGAATGTTAAGGAAGTTAGGAGTTTTCTCGGACTGGCGGGTTACTACAGGCGGTTTGTGGAGGGATTTTCTAAGATTTCTCAACCGCTAACCAATCTGTTACGTAAGACTAAAAAGTTTGAACGGGACGGGAGATGTCAGGAGAGTTTCGAAGAACTCAAGAGGCGTCTGACTAGTGCGCCAGTGTTAGCTTTACCACAAGGAACAAAAGGGTTTGCCGTCTACAGTGATGCTTCTAAACAAGGCCTGGGTTGCGTTTTAATGCAGAATGGAAAGGTTATTGCATACGCATCTCGCCAACTTAAACCACATGAAACCAACTATCCTACCCATGATCTTGAGCTTGCAGCTGTAGTCTTTGCTCTTAAGATTTGGCGACATTACCTGTATGGGGCAAGCTGTCCAATTTTCACCGACCACAAGAGTCTGAAGTATATCTTTACTCAGAAAGAACTAAATTTGAGACAGAGGCGGTGGTTAGATCTGATTAAGGATTATGATGTAGACATACTCTATCATCCAGGAAAGGCCAACGTGGTAGGAGATGCCTTGAGTAGGAAGTCCACTCCAGAGCATATGGTTGCTTGCCTGACAGTTCAGTCGGAACTACAACAAGAGTTAATGAGAAATGAAATTGAAATTTGGTTTGGGAAGGAATGGACGCAGCTGAATGCGATGGAGATTCACTCCACACTAATAGAGACGATCAAGGAGAACAACCTCAGGACCCAGTGTTGAGTAAGATATGCAGTGAGATTGCTCAAGGAAAGGCGCCATAATTTCTTATTCATGAGGATGGAATATTACGATTTCAGAATCGATTATGTGTGCCAACTGACAAGGAGCTCAGAGAGTTGATTCTCAAAGAAGGTCACTCTTCGGCATATTTTGTACATCCTGGAGCCAGTAAGATGTACAAGGATTTGAGATGGTGTTATTGGTGGAGTGACATGAAGCGGGAAGTTGCGGAGTACGTGTCGAGGTATTTGACATGTCAACAAGTTAAGATTGAGCACCAGAGACAAGATGGAGAACTATAACCGCTTCCTATCCCTGAATGGAAGTGGGAGGACATCGTAATGGACTTTGTTGTTAGTCTTCCTAGATCACGAAAAGGAAACGATACCATATGGGTCATTGTGGATCGGTTAACGAAGTCTTTGCATTTTGTACCCATCAAGATTATTTGGGACCTAGAGAGGTTAGCTGAATTATTCTTGAGGGAGATAGTTGGATCGCATGGTGTTCCCAAGACTTTTGTGTCTGACAGAGATGGACGATTTGTGTCTCTTTTTTGGAAGTCCTTGCACGCCGCAATGGGGACGCAACTGAGATTCAGCACATCCTTTCATCCTCAAACTAATGGTCAGTCGGAAAGAACAATCCAAACTTTGGAGGATATGCTTCGAGCTTGCGCCTTGGAGTGGCCAGGAAATTGGGAAGACAATCTGCATCTGGTGGGGTTTACGTACAACAATAGTTGGCATGTGTCGATTCAGATGGAACCTTATGAGGCTCTGTATGGTCGTCGGTGTAGATCACCACTGTGTTCGGACGATATGACCGATGCCGTTCTAGTTACTACCGAACTTCTGCAGAAGACTAAGGACGACATTGTGGTAATTCGTCAGAAATTGTTGTCAGCTCAAAGTCGACAGAAGTCATATGCAGATATTCGTAGACAACCCTTAGAATTCAATGTCGGGGACCACGTGTTTGTTAAAGTCTCACCGACTAAAGGAGTGTTCAGATTTGGGAAACGAGGAAAGTTGAGTCCTCGTTATGTTGGTCCCTTCGAAGTTCTGAAGAGAGTTGGTGCTGTAGCTTACCAAGTAGCGTTTCCGCCGAGAATGAGTGGAATGCATCATGTGTTTCATGTGTCATAGTTGAGGAAATACGTGTATCATCCGACCCATATACTGAGATTTGAGGAGATATAATTTCAACCTGATGGCACATTTGACGAATCACCCGTAAAGATTCTCGCTGTTGAACAAAAGAAGTTAGGAATAAGGTCATTTCATTGGTGAAAGTTTTATGGTCTAAGCACGATACGACAGAAGAGACATGGGAATTGGAGTCGGTCAAGAGAGACCTTTACCCGAACCTATTTTGATCTTAGTTTCGAGGGCGAAACTCTTATAAGGGGGGAGAATGAATTTCCCCATTATATATTAAATAGTATAATTATTATAGCAATATATATATGGACAAAGGAAGAAGCAGGGTGAATTAAACCCCCCTCATCTGTTTCGTTTTGGAAGAACACCGAAAGGGAGACGCCTCCTCCTGATTTTCCCTTCGTCGTTCAACTGTCCATTCCGCCGGTGAACTCGACCCGGCCGCTGCCTGCAACCACTCCCTTCCCTTGGTGCGAGACCGCGACGAGCTGGTGCGAGACCGCAACGTGCTGCTGTGAGGAACCACGACGAGCTGCTGGTGCGAAGGCTCTGTTCTTCTGCGCGGCTTGTAGGGCGCCAATTACCTCTGTGTAGAGATGTTCACGGTTCTGGAACCGCCGGTTTCGGTTCCAAAAAATCATGAACCGAAACCGACCAAGTTCGGTTCCATCCGGTTTTGTCGGTTGCGGTTCCGGACGGTTTTGAGCCGGTTCAGGTTCCGGTTCCGAACCGGATAAAAAATAATTTTTTTTATAAAAATATGTAAAAAAAAGTTGAATATAAAAAAATAAGAAAATATTAACATTAATCATTTAATCTTTATATTTTAATTATAAATTATATTCTTAAACTAAAAAATATAATAAGCATTTGTCTTTATACAAAATTATAAGGGAAAAATTGGAAAAATAAAGGGTTTGAACATAATTAAATTGCTTACGTGTTCTCTCCGGATTAGATAAATCAAAACCCACGTAGTCCTTTTACCTTTATTATGGAAATTCACTTAGCTAATAGGTTTGAAATTGGCGGTTCTGAAACGGTTTGGAACCGCCGGTTCCGAACCGCTTCAAACCGCCGGTTCTACGGTTCTATGAAATCATGAACCGAAACCGAAATCGGCCTCGAACGGTTTTAGTCGGTTCTGGTTCGGTTCCGGTTTCAGACGGTTTTGGGCGGTTCCAGAACCGCCGGTTGAACGATTCAAAGGAACCACTGAACACCTCTACCTTTGTGTCTCGAGCTACTACTGCACTTTCCGGCGACAAAGAGCCAGTCCCGGCGGCGAGAGCAAGGTGGACGACAAGAATTGGGACGTTTGGGCAGAATTGGATTTTTGGGCATTTTGGTTTGAAATTGAAGGGAGTTTGTGCATCCATAAAGTTCTGAATTGGCTGAGAAATCGGTAAGTGATTCTGTGTGGGTGTGATTTGAATTTTGAAAGTTTATGGACTGAGATGGACTGTTCTTAGACTAATTTAGGGGTTGTTAAAGGGAATTGGTTGTTGGGCATTTGTTCTGTACAAACACAAGCAAGGACGTCTTGTTGAATCAGGTGAGTTCGTACAAGTTGTGGTGGATTACTAAAGTTTGCTAATGGTATATAAGATTAGGTTGAATTGTGTGGTTTACTGAAGTTGGTAATAATGGAGGTATGATTATATTAGGGGCTGAATTAGGGTTTGCAAGTAATGGCAGGATATGTGTTAAATTAACGCAAGAAATTGTTCGATTTGTCATCGCAGGTTCGTTCGGGATTAGTTTGCGAAGTGGTGAATTTCTAGGGTTGTTGTTGTTAAGTTTAAGGCAAGATGATTCTTGCTCATACTTATTACATATATCTTTTAGTATAATTATTTTCGTATATTAATGTTCAGTAACTGATTTTACACTTATCTGTTATATTGATCTAGATTAGTTGTTGTAGAATTAAATGGTTGAATGTGTGTTGGTTGGTTGTTGTCTCATGTGATGACTAATGTTGGATCATTATGGTTGTTGGTTGTTGGTCGTTGTTGGTTGTTGTTGGTTGATTGTTTGTTTTGGTTATAAGGAGGGCATGACTCCTTATAGCTGGGCCGGGGTGATGATAGCCTCACCCGACCACGTAGAGGATGACATTGCATTGGTTCAAGGTCACAATTGGATGGTGAGTGTCCCATCTTAAACCTATCCATGGATAGTACGATTGCTTAGGGTGATGATAGTCTCACCCGTTTATACTTTCTGTGTGGTTGAGATTTGGACTGGATGTATTTAGTACATTAACAGTTGGATAAGTATGTTTAGGTTAAGGTTATGTGATGATAATGGTATATATATTGATGTGTTATTAATTGACGTTAGATGGATGGTAATTATAACCTTTCCTATATTTCTATCTGGATGATTCTTGCTAGTCTTTCATTAGACTAACCCAACCTCGGGTTTATGTTTCCGTGGTTGGCTGGTGAATCGGGTCGACCAGTCAATATGTCTTTGCAGGTTCAGCAACAATAGGGGGGTTCATGATCACAGTTTCATCTTCCCAGTTAAAAACTTAGTATTTTGCACCGGATTTGAAAAATATTGTACTAGCTACATGTTGTTTTGATGTAAATTGATATTCTGGACTTGATGTAAAGGTTTGAATGTTGTTTAAACTTGAATTAGAGATCTCGATGTTGATAACTTTGCACTTTTGGAAATGTTTTGGGTTTGGTTTCCTTTTTAACACGCCTTGTAGTCCTTCGGGTCTACAATACTGTGATACCTCTGTTTTGGGTGTTACATAGGGTACTTATTCATCATCAAATACTTCAATGGTACCCTAATATCTGTAATAAACACTTTGCTTTCACCAGCTCAGACCACTGTCCCATAATACCTTTTAAAAATCAGCCTTTTAAGCTTGAAAATTTCTGGATGACCAGAAAAGACTTTAGAAGTGTGGTTAAACAAGCTTGGAGAACTAACTATCATGGATCTAGATTGTATAATTTTGTATCCAAAACAAAATTACTTAAGAAACATGCCAAGATCTGGAACAAAAGTACTTTTGGTAATGTATTTACTCAATTACAAACTATAGAAAAACAGCTCTCTGAAATCCAAACTGAGATTTTTACTTAGCCTACAAATGATCTCATTAAAAACAAATTAGAATCATAGAAAAAAAAAACTTTTTTGTTTCCAGAAAATTTACTGGAACCAAAGAGCTAAAGTTAAACACATCAAATTAACTGATACGAATGCTAGCTATTTTCACAAAATAGCAAGTGGAAGAAGAAATAGAAAAATCATAAAAGAAATTAAAACACAAGAATGAACAAGTATTACTGAAGAAGAAAACATTAGAAATGAAATAAAAAATGATTTCATTAAAAGATTCAGAAGTGAGGATACGAACCAAAGACTACTCTAGGAAAATCTTGAATTAATTCACTCTGAAATCTCTACAGAGGATAATTTAGAATTAATAAGAAACGTATCCAATGAAGAAATTAAGAAGGTTGTCTTTAACATTGGCTCGGATAAATCACCGGGACCTGATGGTATGACAACAGAATTCTACCAAAAATATTGGGACATTGTAGGTCCTTCTCTTATTCAAGCAGTTAAAAGTTTTTTTCTTTCCGGGAAATTGCTCAAACAAATAAATCACACATTTATCTCTTTGATTCCAAAATGTGACAATCCGAACTCCACTAATCACTATAGACCCATAAGTCTATGTTCCACAATTTATAAGATTATCTCGAAGATCATAACAACAAGACTTAAAGGAACCATGGAAAAATTAATCCACCCCCTACAGGGTGCCTTTATTGCTAACAGAGCCATTCAAGATATAATCTTGATTGCCTATGAAATCTTTCACTCATTTAAATCAAAAAAAGGAACTGAAGGTTTCATTGCCCTAAAATTAGATATGGAAAAATGTTGAATTTCTTAGGTTTTGATAGTGACAAACATTCAACTAATCTGGGTACTAAGTGTTTCAGGAACAAAGACAGTTGTCTCAGGGAACCTTCGCAGCAAAGGATTGAAGAGGGAACAAAGCTCTGTTCTTGTGCTTTGTTACCTCTGAAGGAACAATAGTGACGAACAAGATCGAAGCTGCGAATGGAAGGGAGAAATCCAGCGTGTTATTTATGGAAACAAATCAAGGCGCACACGCGGTCAAGGATTGAAGAAATCGGCTGGAAGGATCTAGCCGTTGGAGGAGATATGGAGAGAGAAGCTCGATTCCTTATCTTAGGGATTCTTTCCTTAGATAAGCGGATTGGAGAGAGAAGAATTTTATCACATCCGTTTATATTAATTTAAGGAAATCCTTTCCTTTTATTAATATATACGGCTAGGGATATTATTCCTCTAGCAAAAACATATCTTCTTGTTACCATGTTTGAATAAATCTTATCTTGTTACATTTAGGGTTTGTCGAGTTGTATTTAATAGATGTGTGAATTCATGTCTATGTAACCACGACGACGGGAAAAACAGAGAGAACGAAAATTGAGAAAGAAAAGGAGTGAGGTGTGTGTAAGTCTTTGAGGGTTGAGTTTGGATTCATCGTTGTAGGAGTGATCTTCGAATCTAGCAGAGAGGTCTAGTGTTTTGGAGTCCATGCTACAAGTGTAATCAAACAAGAAATCAATAAGACAAGTACACACTTCAAAATCCTCTCAAGCGGAAGCTTGAAGGTAGTGGTTTTTCCTTGAGAAGCTAGTTTTGCCAATCAGGGTTTCCACTATACATCGTGAGTTCGTTCTATTATCTTTCTTGCTATATTTATCCGCTGCAACTTCTGTGGGAACAAAGCTTTTGTTCCCTCAGACGTAACTCTAACGATCCAACAATTGGTATCAGAGCCTGGTGCTCTAGATTGTTTGTTTTAGTTACAGATTCTGCAGGAAAGATGTCATCAGGAAATGCCTTGGATAGAGACTCTCAAGAAGGTGATGTAGATGTGGCTCTCATCACTCAAGCCATGAAGAAGATATGGTCTCGAAGCAAAGGCACTAAAGGTTCGGTCATGGTTCACAATGACATGAAGGAGGTCGTCTGCTCTCACTGTTATGACAACGGACACTTCGCAAAAAATTGCCTCAACAAAGCGGCAGGTTCTTCTCAGGTCCTCAACGAGGAACAAACGAGGATTGCGAAGTGGGGTGACTGCAGCTTAGATGATGAAGCTTCTCCTCTCTCAAAGGATATCTGTTTGATGAGCTCAAAAGGTCACAACGTATCAGAAGGTGATTCCCATAAATCCGAGGAGGAAGCAAGGAAAGGCTCTTGGCACCTTGACAGTGCATGCTCAAGTCACATGACAAGGAACAGTGAATGGTTCACCTCTCTTCAGCCAGCCTCAGGGGCATCGATAACTTTTGGAAACAAGAGTAAGGGTGAGGTTTGTGGTATCGGTATGGTAAGACTCTCTAAACACATCACCGTGAATAATGTGAATCTAGTGAATAATCTCAAGTTTGATCTATTTAGTGTGGCTCAACTATGTCAAAACAGAAAAAATAGGGTATTCTTTACCACTGATGATTGTCATGTTGAGTGTCTAAGTACAGGGAAAATCTTACTTAAAGGGATTTGCGACAACAACGTTTATAAGGTCGACCCTGCTTTCATCCCTGACAAGGACCTATGTATGTCATCTATTGCTGAGACGACATACTTGTGGCACAAACGCTTTGGACATGCTAGCCTTCAACTCCTCTCCAAACTTCATAGACAAGAGTTGGTGAATGGTCTTTCCAAGGTTGAAGCAATGAGAAGTGACGTGTGCGACGCATGCATTAAAAGAAAACAAGTGAGGTCTTCCTTCAAGTCCAAAAGGGATGTAAGTACAACACGTCCTCTGGAATTAGTCCACATGGATCTTTGTGGGCCTATGCGCACGAAGAGCCGTGGGGGAAATGCATATGTCTTTGTTATTGTGGATGACTATTCCAGGTACACATGGACGATTTTCATCTCAACAAAGGATGAAGTGTTCGCTGAGTTTGTGTCCTGGCTTAAGGCAACTGAGAGAAATACTGGTCATACCTTGGGGTCTATTCGCACCGATCATGGAACTGAATTCGAGAACTCTCAGTTCCTATCCCTCTGTAGGAACAGAGGTATCAACCACAACTTCTCTGCTCCCAGGACCCCACAGCAAAACGGTGTTGTGGAAAGGAAGAACAGAACTCTGAAAGACATGACGCGTACTCTCCTCATCTCAAGTGGTCTTCCAAGGAGTTTCTGGGCCGAAGCCTTGAATGCCGCGTGCTACGTTCTGAACAGGGCAACCATTCGTCCTCTTCTGAACAAAACTGCCTATGAGCTTCTGAAGGGAAGGAAACCTAATGTGTCTCATTTACGCACATTTGGTTGCAAGTGCTTCGTCCACAACAACGGGAAAGATTCTCTTGGGAAGTTTGATCCCAGAAGTGATAAAGGAACCTTTGTAGGATATTCTCAGCAAAGCAAAGCCTACAAAGTTTTCAACAAGAGAACCAAAAAGGTAGAAGAAAGTATTCATGTTGTTTTTGATGAATCTGTCATGGCTGGTAACAATGTGCATGAACAATCCGATAGAGTTCCCTCCAATATCGAGCCATCCGAAGATGACTTCTTTCAGCTTATTGAAAGCAGTGTCGGTGGTGAGACCTCTCAAGATCAAGAAACTCAAAATGATCCCTCAACACCGAGAACTCCCAACTCCACAAACTCAGGGGAAAATGGAGAGAATGCTAACCCGCCGAATACGTCTCAGGCACCTCAGGGGGAACAGAGCCCAAGTCACGACACAGCGGAGCCCTCTGAGGACTGCCCTACTGCTGAGGGAATAGGGGGAGTTTGCCCTAATGCTGATGGGACAGGTGGTGAAAGCTCAAATGCTGGCAATGCTGATTCGGAGGAGTTCGACATCAACAAACTCCAAGTTCTAAACTACCAACAAAAGTGGGCTCATCCAGTCAAACGGATCGTCACAGATTATAGAAAGGGAGCACCATAGAGCACTCGTTCTTCCCTACAAAATTTATGTGCTTTCAATGCCTTTCTTTCCTTGCAAGAACCCAAAACTGTAGGAGAAGCATTGAAGGATCCTGACTGGATAAACGCCATGCAAGAAGAACTCCATCAATTCGAAAGAAACAAGGTTTGGAGGTTAGTTCCCCGTCCAAGGAACAGAACTGTGATTGGAACCAAATGGGTGTTCAGAAACAAGCTGGATGATCAAGGTCAGGTCACAAGGAACAAAGCTCGGCTGGTGGTGAAAGGCTACAACCAGCAGGAGGGCATCGACTATGATGAGACCTTTGCTCCAGTTGCCAGGTTAGAAGCAATAAGACTCCTAATTGCTTATTCTTCTTTCCATGGATTCAAGCTACAACAGATGGATGTCAAGACCGCCTTATTGAATGGGGTTCTCAAGGAGGAAGTATATGTGGAGCAAACACCCGGTTTTGAAGACACCACTCAACCTGACCATGTTTACATTCTAGACAAAGCTCTGTATCGTCTCAAGCAAGCCCCGAGGGCCTGGTATGAAAGGCTCTCTCAGTTCCTTCTGACGCACGGATACGTTCGTGGAAAGGTCGACAAGACTTTGTTCCTTCTGAAGGAAGGGAAGCAAATTCTGGTGGTTCAGGTCTATGTGGATGATATCATCTTTGGATCCAATGATGATAAACTGGTTCAGAAATTCTCTAAGCTGATGGCCAGTGAATTGGAGATGAGCATGGTTGGAGAACTCAAGTTCTTCTTAGGTCTGCAAGTCTTTCAGGGGGATGAGGGAACTAAAGTGCACCAACAGAAGTATCTCAGGGAGTGTGTCAAAAAGTTTGGTATGAATGATGCAAAACCCTTCACCACTCCCATATCTCCAAACAATCCAATGGGAAAAGACGAACATGAACAAGGAATTGATCCATCCCTCTACCGAGGAATCATAGGTTTGCTTCTCTATCTCACTGCTAGTAGACCTGATATTATGTATAGTTGTTAGGAAACGGAACTCTGGAACTTCTGTTCCCCTGAGAGTTCCTTTCCTCAGTTTCTCTACTTTTGAAGATGACAAATATTATGATACTAATGTTTTATCTCAAAGATGTGTTTTAAGGAACCACAGGAATATACCGAAGGCAAGAAAGCCAAACAGAACAAGGGAACCAAAGGAACAAGACAGCTGAAGGAATCTAGAGGAACCCAGGTGTGCCCAAAAATGGAGCTTATGACATTGCAATTCCCGAGAAATCTGGGAACACACAACCTCGGACAAAAGGTGTCGAAAACGACTTGTCCGAAGCTTCCAAAAGTCTGCCAAGGTCCAAGAGCTAAAGAACAAGATGCCTAGAGAACCTCTACCTCGGACATAGACGATGAAAGCGACATCACATGAAGACGTCGCTGTCCAACAGACGGTTCCCAAGCGGCCAGCTTACTCAACCTCGGACGAAAGCGTTTTGACAATGACATCACAAGGCTCGTTTGAGGTAGTTGACCAACCAAGAGAGATTCTGAGCTGCCTAGGTTGTTTGCACATGCCAAGAACAACGTGGATCAATGAGAACCACCAATCCTAGGGCAAGCTCAATCCGTGGGAACCAAGAGAGGATCGAGCTGCGACGAATCCTCTATAAAAGGAAGACTAACCCAAGGGTTATCTTCAAGCATTCACAATAGAAACACACTTCATAGCAAACATCAAAGTGTGAAGCTTCAAACAAGATCATCAAATCAAACCGAGATCAAGAGGAACCAGTTAAGGAAGAAGAGCTGAGTGCTAAGTTCCTGTGACTGTAAGTGATAGTTCCTAGGTGCGAAAAATCTATTTCTTGGATTGATTATTGATTGTGTTAAGTTATCTAGGATTGTCTAACTGTGTGTAAGGCAAAGGAACTGTGTGTTCGTTCCTAGGATAAGCTGTAACCAAAAGAGATAAGAAATCAAGAAGCAGACTTTAAAATCCTTTCAAAGAAAGGTAGTGGTTTTTATCCTAGATTGCTAGTTGGCAATCGAAGGTTTCCACTATAAGGAACTTGTTCATTTAGTTAATTGTTTATTTCCGCTCGAAGGGAACTGTAAACTGTGTTCTCAGTTCCCTGATTATTAATCTAACAATCACGATCCTACAATTGGTATCAGAGCAGGAAAAGCTCTAGATCTTTGATAAGTTTGCAGATCATGTCTCAACCAAGCAAGTTTGAGCTCGGAATCTCCACAAACAAGCCACATCTCCGAAAGAAAGGAGAAGAAACATGGTGGGAAAAGTGCATGGAAAGCCACATCAAGACCAACGACTACCAATGCTGGAGGATAGTCGAAAATGGAGATGGCTATGTCGACCTCACCATGAAGGAAGAAGATTGGAAACCAGAACACTATGTTATCATGGAGAAGAATGCCAAGGCCAGGCAGTTCATCCTCAATGGATTGGACAGAGAGGACATGGACAAGGTCATAGGAATCAAGACGGCCAAAGAGATGTGGAAAGCTCTCAAGGAGATGCATGGAGGAAGTGAGGAACTAAAGTAAAGTAGAAAGTTTGCTTTGGAAGGAGAATACCACACCTTCAAAATGATGGAAACTGAGACCATCTCAGAGTACTACTCTCGCTTCAACAGATTAATTGGAAAGTTGACGGCGGCGGGAGTTGATCTTGATGAAGTCTCCAAGTCCTTAGTGATCATCAATGGACTCAACTCCAAGTTCACCCTTCTCAAAGGAATCATGAAGAACACTCCAGGCATCCAATCCCTTCCCTTGACCCAAGTCATAGGGAAACTGGAAGTTGAAGAAGGAGAACACACTAAAGCCAATGCCGATAAGAAACTGGAGAAAGGAATCGCCCTTAAAATCTCCAAAGCTTTCTCAAAGCTTGAGATGGAGCAAGAGAACTCAGATTTGGAAGAAGAGGAGGACGAGCTAACAGCCCTCTTCTCAAAGAATATCAAAAAATTCTTTGTGAAGGGAAGGTTCCAAAAGGGGAGTTCCTCCTACAACGGACCCAGAAGGGATCTAAAGGAAGTCTCTTGTTACGAGTGCAAAGAGAAGGGACACTACGCTAAGAACTGTCCCAACAAGGAAGACTCCAAGGAAGAAGAAAAACCTCAGAGAAAGAAGGCTCTCGTAGCCTCATGGGGAGAAAACTCAGATGAGGAACTGGATCTGAGCGGCTTCTCTGGAGGAAGATGTCTCATGGCAAAAGGAGACTCAAGCGACTCAGAAGACCTTGAGGTAACTTCTGATGATCTCTTAAAATCCCTAGTTGATTGTGATAAGAAACAACTTCTTAAGATCATAAAGAAACTAGGAAAGGAAACCAGTTCCTTCAACAGAAACTTGATGATTGTGAAGATGAAATTGCATGCTTAACTGTTGAGAATTCTGTTTGGAGTAAGAAACTTGATGAAACTGAGAAAGACCTAGCTGAAACTCACTCCAAACTGATTGAAATTAGGAACGTGCATGCTAGTCACCTTAAAATCTGCAAATCTTGTGATGAAACTAGCATAGACTCTGTCACAGTTCCCTTGCATGCTAATTTACCTAGAAAAGACATGCTTCAATCCATAATTGATAGATTGGACATCCTCACTGATTCTATTAATGAAAAGACAATAAATCAAACTGTTTTTGTGAGACAACGCCATGGAATAGGATATGTCAACAACAAGGATAACAATGATGTTGAAGATGAAAAAGCTAGACGAGAACTTGTTGAGATGAATGAGAACCTCAGCATTGCTCTTGCCACCTCTCGTGACAGGAATCAGTTCCTATCAGAGAAGATCATGGTGCTTGAGAACAAGGCTGAGGTTGCCAAACGTCTCAATGAAGGTTCTCAAAGCCCTAAGAAGGAACCAAAAGGAAAAGAAAAAATGACTCCTGAAAATCAATGGTTCACCAATTCTTTTGCTCACAAAAAGTATGTTGACATGGCCAATAGTAAGGTTAAAAACAATATTGATTTCAACAAAATAAATGAAAAACCTTTTAGGCCAGGGAAAGGAAAGTATGGTCATGTTGTCGACAACCGCTTATGTACCTACTGTGGTAAGAATGGCCATTACAACACTGATTGTGCTAAGAAAAGGAACTTTGAAAGGGAGAAAAGTGCTTATCACCAGGAAAGGAACCAACTCCCTGATTATTCACAGACTCGAAATGCTAATCCCCCCAGTAAAGCCAAGCTTCGCTGGGTTCAGAAATCTTAGTTCCCTTATGTGCAGAAAGAAGAGAGGCAACCCCAACTATGGTACATTGACAGTGGTTGCTCATGCCATATGACCGGAAAAAGAAATCAAATGACCTATCTTCAACCTCTCCAAGGAGGGAACATATCCTTTGGAGACAAAAGCAAAGGGAAAATCTGTGGAATAGGAACTGTGAAGCTTAACGATCACATTCAGGTAAACAAAGTTCACCTTGTTGATAGTCTTGGTTTTGATCTAATAAGTGTGTCACAGCTGTGTGATCAAGGAGATAATGAAGTCAGATTTAGATCAAACGAATGCTCAGTTCTTGACTCCTCGGGACAAATCATCCTAAAAGGAAAGAGATTCAACAATGTTTACATTGTTGACCCATCCTTCGTCCCCAAGGAGAAACTGTGTCTCTCAACCGTGAATGACCAAGCTGAGTTGTGGCACCAACGCCTCGGTCATGCTAGCACCAAGCTGATTCAAAAGCTACACTCAAAGGAACTAGTCAGAGGATTGCCAAAGCTGAGTGGCACATCTAAGGAACCATGCTCTGACTGTGTAAAAGGAAAACAGGCTCGTAGTTCCTTCAAATCCAAAAACATGGTAAGCACCTCAAGGCCTCTTGAGCTCATCCACATGGATCTTTGTGGACCCATGAGAGTTCAAAGCCTAGGAGGGAACAGGTATATTTTTGTTATTGTCGATGACTTCTCTCGCTTTACTTGGACCATTTTCATTAAATCTAAAAGTGAAGTCATTGATCGCTTTAAAGACCTGGTTCCTTTGTTAGAAAAATCCCTTGATTGCTCACTTAATGTTATTCGATCTGACCATGGTACCGAATTCGAAAATGGAGAATTTCTAACCTTTTGCAGTGAGCATGGCATTGATCACAACTTCTCTGCACCATACACTCCTCAACAGAATGGAGTAGTGGAGAGAAAGAATAGGACCTTGGAAGACATGGCTCGAACTATGTTGATGATTGTGTACTAAGACCTACCCTTGCCTTCTTGCTCAATTTAATTCTCTATGATCCATCTATAAACCTTCTCTGAGAATTATTGTGCAATGCGATAAAAAGCCTACCCTGATTCCTTGTATGGGAACGTACTGTTTTTGGTTCCTTTGTCTCCACCCACACCAAAGGTTCCCATACATTCCTCTAGCTCGCTGAAAATGTCACCAGAAAGGAACCAGAACATCGCGTCTGCTCTAGGGATTGAGTCGAGATCTGGGTTTGGCATTCTGCCTCAGAAGAAGGGATGGCCCAAGGGAAAGGGCTTCAAGTCCAAAGGAGCAATCGTCAAGAAAATTTATGATGGCGCATCCCCCTCATCTTTGGAGACGAAGGATCTCTCCATTGCAAACCGGCTACTGCATTTTTGGATCACTCGCAACTTGGTCCCCAGGCAAGAGCACAAGAATGAAGTCCTCATCACCAACGCCATCTACATGGACAAAGTGCTCTCCGGCGTTCAGTTGGATCTTCCCCGTATTGTGCTAGCTCACATGCAATTCTGTGCATCTCATGACTCCCATGCTTTACCCTTCCCTCATATCATCAAAAGGCTACTCTCCAACCTCAATCAGTACCCAGAAGACTTCCCCGAGACTGCCTACAGCAAATGTCTTACGTTGCTCACAGTTCGGAAGCTGAAATCTAAGGAACAACAACCCAACCCTGCTGAAACAGAAGAAATCTCGCCTAAGGAAAAGGCGGGTTCCCAGGGCCGTTCCAGTTCCCACCCTCAGCAACCCCCCTCTTCAGACTCCTCTACGATCCTCCTTGCGTTGGATCGTATTGAAAAAGCTATCTTGGAAGGCTCGACTGCCAACACGGTCGCCATCCATGATCAAGTAAGAGAGTTGGGGCGTATCAGTTCTGCTGTCGAGAGTCTGGTGGACGTTCTGCAGAAAGATTGGCAAGGTGCAATCAGTGCTCATCAGGCCGCGGGCCAAAATGTAGGAACCGACGACAAGGATACAGAAGAAGAGGCCGCTACTACGCCATATGAATGCTTATTCTAGGTTTCCAGTGCTGCAACGCCACAGCGAGCTAGTAGTTTCCCTTAGGATCCTACTCCCCTCTTCTATCCCTTTTGTTGTCTTTCTTCAGATTGCTTTTGTTGTTTTCCTTGCTATCTGTTGTCTGTATTGTCGGTTGTTTGTTGTTTGCTTGTGGTATTTTGTGTGTTTGATCAATGATAAGTGAAGTTTTTAATGATTATCTTCAGTTTCGTTCCCATGCTCATTTGTCTTCGCCTTAAGTTTTCATTATGACATTTTATGGGCTTGCTGCAATCGCATATTCACTTCGATATCCTGTTCTTAACTCATACTTAATCTTTTCGATGATGTCAAAAGGGGGAAGAAAAGGATAGGAACCTTGAACTTTGGAGACTACTGAATTAATAGGAACTCTGAACTAGTTCTATTTCTAAGGGGGAATTTGAAATAAATGTGTTCACGTGCTTAGGGGGAATTTGCAACCATTGAATGTTCTATCACTAATCTGTAATGTTGTAAATCCCGTTATCTCAATATGGTCTCATGAATTTCATGTCCCTATTATGTTGCCAGGTTCCTTATATTTGTCATCATCAAAAAGGGGGAAATTGTTAGGAAACGGAACTCTGGAACTTCGGTTCCCCTGAGAGTTCCTTTCCTCAGTTTCTCTACTTTTGAAGATGACAAATATTATGATACTAATGTTTTATCTCAAAGATGTGTTTTAAGGAACCACATGAATATACCAAAGGCAGGAAAGCCAAACAGAACAAGGGAACCAAAGGAACAAGACAGCTGAAGGAATCTAGAGGAACCCAGGTGTGCCCAGAAATGGAGCTTGCGACATTGCAATTCCCGAGAAATCTGGGAACACACAACCTCGGACAAAAGGTGTCGAAAACGACTTGTCCGAAGCTTCCAAAAGTCTGCCAAGGTCCAAGAGCTAAAGAACAAGATGCCTAGAGAACCTCTACCTCGGACAGAGACGATGAAAGCGACAGCACATGAAGACGTCGCTGTCCAGCAGACGGTTCCCAAGCGGCCAGCTTACTTAACCTCGGACGAAAGGGTTTTGACAACGACACCACAAGGCTCGTCTGAGGTAGTTGACCAACCAAGAGAGATTCTGAGCTGCCTAGGTTGTTTGCACATGCCAAGAACAACGTGGATCAAGGAGAACCACCAATCCTAAGGCAAGCTCAATCCGTGGGAACCATGAGAGGATCGAGCTGCGAAGAATCCTCTATAAAAGGAAGACTAACCCAAGGGATATCTTCAAGCATTCACAATAGAAACACACTTCATAGCAAACATCAAAGTGTGAAGCTTCAAACAAGATCATCAAAGCAAACCGAGATCAAGAGGAACCAGTCAAGGAAGAAGAGCTGAGTGCTAAGTTCCTGTGACTGTAAGTGATAGTTCCTAGGTGCGAAAAGTCTGTTTCTTGGATTGATTATTGATTGTGTTAAGTTATCTAGGATTGTATAACTGTGTGTAAGGCAAAGGAACTGTGTGTTCGTTCCTAGGATAAGCTGTAACCAAAAGAGATAAGAAATCAAGAAGTAGACTTTAAAATCCTTTCAAAGAAAGGTAGTGGTTTTTATCCTAGATTGCTAGTTGGCAATCGAAGGTTTCCACTATAAGGAACTTGTTCATTTAGTTAATTGTTTATTTCCGCTGTGAAGGGAACTGTAAACTGTGTTCTCAGTTCCCTGATTATTAATCTAACAATCACGATCCTACAATAGTGTATGTCTTTGTGCTCGCTTTCAGGCCGATCCCAAAGAAACACATCTCAAAGCAGTAAAAAGGATTCTGAGATACTTGAAGGGAACAGATGATCTTTGTCTGTGGTACCCAAGAGGAGGAAGTCTTGATCTTGTCGGATACACAGATGCTGACTTCGCAGGGAACAAAGTGGACAGAAAATCTACCTCAGGAATGGCTCAGTTCCTTGGGCCGTGTTTGGTTTCCTGGGGGTCAAAGAAGCAGAACTCTGTGGCTCTCTCCACTGCAGAAGCTGAATACATAGCCGCTGCTCCTTGTTGCACTCAACTCCTATGGCTCAAACAACAACTCAGCGACTACGGTATTCTTCTTAACTCCATTCCCATTCTCTGTGACAATACAAGTTCCATAAACATCTCCAAGAATCCGGTACAACACTCACATATCAAGCACATCGAGATAAGACATCACTTCTTACGTGACTGTGTGGAGAAAGGGTTGGTGACAATGGATTTCTGTGGAACTAAGGATCAAATCGCCGACATTTTTTTTTTTAGCAACGGGTAAATTTTATTGATTGAGTTAGGAAAAAGGCCTAACGTCCTTTATACACGCTTGCTTACTAAGCAAGTAGAAAAACAACCAAACAAACCTAAACAACAAATAGCAAATGCAAGAGAAACAGACACCAATGTAGAAACTAGTCAAAAGGCAAGACAACAAAAAACAAGAAATAGAACAACATCAGTACAAAGAAGAGAGGAAACACTAAACTCATACAAGCAGTCTTCTTTTCATGGCTACACCTCATCTCCCACTCAGCTTGATCTTGTGCAGGATCCTGAGTTTGCAAGCTCTAATGATGTCCAAGGCACACTCTTCAACGTCAACACCACTCTCCTGGAAGATAACTTTGTTCCTCAACCTCCAAATGTAATAGACAGTACAAGTAATAGCCATCAATTTGCATTTGAAGATGTTGTTATTCCTGTTATTACAAGCAAGAAACCAGTTCCACCAGCTCATTAGACACTGCTTAGTAGTACCTATACCCTGCCATCGAAGAACCCTGCTTAGGATTTGTAGAGATGTACTGCATTCAAACCATAGGTGATCTTCAGTTTCCTCAGCTATACCACAAAGCACACACTTGTTGTCATTGATGATACCCCATCGGCACAGCTTATTAGCAGTAGGGAGTCTCTTCAAAGTTGCAAGCCAGCAGGTAAAAGACCATGATTTTGAGTGGACACCTTCCCAAAGCAAGCCACTCCAGGGAACAACAAGCTTGGCAGTTTTCAGGCATTCATAGAGTTTTGGACAGTCCAAGGTACCACAAGGTTTAATGAAGTGCATTGGGTCAGAGTTCTGAGTTAAAGGCAGAAGCTGGTCTTTGAGATGAAGCAAGGTCTTCCAAAGCCAGGAATCTGAAGGCTTAGGTGGGATGTCCCACACAGTTCTGCCCTTCAACACATACTTCTTGGCCCATATAGTCCAAATGTTAGTCTTATCAAGAGTGATATCAAAAAGGAGTTTGCTGAGTAATGTTTTGTTCCAAGACAGCAGTTCTTTGAAGTTAAGACCACCTTTGTCAAAACTACAACACACATTTCTCCATGCCACAAGGTTCTTGTTACCACTAGTCTGACCAGACCAGAGAAAAGCTCTACAGATGCCTTTAATCTGAGTTATAACTTTAGTGGGAAGTAGAAGAGATTGCATCCAGAAAGTAAGAACTCCCTCAATGACTGATCTTACTACCTGGGCTCTTCCAGCATAAGACATTCTCTTGGCCAAATTGGATTGACCAGACCAGAGAATCGCTGACATTTTCACCAAGGCACTAAACAGGGAACCATTCGAACAGTTTCGTATGGAACTAGGTATGATTTCTCTAAACTGACTGTCTACTTGTTGTGTTCCCTCGATGATTGGCTAATTTACATGGTAAAGTGTGAAGGGTTAATCATCATGTCTTGGTCTGCATCTATTCTCTTGATCATTAGTTGAACGACTTGCTTAGACTCATACTAATACCTCACTTATATGCAAAATTTCATACATGATTCTCTATGCTATCTTATTTATACACGACTCAGATTACTTTCGGCCCAAAAGAGTCAACTTGATGATTTGATCCCTCATTATAAGCCCAAATGATTGTTGACTCTACAGCTTACCTTAGCCATCATGTTTGATGCTCCCTATGAGCCCCTCTAATCATCCATATCTGGGAGCCTCTCATTCATGATTAAACATTATTAAAAATTCTCGTATATCCTTTTGTATGATGTTCTTTGTACCCTCTCTAGTAACATTACCCCCGCATCACACTCTTCTACTTTTTTGGAAAGTCGAGAATACGAATTGTTGCCACTATGGTCTGTGGATAGGATTCGACAGGTATGATATGTGATGATGGCTTCCAACTGCCTAAGGAGGGTTCGTGCTTAAAAGCTGAGGTTGCACGTGAGAAGTAGTGGGCTCCGAATGAATCCCTGGTGAAAGAAGGCAAGCTGAAGGTTGTGATGAGCCTATGATGGATGCTGACGACAATAAGGAAGCACAAGCTTTGAGTGAGAACAAAAGATGAACTCCATTGCTAGTCATACTTCAGATCTACTGCTGGCCCCAGTGGTACTTAATTCGTATTTCTCTGGCTAACCAATACCTCTTTTGTTCCCTAGCACATCTATCCCTCTACTTTTTGAACTTCCTTGTCTCTGATTCGTGTGTGAACATTTACTGGCATGTTGATCATAAATGGTATCCTTGCATATCTTGTTGTTGTCTTAACATGCTGTCCGTGTTCGTGCGTTTCAATCTAATGCGATTGGGAATAATGTTCATCTGGCTGTGATCCTTCATCTCTAACTCTTCGCTATGTTTTTGATGATGCCAAAAGGGGGAAAATAACAGGTAGCCTTGGTTGAGGGGGAACAGCACATGATTTCATATGTTGTTGTATTGAGGGGGAACTATTATGGTCTTGTGTGGAGACCCTTCCCCATACAACCGTCTTTATCTCGTATGTATATGCTTTATTGTCAAGGATGTTTGTCACCATCAAAAAGGGGGAATTTGTTGAATTCCTTAGGTTTTGATAGTGACAAACATTCAACTAATCTGGGTACTAAGTGTTTCAGGAACAAAGACAGTTGTCTCAGGGAACCTTCACAGCAAAGGATTGAAGAGGGAACAAAGCTCTGTTCTTGTGCTTTGTTACCTCTGAAGGAACAACAGTGACGAACAAGATCAAAGCTGCGAATGGAAGGAAGAAATCCAGCGTGTTATTTATGGAAACAAATCAAGGCGCACACGCGGTCAAGGATTGAAGAAATCGGCTGGAAGGATCTAGCCGTTGGAGGAGATATGGAGGGAGAAGCTCGATTCCTTATCTTAGGGATTCTTTCCTTAGATAAGCGGATTGGAGAGAGAAGAATTTTATCACATCCGTTTATATTAATTTAAGGAAATCCTTTCCTTTTATTAATATATACGGCTAGGGATATTATTCCTCCAGTAAAAACATATCTTCTTGTTACCATGTTTGAATAAATCTTATCTTGTTACATTTAGGGTTTGTCGAGTTGTATTTAATAGATGTGTGGATTCATGTCTATGTAACCACGACGACGGGAAAAACAGAGAGAACGAAAATTGAGAAAGAAAATGAGTGAGGTGTGTGAAAGTCTTTGAGGGTTGAGTTTGGATTCATCGTTGTAGGAGTGATCTTCGAATCTAGCAGAGATGTCTAGTGTTTTGGAGTCCATGCTACAAGTGTAATCAAACAAGAAATCAATAAGACAAGTACACACTTCAAAATCCTCTCAAGCGGAAGCTTGAAGGTAGTGGTTTTTCCTTGAGAAGCTAGTTTTGCCAATCAGGGTTTTCACTATACATCGTGAGTTCATTCTATTATCTTTCTTGCTATATTTATCCGCTGCAACTTCTGTGAGAACAAAGCTTTTGTTCCCTCAGACGTAACTCTAACGATCCAACAAAAAAGCTTATGATAGAATTGAATGGAACTTCATCATTAAAATTATGGAAAAGTTTGGATTCCATGAAAAATTTATCAACCGGATAAAGGAATGCATTACAACGGTATCTTTCTCGGTGCTGGTTAACAACGGACCCACATAAATATTTAAACCATCGAGAGGACTTCGACAGGGTGACCCCCTTTCCCCTTTCTTGTTTATTTTAGGATCTGAAATCCTTGCTATAAAACTTCAAAAAGCTTCAGAAAGACCTCGTAATCCTCTAGGATTTCAAATCACTCAACAAGGATCACGAATTCCGTTTCTGGCGTTTGCGGATGACATTGTGATCTTCTCAAAAGCTAAACAGGAAAACTGCAAGGAAATCAAGGATATTATTGATGAATATTGTAAAATCTCAGGACAAAAAGTAATTTCCATAAATCGGCTTTTCAAGTCACAAAAAAGGTTACCAACCAAAAGAAATTAGCAATACAAGGTATTCTCACAATCACAAATATGATATCTCTTGAAAAATATATTGGTTGCCCTATCATTAATGGTAGAGTCAACTCGAATACCTTTGATGATCTCTTAATTAGCACCCAACAACAATTGTCTAAATGGAAAGCAAACTCTCTTTCCCAAACAGGAAGAACAACACTAATAAAAAACCAAACTATCTTATGCAAAGTTTTATGTTACCTACACACACACATAATGAACTTGACAAGTTAAATAGATCTTTTTTTTGGAACAAAGACAACTCCTATAAACCTCTTATAGGCTGAGAAAAAATATGTAAACCGACACACCAAGGAGGTCTTGGATTGAGAAAATCAAAGGACATGAATAAAGCCTTACAATTCAAATTACTATGGAAAATCTTAGCAGAACCGAATAACTATTGGGTCAGAGTTGTTACTAAAAAATACTTGAAAATAATCCATATATTTCATTACAAGAAAAAAAGAAATTGCTCTTGGCAATGGTCCAAAATGATTGAACTCATGGATGAATTCAAATCTGGACTAATTTGGCAAGTTGATAATGGCAGAACAATCAAATTCTGGTCGGATAATTGGGTCTTGAACACCCCTTTATGTGATATCATAAACACACAATCAATCCTGAATAAGGATGCCCTGGTAGCTGATTTTATATTGCCAAATAAAACCTGGAATAAGGACCTAATAGAACAATGTTTACCACAAGATTTAGCCAAAAAAATAACCTCTATCCCGATACCTTTAAATGATATTCATGATAGAATATACTGGGAAACTAGCAAAAATGGTTGGTTTTCTACGAACTCTGTTATGGAATTAATTAACAGAAACAAGAGATATACTGTCTATGATTCTTCATGGATCTGGAAGATGGACACATATCCCAAAGTTAAAAACTTTGTCTGGAAAATAATGAAAAATGGACTACCAACAAAAGCTAGATTAGCAGAAAAAGGTGTAGCAATCCCCCAGGGTTGTATCCGTTGCAATGTTCAATTGGAGGATTTGAATCATCTCATATTCAAATGTAACCACACCATAAAAACAATAGAGAAAATGAATTATCATACCTATGGTATCATTACATCCCTAAACATAGGAAATAAAAAAATCAATGAAATCATTGAGGAAATTCGACAAAAAACTGATAGATCACAATTTATAGAATTAATGGTCTCTTGGTGGAGAATTTGGTTTTATAGAAACCAAAAAAGTTTTGGAAGAACAAACGATGATGTTGATTCCATAAAGGATGTACCAATTTATATTAAAAAACAAATTGAGAATTGGAATAAGACGAAGAGTTGGAACCCTGATTGCTTAGCAGATGACAAACTAAAAACACATAGAATGAACAATGTTAGATGACCAATAAAGAAATGGAAAAAACCACCGGATAACATTATTAAAATGAATACAGATGGATCCACCAAAACTAATGGTGATTCTAGCTTTGGCTACATTTTCAGGAACAACACGGGTAAACCAATCTTCTTCTTTGGGGATAAATGTGGTATCTTAACCCCTTTAAAAACAGAAGCACTTTCAGTAAGAAATGACCTGGTAAAGGCCTATGAATTAGGCATTATCGACATTCAACTTGAATGTGATAACCTTACCATTGTGAATGTTTTTAATCAAATCTGGCACTGTCCATGGGATATTGAAATGTTAATTTCTGATACCATGTGTGTTTTACAACTATTTTCTTCAGTGCAAATTTTTCTTGTCTTCCGAGAAACAAACATGGTGGCCGACTACATCGCTAAGACGGTCCAGCAGAGTTCCTGGGAAGACATTCGAGCTAGTCTAGAATTTGTAATTCTCATCCGAAAGGATACTATAGACTGAGAAACTGTCTCTTCTGTGGTTTATAGTCTAATTTTTACCTAATAATATATATATATATATAATGACCCTATATTGTCATAGATTTTTCTTAAAATTTACAATTATTTAATAACTCATCTCAATTGTAGCCAATAAACATATGGAATTTGCATAAAAAGAGCAAAAAAATACAATTTTCCATGTCAAACCTCGTAACTCAGCAATAAATTATTACCTATACACCAAAAATGATAATTTTTTCTTTACAAAAATTTTGGGCTAAAATGACAATCTTTTCTATACGGAGGGAGTAATAGAGTAGTTGTACAAGGCTCAAAAGAGCGAGTAACAGATCATAGTTTCCAAAATCCCATCAAGGGCAAAAAGAGAAGGAAACTACATAATATATATGCAATAAACGCAGCCAAGACTTAGTGGCAGAGTCCCTTCTCTTCCAATTAACATGAAGGTTACGAGTGGCCATCATTTGTATCTGGTCAAAGCAGGTTTGGATGGATGGGTGCACACCTTGGAAGGTAGCATGGTTCCGTGCTTGCCAAATCAAATATACAAAAGTGGAGAGAACCATGGATCTGGTGAGAAGTGCAATTCTTTCCTGGCTTGGGATGGAGAGAAGATCACTAATGCAATCCTTAAAGTTGTTGGACAGTGGGAGATGGGACGGCCAAGCAAGCCAGCCAAGTATCCGTTGAGGAGTGGTATTCACAAAAGGACAATGTGTCCATATATGGGCATTCGTCTCAATTTCAGATCGACAAAGGACACAAAAATCATCATCATCAATGTTGATCCATCTGCCAATTCTGTCCTTAGTAGGAAGTCGCTCTAGCAAAGCCAACCAATTGCAATAAAGGAGCATTTCGATTGATGTAATCCTTTCCAAATAAGCTCGCCCTAGAAAATAGGCTGATTAATGTCACGAATCAGATCATAGGCTAAGGAGGAAATGTACTTACCAGCCGAGTTGAAAAGCTGCGTGACAAGGGACTGAGGGTCATGGCTGAGCTTGAGATGGTCGCGAACATGGAGCAAGCTTTTCCAGATCCAGATATCCAACGCTTTAGCATTAATCTACCAAAGGTCAACACCATAGCAGTACTGACAGTTAGCCCAACGAGTCCATAAATTCCTGATGTGAGGGCAAGCAAGTTCAAGAATGGCTTTAGCTACATCAGCTCGGTTCCATGACAGTAACTCTTTGAACCCGAGACCACCCTCACTTTTTGGTCTACAAACAAATTTCTAGGAAATAAGGTTGCACTTAGAATTAGAATCTTCAGACCATAAGAAAGAGCAAAGGACAAACTAGACTTGTTTGATAACAGCCTTAGGGAATAGAAAGATCTTAGACCAGAAATTCTAAATACCATAGAGGACCGCCCGAATAAGCTCAACTCGACCAGCATAAGATAATTGTCTTGCAGTCCAAGATCGGATTTTACCAGTCATCTTATCAACCACAGGGGCGAAGTCACAAATGCGAGGCTTCTTGGAACCAACAAGAACACCAAGATAAAGCATAGGAAGAAAGCCCTCGTTGAACCTAGTAGAACTCAGAATAGAGTCCTTAGTCATGTCACAGTTGCCCCCAAAGAAGATTATGGTCTTAGAGAGATTAGCATGGAGCCCAAACATATTTGCAAAGTCGTCAAGCACCATCTTAATAGCAGAAAAAGAACCAAGATCTCCCTTGCAAAAAATAATGAGGTCATCAACAAAGCTTAAGTGAGGGAGTTTTAGCGGGGCACACCTGGGATGATAAGAGAATGCATGGTTTCGATCAAGCGATTTAATCATACGAGACAAGAACTCCATAGCAATAGTGAAAAGATAGGGTGAGAGATGGTCTCCTTAACGCAAGTCACGCCTCCCTTTGAAGAACCCTTCTAAGTTACCATTGACACTGACTGAATAGGAGTGTGATGTGATAAAATTCCGAATCCATAATACAAAGCGCGCACGAAAGCCTAAGTGCTGCAAGCAGTTGAGAATAATGACCAGTCATGGGTGTCAAATGCTATGTGAAAATCCACTTTGATTGCACATCTTGCAAGGGAAGTTTTCCAAGCATAATGCTTAAATAGATCACTACAAATAAGGATATTATGTTGCATAGATCTGCCAGGAACAAAAGCATTTTGGTTCTCATCAATGATCAAGGGAAGGATCGCTTTCAATCTCCCAGAAATGATCTTGGCGATGACCCTATAGATAGTGTTGCAACAAGATATGGGGTGAAAGTCTCTAACATTAGTAGGGTTGGAGCACTTTGAGACAAGGCTGATTGTAGTATGATTGATTTGGTGCAACAGCTTGTCATTCAGAAAGAAATCTTTTACAGTAGAGATTACATCATTATCAATGATCGGCGATGCCTTTTTTAAGAAGAATGGGTTGAACCCGTCGGGCCCTAGCGATTTGTTATTACTCATGTGAAAGAAAGCTTTTCTGATCTCTGAGTTAGAGACAGGGCAGGTAAGATCAAGACCATCTTCTGGAGAAAGACAAGCTCCAGAAGCAATAACCCTCGCCTGAAATTGTGAAGGAGAAGAGTGTTGGCCAAGCAGATTCTCAACGACGAAAGTGAAGTGGCCAACAATAGCACTTGGATCAGTAACCGGGATACCAACATCCTCGGTAATCATCGCAATAAAGTTGCCACTGCGTCTGCTTCTGATCTGGTTATAGAAATAAGATAAATTGTGGCTGCCATACTTTAACCATTTAACTTTCGCAAGCTGCTTAGACATGGAAGCAAGAGATTCCAGATTATTTTTCAACTCGTTTCTACAGACATGCTCTTGCGATTGAAGTGCACTGTCAAACGGCCTAGAGTGACATTGGTCTTGAATAGAATCAAGGCTTTTCTTGGAATCTTCAACCTTGGTAGTAAGCTTCTCAATGCTGACAGAAGCAACATTCTTTAGTTTAACTTTCAAAAATATTAACTTTGCAGCCACTTGGTACATGGAATGACCCGGGATGACAGTTTCCCAAACTTCAATAACAAAAGGGAGAAATGAGGCATGACTTGCCGATAGATTTGAGAAGCAAATGGGGATCCGGGTCTGAGCAATAGATGTTCCCATATTAACCACCGCAGGGGAATCTAAGATAAGTTGTGGGTGTCAAAGAAGGCATTAGCATGGTTGTACTTAAGGAGCCAATAGTGATTAATCAAAACCCTGTCAAGCTTGCACCAAATGCGGTCTCTAGTGGTGTGGTTGTTGTTCTAGGTAAAAAACACACATTGAATCGCATGTCGAATAACCAAGTAGCATCAAAGCAAAGAGATAACTCATCAGAAATTAGCCTTGGATTTGATTTGCCCTCAACCATTTTCCCACTAGAATTAAGGACATAATTAAAGTCTCTTATAACAGTCCATGGAGAGGAGATAGAAGTACTCAGTCGACTGAGATCATTCCAAAGGATGCAACGGCTTCACCGATCATTGAAAGCATAAATAAAAGTTGCATAGAAAACATCAGAACAAAGCAGAAGGGACACCTTACAGTGGACAAGCTGAGGAGTGAATTCTTCAATGACAATAGAGAAGGCAGATGGGTTCAAAAAATCCAAATTCTCCCATTACGAGAAACAGATCCATTAGAGAAGAAGCTCCGGTCACGAAAAAGGATCTTGCCAATTTTGTCTTCCTTTGCTTGCCAAACCCTGGTTTCTAGCACATCAACAAGGTTCAATTTAGCAGTTCTTACAAAATGACAGAATTCATCATGTTTCGAGGAACAGTTAATTCTCGAACATTCCAAAAACTCTGTCGGCGACTATCCATAAACAAAAGGCGGTGGGGGGAAAACATGACTCCTTGAGTCGTTTTGAATAGGGTGACAACTTATAGAAGAGCTGGAGAGAGGCATGGGGGAGGGAGAGTATTAATGGAAGAAAACGAGAGGGAGAGATATGGGTCAAAATCCAGAGAAGGTCGATCAAAAGAGAGGATGCCCAGAGAAGGAGAAGTAAGGTGAGGGGGAGAGATAGGGGTAGGGGTATAGGAGGTTGTCTAGAAGGTTGAGTGAGCTGAACAAAGGATTGCTTGGGGAGGTGGCGAAAGCCAGCTTAAAATCGCCGACGAGGAGGCCGATTGTGTTTATAAGTGACATTGGTCTAGGGTATAGGAGGGTGACTTGAGTGGGCCGGGTAAGGAGAGGAAAGGCCCAATGATGGACCAGGCCGAGAGGGACCTAAAGGAGAAAAGGAAGACGGACTACTTGGGCCACTTGGGCCAGGTTGGCTAGTATGCAAGGGAAAATATGGGAGAAAAGATGGGCCAGAGGAGAGATTAGGAGGGTTAGGAGATTGGCCAGAGTCCACGTTGGAACAGTTGGGGTTACCTGAATCCTTACTGAGCAAAGGCTCAACCCTGGGGTTAGCGGCATCGCTGGAGGAAGAAGGAGCACCACTAGGCCAAAGGTTAGGGGCCAGCGGGCACTGCTTTGAGCCATGACCAAATGAGCGACATGACGATCAATGAGAGGGAACCCATTCATATTGCACTCTCTGACGGACCTCAGTTCCATCCTTCCCTCGCAACAAGACTTCCCGTTTGAGGTGATCATTAGCTGAAATTTCCACCAAAATTCCAGCATAAGAGACGCGCTCCTCAGTGGCTGTTACTTTGTCGATGAACAGAGGTTTGCCAATAGCAGACCCAATTTTGCGAAAAATGGATTCATACCAAGATTCAAGTCCAAGTCCTGGCAAGGTAACCCATACATGGAAAATATCAAGACAGGACAAGTCCATGGCTATACCACGGCTCCAGCGGCGAAGAATGAGGAGACGAGTACCGCCTATCATCCATGGTCCATTTTTTAGGACCAAGATGAGATCTTCCTCACTTGAGAATTTGAAGATGAACAACCCATTCTCGTTTAAAATGATCCTTGGCAAAGATTTGCAAACATTCCATCTTGTCTCAACAAAACGACACATAACAGTGAAGGGGACACTTTCACCCATTGTAGCTCCCACTAAACACAATCTCTATTTATTAATTTGCTCAGCAAGGTCATCCTCAGAGTATTCAATGATTCAATTTTCATACCCTGGCTCGAAATAAAGTTGAGTGAGGGATGAGGTAATACGATTCCCTGCGACTGCCTCCGAGAACGTCGGTCTTCTAGGTTGACCTATAGGCGGGCGGGAAGAGAGGGGAGTGCCATCAGTGCCCGATAGTGGAGGAGGAGAGGCGGAGCAAGTACTCAGAGGAGGGAAGAGAGCGTCAAAGGAGGCGGTAGGAGGGCCCCTCGGAGCTGGATCTGGATCTGCACACGGAGCAGGCATAGGAGGCGGACCAGGCTGAAGAAGAAGCTGAGGAGAGGGAGGAAATTGGAGAATCCCCAAGGAAGAGGAAGGAGACAGGGTAGTGATGGGAGGATTAGTGCTCGGCGGCACCTAAGGCAGAGGGGGGGGGGCAAGGAGAGGTTGCGGCGACAAGGGGAGAGATGGGAGAGAGCGAAATAAATGAGAGCGAATAATGGTGTCATCGGAGAGGGGCTCCAACGAGTCACTGTCGGAGCCGGAAGCAGAACAAGCAGGGGAGGAGGACGATTTAGGTGGGATGAGGGATAAAATTTTGATGGATTTGAAGGCTTTCTTCCCAGGTTGCTTTTTTTATTTATGTTAACCCATCGCACGACCAGCAGCCTACGGGGGGACGAAAGGGCATGCAAGGATGGGTGGCGGCTGAGAGGGTGGCTAAGGTTTTTTTTAATCTTGTTTACCTTTGGTATAAGTCGTGTGTCGGAACAACAACTAAGATTGTTTTTGAGACATGCTATATGTCACCACCAATTTTTGTCACCATTTTTTATTTCCTAAGACGCCCTTACCCTTCAATACCCAACAAACAACCCATTTCTCCTTTTCTTTATTTTGAGCAACCATTTCTCCTCTTCTGCAAATACGTACAGTAAAACACCAGTCAATCTCTCCCTTCTGCATTCTCCCCCGCCGTGAATAAGACTCTTACAATTGGCCATGTTTTCATCGCAAATCTACTCCAGTTTATTATTAAGCCGACTTTAAGACATCAAGTTTCATTTTAAACCAATTTTTTTAACAAAGATCTCAAATTTCCCTAACATCTTCAATCTTCATAGATAAAAAGCTGCTATTATTTCTCCCTCCATCGCCCAAGATACATGCAATTCAAGTTCTACTCAACTCCGCTCACGGTACAAGAAACTACTATATCCGTCCGCTCCAACTAAAGGAAACTAAAACAACACTTTGCTCATCATGAGAGAAACTATGTTCAACTATAAATGGAAAATTAAAGAGAATCACAAATCAAGCATAAACTCTACTTAAATACTCGAAAAATCGGATTGTTGGTTCTATGAATATCAATTACATAATATATATCTATTTTCTTAGAATTTAAAAATCACATCTTTTTTATTGTACACGATAAAAGCTCTAATTTATGAGTCGGTAAGATTAAATCCTTCGATAAAAAATGTATTAAAAATACAAAATCGCACTTACAGTAAAGTTGACATGTATTTCCCGCGTCTGGCATCGTTCTACTTGACTACCACTCATTTTTCCTCAAACTAATCGATCAATACCCTAAATAAATTTTATTTACTCAATATGAATAGGGTAGGCTTTATTTATATAAATATAATCACAAATTATTATTCTATCTTACCATAATAAATATATCTCACCAATTGTATCTTATCTAACCAATTAAAATTTTATCTCACCGATATAATTTTATTTACGTCTGAAGCTATTTCCTTGATAAAATGGAAACAGTTGGCTAGTTTCCCGCAATTCAAGCGAAAGTGTTGCATAGTTTCCCTCTACCTGAGCGAAGATTAACTATTATTTCCGTTATCATGGACAGAAGGGTAAAAGCGCCAAATCTTGACAAATGGAGACGCGGTAGTCAAAATGGGTTGACGTTTAGCAATTATGTTGTTTTTTCAAAAAGAAAATAAAATAAGGCCATTGCTATTTCACGCACCGGCAAAATTGTTATTTCACGCACCGGTTCGTCCGTGACGTGCCAAATGAAGTCGCCCGTGACGAACGAAAGAACTCCGCCCGTGACGAACGAAAGCACCCCGTCCGTGACGCACCAACCCCGTCCGTGCGTCACGGATGAACATTCTGATCTGCGACACGATTTTGGAATCGCTATAACTTTTGATTCTCTGGTCCAAACGCGCTGAAATTTGGAGGAGTTATAGTTGACATCTTGATCTTTAATATGACGTTGGAATCACTCAATTCGGAGTTACGTAGAAAAAATTATACTTCTCCAAAGATGGGATAAATAAATAGAGATCTCTTAAGCGCCAAGGCGAGTAGAGATATCTCAAACCATTAGAAAGAAGAGATATATATGATTGCTTCAAAAAGAATGAGAAATATTTGACAATCGAGATGAAAGAAGCTTTCTATTATTTTTATGTATGGCCAATCTTATTGAAATTATAAGCATTATCAAGACTCTAATTTGGCCAAACATAGTTCATTTTAATGTCAGTGTGTATATTAATTGCACTATACTTTTATATTCTTACTTTAATAACATATGATTTAATGTCGGTGTGTCACATAGTTTTTTTTGCAATATATATACATAAAATATATTTTATATTGTTTCATGAATATATTACTTAAAGTTTTGTTACCTTTATGGAATAAATCATTCTCATGCATATTTATAAAAGAAACTTATGTTTAATTGTCTGATTCTTACTTTAATAACATATGATTTACTTGAACTACATAATCCTTCTCTAATTTTTTAGCATGCTAAAACAATTTAATTATTATAATATTTTTTGTTAGTCAATAGCATCTTATATTATCAATTGATATACCGTTAAATATATAGTATATATTTATCCGAACATGTACATGAAACATGGACATATAGTAGTTATGTACTATTAACAGACTCTAATAAATGTTTTTCTTTTCAAAAACCGGTTTATCTAGGTCTTTGTTTTGAATTACAATGCAAACTCTATCAAGTCATATAATTTAAAAACTGAACATAATCAGAATATGTTTATAAACAGTTACTTTATTGATGTTAACATCAATAAAAGAAACTTAATTTAACGCCTTGGTTCATTTGTGACGGACGAAACATGTTCATCCGTGACGGACGAAGCATTTTCATATGTGACGGATGAACATGTTTCGTCTGTCACGGATGAACATGTTTCGTCCGTCACGAATGAACATACTGATCTGCAACACGATTTTGGAATCGCCATAACGTACTTTTGATTCCCTAGTCCAAACGCGCTGAAATTTGGAGGAGTTATAGTTGACATCTTGATCTTTAATCTAACATTGGAATCACTCAATTCGGAGTTACGTAGAAAACGTTATACTTATCCAAAGACGGGACAAAGAAATAGAGATCTCTTAAGCACCAAGGCGAGTACAATAGCATTTAAGTCGGATTACAATAGCATTGCAATAATGGATCACAATAGCATTACAATGTGCGAGTACAATAGCATTTAAGTCGCCTTACGACCTCGTCTCTTTCTTGTAGAAGAAGGTTCGAACGCCATCAGCTGAGAAACGAACGGAGAAGTATCTCTACTCGCTTTGACGCTTAAAAGATCTCTATTTCTTTGTCCTGTCTTTGGAGAAGTATAACTTTTTCTACGTAACTCCGAATTGAGTGATTCCAACGTCAGATTAAAGATCAAGATGTTAACTATAACTCCTCCAAATTTCAGCCCATTTGGACCAGAGAATCAAAAGTTATGGCGATTCCAAAATCGTGTCGCGGATCAGAATGTTCATCCGTGACGCACGGATTGGGTTGGTGCGTCACGGACGGAGTGCTTTCGTTCGTCACGGGCGGAGTGCTTTCGTTCGTCACGGGCGGCTTCATTTGGTACGTCACGGACGAACCGGTGCGTGAAATAACAATTTTGCCGGTGCGTGAAATAGAAATCGTGTAAAATAAAAATAAAATGTCACCCCAAAAATCCATTACCAATATAAATTTCCCATAATGGCCCATCTCTTTAAAAAAAAAAACAATTAAAATCGACGTCAACATATCCCGACCCATTTGTAGTCCAAAAATGGTTTGAACAACTCAAGTCCCAAAACTCCAATCCGGTCAACAAATCCCGACCCATTTATAGTCCGGAGAGTGCAAAACAATCATTTCACAACATATTAATCTTATCAAAATAAATATTCAATTTCTCTAATTCAACGTACAATGGAAATTTTAGCCTACATTAATTATCATTTATCCCCCTCTAATACAATTCTACATACGTATATATTGAGATAAGTACAACCATAATTAGCTAATAAGGAGGTAAAATAATGATTGATATTATTATTATTTCTTTTTGCTATTATTGTGTTATAATTTCAGCAAACCAAGCTTTGGGTTTCAATTAAGAAGGCCCAACAAGGTAAAATAACCTTCTTTCTCATTAACTAAGGTATAAAATAACCTAATGAGGCCCTATAACATCCTTCTTCTATTTCGCTTGAACGTACACATACATTGGCTGCCTCCATTGAGTTAGCTTGGTGAATTTCTTACTGACTTAGGCGTCGGAGAGTCTTTGGGGGCATCCACTCTCGGTTTTTCAAGTGAAATCGTGATCGGAGTTCGTCAGAGTTCGTCAGTGATCGCTTCTCTCTCTGAAATTTATTGTGATGAGATTTTTTCTACCACAATTGGCGTCGTCTGTGGGAAGCAAAGTCGAGAATGGTCACCAGGAGAACTAACACGAGCTTGGTTGCTGCTATTGAGGGCCAAAGGGCCGAACTGGAGCAAGCTTTGGCGGAACAAGATCGGCAGCATGCCGACTTCGACACGTCTATGGATGAGAAGAACGCGCAGCTCCGCACGGCTCATGAGGAAGTGGCTGACTTGTGAAGGATGTTTGAGCGAGCGCAGGAGAAACGCCCTGTAGAGGGCATTGAGACGAATGGAGTCGGGAGGAGGCTTTGGAGCGCGGTTGAGATCCCGACGCAGCGCGAGCAGGCTCCTCGACGAGCCGTGAGAGGGGATCAACATGGGCGAGCAGCCTGTGACAACGCTAGATCTGTTGAGCATGGGTGCAGCCGTGAGTGGTACCGCAGGGAGGCGAGGACGTCTTCTTCAGCGTCCCGGCATGACTCGCGTCGCGACCTGGGGAGGAGCAGAACCCGCGAGGCCGATCCTGATCGGGTAAGCCTAGAGGAACGCATGCGTTCAAGGTCCCGTGAACGCAGATTTTGGGGTAGAGCAGAAAGCGTCAACTCTAACCGCGATGAAGGGCGTGGTGAAGGAGTTGTCAAGACTGTTGAGAGGTATTTGTTGCGCCTACTCGATAATCAGGGAGAGTCCTTAGTCAACACACAGGAACAAGCGGAGCAAAAGCTCTCTTGGATGACTTCCACTCCATTCGTTAAGGGCATCCAAGATCAGCCCCCGACAACTATTCATCCCCTTCCTTTGAATTATATGATGCAAAATCGGACCCTGTTGGAGATATTGCTATGTACTCGCATAAGATGGCGTTATGGATTTCGAATGATGCGTTGATGTGTAAAATGTTTCCTGTGAGTTTAGGAAAGAGCACTGCTGGATGGTTTTACTCGTTCAGGGCTGATTTGAGTCGTTCTTGGGATCAATTGGCAAAAACGTTTGTATCCCATTTCATTGCAAACAGCAGGGAGCCCACCTCTGTGGATTCGTTATTTGCTCTACGGATGCGCAAGGAAGAAGGGCTGAGACATTTTGCTTCCAGGTTCTTGGAGTGTTACTCTAACATTGATGACTGTGATGAGAAGTTTATTGTTGCTGCTTTCAGGGTTGACTTGGCTCCCGGAAGCAAGCTGAGGGAGAGTCTGACATTGAGACAACTTGCAAATATGACAGAGTTGCAGGAGCGCTTGAGGCAGTATGTGAAGTTAGAGGATGACTCTAGGTTGTCTCGGGAGAAGGTCTCAGTCTCCAGTGCGCTGGCAAGCAGCCCCTGATTCGTCCTTTGACTGAAATCGGCCATCACAGGGGTGCGGTAGAGATCTATTGCCAGCTCCTGCTATGCAGGTTGTCCACACTGTATTCAACTCCAACTTATACCAGATCATGTCTTAGATTAAGGACAAGCCATACTTCAGGTGGCCCGCTCTTATGAGGTCGGACCCGAGTGATCGTGATTTATCCAAGTTTTGCTTCTACCATAAAGACAAGGGTCATGCTACTACGGACTGCAAGGCTTTGAGGCGCTTTTTGGAGCAAATGGTTGAAAAGGGACACATGTGGGAGTTCATTGTGCAAAAGTTAGTTCAGGGAAATGATCAAGCTAGGGGGAAGACCCCGGATGCACTAGCTAAGAAGGTGCAGGAACCCCCCGACAAGTGATTCATATGATTGAGGCATCGGTGAGGCAGTGTAGCGCTAGCAGGCACAACTATGGAAAAGGATGTCATGCTCTAGAGGTGTTGAAAGTCGAAGAAGTTAGCAAGAAGAAGCCTCGTATTAATGGGAGGCTAGATCTGTCTTTCTCCCAGGCCGATCTAGAAGGCATGCAACTTCCTCAAAACCACCCCCTAGTTCTTACAGTGGGGCTGAGCAATTTTGAGGTACGTCGAGTATTGATTGATTCTAGTAGCTCAGTTGACATTATGTATTCGAAATGTTTAAAAAAAGCTCGATAAAAACAAGAAGATCTAATCCCTGTTTCTACTCAACTGATGGGGCTTGGTTCTTTTGACATATGGCCACTAGGGATACTGAGAGCGGAGGTGAGCGTTGGGGGCAAGTGCATGGAAGCTGAATTTTTAGTATTTAATGTGCCCTCGTCTTACAATGCTATTCTGGGGAGACCATGGCTTCACGCAATGGAAGTGGTGCACTCAACTCTACATTAGGCAATTGTTTTCCCTTATGAGGTAAAGGTGGTGCACGCCAGGAGTGACCAACGGGTTGCGCGTCAATGGTTAGGGGTTGAAGGGGCCACTAGTTGGCACTCTGCCTGCTGACAAGTCGATAGAAGAACTTAAGAAAATCCTAGTAAGCGAGTCTGAACCCAAAAATTATTTTTTGATTGTCTCTAACGTTTCAGGTGATGAGCTTGAGTCATTAGTCGGACTACTAAGGCGAAACAAGGAGGTGTTTGCCTAGAGTCTATATGAGACTCCCGGATTAGATCCCGAAATTGTGTGTCATAAGCTCGACATCCGAGCTAATGCGAAGCCGGTCATTCATAGATCCAGAAGGTCTTCAGTCCAACATTTGAGGCCGTTTTACTTGAGTTGGACAAGTTTCTTGAGGCAGGGGCCATTAGAGAGGTCTAGTATCCTACCTGAATAGCCAACACAATGGTAGTGAAGAAGAAGAATGGTGAATGGAGGGTGTGTGTAGACTTCACGGATTTGAACAAGGCCTGCCCAAAAGATATGTTCCCTCTTCCTAAGATCGACTAGCTTGTTGACTCTACAATGGGTCACGGAAGGATGAGTTTTCTGGATGCCTATAGGGGATATCACCAAATCCCTTTGTTCAAAGAGGACCATGAGAAGACTGCATTCATGACCCCTAGAGGAATCTTTTGTTACAAGGTAATGCTCTTCGGACTAAAAAATGCATGAGCAACGTTTCAGAGGATGGTGGTGAGCTTGTTTTCTGATTTGATTGGGAGAACATTCGAGGTTTACATCGATGACATGGTGGTGAAGAGAAGGGAACGAGCCGATCACTTGAGGGATCTGCATCAAGTTTTTGATATTATAAGGCATGCCAATTTACGTCTTAACACTTCGAAGTGCGCATTTGGGGTGAGTTCAGGAAAGTTTTTGGGGCATCTCGTGACAAGGCGGGGCATTGAGACAAGCCCATATCAGATCAAAGCAATTCAGGCCATTCGTAGCCCTACACGTCTTAACACTTCGAAGTGTGGGGCATTTTTTAGGGCTCTAAAAGGAGACAAAATCTTCCAGTGGGATGAAGAGTGTGAGCAGTCAGAAAATGAGTTGAAAAAATACTTGCAGGAGCCACCTATTTTATCAGTTCCAGAGTCGGGAGAGGAATTGGTCATGTACTTATCTGTGTCAGAAAGGGAGGTGAGTGCAGTTTTGCTCAGAGAAGATCAGAAGATGCAGTGACACGTCTATTATATCAGTAAGACTTTACTCGACGCAGAGACCAGATACGCGCCTATGGGGAAATTCCTTCTAGCATTGGTCGTGGCTTCCCGAAAACTCAATCATTGTTTTCAAGCGCATGCAATTGTTGTGGTGACGGCCTTTCCCCTTAAGGTCGTGCTTGCTAACTCGGATTTGTCAAGCAGAGTGGCCAAGTGGGTCGTTGAGCTCGGGCAGTATGAGTTGAGATTTATCCCGCGCACGTCAATCAAGGGTCAGGTGTTAGCTGATTTTGTGGTAGAATTTGTAGGAGAGGACCTCGGTTCAAAGGAGAAGGCATGGAGCCTCCAAGTGAATCTACAGCAAACTTGGGAGCTCCAGGTTGACGGATCAAGGAACAACACGGGATCGGGTGCAGGCTTGGTCTTGAAGTCCCCATTCAGGGAAATTATCCATATAGTTGTAACTGTAAGGTTGATGTTTCGGACAACAAACAACGAGGCTGAGTATGAGGCTTTGATATTGGGGTTGAAGGCAACCCGAAATCAGGGAGCCACAAAGCTAGTAGTCTATTCAGATTCGCAACTGATAGTGAATCAAGTAACGGGAGATTATGGAGCTAAATCAAGTAGAATGTTGCTTACTTGGAGAAAGATAGGAGTTTGTAGGCAGAATTTCGTGAGTTTCGAATGCACCAAATTCCAAGGGAGCAAAATGAAGTGGCCGACGCTCTAGCCACTCTTGCGTCGTCCAGCTCGGCAAAATCGCGAGAGTATGTTCACATTGAAGAGCTGGAATCGCCGAGCATCCTGGCCGAGGATGTTTCTTTTATAGACAAGGAGGAGAGTTGGATGGGTCCTATTTTCGATTATCTGAAGAATGATGTGTTGCCAAGCGACAAAAAGGAAGCAAGATCGGTTAGGCTTAGGGCGGCAAATTTTTGGTTGTCGCCCATGGGAGCATTGTACAGGATATTGTTTTTGGGGCCTTATCTAAAATGCGTCCCGCCATACAAGGTAGAGAATTTTCTCTATGAGATTCATGAGGCGGTAATGTGGGATTCATGTTGCTGGAAAGAGTTTGGCGATGAGGGCGATAGCCCAGGGGTATTGGTGGCCTTATATACAGAAAGATGCCAAGAGCTATGTCAAAAAGTGTGAAAATTGCCAGAGGTTCGCCAAATTGATCCATTTGCCTGCTACTAATTTACATTGCTGGCTAGTCTGTGGCCTTTTGCTCAGTAGGGGCTGGATATTGTGGGACCCTTTCCAAGGGCCCTAGGGAACAAACGCTACCTCATTACTGCCACTGACTATTTCACAAAATGGGTGGAAGCGAAGCCTCTATCTGAAATCCGAGACAGTGATGTGAAGAGGTTTGTCTGGGAGTCAATCATCACCAGATTTGGCATCCCCTATGCTTTGATTTTTGACAATGGAACTCAATTTAATAGTCCTTCGTTTAAGTCTTTATGTGCAGGCTATGGCATTAAGAACTGTTACTCATTAGTAGTATACCCGCAAGAAAATGGGCAAGCGAAGCAATGAACAAGGTCATACTGGACGGGATCAAGAGGAGGCTCGATAAGGCAAACGGATTATGGGTGGAATAATTCCCTACCATCCTCTGAGCATACAGGACAACCCCTCGCAAATCAACAAGCGAGACCCCTTTCGCCCTTACTTATGGGTCAGAGGTGGTGATTCCGTTGGAGATGAGTCTTCCTACCATCAGGACCGAAGTGTTCGAGCAAGGGGGAAACGACCAAGCACTCAAGATCGGTTTGGACCTGCTGGAGGAAAGGAGAGAGGCGTCGATTGTCCGCCTAGCTGGAGAGCTTATTCGGACATACGGGAGGCGTGTCAAGCCACAAAATTTTGGTGTGGGAGACTTTGTGTTGCGTAAGGTCCTCACTAACACCAAGGATCCCTCTGATGGCAAGCTAGGTCCGAACTGGGAGGGACCTTACAGAGTGACTTCCGCTCCAAGCAATGAATCTTACAAGCTAGAGGACATGTCCGGGAAGGAGGTTTCATGCACCCGGAATGCCTCCAACCTTAATAAGTTCTACATCTAGAGACAACAATGGAATGGGGGTACTCTTTTTCCTCTTCGTACAGTTTTTTTCCATGAGGTTTTCCTGCGAAGAGGTTTTAACGAGGCCTCTCGAGTTTACATTCTCAGAATTTGGTTATCTGTACTAAACTATTAGTAATGCCAAGACTATTTTGTTTTATGTGTTGGTGATTTCATACGCAGGGGCAGCGCATCCTCTTCGACATCTCATTGGCATCACGCCTTCGGGCCACTTCGACATCTCGTTGTCGTCACGCCTCCGGGCCACTTTGACGTCTCATCGTTGTCGCGCTTTCGGGCCACTTCTACATCTCATTGTCATCGCGCCTTCGGGCCACTTCGACATCTCATTGTCGTCACGCCTTCGTGCCACTTCGACGTCTCATCGTCGTCGCACCTTCGGGCCACTTCGACATTTCATTATCGTTGCGCCTTCTGGCCAATCCAACACAGCAGGAACAATACAACTTCGGGCCACTTCGACATCTCATTATCGTCGCACCTTCGGGACACTTCGACATCTCATTATCGTCGTGCCTTCGGGACAACATGGAATACCATCAATCGCAGTTGAAAGGTCACGAAATCTAGAACTGGAGAAAAGTTAGCAGCCAAAATTTGTCTCGCTTAAAGGCTGCAACCAATGCACGACCGTGCATCGGACCGCACGTTCCATGCGGTCCCCTTCGAAAAATCGCAGTCGGACAATTAAATTAATTCATCACATGTCGTGGCCAACGCACGGGTCATGCGATGAACCGCACGGCCGTGCATTTGCCTCTGATCGGCTTCCAAAATTCGCTTAGGAAATGCACGGGCCGTGCACTTTTTCTCACGGCCGTGTGAAATTTCTCGAAAAAAGACGCCTTGCATGGCCGTGCAATTCGACCGCACAGTCGTGTGTTTTTCGATTAAATGTTTTAATTCAAATGTCGTAGACAATGTTTCACTTGCTTTGCAAGCCACGCGCCCAGGAAGAGATCTTTCCAGAATCAGTTGGGCCAAAGACTTGGGCTTTGAACTGAAGCTGGTCGGGTAAATATGGTAGGAACTAAGAGGGTTAAAATTTTCGGGTCCTCAACCCTCGTTCGAGCCTCGAAAACTTGAGAGGCAAATTGAGGAGGTAAAATAATGATTGATATTATTATTATTTCTTTTTTCTATTATTGTGTTATAGTTTTAACAAACCAAGCTTTGGATTCAATTAAGAAGGCCCAACAAGGTAAAATAACATCTTTCCTCATTAAGTAAGGTATAAAATAACCTAATGAGGCCCTAGAGCCTCTTTCTTCTCTTTCTCTTGAGTGTACACATACATTGGCTGCCTCCATTGAGTTAGCTTGGTGAGTTTCTTATTGACTAGGGCGTCACAGAGTTTTCGGGGGCATCCACCCTCGGTTTTTTGAGTGAAATCGTGATCGAAGTTCGTCAGAGTTCATCAGTGATCGCTTCTCTCTCTGAAATTTATTGTGGTGAGATTTTTTCTACCACATGTTACATCAATTTGCCTAATTCAACAATTGCAATACAGTACAGTAGAGCATGATTTGAGAAATCCGATGTTGGTCGACGTCGTGGGAGGTTGCCGTCGAGGGAGGTCAGCGTGGAAAATCATTGTCATTTTTTCGAGGTAGCAATTGTTTGCCGGCGGTAAGTGCGAGGGAGAACTAGCAGCGAGGAAGGTGAATGACGTTGTTGGTCATGTGTTCTGAAATGGGGGAGGATTAAAAAAGACCCTAATTTTATTTCATGGTTATTTTAGGAAATAGAAATTGGTGATTAAAATTTGTGGTGATATATAGCATTGAAGGGGGAAATTGTCTCACTTTCCTAAACTAGAAGATCAGGCCCATCTACTTAAATGAGGCCCATTAAGACTTAAAAAGGGGAATGTATTTAATAACCTAAACCTACCTAGAAACAAAGGGATAAGTTTTACAGCCTCCTTTTCATCTCCTCCATGTGTGGAGAAAGCACATGTTTGATTGTAGTTGTGATCGATATCATATTGAAGGATCCTGGCTTGGTAGCCTCCAGATGTAGTCAATCATGGAGAACTGGGTCAACAAATCTCGTGTCCATTTTATCACTTTTCGCGTCCATTGTTCATTCGTAGGGAGATCAATCGTTTCCTTTTACAAATTTACTGTTGTACAAAATCATGCACTGACAATTGGCGCCGTCTGTGGGAACGAGGCGACGAACGATCAAAGTGGCGCGTCTAGGAGGGCGAATCTCGCGGCCGAGAAGAGAGACCAATGGTGGAGGTCCAGTCCACCGGCGGTCGAGATCGGCGGCTGGAGAGCATCCTCGATCTGGGGGATCGCCATCGGAACCCTAGGCGAGATAGAGAGGGGGCAAATCTGGATATGGGCCGCCGCCGAAGCCCTAGCGACCGGAACGGCTCAGATCTGGATGCGTAACGGGTTCCCAGATGCGTCGGAGGGGAAGGCGGCGCAGATCCGCTAGCACGACGAGGAGGCTGACTCGTGTAGAGGGAGACCCGGATCGACCCCGATCTCGCGGCTTGGGGACGAGAGCGAGAGGAGTTCCGGCGATGGAAGGCGGCCAGAACTTCGTCCTCTGCTTCCAGGGCCGGGGGTGGCCATCCGACCGGAGATGACTCCAAGCTTCGCCGTGCCGGGGAGCTCCGTCCGAGCAGCTTCGAGGCTCCTCCAATTCGGGGACATCGTTTCGCAGGGAAGAGTCGATCTCTCCGGGCACAGAGCGCCACCATTGTCAGCACCGTCATCGAGTGAAACCCTCGATATCCCACCGTCATCGGTGAATTTGTGTGCAGGTAATGAGATTGTGCGAGGGAGACGATGATTTGTGCTGGAAAAAATCTCAGTGGGCCAAAGCATGGTTATTGGGCCAAATTCTGGCTAGTGGGGCCAATTGGTGAAGTTTGGATTTTGTGGATTAGAAGCCAATCAAGCCATGTACAGTCACATCGGTAAGTTTTGACCGAACTTATTCAATTTAAATTGAATCGATTTTTTTTATTAATGATGGTATATTTAGAATGATCCAATTTAACTAATGTATAATTGTTGCTTGTCTATATCATGCATGGTACGAACTCGGAGCAAACCGTTAATGAAAGAAGAAATGAGATCCAAGCATTGGCCATCAAGGGATTGAGATTTGGAGCTAATAAAGTTCTCATGTAACTATCTTACAACGATAATGGGGGCACACAACAATCCCTACGAATTTTGATCAAGAGACATCGAGCACAACCTGCTTGGAAATCATGATAGCACGAGACGCCTCATTCATTCTATCAGCCTAGGGGCAACGGAGCATACAAGCTGAAGTGCATGGAAGACAAGCTTGAACTAGAAGGCAGAGCATGAAAGCATACAAGCTGGAGTGCATGGATGACAAGCCTAGACTGGAACGAAAGAGACCCTACCACGTAATGGCGGGCAGGGGCATTAGAGCAGGAAGCTACAGGATATGAGCCACACGGGCGCCGAATTCGAGCGACCCACGCTAGGCAAGAGCCAACAGTGTAAGTCCGGCACGAGAGCCGAATTCGAGCTACTCGTAGTCAGGCATGTATTTCCGTGGTAACGAGCCACACGGGCGCCGAATTCGAGCGACCCACGCTAGGCAAGAGCCAGCAGTGTAAGTCCGACATGAGAGCCAAATTCGAGCTACTCGTAGTCAGGCATGTATTTCCATGGTAACGAGCCACACGGGCGCCGAATTCGAGCGACCCATGCTAGGCAAGAACCAGTAGTGTAAGTCCGACATGAGAGCCGAATTCGAGCTACTCGTAGTCAGGCATGTATTTCTGTGGTAACGAGCCACACGAGCGCCGAATTCGAGCGACCCACGCTAGGCAAGAGCCAGCAGTGTAAGTCCGGCATAAGAGCCGAATTCGAGCTACTCGTAGTCAGGCATGTATTTTCATGGTAACGAGCCACACGGGCGCCGAGTCCGAGTGACCCACAGATGAGTAGAGGAGTCGAATCCGAACACCTATAAGCGAGCATAAACAAGTTAGGCAGTGGCCAACGCATTACGAAACGACTTGGGTAGCTTAGGTCCATCAGATGGATGACTGAGTGCCGCAAAATCGAGACGAAAATCATTCAGATCCGGATGCTGATTCGAGGTATGACCCAAAGTTATCGGATCCTACGGTTTCTGTCGAACCCGAAGAACCCGAGGGGCAAAATGAAGGGGGAAATTGTCCCACTTTCCTAAACTAGAAGATCAGGCCCATCTACTTAAATGAGGCCTATTAAGACTTAAAAAGGGGAAGGTATTTAATAACCTAAACCTACCTAGAAACAAAGGGATAAGTTTTACAGCCTCATTTTCATCTCCTCCCTATGGGGAGAAAGAACATGTTTGATTGTAGTTGTGATCGATATCATATTGAAGGATCCTGGCTTGGTAGCCTCCAGATGTAGTCATTTATGGCGAACTGGGTCAACAAATCTCGTGTCCATTTTATCGATTTTCGCGTCTATTGTTCATTTGTAGGGAGATCAGTCATTTCCTTTTACAAATTTACTGCGGTACAGAATCATGCACCGACAAGCATCACTCGAGAAAATCCAACATAAAAAATTGAATGCGTTTTTTGTAAAAATAAAAAATTAAAGTTGTTGTTCAATACAAGGAATGTACTTTTTATTTTTTATTCTTTTAAGTCAATATTTGTTTTTCTCACACCAAACTCAAATGTATTTAAAAATAAATAAAATCAAAATATAAGAAATTAGAATTGATGTAGCAATGACTCAAATGTAATCTAATTTAATTTAGAAAACTTATAAAAAGTTTTCTTAAACAAATAGTGGTTGTATATAGAGCTCCATAATCATTTGATTCGGTGGATTTGTTTCTAAAATGTCTGAATTCAATAGACTATTATCTGAATCTAAGATTTGGGTTCCCGTGCGAAATGTCATTTCCATGCGAAATGCGAAGTGATCTCGACCGTACATTTTTATTTTATTTTTATTTTTTTTGTCAACAAATTTTATTTTATTTTCGTTTTCGTCCTCTGATCATTCTGGAATAGCCTATATAGAAGGTTCACAAATAAGCACTAAATGTTCATTTATTTGTACATTCACGTTCACAAATAAGCACGGAATGTTCAAAGACATGTGTTGGAACATGATCATGTTATATGTGAACTTTTACAGCACATAAAATGAACATGTAGTACTTATATGTGAACATCAATAATTGTCTATTCCAGAACGATCAGAGACAATAAATAAATAAAAATTGTTGACCGAAAAAAAAAAGTTTGCCGTATTTACGGTTATGCAATCGCATCACTATTCACTCTTCCCCCCCCCCCCCTTTTTTTTTAACAGTACCGTCCCTTGAATATTACCCCCCAGATAATGAACATTACCGCCCAGATAATGAACATGTGGTGTCAATTTATGAACGCGACCGTTTCGCACTTCGCACGGTAAGCATATTTCGCACCAGAAACGGACTCCTGAATCTAATCCAATTCGGGAAAATATTATGGATCACGTATCGGATGCGGATACGGATCGGAGTAATATATCCTACGAATATTCGGGGGTATGCTACTATTTTTCTATATATATATATAATACTTGAATTCTAAATAACCCCGTGTTTTTCCAATTTTTATAAATGTTTTTTCCAAGTTCATTTTAATGTGGTTCAAATCTGTGAGAGAGTCGGGAGGAGTTGAATCGAGATTTCGGGTTGTAGACTTTAAAAGTGTTTTGTGATTTTTTTGGTGGTTTGTTTGAAGTTGTATGTTGACTGAACTACTAAGTATTTTGTTTGAATCTATATGTATAGCATGTAGCTAAACTAGTTGATGAGTAATGAATTTATAATGGTATTTTATTGTATGAAAGAGATCTTTTTGTTAATATAATTATTTGATGGATATATTTGGATATCCGAGAAGAATATCCGATCTCATCTGAAATATATATGGATCAAATATCTAAAAACTTTCGAATCATTTACATGAGTTTTTTTAGGATCACATCCGATAAGTCAGATCGAATCGGATCGGATATCAAATAATGGACATCCTACTTATATAGTACAATGGCTTTAATATTGTTTATACTCCTTCCGTCTAAAATTACATGTCCTTATATCCGTAATTTCTTGTTTAGAAATAATTGTCTTTTAAGTTATTTTGACCATCTTTTTCCCAAATTTACCCTTAATTATTAATGTGATTTATTCACCCAAGAACAATAGAGTTTATTTTAAAGAATTTAATACAGATATTTTAGAATAACTTTAATTTCTTAAATATTGTACCAAACTCTAAAAAAACATATAATTTAAAACGATGGGAGGATTTTTTTCGTTTAGGGTTCTTCAAGGTTATGACGTCAAGTGGCATGCAAGAATTAATAGTCTTTATGTACCGCGACTCAAATATACATAACAAAAAGAAAAAACAGAATTTTTGTCTGGTACCCCTGAGTATATGCATAATTCACCAGATACCTAAAGGTTAGATCATTTTCGCGTGATACCCCTAAATTATTTAAAAATTTCGTTAAATACCCTCCCTCTTAAAACGTTAACCAAAACATTAAATCCAATAAAAAAAATCAAAAGAAATTAACACTCCCCAGTGAAACATTAACAACAACTAGTAGTATATGTCCGCGCTACGCATGGGCTTTATTAAATTATATTAAACTTATTTTATTTGGCATTTTATTATACGTATATAATTACATTCTACCTCATATGATAGATATTTTTTATTGTATATTTAGCTTTAAACTTCATGATTCAATAAATAATTGTTGAAATTAATTACAAAAGGAGTTAGTACTGTTAATTTTGCAATGAAAGTTTCCAAATTAGACATAGTTTGCATATTTCAAACAAAAATATCTTGGATAACAACTTGAATTGACAATGGAATACTTACCCTATGGGCCTATATATAATGGTTAATGAAATAATATTTCATAGTATTTATATTTAAAAAAAGTATGGATAAATAAAACGTTATCACAATATCATAATCATATATGTTTGTTTGTATTTTGTAACGAAACATCTAAATGTTACGTGTTATCTTTGCATAAATGTAATATGTTATGTGCATTTAGCAAACATCATTATGTGCATTTGGTCACCGCCACATCACTTTTTTAATATCTATATATATTTAAAAGTTAGCATTCTAGGTCATTGAATGCTAACTTTTAAAGATGAATTAGTTTTTTTTTCTTTTCATGTCTTATTTATTTAGCTCACAATTTAAATAATTTCTTAAATCCAAAAAGTATTAAAGTGACAATTTCATATATTAACAATTATATTAATAATCTATAATCTACTATATAATATAAAAAGTTTTTGATTCACAATTATATACAATTACTACATATTAATCAATTAAAAAGGCCTCATTTTCATATGGTTGTATAACTCTTATATCTTCACATTAAATTTTCAACATAGTTTAATTTATATTTCTATTAAGCATGAAAAACAACCAAAGTATCATCACTAAAAGACCTTCGTATCTTTTTGAGAAATTGAAAAATATTAAATAAAAAAATTAATAGACCAAATCAATATTAGTGATTAGAAGTTATTATATAACCAATTATTAATTGAATTTATAGACAACGTCCCTTTTAAAACTATAAAGTACTATATGTATGATATGATTTTATCATTTTTTAATTTCAATTAAGAATAACTAATATAGTGTAATTGCATGAAATAAGTTTATAGCTCCCAAAAACCGAAAAAATTGACATAAATCCGTTTTTTTGTATCATCTAATTAATCTTTTATATTAAGGATATTTATTGTCACCAACCAATTGAATCATAAATACTTAAAATTAGGAGATAGGCAACCTATAAACTTAATAATTTTACCTTTATTATCATGATTATGCCAAAATAAGTGCATGAATGGAGAAAAATTCTTCATTACATTTATCACCTAGAATTGTGTAATTTACACGAGACTTTTCAAATGCCATTGGTGTTTCATGCCAATGGGCAATGCATTAATAACAATATTTTAGTTTTATCATATTTAAATTTCACCATTCAAGTATATTTATTCATAATAATAAAGGGAAATGAAAATATTGTAACCTTTGTGACTCTTCATTCACCATTAGAGGTTCATGTCTATGGGTAATTACATCAATTTAGACAATGAATAAATGTATTCATAACATGATAATTCTATATGCATTTAATCAACAATTTAAATATATTTTATTCTCTTTAAGTAGTTGATAGCAAAAGAATTGATCTTCTGGAAACCCGACCAAACATTACCAATGATGAAAGGATGTAGCTCAAGATGAAGGTGGATCATTTTCTATTTTTATGGTTATGCTACAGTAGTTGTTGCAAGTATGATTTTTTTCCAGGAATCTTTTTATTGATATAAGCTTATGAAAATCGATTAAATAGGATTAATTTTATTCTTGAAATGTGATTTTTTTTTGTTATATATGGCATGTTTAATTGTTTATCATTGTAGGAATAGATGAAGGCCAAACTCCTCACAAAGATTGACGATTTAGGAAGAATACATTTTCACACCAAATTGACTGGCCAACTATGGAGGCAAGTAAGCCACATAAAATCCCAATTGAAATCAAGTTGTGTAGATTTGAGATTTGTGAATGACCATGCCAAGAGTTCCTCAAAGTTGGGCATCCTTAAATTGTAAAACATATATTCTTGAAATAATTAAATCATTCATTTATCTATATATACCCAATATATTGTATTGTTGGTTGAAAATTTACAGTAATTTGCATTAAATATTTATTTATTTCTAAATAATTAGACTTTCTAATATTTTTATAAATTTAATCATGTAGACTTTTACAAATTAATTTCTTCATAAAAATACAAGTATCATATCAGATGAAACGTATGTATGTGTAGGTATTACTTCTTTATACCAATTACATATTCACGATTTTGTTTTCTTAAACTATTTTAATTACATTTGTAATTTGTTTATATACTTATACGAACTATTTATGATATTATAGTTCTTGGGGCGTTTTTTTTTACTACAAACAAAATTGTATATGTAATCCAAGTAAGAGAGCGACAAAACCAAAACACACACATGACAATGCCAAAGTCTAGATATTTTGGAATAGGAAATAGATCGATGCTATTGTAATAACCCCTAAAAGTCCCAAACTGTCATTTTGTAAGAAGGACATAATGGGCAATTTCTGTAATCTCAGTAAGATTATTCGAACATAATAATATACATTTAAAGTATATTGGGTAAGTGTATTGGGTCTTAGATTATTTTTTGAAGTGCTAAAAATAAAGATTTAGCATGCCCTTGAACGAAATCCGTGACCAAAGACCAAAGGACGCGCTCGCAGCATTTCCGCGACCGCGGAAGTGTTTCCGCGACCGCGGAACTCTGTTCTTTGTCTTCTTCTTCGTTCTTATCTGAGTTCGTCGATTCGTGTTTCGGCGTTTCGCCGATGGGGGAGGCCGAACGTTTGGGTTGTCGGCGTTGAGCTCCTCCTTACCCTATAAATAGGGTCCTCCAGCACTCCAATTCTTCATCCTCAGTTGGCCAGAATACATTAAACCAGTCCAACATTGTTTCTGGCCAGAATACATTAAACCAGTCCAATTCCACAAAAATACTGGGGTAGCTTGGATCTTTTGTTGGATCTACGATCTCAAACAGATTCTTCCTACACCACTCCCATTATCACTCTGTAGACTTTACAAAGTCAGATGGTGGGAGAAATTCGACTTAGACCTAGTCTCCCTTGATAAAATCAAAACCCTTATCCAACTCAAAAGAACCTCCCAGACTCCTCAAAATGCCCAAACAATTCATCCTACAGGTATTCCAGTGGCATCTTCTTCTCAGTCACCACCATTAGCTGCAGCCCAGCAGAAAGAATGGGAAGAATTTCAAAGATGGAAAAAACATCAAGAAATGGCAGCCCAGTCCAGTGCAGCCCAATCAAGCAATGACCAAGTCAAGACCATTATAATCAAAGATGTTCAGCCCAAATCAGTTAAAAACAAATCATGGGCTAACAAAGTCCAAGAAGACGAACTGGAAGCCCAAAACAGTTCGACCAATCAAGACTACTATGAGGATTTTGATCCTGATGATCATTTTGCTCAAGATCCTTACGCATAACAATCCATATCAAAATATTGGCCCAAGATCTATTCAAGTCCAGCAAGAAGTCTTTGGCCCAACTCAGCAAAACAAGTCTCAGCAAAATCAGTTGTCGGTACAAGCAATCAGTGAGATCAATTCACTTTCAGCAAATGTTTATGGCCGACAAAGACTTTCAACAAAAGTAGAAGAGTACAAAAGTCATTTCTGCAAAAGCTTATGGCCGACAATGACTATTAGCAAAAGCAGAAGACTCCAAAAGCTCTTTCCAGCAAATGTAATTCCCACTTGTTTTTAAACTGTACACATGAATAGTTGTACGGCTACCAAACAGGGGATCCCAAATAGTCAATCCTAATTTTCTTTAAATAGCAAAGCCCTTCAGTCTGTTGAAGGAACGCAAAAAAAAACTCTCTCTCTCTCTCTCCATATATTTCTCCATCACATCTTTAAGTTTTTAGCTTTGGTGTTCTTCAGTTCATTAGTAAGTCTTCTATGTACAGTTTCTTTCTGTAAGCAAATTATCTTTTGATAATAGTCCCAGTTCTTATTTTTCTCCTTAATTTCAATAGTATCGTTGTTTACTATTCATCAAAGGTCACTGTAGCAAAAGTACTATTCATGCAATAGTTCTAGTTCGTGTTATTGTTTGTTCTAGTTCCTGTTATTGTTTGTTCTAAGTTTTTCATATTTTTCTCCTTAATTTCAATAGTATCGTTGTTTACTATTCATCAATAATTGTCTATTCCAGAACGATCAGAGACAATAAATAAATAAAAATTGTTGACCGAAAAAAAAAAGTTTGCCGTATTTACGGTTATGCAACCGCATCACTATTCACTCTTCCCCCCCCCCCTTTTTTTTAACAGTACCGTCCCTTGAATATTACCCCCCAGATAATGAACATTACCGCCCAGATAATGAACATGTGGTGTCAATTTATGAACGCGACCGTTTCGCACTTCGCACGGTAAGCATATTTCGCACCAGAAACGGACTCCTGAATCTAATCCAATTCGGGAAAATATTATGGATCACGTATCGGATGCGGATACGGATCGGAGTAATATATCCTACGAATATTCGGGGGTATGCTACTATTTTTCTATATATATATATAATACTTGAAATCTAAATAACCCCGTGTTTTTCCAATTTTTATAAATGTTTTTTCCAAGTTCATTTTAATGTGGTTCAAATCTGTGAGAGAGTCGGGAGGAGTTGAATCGAGATTTCGGGTTGTAGACTTTAAAAGTGTTTTGTGATTTTTTTGGTGGTTTGTTTGAAGTTGTATGTTGACTGAACTACTAAGTATTTTGTTTGAATCTATATGTATAGCATGTAGCTAAACTAGTTGATGAGTAATGAATTTATAATGGTATTTTATTGTATGAAAGAGCTCTTTTTGTTAATATAATTATTTGATGGATATATTTGGATATCCGAGAAGAATATCCGATCTCATCTGAAATATATATGGATCAAATATCTAAAAACTTTCGAATCATTTACATGAGTTTTTTTAGGATCATATCCGATAAGTCAGATCGAATCGGATCGGATATCAAATAATGGACATCCTACTTATATAGTACAATGGCTTTAATATTGTTTATACTCCTTCCGTCTAAAATTACATGTCCTTATATCCGTAATTTCTTGTTTAGAAATAATTGTCTTTTAAGTTATTTTGACCATCTTTTTCCCAAATTTACCCTTAATTATTAATGTGATTTATTCACCCAAGAACAATAGAGTTTATTTTAAAGAATTTAATACAGATATTTTAGAATAACTTTAATTTCTTAAATATTGTACCAAACTCTAAAAAAACATATAATTTAAAACGATGGGAGGATTTTTTTCGTTTAGGGTTCTTCAAGGTTATGACGTCAAGTGGCATGCAAGAATTAATAGTCTTTATGCACCGCGACTCAAATATACATAACAAAAAGAAAAAACAGAATTTTTGTCTGGTACCCCTGAGTATATGCATAATTCACCAGATACCTAAAGGTTAGATCATTTTCGCGTGATACCCCTAAATTATTTAAAAATTTCGTTAAATACCCTCCCTCTTAAAACGTTAACCAAAACATTAAATCCAATAAAAAAAATCAAAAGAAATTAACACTCCCCAGTGAAACATTAACAACAACTAGTAGTATATGTCCGCGCTACGCATGGGCTTTATTAAATTATATTAAACTTATTTTATTTGGCATTTTCTTATACGTATATAATTACATTCTACCTCCTATGATAGATATTTTTTATTGTATATTTAGCTTTAAACTTCATGATTCAATAAATAATTGTTGAAATTAATTACAAAAGGAGTTAGTACTGTTAATTTTTCAATGAAAGTTTCCAAATTAGACATAGTTTGCATATTTCAAACAAAAATATCTTGGATAACAACTTGAATTGACAATGGAATACTTACCCTATGGGCCTATATATAATGGTTAATGAAATAATATTTCATAGTATTTATATTTAAAAAAAGTATGGATAAATAAAACGTTATCACAATATCATAATCATATATGTTTGTTTGTATTTTGTAACGAAACATCTAAATGTTACGTGTTATCTTTGCATAAATGTAATATGTTATGTGCATTTAGCAAACATCATTATGTGCATTTGGTCACCGCCACATCACTTTTTTAATATCTATATATATTTAAAAGTTAGCATTCTAGGTCATTGAATGCTAACTTTTAAAGATGAATTAGTTTTTCTTTTCTTTTCATGTCTTATTTATTTAGCTCACAATTTAAACAATTTCTTAAATCCAAAAAGTATTAAAGTGACAATTTCATATATTAAAAATTATATTAATAATCTATAATCTACTATATAATATAAAAAAAATTTGATTCACAATTATATACAATTACTACATATTAATCAATTAAAAAGGCCTCATTTTCATATGGTTGTATAACTCTTATATCTTCACATTAAATTTTCAACATAGTTTAATTTATATTTCTATTAAGCATGAAAAACAACCAAAGTATCATCACTAAAAGACCTTCGTATCTTTTTGAGAAATTGTAAAATATTAAATAAAAAAATTAATAGACCAAATCAATATTAGTGATTAGAAGTTATTATATAACCAATTATTAATTGAATTTATAGACAACGTCCCTTTTAAAACTATAAATTACTATATGTATGATATGATTTTATCCTTTTTTAATTTCAATTAAGAATAACTAATATAGTGTAATTGCATGAAATAAGTTTATAGCTCCCAAAAACCGAAAAAATTGACATAAATCCGTTTTTTTGTATCATCTAATTAATCTTTTATATTAAGGATATTTATTGTCACCAACCAATTGAATCATAAATACTTAAAATTAGGAGATAGGCAACCTATAAACTTAATAATTTTACCTTTATTATCATGATTATGCCAAAATAAGTGCATGAATGGAGAAAAATTCTTCATTACATTTATCACCTAGAATTGTGTAATTTACACGAGACTTTTCAAATGCCATTGGTGTTTCATGCCAATGGGCAATGCATTAATAACAATATTTTAGTTTTATCATATTTAAATTTCACCATTCAAGTATATTTATTCATAATAATAAAGGGAAATGAAAATATTGTAACCTTTGTGACTCTTCATTCACCATTAGAGGTTCATGTCTATGGGTAATTACATCAATTTAGACAATGAATAAATGTATTCATAACATGATAATTCTATACGCATTTAATCAACAATTTAAATATATTTTATTCTCTTTAAGTAGTTGATAGCAAAAGAATTGATCTTCTGGAAACCTGACCAAACATTACCAATGATGAAAGGATGTAGCTCAAGATGAAGGTGGATCATTTTCTATTTTTATGGTTATGCTACAGTAGTTGTTGCAAGTATGATTTTTTTCCAGGAATCTTTTTATTGATATAAGCTTATGAAAATCGATTAAATAGGATTAATTTTATTCTTGAAATGTGATGTTTTTTTTGTTATATATGGCATGTTTAATTGTTTATCATTGTAGGAATAGATGAAGGCCAAACTCCTCACAAAGATTGACGATTTAGGAAGAATACATTTTCACACCAAATTGACTGGCCAACTATGGAGGCAAGTAAGCCACATAAAATCGCAATTGAAATCAAGTTGTGTAGATTTGAGATTTGTGAATGACCATGCCAAGAGTTCCACAAAGTTGGGCATCCTTAAATTGTAAAACATATATTCTTGAAATAATTAAATCATTCATTTATCTATATATATCCAATATATTGTATTGTTGGTTGAAAATTTACAGTAATTTGCATTAAATATTTATTTATTTCTAAATAATTAGACTTTCTAATATTTTTATAAATTTAATCATGTAGACTTTTACAAATTAATTTCTTCATAAAAATACAAGTATCATATCAGATGAAACGTATGTATGTGTAGGTATTACTTCTTTATACCAATTACATATTCACGATTTTGTTTTCTTAAACTATTTTAATTACATTTGTAATTTGTTTATATACTTATACGAACTATTTATGATATTATAGTTCTTGGGGCGTTTTTTTTTACTAGAAACAAAATTGTATATGTAATCCAAGTAAGAGAGCGACAAAACCAAAACACACACATGACAATGCCAAAGTCTAGATATTTTGGAATAGGAAATAGATCGATGCTATTGTAATAACCCCTAAAAGTCCCAAACTGTCATTTTGTAAGAAGGACATAATGGGCAATTTCTGTAATCTCAGTAAGATTATTCGAACATAATAATATACGTTTAAAGTATATTGGGTAAGTGTATTGGGTCTTAGATTATTTTTTGAAGTGCTAAAAATAAAGATTTAGCATGCCCTTGAACGAAATCCGTGACCAAAGGCCAAAGGACGCGCTCGTAGCATTTCCGCGACCGCGGAAGTGTTTCCGCGACCGCGGAACTCTGTTCTTTGTCTTCTTCTTCGTTCTTATCTGAGTTCATCGATTCGTGTTTCGGCGTTTCACCGATGGGGGAGGCCGAACGTTTGGGTTGTCGGCGTTGAGCTCCTCCTTACCCTATAAATAGGGTCCTCCAGCACTCCAATTCTTCATCCTCAGATCCATAGCTTTCTCTCTCATTTTTGTGTCTTTGTTAGAGTTTTGAGTTTGTCAGAAGTTCGCCGGAGTTTTTGGTGTCACCGGAAGTGCCTTGGAGGTGTCGAGGTGGTGGTGGTGGTGGTGGTGAGCCTTCGTCCGAGTCAAGAAGTTGTCTCCTTCGTCGTCGGTAAGCCTCGAAGCCGAGTTGAGCCGTCGTCGGAAAGGGAGATCCGCGACCGCGGGGATGAATTCCGTGACCGCGGATGTGCCCAGAATTCCGCGACCGCGGCTTGCTCTAGCAAGCGCGATCGTGGCTTGGACAAACACGATCACGGCTTAGGCTTTGTTTCCGTTCGATTCATATCGTTTATTCATTTCGTATCGTTTATTCATTCGTATCGAATCTAACTTAGGGTTTTGTCTTTGTCTCGTCATCATCGTAGGAATCCGTATTCAGATTCCGGTTTCCAGATCCCAAAACCCGACATCTTCGATTCGTCTAGACTAAGGCAAGTGGCAGTTCGCTCTTGCTCATTATTCCATGTTTTCCTTGATTATCAATTAATTGATTGTTAATTAAGATGGGATAAAAGTTATTGTTTTCTGTTTGGGAACAGATTTAATTAAACGATGTGTTAAAATATAACTTTATAATAGGTTGTATATATTGCTAGAAACAACGCTATTATGCATGTTAATTACCGTAATGAGTTTTGGTGTGGATTTAAATGTGAACTTAAATGCTAGTTTAGCACGAGTATTTGTAGGAACGTTAATTCCTTACGAGGATTAGTCGTTTCTTTATAACTTTGGGTGATTTAGGAAGTAAGTGCCCTAACACTCTTCTAGTCATGACTGTACCCTTATTTAGGGTAGGTGTACTCAGTTGGTGCCAATCTTCGGGCGGTATTCCCAATCTTAAGGGATTTAATCCCAATGTCTCATTGCGAGATGTGAAATTAAAAGCTTCAATGTTAATGTGCATTTTGGAAGTAAATAAGATAAGTGCGGTTATGCACATAATTAATATACCCTCGGGCGAGGAGTACAACATGGAAACCGCCTAGACTCTTGTTAGAGTAAGTCTTTTTTCCAATCTGGATTCGCATTACGCGGTGAGGTTGGTCGTTGACCCAAATTGTCAAGGTCGTGTTTTAAAAGTTGTGTGAAAACTTAACGTTCCCAAACATTTGTCATACGTTTCCCATAAGACTCAATTCCTTTGGAGTCTTCTTTTCAGTGCACGTCTAATTCTAATCATTCCGTGAAAGTTCTGGTTTATGTATCGTTCCTTCGGTTGTTATTCGAGGGACAATGATAGTAAACGGTTACGATCACTAGAACCATTCTGTATTCACCCTTGCATAATCTTTCATTAGACTAACCAATCGGGTTTTATTCCTTGCATGGTTGGCTGGTGTCATCCGTCCTTTACGGCACATCAGTGGTTGGTCCCCGAAGACTTGAAGTAACCAATCGGAGAAGAGGCTTGCAGCTGAAGATTTGAGTGTCAGTGTTTTAAGGTTGTTAAGTATTACTTTAATATATATCCAAGTCATGTAATAGGGTTTATTATAAAAGTCTTCCGCTGTAATTTCACTCTGTTGTACAATCGTCATTCTCCATTAATGAGAGATCTTTTAATAAAAGGTTGAGTTTCATATAAAATGTATAGCTTTGAGAGCTGTTAAAAGTACTTAAAGAAGTGATAACTTTGTGTTCTAAGTATAAAAGAGACTTATAACATTTTAGTTTATTTAATAATTGTGTTTAAACGAGTAAGGTAAGTTCATTTAATGATTTTAAAGTGCAGTTTTAAAAGTGGTTATTGTCTTGTGGGTTTTAAAGGACGATGTTGGTAATTTAATTATAAAAGTATTAAGTTTATAAATAATTTGTATTGCAAAACGATAAGAGAATGAAGAGTTGACTAAAAGTGTGATTTAAAGTATTTTAAGTGGTTTTCAAACTTCTGCAAGCTTCGAGTTGTTACTTATTCCTTAGATTCATTCTTAAGGATAGTGTCTCTCCTTAGGGTTAATGTCATTTAAAGGTTGACATTTCTCCTAATGTATCCACTCTCAAGTAAAGGGAAGAGGATCGTTTTGCGATTAATGGTGGAGGGTCAGTCAGACTGATATAAAGTTATTAGTTTGAACCCTTATAATTCGTATCATAACGTAATTGACTAAGTGTCATGTACAAGTTGGAAAAGTTCTAAACTGATGTTATGGTTCATCAACAGATGGTGAACACAAGAAACCCAATCCGTGCTGGTGCTGGACCGAGTAACAACCCAAGGATGAATCTAAGAAATGCCGCTAATCAAGGGGATGAGAGCGAGTCTGTCTCTCACAATAACCCCGCAGGTATTGGCCAAGTTCAGGCTAACCCTCAGGTGGTGTTCGATGCTGCGGCCATAGAGGCCATTCGGGGGATCGTTATGCAAGCGGTCACCAAGATAATTCGGCCAGTCGCATCACAAGCACAGGGTGTTCCAGTTCCTCGGGTTATTCCTGAATTTGAAGAGCAAGTGGATCATGTACCTCAGGTCGATGCCGTCAGGAACAAAGGAAATTACGGTCGAGCCTTGAATGCCATAAGCTAAATGAGGCTTGACAGTTATGACGGTACCGGAGAACCAGTCAGAGTGGTGTATTGGTTCTCGCACATGGAACGGTTGTTCAGGAACGTGGATTGCACTGAGGCTGAGAAAGTGCACATCGCCTCCCTCCAACTTAAGGATGTGACTAGCGAGTGGTGGGAGAACACTGGTCTAGCTGATCATCCCGGGCTGAACTGGGGTATGTTCAAAACAAAGATGACTGACCGTTTCGTTTCCCGTGCTATGAGGGAGGAGAAGCATAAGGAGTTCCTTTACCCTAAGACCGATGGGTTAAAGGTGACTAAGCTTGCAGCTAAGTTCAATCACCTGTTGCAATATGTTGGACCGGAAGTGTCAAGTGAAGAACAAAAGATCTGGTACTTCCATGGATGGATGAATCCAGAAATCAAACCTCTGATGGTGCATCACGGTTGTTCTACGTTAGAGCAATATGTGGATGCGGCCTATAAAATAGAGGCCACACTGGAAGAATCCACCCGAAAGCGGGAGAAGCAAAATAAAGGAAGGGGTGGGCAACAGGATCGCCAGGTTGGTACATTCAAGCGACCGGCATCGCCCACCAAGTTTGAGAAGTCTGGTCGTGCTAATACCGAGACGACTCAGTCTGACTCCGCCAGAGGCTCAGGTTGGAGTAGCGGAGTGATTCAATGCCACAATTGTGGTGAAGTTGGGCATAAAAGTTTTGATTGCCAAAAGGAGAAGCGGGTATGTTACAATTGTGGGAAGGAAGGCCACATGAAAACATATTATAGGCAGAAGGGTCAAGGACCAACACAATCACATCAAGCCTCAAATGTTGGCAATGGGCAGAACCCAAAGCCAGAGGTGTCCGCTCCTGAGCAATCCATTGCTCATAATAAAGGCAAGGCGCCTATGGAGTCTTCGGGTCGGGGGCAACGACTCTTTGTGACTCGTCACTCCAATGAGAATGAGACCCTGAACGAGTAGTTGTATTTTATTGAGCCTTTTAAGAATAACGAGCGATGACTTGTGTCGATAGTCTCCATAGTTTAGTATTCTGTCTGTTCGACTTTCTATCAGTTGTTTTAATGTAATGTTTTGAATACTAAAGAAGTGTTTCCTTGTTCCGGAAATTACTAAATTCGTTACTATTGCAAGTTGTTCGTTCATATAAGAATCCTTGAGTGCCAAAAGTAGTACATGTCATGTGTTGATAAAGACTGTTTGGACTCATAAAGGACAGTGTTGGGTTGGGATATGTGTGGTTGTTCCCTACCTTGTTAGCGTGAGTTTTGAGGTCGAAACTATTCATAAGAACCCCTCTATTTTCCTTTCATAATGTCAGGTTGGGCATTGACATTATATGTTCCCTTTGCTCAAAGTCATGAGCATTGTCTCGAGAGGATAATGCTAAAAGGATTCCTTGCTAGAAGGACTTGGTGTGTGTGGAAATGCTCTATGGAGTTTAAGGTTATTCCTCATGTGCATACTCGGAGCATTAGATGGAGTAGTGAGCTAATATAAAGCTCAAAGTACTTAAGTGTGAGTGGTATAAATTATATATTTAAGTAAATAAATGTATGAGAGAGATATTTCATAAGGAGACGTTTTCTCTAAGATGATCATACCCTAATACGATCTTGAGTAAACATTAGAATCCAAGAGTTATGCTTATGAGGTTTATAAATGAGCGTGTCCATTATGGGATCAGTGTTAAATTTTTTTTTTGGAAAAGCTAAGTGTGCGAAATCATAAGTATTTTGGAAGACCTATTTGAGGTTTCGTTATGAGGTATTCTTAAGGAAATGATATAATGAGATGATGATACGAGAAGTGTTAAGGTGACGAAGTCTTGGGTAAATAGTAAATGTCAGTAAAGCAAAAGGGTGCTTGATTTGGATAATAAATCGTGTGAGGACAACTGGTTGTTAAAAAAATTATGGGTGAATAACAAACTCAACCGGTAAAAGTTTGTTACGACTTTGGAGGATCCATAGTGTGGCATAAAATAAGTATGTAGATGTTATCAACTGGACTTGAGGAAAAAGGTGACCTACGTCTATTAAGGTGATCGTATGACATGTTGGGTAAAACGAGATTATAATCGTGTGGAACGGATTATTAAATCATGTTGAGGTAAACAGGAATAGGATGTGGTGTGGTTAACTGTGGAAAATTAAGGAATCGTATGCGGAAAGATTTAGGGTTAAGATATGGCACAAGGGCCAAATTTAATTAAGGTAACCAATGAAATAGGTGAGTTGTGTATGTAATGAGTAGGACTATATGACAGCTGGAGGTATGAAGTGGAGTTATAAGGAGACAATGTATAACTTTGGGAGTTGGTTGTTAGGCGAAGCGCTTAGAGGAAAAAGTGTGTTTTCAAGCTTAAGGTGTAATATGACCGTTGTGAAAATTTTGGAGACTATGATTTTAAGGTCGTCATAATCTGGTGGATAAACTAAGAGGTATTGTATGGAGTAAAATATGGAAATGATACAATTAAGATAATGGTATGGTTGAGGAAACAAATCGTTTTCCTAGGAGCAACTTCAAGGATGAAATGATTAAGGATACTAAGTTCAGGTAGTGAGGTTAATGATGAAACCGGTCCCTCTACCTTAGTGATATTAGTTTCGGGGTCGAAACTATTTTAAGGGGGTAGTAATGTAATAACCCTCATGATTGCCATAAGGGTAATACGGAAAAATGTATATTGGTGAAAACAAAAGTTATAAATTCCCTTAAGTTATGAAGGGTCTAAATTATGGTTAACCTTACGTTAACTGTAATTTGAACCAACTTATAAATTTTAACTTAGAAATGCTTGAATCAATTTACAAGTGTTAAATGGGTTAGGCATGGTTAAACTTATAAGGTCGGGTAACTTAAAATAAGGTCGTTTCTCCGAGCTGTTATCGGCCAAGTTTCGGGGTCGAAACTTCTTTTAAGGGGGTAGTATTGTAATAACCCCTAAAAGTCCCAAACTGTCATTTTGTAAGAAGGACATAATGGACAATTTATGTAATCTCAGTAAGATTCTTCGAACAAAATAATATACGTTTAAAGTATATTGGGTAAGTGTATTGGGTCTTAGAATATTTTTAGAAGTGCTAAAAATAAAGATTTAGCATGCCCTTGAACGAAATCTGCGACCAAAGGCCAAAGGACGCGCTTGCGGCATTTATGCGACCACGGAAGTGTTTCCGCCACCGTGGAACTCTGTTCTTCGTCTTCTTCGTCATTCTTATCCGAGTTCGCCGGTTCGTGTTTGGGCGTTTCGCCGATGGGGGAGGCCGAACGTTTGGGTTGCCGGCGTTGAGCTCCTCCTTACCCTATAAATAGGGGCCTCTAGCACTCCAATTCTTCATCCTCAGATCCATAGCTCTCTCTCTCTCGTTTTTCTGTCTTCGTCGGAGTTTTGAGTTCTTCGGAAGTTCGCCAGAGTTTTTGGTGTCGCCGGAAGTGCCTTGGAGGTGTCGAGGTGGTGGTGGTCGTGGTGAGCCTTCTTCCGAGTCAAGAAGTTGTCGCCTTTGTTGTCGGTAAGCCTCGAAGCCGAGTTGAGCCGTCGTCGGAAGGGAGATCCGCGACCGCGGGGATGAATTCCGCGACCGCGGATGTCCAAACCGCGACCGCGGCTTGCTCTAGCAAGCGCGGTCGTGGCTTGGACAAACACGGTCACGGCTTAGGCTTTGTTTCCGTTCGATTCATATCGTTTATTCATTTCGTATCGTTTATTCGTTCGTATCGAATCTAACTTAGGGTTTCGTCTTTGTCTCGTCGTCGTCGTAGGAATCCATATTCAGATTCCAGTTTCCAGATCCCGAAACCCGACATCTTCGATTCGTCTAGACTAAGGCAAGTGGTGGTTCGCTCTTGCTCATTATTACATGTTTCCCTTGATTATCAATTAATTGATTGTTAATTAAGATGGGATAAAAGTTGTTGTTTTTTGTTTGGGAACAGATTTAATTAAACGATGTGTTAAAATATGACTTTATAATAGGTTGTATATAATGCTAGAAACAACGCTATTATGCATGTTAATTACCGTAATGAGTTTTGGTGTGGATTTAAATGTGAACTTAAATGCTAGTTTAGCACGAGTATTCGCAGGAACGTTAATTCCTTACGAGGATTAGTCGTTTCTTTATAACTTTGGGTGATTTAGGAAGTAAATGCCCTAACACTCTTCTGGTCATGACTGTACCCTTATTCAGGGTAGGTGCACTCAGCCGGTGCCAATCTTCGGGAGGTATTCCCAATCTTAAGGGATTTAATCCCAATGTCTCATTGCGAGATGTGAAATTAAAAGCTTCAACGTTAATGTGTGTTTTGGAAGTAAATAAGATAAGTGCGGTTATGCACATAATTAATATACCCTCGGGCAAGGAGTAAAACGTGAAAACCGCCCGGACTCTTGTTCGAGTAAGTCTTCTTTCCAATTTGGATTCGCATTACGCGGTGAGGTTGGTCGTTGACCCAAATTGTCAAGGTGTGTTTTAAAAGTTGTGTGAAAACTTAACGTTCCCAAACATTTGTCATACGTTTCCCATAAGACTCAATTCCTTTGGAGTCTTCTTTTCAGTGCATGTCTAATTCTAATCATTCCGTGAAAGTTCCGGGTTATGTATCGTTCCTTCGGTTGTTATTCGAGGGACAATGATAGTAAACGGTTACGATCACTAGAACCATTCTGTTTTCACCCTTGGATAGTCTTTCATTAGACTAACCAACCGGGTGTTATTCCTTGCATGGTTGGCTGGTGTCATCCGTCCTTTATGGCACATCAGTGGTTGGTCCCCGAAGACTTGAAGTAACCAATCGGAGAAGAGGCTTGCAGTTGAAGATTTGAGTGTCAGTGTGTTAAGGTTGTTAAGTATTACTTTAATATATAACCCAGTCATGTAATAGGGTTTATTATAAAAGTCTTCCGCTGTAATTTCACTCTGTTGTACAATCATCATTCTCAGTTAATGAGAGATCTTTTAATAAAAGGTTGAGTTTCATATACAATTTATTCCGCTGTTTAATCTTTCGTTACTTAATATATACCTATTTAAGCTTGATTGTTCCGATTAAAGCCTAGGGTGACTTTGTAACACCCCCAACTTATTGTCGAAAATGCCACACGCCAGTGACCTCAGACATTGTTGTCCGATGTCACCCAAGGCTTTAATCGGAACAATCAATCTTAAATAAATACAATTAAATAACGGAAGGTTAAATAGCGGAAGAAATTTGCATATGAAACTCAATTCTTTTATATTAAAAGATCTCTCATCAAACGAGAGAAGTGTTTTTACAACAAAGTGAAATTACAGCGGAAGACTTTAAATTACACAGCGGAAGACTTCAAGAACAAACCTAATACATGACTAGGTTATAAAAATACATTTAAAGTAATACTTAATGACCTTGAAATACCGGCACCGAAATCTGCAACTGCAAGTCTCTTCTTCAACGGTTACTTCGGACTTATGGGACCAACCACTGATGTGCCGTATAGGACGGATGACACCGGCCAACCATGCAAGGAATAAAACCTGGTTGGTTAGTCTAATGAAAGACTATGCAAGGGTAGAAAACAGAATGGTTCTGGTGATCGTAACCGTTTACTATCATTGTCCCTCGAATAACAACCGAAGGAACGATATATAACCCGGAACTTTCACGGAATGATTTAAGAGATAGTCGTATTAGGTTAGACCCATCGCTTCTCGAATGAACGTCGATGATGATAGTAAACCTCAATACTACTACGGAAAGATACACAACAGAATGATCAAGAGAAGACTCCTAAAGATCGAGTCTAATGGAAACGTATGAAGAGAAGACTCCAAGAGATTGAGTCTTATCGGAAAGTATGACAAGTGTTCGGGAACATAATAATTATTTCACACAAGCGTTTAAAAAGACTTGACCATCTGGGTCCACGACCAACCTCACCGCGCAATGCGAATTCAGATATGGAAGGAGGACTTACTCTGATCGAAGTCCAGACGAGTTTCCAAGTTGTACTTCTCGCCCAAGGTTAATTAATTATGTGCATAGCGGCACTAATCTTATTTTAGTGACAAAGCGTACATTCACGTTATAAGCTTTTAAATATCATCTCATCGCGAGAGATATTGAAGGGAATAAATCCCGAGAATCGGCACCAGCTGTGTGCATAAACCCTGAGTAAGGGTATGGTCATGACCAAAGAGAGTACTAGGGAAATAATCCTCCTAGCACCAGTTATAAAGAAACAACTAGACATCGCAAGGTATATAGCGTTCCTACGAATACTCGTTCTAACTAAACAGTTAAAACCACATCATAATCCACATCAATGCCATCATGGCAATAGCAGATATAATAGCGTTGTTTCTAGCAATATATACAACCTATTATAATATCTGTATTTTAATCATATCATTTATCAAATATGTTCCCAAACGAAAACAATATTTATCCCAATATAATTAACAATTAACAATTAAACAATTGATAATTAATAGAAATATGGAATGATAAGCAAGAGCGAACTGCCACTTGCCTTAGACTAGACGAACGATTGACGAAGACGGGTTTCTGGGTCCGGAACGGGAACAGAACTCGGATTACAGATTCCTACGGAACGACCCATCACGAAACCCTAGGTTAGATTCGATAATAAACTATACGAATCTAAAGAATGACGAATGAAATCGCAAGAATGGAAGTCCCGACCGAGACCGGCAATGCCCAAGGCCACGATCGCGATTGCCCAGGCAATCCGCGGTCGCGGTGGGCACTGCCGCGGTCGCGGTAGTCGAGGACGAGTGTCCGCGAGTGCCAAAGGCAGCGGCCACGGACGTGGCCGGCCTTGTCACAGTCGTGGTTGCGGCAGTTCATGTTCGTGATTGCGGACATGAACTCCGGCGACCCAAATTGACGATAAACTCACCGGCGGGGACTCCTTGGGGCTCGATTCGCGGCGACTTCCACTCTTGGGCACCTTGCGCCTCCAATGCACTGCTCCTTGGCCACCACCACCTCCGATGGGAGCAACAACTTCGAAAACTCCGGCGAAAGCTTGAACTCCGGCGACAAGCTCAATCTCCGGCGACAAGCACCTAGGGAGAGAGAGGTCGGGATGGAGTGAAGATGGAGCTCTCCTCCCCTCATTTTATCGGCACCAGCTGTGTGCACAAACCCTGAGTAAGGGTATGGTCATGACCAAAGAGAGTACTAGGGAAACAATCCTCCTAGCACCAGTTATAAGGAAACAACTAGACCTCGCAAGGTACATAGCGTTCCTACGAATACTCGTTCTAACTAAACAGTTAAAACCACATCATAATCCACATCAATGCCATCATGGCAATAACAGATATAATAGCGTTGTTTCTAGCAATATATACAACCTATTATAATATTTGTATTTTAATCATATCATTTATCAAATCTGTTCCCAAAAGAAAACAATATTCATCCCAATATAATTAACAATTAACAATTAAACAATTGATAATTAATAGAAATATGGATGATAAGCAAGAGCGAACCGCCACTTGCCTTAGACTAGACGAACGATTGACGAAGACGGGTTTCTAGGTCCGGAACGGGAACAGAACTCGGATTATAGATTCCTACGGAATGACCGATAACGAAACCCTAGGTTAGATTCGATAATAAACTATACGAATCTAAAGAATGACGAACGAAATCGCAAGAATGGAAGTCCCGACCGAGACCGGCAATGCACAAGGCCACGATCGCGATTGCCCAGGCAATCCGCGGTCGTAGTGGGCACTGCCGCGGTCGCGGTCGTCGAGGACGAGTGTCCGCGAGTGCCAAAGGCAGCGGCCGCGGACACGGCCGGCCTTGTCACAGCCGCGGTTGCGGCAGTTCATGTTCGCGATCGCGGACATGAACTCCGGCGACCCAAATTGACGAGAAACTCACCGGCGGGGACTCCTTGGGGCTCGATTCGCGGCGACTTCCACTCCTGGGCACCTTGCGCCTCCAATGCACTGCTCCTTGGCCACCTCCGACGGGAGCAACAACTTCGAAAACTCCGGCGAAAGCTTGAACTCCGGCGACAAGCTCGATCTCCGGCGACAAGCACCTAGGGAGAGAGTGGTCGGGATGGAGAGAAGATGGAGGCTCTCCTCCCCTCCTTTTATAGGGAAAGAAGGCTCCCTCAACCGACCACCCGGCCAACGCATGGACGCCACACGGAAGAAGGAAGAAGAAAGCTGACGGGCGACGCTGGGCGTTTTCCGCGATCGCGGTGGGTATTGCCGCGATCGCGGAAAATTCCAATTCCAGCTCTCCTGGGCATGATTATTCCGCGATCGCGGTGGATCTGCCGCGATCGCGGTTTTGCCCATTTTGCTTCCTTTTGCCCGGGAATGAGCTTGGCATGGGATTAAACCCCGAAATAAATATATTTGTACCCAAACAAATATTCTAAGCCCCGAAAAATACGTCGAATGTATTTTAAATCACTCAGGGAATTTTACAGAGATCCAACTCGCTACAGAAATTCCGAACTTCGCCAAACGTGTCTCGAATAATTGACGAGGGTTTGGGAAATTACCCAATTACCCTTGCTAACAAAATGAGGGGTATTACATCACTACCCCCTTAAGAGAAGTTTCGACCCCGAAACTTGGCCGATAGCAGCTCAGAGAAGCGACCTCCATCTAAGCTATCCAGAAAAATAAGTTTAACCATGTCTGACCCGTTTCACACTTTGTAAATTGGTTCAGACATTTCTAGGTTAAGATCCAAAAGTTGGTTCGAATTACAGTTAATGTCAGGTTAACCATAATTAAGACCCTTCACCCTCAAAAGAATTCTAACACTTGCTTTCACCAGACATGCATTCCAACACATTACCCCTATGAAATATAAGGGTTATCACAATACTACCCTCTTAAGAGAGTTTCGACCCCGAAACTAGCATCGCTAAGCTAAAAGGGACCGGTTCCACCATAATCTCCTTACCTGATCTTAGTATCCTTAATCATCTCATCAAGTACTTGCTCCTGGAAAACGATATGTTTCCTCAAACATACCACTATCTCGCATAGCCTACTTCCACGTACTATTCTTGTACTAACTCGTGACCATCCTCAAGGTCATAATTATCTTAGGATAATTGTCTCCTAAAATCATCACACTAGTCTCGCTATACCTTAAGCATGAGACTATACATATTTTTGTCTCACTTTCTCTAAACTTCCCTCAAAGTATGCACCTTATCTTCCTTAAGTCGATATTCTTGAATAAATTTGGTTTCCGAAACCTGTATCCCAAAATCGAACTACTTACTCGATCTTGATTCCACTTACAACATACTGCCTACATTCCTTACTCTTGCTAGATCAGATGTGATCATTCATAAGATTACCATTGTCTTGCTCAGAGTGTTTAATACAATCTCCAATATAACCTCATTGTTATGACCTATTCTTCCTAAAGACCTTGATGTCCTTAAATAGGAGAATACAACATCTTTCTACTAACTTCCCTCGATGATCAGATCCTCAAAGTACATACATAGAATTCCACTATACCTCAACTTAGTACCTCTCTTGTCATATAGACCTTACTCTTCATATTCACGACTCAGTTATTACATTGGTTACCTTACTCGCATTTGGCCCTCGTGCCATATCTTTAACTCAAAATCTTCACTCTTGTGGTCCCACAATTACTCACATCACATCCTATGTCTGATTATCTCAACATGATTTACTAATCCTCTCCATAGAATTATACTCTCGTATTACACAAATGTGTCATATGATCACCTTTTCCTCAAGTCCACTTGGTATCATCTACCTACTTACTTTATGCCACACTATTGACCTTCAAAACCATAACAACTTTTACCGATCGAGTGTGCTATTCACCCAAAAATCCTTAGGCAATCAGTTGTCCTTATACGATTTATTATCCCAAATCAAGCACAATTTTGCTTTACGGATATTTACCATTTATCCAAGATTACTCTAACGTATTCCTTATTCAATCTCTAACTTAAACCTTTAAGGTTCCTCAACTCTATTTACTCAAAATACCATATGGATGAACAATACCTTGCCTTCAAAATCCATCACTTTACGTCCTAAATCCTTCAATGGCTATATACGAGTAACATATGTTACTTTACTCCTTAAATGCACATACGACAATTCCCCATGCTACATCCTTTTGTCTATTGATATATTCCGAATAACTAGGCCTTACACCATAACCTTTCAATTTCAAGTGGGCTTTCTCCCAAAACAATCTATCACAACTTAATTCCCAAAAAGTGCTATATCGACTACCTTATAGACGTCACACTCTCTAACACTTCATATATCAGACCTTGTAAATCTCCAGATATCATAACTCTATATCCCTAGAAGGTACAATTCACTGATTCAATTCCTTGGTCCAAATAAGTTTGGCCCAAAAGCTCTCTTCCAACTCAAAACCTGTAGTTTCCTCAAAACAATGCCGTGATAAATCCATTAGCACAATTGTGACCAATCACTTGATTTCCCCCCAACACGTGACATCAAATCGCCTTAACAGACATCAATCACTTTCCATCCAATCCTTATGTCGTTTTCTCTTAAGAAAGCCTCATAACCAACCTCAGATAAATCTTCCAAAACAATACACATGACTTCACACCCTTAGCCTTTTCGAAAGTCTAATCCTCTGGTACACAATGAACATTCTCACTTACAACTTCCATAACCAAAATCCCTTGAGATATTACTCCTATTTCCTTAAGGCATCATCCTGATAATTGATTCATTATCAACCGTATCAGTTACTTCTATCAGAATCCCTTAATAGCTTTATACGATTAACGCTTGCTACCTTACTCCTTAGGCGCACAAAGACAATTCTCTCCACTAAATCCTTTAATATGTCGGAATCATCAACATAATCCATCCTCAAACTGTAATATTTCCAATTAAGTGGCCTCCTTCTAACACAGTAACTTCACAACTTAGTCTTCTCCAAGAATTGCAGCATAAGCCTTCTAACTGACAAATTCATATAAAATCCAAATATCAAACCTTACAAGCTTACAAGTATCATAATTCCTTATTCCCTGATCGTACAACCTACCAATCTCAATCATTTGGTCCACTTAGATTTGGCTCAGCCGCCCTTTTCCTGACTCATATCCCAAAGGTTTGTTTAACTGGCTCAAATAACTTATCTCCAACTTAAGATCCTTATACTCCTCACACAGTCTATTATCCATCCAAGACTTAATCATACCATTTCCTTATAGAACCTCAAAACGAAACTTCGAATAGATATTCCAAAATAATACCTATGACTTTGTACACTCGGCTTTTCAAAAAGTTGTAACCATAGGTCCTACACTGGTCGTATCCACATATAAATCTCATAACCATAACTCTAGACTCTAAAGTCTTACTCAAGGTCGAAATAGAGGAAACGAGTTCCCTATGAACTATCCCTCTTATACATTCATTCCTTTCTCAACAATCTATCCTCATCAATGCCTACAGCATGACCTCATAACTAGGCATTCTGATCTTCATGTAGATCATTCCTATGTGCTTTGACCAGAACAAATGTTTAGGGTACCCATATGAGAAGGAAAAAAATTCTTAATCCCATAGAGCATTAACCACATACATTTGTTTCCTACACACACAAAAAAAATTGGTAAAAACTCAAATCATGAGATAGCGCTCTTCCGATCAACGAAGGAAATAATTAATGTCATACCGTTGTGACATTACTCCAAGAACAAGGAGAGATTCCTAATAATGGATCTAGCAATTCAGTAATGGAGTCGCCCCTGGTGTTAACCATATAGGGAACGAACACTTCGGTTCCATATGTTGCCCCTCCTGTGTGAGTCCTGACAGCCCTTATCCATCTGTGACATCACTGTTTTTGGCACTCACGGGGTCCTGTACGAATGAACAATATGCAAAAGTAACGAATTTAGTAATTTCCGAAACAAGGAAACACTTCTTTATTATTCGAAACATTACATAAAGCAATTGATAGGAAGTCGAATAGACAGATTACTAAACTATGGAGACTATAGACATGAGTCATCGCTCCTTATTCTAAAAAACCTTACAAAATACTACCACTTGTACAAAACTTCCCTCCCGACGGGGTGACGTATCACAAAGAGTCGCTGCTCTTGACCCGAGAATTCCATAGGCGCCTTGCCTTTTTCACGAGCAATAGACTGCCCCAGAACAGATACTTCTGCACGTGGGTTCTGTCCACTGCCAACTTTTGAGGCCTGATATCCTTGTGTCAGCCTAAGGTCCTTCTTCTTACAATATGCCTTCACGTGGCCTTCCCTCCCACATTTGTAACATACTCGCTTCATCTTTTGGCAACTAGGGCTCTTGTGCCCGGCCTTACCACAGTTGTGGCATTATATCCCGCCGTTATTCCAGCCTGAGTCCTTGGCGGAATCAGACGGAGTTGCCTTAGTCCTGGTACGACCAGACTTCTTGACCTTGGTGGGCAACGTTGGCCACTTGAACAAGCAAGCCTTGCGATTCTGTTGCCCGCTCCTTGTCTTAATTTGTGCCTCCACACTAGCTGCGACTTGAGGTATGGGGGCCGCTTGGGCTTGCGGTAACACCTGGGCCGTTAGTACTTCGAACACTAATCCCACTATCTGCCCAATGGTTGTCGCATTTAGCACGATCGGGGCAGGAGGTGGAACTCCCCTTGCAGCTTGGGGGTCCACTTGTCCCTGATGAACATCCTGTTGCAGGGTCGGGTCACTACTACGTGATCCAGATCCCGTGCCTTCCCCTGGTGGAGTAGCACTTCTCAGCCGAATTCGAGAATCATTGCTAGGACTTTCGTTTGCTGCTCGGTTGGTGGATCGGGTGTCCATCATCTATTGATGAACCATAACGTTGGTTTAGAACTTTTCCAACTAGTACTTGACACTGAGTCAATTACGTTATGATACGATTTATAAGGGTCCAAACTAATAACTCTATATTAGTCTGACTAGCCCATCACCACTAACCGCAGAAACGACTTCTTCTCTGACTTACTTGAAAGGAACTCTAGGAGAAATGTCAACCTCTAAATGACATTCCATCTAAGGAGAAATTATATTCCTAAGAATGAATCTAAGGAATAAGTAACAACTGGAATCTTGCAGAAGTTTGAAAACCACTTAAATCTTATACTTTCAACTTCAAACTATAAACTTTAAATCTTATATATAAAAATCATTATCTATAAAGTTAGTTTCTCAAACTAGTGATACGAATATCACAAAACTTGTACCAAGACCAAAATCTCACTTTTAAAGTTACAATCTTTAAACTTATTTTGATTGCGTATAACACAACTTTTGAAGTTCAAAATAGCTAAATCATTAGTTTAAATTAAATTACAAGAAATAATTAAAAGTTGTAAATTTAACACTAAAACTCTCAAAATTCCTTTTTAATCGAAGATAGGTTTGAAAAATAGTTTCAAAACAGAATGGTTCTGGTGATCGTAACCGTTTACTATCATTGTCCCTCGAATAACAACCGAAGGAACGATATATAACCCGGAACTTTCACGGAAAGATTTAAGAGATAGTCGTATTAGGTTAGACCCATCGCTTCTCGAATGAACGTCGATGACGATAGTAAACCTCAATACTGCTACGGAAAGATACACAACAGAATGATCAAGAGAAGACTCCTAAAGATCGAGTCTAATGGAAACGTATGAAGAGAAGACTCCAAGAGATTGAGTCTTATCGGAAAGTATGACAAGTGTTCGGGAACATAATAATTATTTCACACAAGCGTTTAAAAAGACTTGACCATTTGGGTCCACGACCAACCTCACCGCGCAATGCAAATTCAGATATGGAAGGAGGACTTACTCTGATCGAAGTCCAGACGAGTTTCCAAGTTGTACTTCTCGCCCAAGGTTCATTAATTATATGCATAGCGACACTCATCTTATTTTAGTGACAAAGCGTACATTCACGTTATAAGCTTTTAAATATCATCTCATCGCGAGAGATATTGAAGGGAATAAATCCCGAGAATCGGCACCAGCGGTGTGCACAAACCCTGAGTAAGGGTATGGTCATGACCAAAGAGAGTACTAGGGAAATAATCCTCCTAGCACCAGTTATAAAGAAACAACTAGACCTCGTAAGATACATAGCGTTCCTACGAATACTCGTTCTAACTAAACAGTTAAAACCACATCATAATCCACATCAATGCCATCATGGCAATAACAGATATAATAGCGTTGTTTCTAGCAATATATACAACCTATTATAATATTTGTATTTTAATCATATTATTTATCAAATCTGTTCCCAAACGAAAACAATATTCATCCCAATATAATTAACAATTAACAATTAAACAATTGATAATTAATAGAAATATGGAATGATAAGCAAGAGCGAACCGCCACTTGCCTTAGACTAGACGAACGATTGATGAAGACGGGTTTCTGGGTCCGGAACGGGAACAGAACTCGGATTACAGATTCCTACGGAACGACCCATAACGAAACCCTAGGTTAGATTCGATAATAAACTATACGAATCTAAAGAATGACGAACGAAATCGCAAGAATGGAAGTCCCGACCGAGACCGGCAATGCCCAAGGCCACGATCGCGATTGCCCAGGCAATCCGCGGTCGCGGTGGGCATTGCCGCGGTCGCGGTCGTCGAGGACGAGTGTTCGCGAGTGCCAAAGGCAGCGGCCGCGGACGCGGCCGGCCTTGTCACAGCCACGGTTGCGGCAGTTCATGTTCGCGATCGCGGACATGAACTCCGGCGACCCAAATTGACGAGAAACTCACCGGCGGGGACTCCTTGGGGCTCGATTCGCGGCGACTTCCACTCCTGGGCACCTTGCGCCTCCAATGCACTGCTCCTTGGCCACCTCCGATGGGAGCAACAACTTCGAAAACTCCGGCGAAAGCTTGAACTCCGGCGACAAGCTCGATCTCCGGCGACAAGCACCTAGGGAGAGAGAGGTCGGGATGGAGAGAAGATGGAGGCTCTCCTCCCCTCCTTTTATAGGGAAAGAAGGCTCCCTCAACCGACCACCCGGCCAACGCATGGACGCCACGCGGAAGAAGGAAGAAGAAAGCTGACGGGCGACGCTGGGCGTTTTCCGCGATCGCGATGGGTATTGCCGCGTGATCAGTGCTATTTTGTAGCACATTTCTAGGGATTATTACCAGGTTTGAGGCGCCATTTGGTGGGATTTTATGCACAATTGGAGATTATGGAGTTGGAGTAGAGAAGTGTGGTTTTGGTGGTCTGGAGGAGCTTATTGGAGACATCCAGAAGAAGAGAAATTGACCACCTGAGGAGACAAGCAAGATCCATGAAGAAACCACGTGAGAAGGCGGTGAAGTGAAGAAACCGCGACCAAGCCTCGGGGAGCAGAAGGCCGCGGCAAGATTTCCGAAGGAGATGGGCGATAGCGAAGAGGCCGCGACCACGGCCGAATTATCGGAAATTAATTATGCACTTCGAGAGCAAACCGCGACCGCGGCCATCAGCGGGAGTCAGCTCGACGCGCTCCGAACTTCTGTTTTCTTTTTCTGTTTTTCCTTTTTCGTTGTTTTATTTAATTCCGAATAATAGTATTTTTCCTTTTTAGGGATGAGGTTTGTGATCTTGGGCTTTAGGTTAACTTATTTAACCTAACTCTCACAGCCTCCATTCGAGATCCCATAATACAACCCCGGATTATCGTATGTTCAGTATTCGGAGTTTTTCTCTTTCAACAATTATGTCTTTCAGTACTATGAGTAGCTAAGCACCCATTGCTTAGCCCGGCATGTGAAGCTTTTTCTATGGTTTGATTGCGAAGTTAATTCTCTATTTCCTATTTCCTTTGGGTTTATATCTTTCTTCTTGCACTTATTCATATGGATTGTTATTGATTTGACTAGACTGATCACCTAGTTAGGTTTAGTAATTATCTATTGCTAGGGTTTGGAATTGACCGGTCGGTGATTCCTTATCTAGAGTAGCATTCATAATTATCTAGGACTGGTAGGACTAGATTATTATGAAAGAAGATTGATTGCATGTTAAATTATTGTGGGTTGTGATTATTTGACATGTATCGTGGTTTGATCCTATGCCCAATGCTATTATTGTTCTAAATCTTGATTGTTTCTTGTGCGTTCAATAATAAGAGTTGCTAGGACTGGTAGGACAGTAACTATACAAGAATAGGGACAGGAATAAACAAAGGAAATGAATAGAGAGAACCTAGGACCAATCTACCATAGGAAAAGTGGATCTTGTTTGGCTAAGTATTTTTCCCACATTTGATTACACTCTTTGCTTATTTGCTTTGTTTACTTTCTTGATTACAAAACCAACCAAAAACTCCCCCCTCTTGTTACTATTGCATGCGAACAACACATAGATTAATCCCTTCCTCCCTGTGGATTCGATCCTTACTTGCCCTAACTACTTGTTTAGGTTTGTCTAGGTTTATTTTGATTTAGTGGTATACGACAATCGCTTTTCAAAATTGGCGCCGTTTCCGGGGAGTGCAAGTGTTGATTTTTCTGTGTGTTTGTGTGTGTGTTCCTTTGGTGTTGATCTATCTTATGGTCCACACCCGTTCTACTAACTCCCCTCTACTTGGTGTTGATTCAGAGATTGAGAGGACTCTTTTCCAGGGTCGCAAAGTAAATCGTGCTTTGGTTTTTGATAATCCTGTGTTCGAGATGGCTGAAGAAGAACAGACGTTGAGGCAGTTGACTGTGCCCAACCTGCAACAGCAACCGCTGGCTGTGCGGTTTCCTGAGTTGGCTGAGGGCGTAAATTTCGAGTTGAAGTCTGGGTTAATCCACTTACTCCCTCACTTCCATGGGATGAGTGGTGAAGACCCCAATAAGCATCTTGCTAAGTTTCATTCGGTGTGTAGCAGTATAAAGCCGAAGAATGTGACTGAGGACCAGATTAAGCTGAGGGCCTTTCCTTTTTCACTGAAGGATGCGGCCAATGACTGGTTCTACTATCTCACTCCAGGGAGCATTGACACATGGGTCAAGATGAAGAAAGCCTTCTTGGAGAAGTACTTTCCGGCTACAAAACGGAACAGCCTGAAGCGAGCTATCAGCAACATCGAGCAGCAGTCTGGTGAATCGCTCTACGAGTATTATGAGCGGTTCAAGAAGATGATATCCAGCTGCCCCTTACACGGCTATTCTGAGCAGGACCTCGTACTTTATTTGTACGGTGGTCTTCTTGATGAAGAGAGAAGGATGGTGAACGCTGCTTGTGGAGGGAACATCCTTAACAAGACTCCTACTGCAGCTTTTGAGACCTTCTTTGAGCTATCTGAGGGCTCAAGACAGTTCAGTAAAAGGGCAGGCGCCCAATCCGTGAAAGTTGCAGAGTCTCAGCCCAATTCTACTCTTCTTGCTGAAATGGCTGAGATGAAGGAGATGATGAAAAGATGCATGATGAGAGATGGCTTGCAGCAAGTCAAATCATGTGGGATATGCTATGAGAATACACATCCAACTGATGCATGTCCCATCCTGCAAAAACCAACTGTTGTGGTGAACGCTATTGGCGGATATGGCCCTCAAAGGCCAAAATATGACCCGTACTCCAGCACCTATAATCCCGGGTGGAGAGATTACCCAAATTTGAGGTACGGGAACCAGCAGAACACTCATCAGGGGCAGGAGACCCAGGACTATCAGCAGAGGCCCCCACAGTTTCTCCAGCGTCCGCAACAGTACCAGCAGCCTGGGGGTCAGTAACAATTTAGAGCTCCTTATGAACAAAGACCCCAGGGACAGAGTTCCAGTGTCTCTACATCCGTTGACGACCAGATAAAAGCTCTCAACCAAGGCATACTATTAATGTCAAATGCTATGGTCCAAACAAATAAAGAGATGGGAGCACATATCCAAGCGCTAGCAAATACGGTGGCCCAGAATCAGCAGGAACATAAATCCAGTATTCAAAACCTGGAGAAGCAGATGGGTCAGTTGTCCTTATACGATTTATTATCCCAAATCAAGCACCATTTTGCTTTACGGATATTTACCATTTATCCAAGATTACTCTAACGTATTCCTTATTCAATCTCTAACTTAAACCTTTAAGGTTCCTCAACTCTATTTACTCAAAATACCATATGGATGAACAATACCTTGCCTTCAAAATCCATCACTTCACGTCCTAAATCCATCAATGGCTATATACGAGTAACATATGTTACTTTACTCCTTAAATGCACATACGACAATTCCCCATGCTACATCCTTTTGTTTATCGATATCTTCCGAATAACTAGGCCTTACACCATAACCTTTCAATTTCAAGTGGGCTTTCTTCCAAAACAATCTATCACAACTTAATTCCCAAAAAGTGCTATATCGACTGCATTATAGATGTCACACTCTCTAACAATTCATATATCAGACCTTGTAAATCTCCAGATATCATAACTCTATATCCCTAGAAGGTACAATTCACTGATTCAGTTCCTTGGCCCAAATAAGTTTGGCCCAAAAGCTCTCTTCCAACTCAAAACCTGTAGTTTCCTCAAAACAATGCCGTGATAAATCCATTAGCACAATTGTGACCAATCACTTGATTTTCCCCCAACACGTGACATCAAATCGCCTTAACAGATATCAATAACTTTCCATCCAATCCTTATGTCATTTTCTCTTAAGAAAGCCTCATAACCAACCTCAGATAAATCTTCCAAGACAATACACATGACCTCACACCCTTAGCCTTTTCGAAAGTCTAATCCTCTGGTCCACAATGAACATTCTCACTTACAACTTCCATAACCAAAATCCCTTGAGATATTACTCCTATTTCCTTAAGGCATCATCCTGATAATTGATTCATTACCAACCGTATCAGTTACTTCTATCAGAATTCTTTAATAGCTTTATACGATTAACGCTTGCTACCTTACTCCTTAGGCACACAAAGACAATTATGTCCACTAAATCCATTAATATGTCGGAATCATCAACATAATCCATCCTCAAACTGTAATATTTCCAATTAAGTGGCCTCCTTCTAACACAGTAACTTCACAACTTAGTCTTCTCCAAGAATTGCAGCATAAGCCTTCTAACTGACAAATTCATTTAAAATCCAAATATCAAACCTTACAAGATTACAAGTATCATAATTCCTTATTCCCTGATCGTACAACCTACCAATCTCAATCATTTGGTCCACTTAGATTTGGCTCAGCCGCCCTTTTCCTGACTCACATCCCAAAGGTTTGTTTAACTGGCTCAAATAACTTATCTCCAACTTAAGATCCTTATACTCCTCACACAGTCTATTATCCATCCAAGACTTAATCATACCATTTCCTTATAGAACCTCAAAACGAAACTTCGAATAGATATTCCAAAATAATACCTATGACTTTGTACACTCGGCTTTTCAAAAAGTTGTAACCATAGGTCCTACACTGGTCGTATCCACATATAAATCTCATAACCATAACTCTGGACTCTAAAGTCTTACTCAAGGTCGAAATAGAGGAAACGAGTTCCCTATGAACTATCTCTCTTATACATTCATTCCTTTCTCAACAATCTATCCTCATCAATGCCTACAGCATGACCTCATAACTAGGCATTCTGATCTTCATGTAGATCATTCCTATGTTCTTTGACCAGAACAAATGTTTAGGGTACCCATATGAGAAGAAAAAAAAATTCTTAATCCCATAGAGCATTAACCACATACATTTGTTTCCTACACCCAAAAAAAAAATTGGTAAAAACTCAAATCACGAGATAGCGCTCTTCCGATCAACGAAGGAAATAATTAATGTCATACCGTTGTGACATTACTCCAAGAACAAGGAGAGATTCCTAATAATGGATCTAGCAATTCAGTAATGGAGTCGCCCCTGGTGTTAACCATGTAGGGAACGAACACTTCGGTTCCATACGTTACCCCTCCTGTGTGAGTCCTGACAGCCCTTATCCATCTGTGACATCACTGTTTTTGGCACTCACGGGGTCCTGTACGAACGAACAATATGCAAAAGTAATGAATTTAGTAATTTCCGGAACAAGGAAACACTTCTTTATTATTCGAAACATTACATAAAGCAACTGATAGGAAGTCGAATAGACAGATTACTAAACTATGGAGACTATAGACATGAGTCATCGCTCCTTATTCTAAAAAACCTTACAAAATACTACCATTTGTACAAAACTTCCCTCCCGACGGGATGACGTATCACAAAGAGTCGCTGCTCTTGACCCGAGAATTCCATAGGCGCCTTGCCTTTTTCACGAGCAACAGACTGCCCCAGAACAGATACTTCTGCATGTGGGTTCTGTCCACTGCCAACTTTTGAGGCCTGATATCCTTGTGTCGGCCTAAGGTCCTTCTTCTTACAATATGCCTTCACGTGGCCTTCCCTCCCACATTTGTAACATACTCGCTTCATCTTTTGGCAACTAGGGCTCTTGTGCCCGGCCTTACCACAGTTGTGGCATTATATCCCGCCGTTATTCCAGCCTGAGTCCTTGGCGGAATCAGACGGAGTTGCCTTAGTCCTGGTACGACCAGACTTCTTGACCTTGGTGGGCAACGTTGGCCACTTGAACAAGCAAGCCTTGCGATTCTGTTGCCCGCTCCTTGTCTTAATCTGTGCCTCCACACTAGCTGCGACTTGAGGTATGGGGGCCGCTTGGGCTTGCGGTAACACCTGGGCCGTTAGTACTTCGAACACTAATCCCACTATCTGCCCAATGGTTGTCGCATTTAGCACGATCGGGGCAGGAGGTGGAACTCCCCTTGCAGCTTGGGGGTCCACTTGTCCCTGATGAACATCCTGTTGCAGGGTCGGGTCACTACTACGTGATCCAGATCCCGTGTCTTCCCCTGGTGGAGTAGCACTTCTCAGCCGAATTCGAGAATCATTGCTAGGACTTTCGTTTGCTTCTCGGTTGGTGGATCGGGTGTCCATCATCTATTGATGAACCATAACGTTGGTTTAGAACTTTTCCAACTAGTACTTGACACTGAGTCAATTACGTTATGATACGATTTATAAGGGTCCAAACTAATAACTCTATATTAGTCTGACTGGCCCATCACCACTAACCGCAGAAACGACTTCTTCTCTGACTTACTTGAAAGGAACTCTAGGAGAAATGTCAACCTCTAAATGACATTCCATCTAAGGAGAAATTATATTCCTAAGAATGGATCTAAGGAATAAGTAACAACTGGAATCTTGCAGAAGTTTGAAAACCACTTAAATCTTATACTTTCAACTTCAAACTATAAACTTTAAATCTTATATATAAAAATCATTATCTATAAAGTTAGTTTCTCAAACTAGTGATACGAATATCACAAAACTTGTACCAAGACCAAAATCTCACTTTTAAAGTTACAATCTTTAAATTTATTTTGATTGCGTATAACACAACTTTTGAAGTTCAAAATAGCTAAATCATTAGTTTAAATTAAATTACAAGAAATAATTAAAAGTTGTAAATTTAACACTAAAACTCTCAAAATTCCTTTTTAATCGAAGATAGGTTTGAAAAATAGTTTCAAAACAGAATGGTTCTGGTGATCGTAACCGTTTACTATCATTGTCCCTCGAATAACAACCGAAGGAACGATATATAACCCGGAACTTTCACGGAATGATTTAAGAGATAGTCGTATTAGGTTAGACCCATCGCTTCTCGAATGAACGTCGATGACGATAGTAAACCTCAATACTGCTACGGAAAGATACACAACAGAATGATCAAGAGAAGACTCCTAAAGATCGAGTCTAATGGAAATGTATGAAGAGAAGACTCCAAGAGATTGAGTCTTATCGGAAAGTATGACAAGTGTTCGGGAACATAATAATTATTTCACACAAGCGTTTAAAAAGACTTGACCATTTGGGTCCACGACCAACCTCACCGCGCAATGCGAATTCAGATATGGAAGGAGGACTTACTCTGATCGAAGTCCAGACGAGTTTCCAAGTTGTACTTCTCGCCCAAGGTTCATTAATTATATGCATAGCGGCACTCATCTTATTTTAGTGACAAAGCGTACATTCACGTTATAAGCTTTTAAATATCATCTCATCGCGAGAGATATTGAAGGGAATAAATCCCGAGAATCGGCACCAGCTGTGTGCACAAACCCTGAGTAAGGGTATGGTCATGACCAAAGAGAGTACTAGGGAAATAATCCTCCTAGCACCAGTTATAAAGAAACAACTAGACCTCGTAAGGTACATAGCGTTCCTACGAATACTCGTTCTAACTAAACAGTTAAAACCACATCATAATCCACATCAATGCCATCATGGAAATAACAGATATAATAGCGTTGTTTCTAGCAATATATACAACCTATTATAATATTTGTATTTTAATCATATTATTTATCAAATCTGTTCCCAAACGAAAACAATATTCATCCCAATATAATTAACAATTAACAATTAAACAATTGATAATTAATAGAAATATGGAATGATAAGCAAGAGCGAACCGCCACTTGCCTTAGACTAGACGAACGATTGATGAAGACGGGTTTCTGGGTCCGGAACGGGAACAGAACTCGGATTACAGATTCCTACGGAACGACCCATAACGAAACCCTAGGTTAGATTCGATAATAAACTATACGAATCTAAAGAATGACGAACGAAATCGCAAGAATGGAAGTCCCGACCGAGACCGGCAATGCCCAAGGCCATGATCGCGATTGCCTAGGCAATCCGCGGTCGCGGTGGGCACTGCCGCGGTCGCGGTCGTCGAGGACGAGTGTCCGCGAGTGCCAAAGGCAGCGGCCGCGGACGCAGTCGGCCTTGTCACAGCCGCGGTTGCGGCAGTTCATGTTCACGATCGGGGACATGAACTCCGGCGACCCAAATTGACGAGAAACTCACCGGCGGGGACTCCTTGGGGCTCGATTCGCGGCGACTTCCACTCCTGGGCACCTTGCGCCTCCAATGCACTGCTCCTTGGCCACCTCCGATGGGAGCAACAACTTCGAAAACTCCGGCGAAAGCTTGAACTCCGGCGACAAGCTCGATCTCCGGCGACAAGAACCTAGGGAGAGAGAGGTCGGGATGGAGAGAAGATGGAGGCTCTCCTCCCCTCCTTTTATAGGGAAAGAAGACTCCCTCAACCGACCACCCGGCCAACGCATGGACGCCACGCGGAAGAAGGAAGAAGAAAGCTGACGGGCGACGCTGGGCGTTTTCCGCGATCGCGATGGGTATTGCCGCGTGATCAGTGCTATTTTATAGCACATTTCTAGGGATTATTACCAGGTTTGAGGCGCCATTTGGTGGGATTTTATGCACAATTGGAGATTATGGAGTTGGAGTAGAGAAGTGTGGTTTTGGTGGTCTGGAGGAGCTTATTGGAGACATCCAGAAGAAGAGAAATTGACCACCTGAGGAGACAAGCAAGATCCATGAAGAAACCACGTGAGAAGGCGGTGAAGTGAAGAAACCGCGACCAAGCCTCGGGGAGCAGAAGGCCGCGGCAAGATTTCCGAAGGAGATGGGCGATAGCGAAGAGGCCGCGACCGCGGCCGAATTATCGGAAATTAATTATGCACTTCGAGAGCAAACCGCGACCGCGGCCATCAGCGGGAGTCAGCCCGACGCGCTCCGAACTTCTGTTTTCTTTTTCTGTTTTTCCTTTTTCCTTGTTTTATTTAATTCCGAATAATAGTATTTTTCCTTTTTAGGGATGAGGTTTGTGATCTTGGGCTTTAGGTTAACTTATTTAACCTAACTCTCACAGCCTCCATTCGGGATCCCATAATACAACCCCGGATTATCGTATGTTCAGTATTCAGAGTTTTTCTCTTTCAACAATTATGTCTTTCAGTACTATGAGTAGCTAAGCACCCATTGCTTAGCCCGGCATGTGAAGCTTTTTCTATGGTTTGATTGCGAGGTTAATTCTCTATTTCCTATTTCCTTTGGGTTTATATCTTTCTTCTTGCACTTATTCATATGGATTGTTATTGATTTGACTAGACTGATCACCTAGTTAGGTTTAGTAATTATCTATTGCTAGGGTTTGGAATTGACCGGTCAGTGATTCCTTATCTAGAGTAGCATTCATAATTATCTAGGACTGGTAGGACTAGATTATTATGAAAGAAGATTGATTGCATGTTAAATTATTACGGGTTGTGATTATTTGACATGTATCGTGGTTTGATCCTATGCCCAATGCTATTATTGTTCTAAATCTTGATTGTTTCTTGTGCGTTCAATAATAAGAGTGGATCTTGTTTGGCTAAGTGTTTTTCCCACATTTGATTACACTCTTTGCTTATTTGCTTTGTTTACTTTCTTGATTACAAAACCAACCAAGGAAATGAATAGAGAGAACCTAGGACCAATCTACCATAGGAAAAGTGGATCTTGTTTGGCTAAGTGTTTTTCCCACATTTGATTACACTCTTTGCTTATTTGCTTTGTTTACTTTCTTGATTACAAAACCAACCAAAAACTCCCCCCTCTTGTTACTATTGCATGCGAACAACACATAGATTAATCCCTTCCTCTCTGTGGATTCGATCCTTACTTGCCCTAACTACTTGTTTAGGTTTGTCTAGGTTTATTTTGATTTAGTGGTATACGACAATCGCTTGTCAAAATTGGCACCCTTTCTGGGGAGTGCAAGTGTTGATTTTTCTGTGTGTTTGTGTGTGTGTTCCTTTGGTGTGGATCTATCTTATGGTCCACACCCGTTCTACTAACTCCCCTCTACTTGGTGTTGATTCAGAGATTGAGAGGACTCTTTTCCAAGGTCGCAAAGTAAATCGTGCTTTGGTTTTTGATAATCCTGCGTTCGAGATGGCTGAAGAAGAACAGACGTTGAGGCAGTTGACTGTGCCCAACCTGCAACAGCAACCGCTGGCTGTGCGGTTTCCTGAGTTGGCTGAGGGCGTAAATTTCGAGTTGAAGTCTGGGTTAATCCACTTACTCCCTCACTTCCATGGGATGAGTGGTGAAGACCCCAATAAGCATCTTGCTAAGTTTCATTCGGTGTGTAGCAGTATGAAGCCGAAGAATGTGACTGAGGACCAGATTAAGCTGAGGGCCTTTCCTTTTTCACTGAAGGATGCGGCCAATGACTGGTTCTACTATCTCACTCCAAGGAGCATTGACACATGGGTCAAGATGAAGAAAGCCTTCTTGGAGAAGTACTTTCCGGCTACAAAACTGAACAGCCTGAAGCGAGCTATCAGCAACATCGAGCAGCAGTCTGGTGAATCGCTCTACGAGTATTATGAGCGGTTCAAGAAGATGATATCCAGCTGCCCCTTACACGGCTATTCTGAGCAGGACCTCGTACTTTATTTGTACAGTGGTCTTCTTGATGAAGAGAGAAGGATGGTGAACGCTGCTTGTGGAGGGAACATCCTCAACAAGACTCCTACTGCAGCTTCTGAGACCTTCTTTGAGCTATCTGAGGGCTCAAGACAATTCAGTAAAAGGGCGGGCGCCCAATCCGTGAAAGTTGCAGAGTCTCAGCCCAATTCTACTCTTCTTGCTGAAATGGCTGAGATGAAGGAGATGATGAAAAGACGCATGATGAGAGAAGGCTTGCAGCAAGTCAAATCATGTGGGATATGCTATGAGAATACACATCCAACTGATGCATGTCCCACCCTGCAAAAACCAACTGTTGTGGTGAACGCTATTGGCGGATATGGCCCTCAAAGGCCAAAATATGACCCGTACTCCAGCACCTACAATCCCGGGTGGAGAGATTACCCAAATTTGAGGTACGGGAACCAGCAGAACACTCATCAGGGGCAGGAGACCTAGGACTATCAGCAGAGGCCCCCACAGTTTCTCCAGCGTCCGCAGCAGTACCAGCAGCCTAGGGGTCAGTAACAATTTAGAGCTCCTTATGAACAAAGACCCCAGGGCCAGAGTTCCAGTGTCTCTACATCCGTCGACGACCAGATAAAAGCTCTCAACCAAGGCATACTATTAATGTCAAATGCTATGGTCCAAACAAATAAAGAGATGGGAGCACATATCCAAGCGCTAGCAAAAACGGTGGCCCGGAATCAGCAGGAACATAAATCCAGTATTCAAAACCTGGAGAAGCAGATGGGTCAGTTGTCCTTATACGATTTATTATCCCAAATCAAGCACCATTTTGCTTTACGGATATTTACCATTTATCCAAGATTACTCTAACGTATTCCTTATTCAATCTCTAACTTAAACCTTTAAGGTTCCTCAACTCTATTTACTCAAAATACCATATGGATGAACAATACCTTGCCTTCAAAATCCATCACTTCACGTCCTAAATCCATCAATGGCTATATACGAGTAACATATGTTACTTTACTCCTTAAATGCACATACGACAATTCCCCATGCTACATCCTTTTGTTTATCGATATCTTCCGAATAACTAGGCCTTACACCATAACCTTTCAATTTCAAGTGGGCTTTCTCCCAAAACAATCTATCACAACTTAATTCCCAAAAAGTGCTATATCGACTGCATTATAGATGTCACACTCTCTAACAATTCATATATCAGACCTTGTAAATCTCCAGATATCATAACTCTATATCCCTAGAAGGTACAATTCACTGATTCAGTTCCTTGGCCCAAATAAGTTTGGCCCAAAAGCTCTCTTCCAACTCAAAACCTGTAGTTTCCTCAAAACAATGCCGTGATAAATCCATTAGCACAATTGTGACCAATCACTTGATTTTCCCCCAACACGTGACATCAAATCGCCTTAACAGACATCAATAACTTTCCATCCAATCCTTATGTCATTTTCTCTTAAGAAAGCCTCATAACCAACCTCAGATAAATCTTCCAAGACAATACACATGACCTCACACCCTTAGCCTTTTCGAAAGTCTAATCCTCTGGTCCACAATGAACATTCTCACTTACAACTTCCATAACCAAAATCCCTTGAGATATTACTCCTATTTCCTTAAGGCATCATCCTGATAATTGATTCATTACCAACCGTATCAGTTACTTCTATCAGAATTCTTTAATAGCTTTATACGATTAACGCTTGCTACCTTACTCCTTAGGCGCACAAAGACAATTCTGTCCACTAAATCCTTTAATATGTCGGAATCATCAACATAATCCATCCTCAAACTGTAATCTTTCCAATTAAGTGGCCTCCTTCTAACACAGTAACTTCACAACTTAGTCTTCTCCAAGAATTGCAGCATAAGCCTTCTAACTGACAAATTCATATAAAATCCAAATATCAAACCTTACAAGATTACAAGTATCATAATTCCTTATTCCCTGATCGTACAACCTACCAATCTCAATCATTTGGTCCACTTAGATTTGGCTCAGCCGCCCTTTTCCTGACTCACATCCCAAAGGTTTGTTTAACTGGCTCAAATAACTTATCTCTAACTTAAGATCCTTATACTCTTCACACAGTCTATTATCCATCCAAGACTTAATCATACCATTTCCTTATAGAACCTCAAAACGAAACTTCGAATAGATATTCCAAAATAATACCTATGACTTTGTACACTCGGCTTTTCAAAAAGTTGTAACCATAGGTCCTACACTGGTCGTATCCACATATAAATCTCATAACCATAACTCTGGACTCTAAAGTCTTACTCAAGGTCGAAATAGAGGAAACGAGTTCCCTATGAACTATCTCTCTTATACATTCATTCCTTTCTCAACAATCTATCCTCATCAATGCCTACAGCATGACCTCATAACTAGGCATTCTGATCTTCATGTAGATCATTCCTATGTTCTTTGACCAGAACAAATGTTTAGGGTACCCATATGAGAAGAAAAAAAATTCCTAATCCCATAGAGCATTAACCACATACATTTGTTTCCTACACCCAAAAACAAAATTGGTAAAAACTCAAATCACGAGATAGCGCTCTTCCGATCAACGAAGGAAATAATTAATGTCATACCGTTGTGACATTACTCCAAGAACAAGGAGAGATTCCTAATAATGGATCTAGCAATTCAGTAATGGAGTCGCCCCTAGTGTTAACCATGTAGGGAACGAACACTTCGGTTCCATACGTTACCCCTCCTGTGTGAGTCCTGACAGCCCTTATCCATCTGTGACATCACTGTTTTTGGCACTCACGGGGTCCCGTACGAACGAACAATATGCAAAAGTAACAAATTTAGTAATTTCCGGAACAAGGAAACACTTCTTTATTATTCTAAACATTACATAAAGCAACTGATATGAAGTCGAATAGACAGATTACTAAACTATGGAGACTATAGACATGAGTCATCGCTCCTTATTCTAAAAAGCCTTACAAAATACTACCACTTGTACAAAACTTCCCTCCCGACGGGGTGACGTATCACAAAGAGTCGCTGCTCTTGACCCGAGAATTCCATAGGCGTCTTGCCTTTTTCACGAGCAACAGACTGCCCCAGAACAGATACTTCTGCACGTGGGTTCTGTCCACTGCCAACTTTTGAGGCCTGATATCCTTGTGTCGGCCTAAGGTCCTTCTTCTTACAATATGCCTTCACGTGGCCTTCCCTCCCACATTTGTAACATACTCGCTTCATCTTTTGGCAACTAGGGCTCTTGTGCCCGGCCTTACCACAGTTGTGGCATTATATCCCGCCGCTATTCCGGCCTGAGTCCTTGGCGGAATCAGACGGAGTTGCCTTAGTCCTGGTACGACCAGACTTCTTGACCTTGGTGGGCAACGCTGGCCGCTTGAACAAGCAAGCCTTGTGATTCTGTTGCCCGCTCCTTGTCTTAATATGTGCCTCCACACTAGCTGCGACTTGAGGTATGCGGGCCGCTTGGGCTTGCGGTAACACCTGGGCCGTTAGTACTTCGACCATTAATCCCACTATCTGCCCAATGGTTGTCGCATTTAGCACGATCGGGGCAGGAGGTGGAACTCCCCTTGCAGCTTGGGGGTCCACTTGTCCCTGATGAACATCCTGTCGCAGGGTCGGGTCACTACTACGTGATCCAGATCCTGCGTCTTCCCCTGGTGGAGTAGCACTTCTCAGCCGAATTCGAGAATCGTTGCTAGGACTTTCGTTAGCTTCTCGGTTGGTGGATCGGGTGTCCATCATCTATTGATGAACCATAACGTTGGTTTAGAACTTTTCCAACTGGTACTTGACACTGAGTCAATTACGTTATGATACGATTTATAAGGGTCCAAACTAATAACTCTATATTAGTCTGACTGGCCCATCACCACTAACCGAAGAAACGACTTCTTCTCTGACTTACTTGAAAGGAACTCTAGGAGAAATGTCAACCTCTAAATGACATTCCATCTAAAGAGAAATGATATTCCTAAGAATGGATCTAAGGAATAAGTAACAACTGGAATCTTGCAGAAGTTTGAAAACCACTTAAATCTTATACTTTCAACTTCAAACTATAAACTTTAAATCTTATATATAAAAATCATTATCTATAAAGTTAGTTTCTCAAACTAGTGATACGAATATCACAAAACTTGTACCAAGACCAAAATCTCACTTTTAAAGTTACAATCTTTAAACTTATTTTGATTGCGTATAACACAACTTTTGAAGTTTAAAATAGCTAAATCATTAGTTTAAATTAAATTACAAGAAATAATTAAAAGTTGTAAATTTAACACTAAAACTCTCGAAATTCCTTTTTAATCGAAGATAGGTTTGAAAAATAGTTTCAAAATTAGTTTTCGAAAATTCTCAAACCTAACAATAGGCCAAGAATTTTAAAACCGTTGCTCTGATACCATAATTGTAACACCCCTAACTTATTGTCGGAAATGCCACACGCCAGTGACCTCAGACGTTGCTGTCCGATGTCACCCAAGTCTTTAATCGGAACAATCAATCTTAAATAAACACAATTAAATAACGGAAGGTTAAACAGCGGAAGACATTTGCATATGAAACTCAATACTTTTATATTAAAATATCTCTCATCAAACGAGAGAAGTGTTTTTACAACAGAGTGAAATTACTGCGGAAGACTTTAAATTACACAGCGGAAGACTTCAAGAACAAACCTAATACATGACTAGGTTATAAAAATACATTTAAATTAATACTTAACGACCTTGAAATACCGGCACCGAAATCTGCAACTGCAAGTCTCTTCTTCAACGGTTACTTCAGACTTCTAGGACCAACCACTGATGTGCCGTATAGGACGGATGACACCAGCCAACCATGCAAGGAATAAAACCCGGTTGGTTAGTCTAATGAAAGACTATGCAAGGGTAGAAAACAGAATGGTTCTGGTGATCGTAACCGTTTACTATCATTGTCCCTCGAATAACAACCGAAGGAATGATATATAACCCGGAACTTTCACGGAATGATTTAAGAGATAGTCGTATTAGGTTAGACCCATCGCTTCTCGAATGAACGTCGATGACGATAGTAAACCTCAATACTGCTACGGAAAGATACACAACAGAATGATCAAGAGAAGACTCCTAAAGATCGAGTCTAATGGAAACGTATGAAGAGAAGACTCCAAGAGATTGAGTCTTATCGGAAAGTATGACAAGTGTTCGGGAACATAATAATTATTTCACACAAGCGTTTAAAAAGACTTGACCATTTGGGTCCACGACCAACCTCACCGCGCAATGCGAATTCAGATATGGAAGGAGGACTTACTCTGATCGAAGTCCAGACGAGTTTTCAAGTTGTACTTCTTGCCCAAGGTTCATTAATTATGTGCATAGCGGCACTCATCTTATTTTAGTGACAAAGCATACATTCACGTTATAAGCTTTTAAATATCATCTCATCGCGAGAGATATTGAAGGGAATAAATCCCGAGAATCGGCACCAGCTGTGTGCACAAACCCTGAGTAAGGGTATGGTCATGACCAAAGACAGTACTAGGGAAATAATCCTCCTAGCACCAGTTATAAAGAAACAACTAGACCTCGTAAGGTACATAGCGTTCCTACGAATACTCGTTCTAACTAAACAGTTAAAACCACATCATAATCCACATCAATGCCATCATGGCAATAACAGATATAATAGCGTTGTTTCTAGCAATATATACAACCTATTATAATATTTGTATTTTAATCATATCATTTATCAAATCTGTTCCCAAACGAAAACAATATTCATCTTAATATAATTAACAATTAACAATTAAACAATTGATAATTAATAGAAATATGGAATGATAAGCAAGAGCGAACCGCCACTTGCCTTAGACTAGACGAACGATTGATGAAGACGGGTTTCTGGGTCCGGAACGGGAACAGAACTCGGATTACAGATTCCTACGGAACGACCCATAACGAAACCCTAGGTTAGATTCGATAATAAACTATACGAATCTAAAGAATGACGAACGAAATCGCAAGAATGGAAGTCCCGACCGAGACCGGCAATGCCCAAGGCCACGATCGCGATTGCCCAGGCAATCCGCGGTCGCGGTGGGCACTGCCGCGGTCGCGGTCATCGAGGACGAGTGTCCGCGAGTGCCAAATGCAGCGGTCGCGGACGCAGCCGGCCTTGTCACAGCCGCGGTTGCGGCAGTTCATGTTCGCGATCACGGACATGAACTTCGGCGACCCAAATTGACGAGAAACTCACTGGCGGGGACTCCTTGGGGCTCGATTCGCGGTGGCTTCCACTCCTGGGCACCTTGCGCCTCCAATGCACTGCTCCTTGGCCACCATCACCTCCGACGGGAGCAACAACTTCGAAAACTCCGACGAAAGCTTGAACTCCGGCGACAAGCTCGATCTCTGGCGACAAGCACCTAGGGAGAGAGAGGTCGGGATGGAGTGAAGATGGAGGCTCTCCTCCCCTCCTTTTATAGGGAAAGAAGGCTCTCTCAACCGACCACCCAGCCAACGCATGGACGCCACACGGAAGAAGGAAGAAGAAAGCAGACGTGCGACGCTGGGCGTTTTCCGCGATCGCGGTGGGTATTGCCGCGATCGCGGAAAATTCCTTTTCCAGCTCCCCTGGGCATGATTATTCCGTGATCACGGTGGATCTGCCGCGATCGCGGTTTTGCCCATTTTGCTTCCTTTTGCCCAGGAACGAGCTTGGCATGGGATTAAACCCCGGAATAAATATATTTGTACCCAAACAAATATTCTAAGCCCCGAAAAATACGTCGAATGTATTTTAAATCACTCAGGGAATTTTACAGAGATCCAACTCGCTACAGAAATTCCGAACTTCGCCAAACGCGTCTCGAATAATTGACGAGGGTTTGGGAAATTACCCAATTACCCTTTCTAACAAAATGAGGGGTATTACAGACTTTGGGCAGTAACGTCTGAGGTCACTGGCGTGTGGCACTACCGACGTAAGTCGGGGGTATTACAACTATAGAGAAATGTCGTTAGAAACAAACCATCAAGCTATTGCAATTGTTTTGTTGTCAATTACCACTCAAATTACTTGACCTTTATATACAATTAATTCAAATTAAGCCATAATTTATGTATACATTTCAATGAATAGAATAGAATTAATGTATAAATAATACAATAAAAATTATTTTGGATTCCTTTTAATTCAAAATGTTAGTTTTTAAATAAAATACACATAAATTAAGAATCTATCTATAGTCTCATATATATTTATCTATGTAGTCTTTGGGAAAATAATATCAAATTTATTTATAATGATTCTTATTAATCTCTCTCTAACAATGTATTTATATAAATCTGTCAATATAATAATGATTCTAATTAGAATTATAATGTATCATATAATGTAACTTATTTCTAACAATATATTTATATAAATCTTATCTATATTATTAGTGATTCCAGTTAAACTACACGTAAAGAGTAATTTTGAGCTTAAATAATATATCACTTTTGAAATTTGCACGAAATTCTCCTCCTAGCTGAATGGTACATCGTCACATATTGATTCTAATAAAAATTATATTTTTGTCCATTGTAGTAACCCTTAAATTTTCCTTTAAATATTCATTTTAAAAAGAAATATTAATTTGAATTATTATTAAAGCAAATTGACTATGTTGTAATTAAATCCCGTAATTCTAGCCATTAACTAGAAGAATTCAAAATATAGTACTGCTTGTCATTTCATACGGGAAAAAAAATATTATCATGAAAAGTAATTAATAAATAAGGCTTTAAGAGTCTAATCCACAACATACAAAACTAAACTTTAAAATAACCAATGTCAAGTTGGTAACACGTGCCTTCGTTACAAGGACTATGCATACATGTATAAGATTGTAGATAATGATTTTGATTTTCATAAAAACCATATTTATAACACATTATTATGCTAATATTAAGCATATTTATATATTTCTACTAATCTAATTTGAAAAGAGATGAAAAATCTTAATTCATTACTGTATAGCACTTTAGATTATCGTAACTACAAATATAGCAAATATTATTGGCACTAAGGAAATCGATACATTTTTTATGATTGTGTCATTGACTATATATTTGATATTGATTAGTTTCGTAAAAAAAGATTGTTCATGTACTAAGACTATTAACAAACAATATTTTTAATTTTCCGCTCTATAAGATACACTGTATCAGTTTTTGATGTTGGGATGGGTCTACCATTTCGTGTGCCAACAATACCCGAGTATGGATGTAGAGCGGTTTCAACCGGTCGAACCAGGCGATCAAGACCTAAAAAAAGATACACTATATCATTACAACGGGAGAGTATTGATCGTTCTTTTGTGTAGAAAAGAAGGCCTAAAAAATAATCATTTTTATGATTACATTTTCTTTTAAAAACAAATAAATATTTTTTAAATAATAATGAGTGACCCGTGCGTAGCACGGGCATAAACACTAGTAAATATATAAAGTAGACCTTTTGCCCATTTAATGCCTCACATATTCCATCTCATTTTATTTTTACATTCCACTAGAAGTCAAATATTCTATTTTATCTCAATGGTTTAGTGAAGGGATTTCATAAAACATGATTAAATTTTATGTTGGTGCCCCTGAGTTTAGGGTTCTTCCTGTTGGTGTCCCATGATTAAATTTTTCCGGTTGGTGCCCCTAAGGTTTTGTGTTTGTTTGCTTCGTAACCGAGTTTTTCCATATTTGTACTCTTCCGGTTCTAATTGATCAAATCCAAGCCCATCATTGTGTTCTTCGTCCTCAAATTAATAGGATTTGACTCCTAAAACACTCATCCGTACCTGAACCATCTCGATTTGAAATCCTAAGGTCGAAAATGGTTTGTTGTTTCGGAATTCAAATCAAGATGGTTCAGATATAGATTTGGGTGTTTTAGAAGTCCATTCCTATTAATTTGAGGGTGAGAAACACAATGGTGGGCTTGAATTTTATCAATTTGAACCGGAGAGTTTAAATATGGAAAACCTTGGCTACGAAGCAAACAAACACAAATCCTTAGGGGCACCAACAGGAAAAAAAAAATCATGGGACACCAACAAGAATAACCCTAAACTCAGGGGCACCAACAGGAATTTAAGTTGAAAGTTCAATTCTTCTTAGAAATAATTTAATTTTTGATATTTTTTTCCTAAACCTAAGGAGTTATTTAATTTTATAAGGGTCAATTACCGGAAACCATCCGTCCAATAGGCCATATTGCCCAAAATCACCCCTATAAATCGATATTACCGGAAACCACCCGAATATCGGACGCCGTTACCAAATCACCACCCATTCCCTAACTCCGTCTAAAATCCGTTAGGGTCAATTACCGGAAACCACCCGTCCAATAGGCCATATTGCCCAAAACCACCCCTATAAATCGATATTATCGAAAACCACCCGAATAGTCTCACACGTCCTTTTATTGAATATTACTATATTAATTTGGGGTTAAATAATATTAGAAACTTAGATTTATAAAATAAATAAGTTTGGGTAATTTTCTAGAAACTTTTAGGGACATTTTTGCCATAACTTGGAAAGTTGGGAAAAATATTGCAACTAAACCAAAAGTGGGGGGCGACCCCGGTTACTGTTCATCGTCTCCCCCAAAATAGCCCATCTCCTCAGTCGAGATGTCCACAATCCGTTCGATTAAGGTATCCTTGTAGCTTGGATCAGAACGCGTAAGATCTCCAGCAAATCGGGATGAATAAGTCACGGACAAGACCGAATTTCCTCGTTTAAGGCAATAATTTTATCCGAAAACGAGTAATGGTAAATCGAAGAAATCGGGGCCAATTCTAGATCGTTTCTATTGATATTTTATACAGTTTTGAAGATCTTTCCAAGCTCTTTTTAACCCCTATAAGTAGGATTACAATCGTTGAAATTTGGTCATCCAATTTCGAGATCAAAGCTGTGAGCCCTAGAATTTTCGAAGCCTATGTTGTCGTCCAGTTTTCGGCCACCACCGAGCACCTCCACCTCAATTGCCGCCACCAATAGTTGTGCCGGGAAGCCACCTTCAAAGGCCCCCTTGCCCCATCACCGGACCTCCACCGTCGAGGCCGAATTTTGGCGTTGAACCGCAGGTGCCGCCGCGAGTCATTTGGGAATCTCCAGCTTGGTTCGATTTTTTACCTTTTTATTTTTTCTATATTTTTATTGGCCTTAATCATGGTTAATTAGATTAATCTAGATTACTGATATTATTTAACCCAAAATTAATATAGTAATATTCAAAACAGAGTACAGGTGATGGATGGTGATTTGGTAATGGCGTCTGTTATTCGGGTGATTTTCGGTAATATCAATTTATAGGGGTGGTTTTGGGCAATATGGCCTATTTAATATAACAGATTTTAGATGGAGTCAGTGGATGGGTGATGATTTGGTAACGGCGTCCGTTATTCGGGTGGTTTCCGGTAATATCGATTTATAGGGGTGGTTTTGGGCAATATGCCTATTGGACGGGTGATTTCCGGTAATTGACCCATTTTATAAACCAGCCACTAACATCTATAGTACTTGACAATTATCTCAATAAGTTAACGTAAAAGTAACATTAAAAAACTGAAAAAAGAGAAAACAAACCTAAAAAGGAAATACAAATACATTTATTGTCTTCTTCATACCTAAGGAAACAATGTGAGATTTCTACCAAAAAATAGACAATTTGAGATGGTTTGGTAAATGCAATTGAAAAATTCAAATCACAATTCGAATTTATATTTTTATTTGTTTTATGGTCTTCTTCATGCCTAGCTAAACAATTTCTTTATTTTACTACTCATAGTTACATATAAAAATCAAAATTTCTATATAACATAAAAATACATAACTAAATGTAAAACAATATATCAAAATTAAGACATTGCAAATCCAAATAACATAATTCGAATATAAAATATTGCATCCACTTGAGTACCAAAACAAATATTGTATCCACCTTATCAGGATTAAATTACAAATTATTTTAATGTAATAATTTAACTAATCACTTATAAATTAAAATACTTCTTACCTCATTCAAGTTAAAATAGGCCAATATAATCTTCAATAAACTCTCAAATCCACTACCAAAATTCAAACTTAAACACCTAATTTTAATGCGTGTATTGAATTTTTCATACTTATTGTAATGTTTTTTTCCATAACTCTAAACGACTACTTTTCAATTTTGACGTTACAAACCCAATTTAGTTCTAAAACCCTTCAATTGTTATTGTGTAAATCAAAACAATTTAAAAAATTAAAATCAACGAATACTCATCAACTATCAAATTCAATGTAGGGAGAAAACAAGTTGATGGAAGATTATTTAGCAAGATAAGTTTGTCGCAAATGTTATCTTTGAAATGTAACTGATTTGAAAAATGTGTAACATATTCCCCTATTAAATTGTCTGTAATAAATAATAGTTAATGTGTCACTTAAGAAAAAAATATTTTCAATAAAAGTATACATTTTGGAAAAAGTAATTAAGAAGATGATTAAAACATGAAAAAATTACCATCGAATTGCAACATCAAGAAATTGAAAAGTTCATTATACTAATTGGTGATATACTTATATCAATGATAATTATGTCAACCTTAGTAACATTCTGGTCATTCAAACTCACTTGGACATCAACTTTGACGGGAAAAAATATATTTAAAAACGCTTGCATGGTCGTTCAAACTCACGTGCACATAGCTTTTATACGTAAATTTATTTCATTTTATAAATAAATGAACTCATTTAAGATATTAGATTAAAACATTATTTATAGTAATATGTTTTGTTGTGACTGTTACATCTTCTTCATTACATGTTATTAATGTCAATTAATCACATTTAAATTATAGATCGTAACTTATGTTTTTCATATTTCAAACTCCTAATTGATTAGAGGCTGGTTTAATGTAGATGACAAATGAATATGACCATAAAGAGAAATTTTACCTCTATATAAAGTGATGGACAGTGACTTGGGCCAAGACCTTGGTCTAGCGCATATTTGGCTTGCGCGTCCCTGGCGTCCCCCATGGCGCCAAGTGAAGGGCGTCTTCTCCGATGTAGGGTTCCAAGTGGTTCTATTTTCGGGCCACGCCTCTCTGGCGTGCGTGCTCTCGGTGACATCGTTTCATAAGCCTCGTCGCGCTGGCATGCTCACTTTGGTTGTGGGCCCACTTTCTATTTATAGCTTTGCTTGTTATGTTTTGCATCCCTTTTATAGAATGATGTAATGGGTTGGGCCTTGTATCTTGGGCCCAAGCCCATTAGGGTTTCCTCTTCAACCCTAGTTTTCCCCTTGTTTTTCTATAAATAGGCTAGAACTCTCATTGTATTTCTCAAGTTAAGTTTTTAAAACAATCTAGTGGAGAGTCACTCCTAGTTGTCCCTTGGCTTCAATCTCTCTCTCTCTCTCTTTGAAGGCTTTCTAGCCTTTTCTCAAAGTTCTCTAACGAGCCATAACGTTGGCCTCATTCCACCACCTCGGGTGTTCATCACGTTGAACCCCTCCTCCCATCCGCCGCCAGGGTTTGATCCGCCAAACCCAAGAAAGGGGAACATAACGTTGTTTCTCTTGAAGGAGTTCTTGAAGAAAGCCAAGAACACGAAGAACGCGAAGAACAAGTGCTTGCTTGGGAAGAACAAACGGTCCGGATCTAGATCGGTCTTGCTCCACGGGGATCGATCGTATCATAAAGGTCATACGGATATAAGACATCCATTCCAAAAAATAAAAGATCTCAATCCACATCTCCATTTTCTTATGATTTTCTTACACCTTATTCTTATAATTGCTTGGATTAGATCTTTATATGGTTAGTTTATTGATATCCATTTATGAGTTGTAATTGACATTTTGTATGTTTTGTTGTTCCCCATTTCATGAATTGGAATTTGAATTGATATTTGTGTATGTTTTTGTTGATATTTTGTTCAGTGACAAGTATAATCTCGATCTCTTGAGCACATTATCACAATCCTCATGGACTATTGATGCTCATTCACATGAGCCAAATTGAAAGCTTAAGCTATTTTATTAGCTCTGTTCTTTTTTCATTACACTTTTTCCCATAAATTCTTTAGCTTCAAGCCACAGTGATAATATTTAATTAATTATTATTTATAAAAAAATATATAATAATAACTAAGCCAATTATTACTACTCTTTAACAACTTTAAAACTAAAAAGATACATTTTTCAAATGTAGATTTTTGGGTGGTTTTGCATTCCCTATGGTCATTTCCTATCGGTATCACAAAGTTGTATATGTGATCAATTGGTAAACGTCTATTATTACATAAAAGAGCAAAATGTTTTTATTCTTAAATGAGAAAGTTTTTACTGATTGGTGAATTATTTAGATGGCTACATACAATAACTATAATTAATTTACTAAAGTGACAGAAATAATTGAGATCATGAGTATATACATGATTATCGTGGTCGATGGTATTGTCCACTACAAATGAAGGTTTTGTTTAACAATATATGTACTAAGAAAAAGTTAAATTTAACTTATATTATAATATTATTTAATTATCTAAAATTTTGATGCAAATTAAGTGATTCATTGAATAATAGCTTAAGCAATAAGCATTTTTGCTTGCTATATGTTTACTACATACTCCATAGGAGTACAAGTTTGTATTCGTATATATACATAATTGATCATCAATGATTGTTATAATATCCTCTATCTTTGTGATCAACGCTACTTTGTAGGGTTTAACTAGGAGTTGTTACCGGTGTTTTGGGTATCATTTGGAGATGTTTAGAGCACAATTATAGAGATTCGAGTTGAGAAGTAGAAGTCTAGATATGGTGGTTTGGAGAAGCTTAAATGAAGATTTAGAAGATGAAGAGAAGAAACCACATAGAAGACGAAGGAAGGCTGAAGAAAGAAGCCAAGTGGATCTACAACAGCCAATCCGCGATCGCGGGGCTGAGGCCGCGGTCGCGGGAATCTACTAAAGGCGAGAAGTGAAGAACGCGAAGTTCTGCGATCGCAGAAGAGCAAGGCCCACAGTCGCGGAAAAGTCGAGAGCGCGAGAGGAGAAAAAAGAATTTTCCGCGACCGCGGAAGAATGCATCAGGCGCGCCGAGTCCGTTTCGTCAAACAATCCGAAGTTTTTCTTTTATATTATTTCCCTTTTCTTTTATTTTCTTTATTTCGTTTACGACCGTGGAAGAATGCATTAGGTTTTTGGGCTAGGTTATTTAACCTAGTTTCCCTAGCAGCTTCTAGGATCGATTATTCAGTTTCAGTTTTACATTCAGTATTGTTTTCCCTTTGAGTTATGAAGAACTAAGCACCCTTTGCTTAGTCCGACAATTGAAGCCTTCATTTGATTCATGATTGTGAGGTTATAACTCTATTTCCTATTCCTTTGGATTATATCTTTTCTCTTGAGCTTATTCCTATTGATTCTTATTGAGTTGACTAGATTGATCACCTAGTTGATATTAGTAATTGTCTATTGCTAGGGTTTGGAAATTTCGGGTTGAGATTCCTTATCTTTTGTAGCATCCATGATATTATAGGACTGGTAGGACTAGTTTATTATGAAAGAGAATTGAATAAGTGTTAAATGCTGTGAAAAATTGGTGTTGCATGTATCCTGGTTAATTCCTATGCGTCTTGCTGCTATTGTTCTAAATCTTGATAGTTTATCGTCCGTTCGATAGTTAGGGTTACCTAGACTGGTAGGACTGGTAACTATTTCAGAATAGGGACAAGAATAATCAAAGGAAGGAATAGAGATAATCTAGGACCAACCAATCAAATGAATGGTGGATATTTGTTTGGCTAAGTGTTTTTTCCCAATTTGATTACAAACTTTTACTTTTGTTTCCTTTGTTTACTTGGTTATAACCAACCAACCAAAACCCCCCCTTTGTTACTTTTGCATGCAAATTTACATAAAGAAAGACAACTCCTCCCTGTGGGATTCGACCCTTCTTGCCTATTCTACTAATTTAGGTTTTTAAGGATTTATTTTGTTTAGGTGTCGCGATAACGCCTATCAAATTGGCGTTGCTGCCGGGGAGGCAAGTTTTGATTTTTCTTTGTGTGTGTTTGTGTGTCAATTTTTGTGTGGACCTATCTTATGGTCCACACCCGTGCTACTGGCTATCCTCTTCTTGCTTGTGATACAAAAAGTGAGAGAACCCTTTCTAGGAACCGCAAGATAAACAGAGTTTTGTGTTTTGACAATCCTTGTTTTGAGATGGCTGACGCACAACCGACGTTGAGGCAGTTGACTGCCCCAAATTTGCAGCAGCAACCGCTGGCTGTACAATTTCCTGAGCTGGCAGATGGAGTAAACTTCGAGTTGAAGTACGGGTTAATCCACTTACTTCCCCACTTCCATGGGATGAGTGGAGAAGACCCCAATAAGCATCTTTCGGAGTTCCATTCCATCTACACCAGCATGAAGCCAAAAGGCGTGACTGAGGACCAGATCAAGCTGAGAGCTTTTCCTTTCTCTCTAAAGGATGCGGCCAATTATTGGTTCTACTATTTGCCGCGACCGCGAAAAGGTCCCTGGAGCTCCGAATCCTATCGAAGTTTTCCAAGATACATATGTGCGCCCCGATCTCCCTCCGCTCAGTACATTGAAGCCTCCCGCTCCCTTTCCCGAGGCATTGAAGGACACCAGAAGGTGGAGAACGACAAAGATTTATTTGAGACCTTCAGCAATTGCGAGGTAAATATTCCTTTGCTCAAACTTGTCAACAGTATTCCTCGCTATGCCAAATTCTTGAAGGAGTTGTGCACAATAAAGAGGAAGAAAGCGATAAAAGAGAAAAAGATGATCCAGGTCAATGAGAATGTATCCGCTATGCTGCAAAAGCGGTTACCAAAGAAGTGCAGTGATCCAGGCATGTTCACCATTCCCTGCAAGATTGGTGGCACCTTGTTCGAGAAAGCTATACTGGATTTGGGTGCCTCCATCAATGTGTTGCCTCTTTCACTTTATGAATCTTTAGAGGTCGGGCCGTTAGAGAAGATGGGGATTGTGATCCAGCTGGCGGACAATTCCTATGTGTATCCCAAGGGAGTGGTGCAGGATGTGATGGTAGAGGTTGATAAATTGCTCTTCCCTGCGGACTTCTTTGTGATGGATACGGGGCAGGACAAGAATGCAGCCCATGTGATGCTAGAAAGGCTGTTTATGAACACGACAGGTACCAAGATTGATGTGAGCAGCGGTTCGCTCACAATGGAATTTGACGGGGTGAGGGTCGGATTCAGCATTGATGATTCAAAGAGACACCCTCTTGATGGAGACCCCAAGTGTTCAATTGATGTGAGCAACCCAAGTTGATGGGAGAGCACGATGTCGAGCCCCGACAATAACTAAGGCGCTGCTCGGAAGGCAACCCGAGGTATGTATTTTTTTCTTGTCTTTTCATTCCATATAGTTAGTTGTTTTTGTTTTATTTTGTTTTTGCTTTTGTTTTTGTTCTAGACTAACCTGCAGGTAGGAGACCCGAGCCAAATTGAAGAAGGTGTTTTCTCGCACCAGTAACGTTTCCGCGGGCGCGGAAATTTTTCCGCGGTCGCGGAAATATCAATGTAAGTCTCCTCGACCTGAAACAAAAAAAAAGTTCTACCAAAGATTACTATCCGATTTTACATTGAGAGATGGTGCGCATCATGCTGCCAAGGAGGATACATTTGCCTTACATTTTTATTTGGCAACAATGATGGCCCAACATTCGACAGCTGAGGAGGAGGAACACCAGGGCCCACACCACGATTACATTTGGGCCCCATTTTTGTGTTCATTGAAGGCCGTGCAGCCCCGATTCTTTGATATACCACTACACCTTACAGTGGATCTATTTAGGTGCACGGTGGAGATTGTTTGAAGACCGCCGCGACACCAGCGACATGTGCGTATATTGATTTACTGCCAGCAACAACTTTTCAAGTCCAAGCCAACTCGGCGACGTTTATGAGTTATTTTTTGCCTTTCCCTGTGCTTCATTCTTTTTTGTCTTTCATTACATTGAGGACAATGCAATGTTTAAGCATGGGGGAGTGTTCTATACTTGCTAGTCGTTGAGGAGAAAGAAAAAAATAAAGAAAAAGAAAAAGCCAAAAATTTGAAAAAAGGCAAAAATAGAAATCCTGGGATAAGTCGAAAACCTGAAAGGGCGGCTTAGGTAATAAGCAGGTGGCTTGGACCAGCATTAGGCTGGGGTAACAATTGGTCAAGAGTGATGTGAGTTTTATGTGAGCCCATCTATTGAAAAATGAAATGAGTGGCTTGGTGAAAACCCGAAAGGGCGCCTTGGCAAAATGAGTGAAAAGAAGAAGAGTGATTTTTAGGATTTCTCATTTTTCCCGGCATGGTGACATAAGAAGAGGTGATATAAGGAGGATTTGGGTAGGTCACTCTAGGAGGCATAAGATGATAGATGGAGGCTAGGATTAGATGTTTATTCACTCTATGGTGTTCGGGTTAAGCTTGGGGGAAGTACTATGCTTTTCTTTAAGCTTGGTTGGATGTTATATGTTTTGTGTTTATTGTGTTGGTGCCTTGGAGATTCATGTTTAGGTGCAATTCTTAGTGGGGATGGTTTTTCTATGCTTCCTGAGACCTTGGGGATTCGATTGAAAGAGTAGGTTTCTATTAGCTTACTCGAGGACAAGCAAGGTTTAAGCATGGGGGAATTTGATCATCGCTACTTTATAGGGTTTAACTAGGAGTTGTTACCGGTGTTTTGGGTACCATTTGGAGATGTTTAGAGCACAATTGTAGAGATTGGAGTTGAGAAGTAGAAGTGTAGATATGGTGGTTTGGAGAAGCTTAAATGAAGATTTAGAAGATGAAGAGAAGAAACCACATAGAAGACGAAGGAAGGCTGGAGAAAGAAGCCAAGTGGATCTATAGCAGCCAATCCGCGATCACGGGGCTGAGGCCGCGGTCGCGGGAATCTACGAAAGGCGAGAAGTGAAGAATGCAAAGTTCCGCGATCGCGGAAGAGCAAGGCCCGCGGTCGCAGAAAAGTCGAGAGCGCGAGAGGAGAAAAAGGAATTTTCCGCGATCGCGGAAATTCTTCCGCGGTTGCGGAAATATGCATCAGGCGCGCCGAATTCGTTTCGTCAGACGATCCGAAGTTTTACTTTTATATTATTTCCCTTTTCTTTTATTTTCTTTATTTCGTTTACATTATTTTATTTCCTTTTAAGACTATGTTTGTTATCTTTTGAGCATTAGGTTTTTGGGCTAGGTTATTTAACCTAGTTTCCCTAGCAGCTTCTAGGATTGATTATTCAGTTTCAGATTTACATTCAGTATTGTTTTCCCTTTGAGTTATGAAGAACTAAGCACCCTTTGCTTAGTCCGACAATTGAAGCCTTCATTTGATTCATGATTGTGAGGTTATAACTTTATTTCCTATTCCTTTGGATTATATCTTTTCTCTTGAGCTTATTCCTATTGATTCTTATTGATTTGACTAGATTGATCACCTAGTTGATATTAGTAATTGTCTATTGCTAGGGTTTGGAAATTTTGGGTTGAGATTCCTTATCTTTTTTAGCATCCATGATATTCTAGGACTGGTAGGACTAGTTTATTATGAAAGAGAATTGAATATGTGTTAAATGTTGTGAAAAATCGGTGTTGCATGTATCCTGGTTAATTCCTATGCGTCTTGCTGCTATTGTTCTAAATCTTGATAGTTTTTCGTGTGTTCGATAATTAGGGTTACCTGGACTGGTAGGACTGGTAACTATTTCAGAATAGGGACATGAATAATCAAAGGAAAGAATAGAGATAATCTAGGACCAATCAATCAAATGAATGGTGGATATTTGTTTGGCTAAATGTTTTTTCCCAATTTGATTACAAACTTTTGCTTTTGTTTCCTTTGTTTACTTGTTTACAAACAACCAACCAAAACCCCCCCTTTGTTACTTTTGCATGCAAATTTACATAAAGAAAGACAACTCCTCCCTGTGGGATTCGACCCTTGCTTGCCTATTGATCAGCGCTACTTTATAGTGCATATCTAGGAGTTGTTACCGGTGTTTAGGGTACCATTTGGAGATGTTTAGAGCACAATTGTGAAGATTGGAGTTGAGAAGTAGAAGTGCAGATATGGTGGTTTGGAGAAGCTTAAAAGAAGACATTAAGAAGATGAGAAGGGAACCACTTAAGAAGATCGAAGAGAGGACGATGAGAAGAAGAGCAACAAAGTCAAAACCGCGATCGCGGGGCTGAGGCCGCGGTCGCGGACATCTACAAAAGGCGAGAAGTGAAGAACGAGAAAATCCGCGATCGCGGACGAGCAAGGCATTTGATCGCGGAAAAGTCGAGAGCAAAGGATCCAGGAATGAATTTTCCGCGATCGCGGAAATTCTTCCGCGGTCGCAGAAATCTGCTCAGCGAGCACCGCATGGGTTTCGTCAGACGATCCGAAGTTTTACTTTATTTTATTTTATTTCTTTATTTCGTTCCATTATTTTATTTCCTTTTAGAGTTTGTTTGTTATCTTTTAGTTTTAGGTTTTGGGTTAGGTTATTTAACCTAATTTTCCCAGCCACTTTAATAGATTCAGATTCAGTTTTACGTATTGTTCTTTTTCCTTTGAGTTATGAAGAACTAAGCACCCTTTTCTTAGTCCGATAATTGAATCCTTGGGTTGAATTTGATTGTGAGATTATTCCTTTACTCTATCTTTGAATGTTATTGATTCTCTTATGCTTCATCCCATTGAGTTATATTGATTTCTCTAGATTAGCTACCTAGTTTTATTGATATTATTCATATTGCAGGATTAGGGTTTTGAATTCTATTGGTTGATCTAGTTCATCAATTGTTGTGATTAGTATTATTAATATTAGTTTCCCTGGCCTGACAAACTAGTTGAGATTGATATTATCTATAGTGCTAGTTACCTTAATCTGGTCAACTTGTTGAGATTAATATTGTTCATACCTAATTCAGAGTAGCAACCACGATTTACTAGAACGAGTTGTGAATGTTTATTGTGAAGAGAATTGATTGCATGTCGAGTACTGACGAGTTGTTAAGTATTGCATGAGCCTATCTATTCCTGAGCCTACTGTTGTTGTTAGATTTATCTTGATAGTTTCTTGATTGTTTAATAGTTAGGGTTATCAGGACTAGTTGGACTGGTAACTAATTTAGAACAGGGATTAGGACATTCATGAGGATTGAGGACTAGGAATAATCAATGATCAATCAACCAAACTAAAGGTGGATATTTGTTTGGCTAAGTGTTTTTTCCAATTTGATTACAAACCTTTGCTTTTGTTTCCTTTGTTTACTTGCTTACAAACAATCAACCAAAAACCCCTTTTGTTACTTGTGCATGCAACCTTACATAAAGAAAGACAACTCCTCCCTATGGGATTCGACCCTTGCTTGCCTATTCTACTGAGTTAGGTTTGTTTAGGATTATTTTGATAAGGCAATACGACTCTAGCCTTTATCAAATTGGCGCAGTTGCCGGGGAGGCAAGTTTTGTTGTTTTCTTTGTGTGTTTGTGTGCCAATTTTTGTGTGGACCTATCTTATGGTCCACACCCGTGCTACTGACTCTCCTCTTCTTTCTTGTGATTCAGAGATTGAGAGGACCCTTTCTAGGAGCCGCAGAGTTAACAGGTCTTTGGTCTTTGATAACCCAACTTTGAGATGGCCGAAGAAGCACCCACGTTGAGGCAGCTGACTGCCCCTAACCTGCAACAGCAACCGCTGGCTGTGCAGTTTCCTGAGCTGGCCGATGGCGTCAACTTCGAGCTCAAGTCAGGGTTGATCCACTTGCTCCCCCACTTCCATGGGATGAGTGGAGAAGACCCCAATAAGCATATGTCGGAGTTCCATGCCGTATGCACTAGCATGAAGCCCAGAGGAGTGACTGAAGACGAGATCAAGCTGAGGGCCTTTCCTTTCTCTCTGAAGGATTCGCCCAATGACTGGTTCTACTACTTGACCCCAGGGAGCATTGACACGTGGGCCAAGATGAAGAAGGCCTTCCTAGAAAAGTACTTCCCTACAACTAAGCTCAACAACCTGAAGAGGAGCATCAGCAACATTGAACAGCAGGCTGCTGAGTCATTGTATGATTACTATGAGAGATTCAAGAGGCTGATCTCTAGCTGCCCCTACCATGGCTACACCGACCAGGACCTCGTACTTTATTTGTACGGAGGTCTTCTTGATGACGAGCGTCGGATGGTGAACGCTGCTTGTGGAGGGAACATCTTAAACAAGACTCCAGCTACGGCATATGAGGTTTTCTTTGAGCTATCTGAGGGCTCAAGACAGTTTAGTAAGAGGGCGGGCGCCCAATCAGTGAGAGCTACAGACTCTCAGCCAAATTCCACTCTACTCTGAGATGGCTGAAATGAAGGAGATGATGAGGAGATACATGATGAAGGGTGGCCAGCAGCAAGTCAAGTCATGTGGGATATGCTATGACACGATGTATCCGACTGATGCATGTCCCACGCTGCAGGAACCCACTATTGAGGTGAATGCCATTGGAGGATACGGCCCTTCAAGGCCAAGATATGATCCGTACTCCAACACGTACAATCCAGGGTGGAGAGATCACCCAAATCTGAGATACGGGAATCAGTAGAGTACTCCTCAAGGCCAGGAAAATCAAGAATATCAACAGAGGCCACCACAATTTTTACAGCGCCCACAACAATATCAGCAGCCCGGGGGTCAACAACAACAATTTGGAGCTCTATATGACCAAAGACCCCAAGGCCAGAGCTCCAGTGCATCTATGTCCAGTGATGACCAGATCAGGGCCCTCGCCCAGAGCGTCTCAGCGTTGGCTGGCAATGTGACCTCTATGGGGTCACAACTTCAAGCGATGATCAAGCATCAAGAGAATCTCACTCAGAGCATGATCCAGCATCAACAAGACACGAAGTCTAGTATTCAGAACCTGGAAAAGCAAGTGGGACAAATCTCCATAGCAGTGAGCAAGCTGGAAGCTCGGGAATCGGGGAAACTACCATCTCAAACGGTAGTAAACCCTAGGGAGAATGTTTGTGCCATGACGCTAAGGAGCGGTGTGGAAGTAGACATCAGTCGTGGCCAACAGAAAGTTTTCCGCGACCGCGGAGAAGAAGGCCGCGATCGCGGATTGGCCACTGACGAGGAAGAGAAAATCGATGCCTTTCCGCGACCGCGGACATATTTCCGCGATCGCAGAAAAATCTACTCTGAAGAGGAGCTGTTCGAGAATAATCCGCGATCGCGGACAGAATTCCGCGATCGCGGAAAAGGCCCTGAAGCTCCAGCTCCTCTCGCAGACCCCCTCGATGTCGTCCAAGATGTTTACGTTTGCCCCAACTTCCCTCCGCTCAGTTCATTGAAGCCTCCCGCTCCCTTTCCCGGAGCTCTAAAGGACACTAGAAGGCCGGCGAATGACAAGGAATTATTTGAGACCTTTAGCAACTGCGAGGTAAATATTCCTTTGCTAAAACTTGTTCAAAGTATTCCTCGCTATGCCAAATTCTTGAAAGAGATATGCAAGATAAAGAGGAAGAAGACTGTGAAAGAGAAAAATAAGGTCCAGGTCAGTGAGAACGTGTCCGCCATGCTGCAAAAGCGGTTACCTAAGAAGGCAAGTGATCCAGGCATATTCACTATTCCCTGCAACATTGGGGGCACCTTGTTCGAGAAAGCTATGTTAGATTTGGGTGCCTCCATTAATGTGTTGCCTCTTTCATTGTACGAGTCTCTAGAGGTCGGACCATTAGAGAAGACAGGGATTGTGATCCAGCTGGCAAACAATTCCTATGTTTATCCCAAGGGAGTGGTGTAGGACGTGCTGGTAGAAGTTGACAAGTTGATATTCCTTGCGGACTTCTTTGTGATGGATACGGGGAAGGATAAGGATGCAGCCCCAATGATGCAAGGAAGGCCATTTATGAACACGGCAGGAACAAAGATTGATGTGAGCAGCGGTTCGCTCACAATGGAATTTGACGGGGTGAGGGTCGGATTCAGCATCGTTGATTCAAAGTGACACCCTCCGGATGGGAACCCCAAGTGCTCAATTGATGTGAGCAACCCAAGTTGAGTGGGAGAGTACCAAGTCGAGCCACGACAATAACTAAGGCGTTGTCCGGGAGGCAACCCGAGGTATGTTTTTCTTTTCATGTCTTTTCGTTTTCATGTCATTAGTTGTTATTGGTTTATCTTGCTTTATTTCACTTCTGCATTTGTTTTTCGTTTTGCTTTAGACTAACCTGCAGGAAGGAGACCCGGATTAATTCGAAGACGGTGTTCCACACCAGAAACTTTTCCGCGGTCGCGGATTTATTTTTTTCACGGTCGCGGAAATCCCACTGTAAGTCTCTTATCCTAAAAAAAAAGTTCTACCGGAGGCCAACCTGTCTGAATTTTACACGAGGGAGGTGCGCATCATGCTGCCAAGGAGGAGACATTCGCCCCAATTTTTTTATTTGGCAACGATGATGGCCTAACATTCGACAGCTGAGGAGGAGGAACACTAGAGCCACACCACGATTACATTTGGGCCCCATTATGTGTTCGTTGAAGGCCGTGCAACCCTGACATCTTTGCTATTCCACTGCACCCTACAGTGGTTCCTTTTGGTTGCACGGTGGAGATTATTGGAAGGCAACACAAGCGACATGTGCTTTTATTGTTTTACCGCCAGCAACAACTTCCGACTCCAAGCCGACTCGGCGACGGTTGTGAAAAATTCATTGCCTTTCCTTGTTCTTCATCTTTTTTTTTGTCTTTCATTACATTGAGGACAATGCATGGTTTAAGCATGAGGGAGTGTTCTATACTTGCTAGTCGCTGACGAGAAAGAAAGAAAAAAAATGAAGAAAATGAAAAAGCCAAAAATTTGAAAAAAGGCAAAAATAGAAATCCTGGGATAAGTCGAAAACCGAAAAGGGCGGCTTAGGTAATAAGCAGGTGGCTTGGACCAGCATTAGGCTAAGGTAATAATTTGTCAAGAGTGATGTGAGTTTATTGTGAGCTCATCTATTGAAAAATGAAATGAGTGGCTTGGTGAAAACCCGAAAGGACGCCTTGGCAAATGAGTGAAAAGAAGAAGAGTGATTATTAGGAATCATCATTTTACCTGGCGTGGTGAAATAAGAAGAGGAGATATAAGGAGGATTCGGGTAGGTCACTCTGGGAGGCATAAGAAGATAGATGGAGGCTAGGATTATATTTTTATTCACTCTATGGTGTTCGGAATAAGCTTGGGGGAAGTACTCTGCTTTCCGTTTAGCTTGGTTGGTGTTGTGTTAGGTGTTGTGTTATGTGTTGTGTTGTGTTGAGCTTATTGTTTTGGTGCCTTGGAGTTTCATGTTAGGTGCAATTATTAGTGGAGATTGTTTGTCTGTGCTTCCTGAGACCTTGGGGATTTCATTGGAGGAGTAGGTCTATTTTAGCTTACTCGAGGACGAGCAAGGTTTAAGCATGGGGGAATTTGATCAGTGCTACTTTGTAGTGCATATCTAGGAGTTGTTATCGGTGTTTTGGGTACCATTTGGAGATGTTTAGAGCACAATTGTAAAGATTGGAGTTGAGAAGTAGAAGTGCAGATATGGTGGTTTGGAGAAGCTTAAAAGAAGACATTAAGAAGATGATAAGGGAACCACTTAAGAAGATCGAAGAGAGGACGAAGAGAAGAAGAGCAACAAAGTCAAAACCACGATCGCGAGGCTGAGGCCGCGGTCGCGGACATCTACGAAAGGCGAGAAGTGAAGAACGAGAAAATCCGCGATCGCGGACGAGCAAGGCATTTGATCGCGGAAAAGTCGAGAGCAAAGGATCCAGGAATGAATTTTCCGCGATCGTGGAAATTCTTCCGCGGTCGCGAAAATCTGCTTAGCGAGCGCCGCGTGGGTTTCGTCAGACGATCCGAAGTTTGACTTTATTTTATTTATTTATTTCGTTCCATTATTTTATTTCCTTTTAGAGTATGTTTGTTATCTTTTAGTTTTAGGTTTTGGGTTAGGTTATTTAACCTAATTTTCCCAGCCACTTTAATAGATTCAGATTCAGTTTTACGTATTGTTCTTTTTCCTTTGAGTTATGAAGAACTAAGCACCATTTGCTTAGTCCGACAATTGAAGCCTTGGGTTGAATTTGATTGTGAGATTATTCATTTACTCTATCTTTGAATGTTATTGATTCTCTTATGCTTCATCCCATTGAGTTATATTGATTTCTCTAGATTAGCTACCTAGTTTTATTGATATTATTCATATTGCAGGATTAGGGTTTTGAATTCTATTGGTTGTTCTAGTTCATCAATTGTTGTGATTAGTATTATTAATATTAGTTTCCCTAGCTTGACAAACTAGTTGAGATTGATATTATCTATAGTGCTAGTTACCTTAATCTGGTCAACTTGTTGAGATTAATATTGTTCATACCTAATTCAGAGTAGCAACCACGATTTACTGGAACGAGTTGTGAATGCTTATTGTGAAGAGAATTGATTGCATGTCGAGTACTGACGAGTTGTTAAGTATTGCATGAGCCTATCTATTCCTGAGCCTACTGCTACTGTTAGATTTATCTTGATAGTTTCTTGATTGTTTAATAGTTAGGGTTATCAAGACTAGTTGGACTGGTAACTAATTTAGAACAGGGATTAGGACATTCATGAGGATTGAGGACTAGGAATAATCAATGATCAATCAACTAAACTAAAGGTGGATATTTGTTTGGCTAAGTGTTTTTTCCCAATTTGATTACAAACCTTTGCTTTTGTTTCCTTTGTTTACTTGCTTACAAACAATCAACGAAAAACCCCCTTTGTTACTTGTGCATGCAACCTTACATAAAGAAAGACAACTCCTCCCTGTGGTATTCGACCCTTGCTTGCCTATTCTACTGAGTTAGGTTTGTTTAGGATTATTTTGATAAGGCGATACGACTTTAGCCTTTATCACCTATTCTACTAGTTTAGGTTTTTAAGGATTTATTTTGTTTAGGTGTCGCGATAATGCCTATTACTTTGTGACTCCTTTGTTACTTTTGAAACATGTAACCCCTTTTAATAAATAGATATAAGTAATAAAAAACTATGATCATAACTTCTTAACATGTCAATTAATTGTCGTATAACTTAACCATTCGATAACCCTTTCAAATGCATGTTCATATCTAAACAAAATTATTTTGTAAATGGTGTGGATAATATGAAGACATACAAAATCAAATATAATAGATCATGACCTACTAAAGCTTATTACTATGTACAATCAAAGTGAGACAATGTTATCACGAGTGAATACGGTTCTTAGTTTTATACGATATTTGAGATTCATCTAAGAGTTGCAGATATGATGTTTGATCTACTTAAAATCGTTTTAAACATGGTGATTGACAAAATAAGAAGGCAACATATTCTAAATTGTTGTTTATTCCCTACAATAGCATCTAAGTGTGTCTTCGTTCATAAAAATGACAAATTCTTCAACTTAGCTTGGTGAACAAAAGTGAATTGTTGTTTGTGTACCCAACATACTAAAATGTTCAAATTTATGTGATTATTTATTTTGTTAAAGCTGAAAATGTTTAAAATATTTTTTTTAATTTCTTTTATCATTTAAAAACAGAAAAAACCAAAAAATAATAATATATATATAACCTATGCCCCGTGCGTAGCACGAGTATGCCCTCTAGTTATTTTTATAACTGGATGTGCATTTGATTATAACGTGGCATGCATATTATAACGTGATGTGTCTTTAGTTATAACATGATGTGCATTTGGTTAGAACATGATGTGCATTTGGATTTTATAGGATGTGCGTTTGTAAATAACTAGATGTGCATTTGGTGATAACGTGATGTGCATTTGGTTATAACGTGATTTGCATTTGGTTATAACACGATGTGCATTTGAATTTTATAGGGTGTGCATTTGTATATAACTAGATGTGCATTTGGTTATAACGTAATGTGCATTTGGTTATAAAGTGTTGTGCATTTGAAGAAAAATTGGCCTGGGAAAAAAAAGAAATTTGTGCATTTGATTATAACTAGATGTGCAATTGATTATTACGTGATGTGCATTTGGCTATAACGTGATGTGCATTTGGTTATAACACGATGTGCATTTGGATTTTGTAGGATGTGCATTTGTATATTACTATATGTGCATTTAATTATAACATAATGTGCATTTGGTTATAACGCAATATGCATTTGGTCATAAGATGTGCATTTGGTTATAACCTGATGTTCATTTGTTTATTACATGATGTGCATTTGTATATAAATCGAAATGCACATCTTATATAACTCAAAATATATATACATAATATGTTCATTTGTTTATTTAGTACACTCCAAATGCACATGGTGTATACTCGAAATGCACCAAATGCATATTGGGTTATGCTATATGTGCTTTTTTAACTATTGTGTATTTGGAGTTATTGTGTATGTGTATTTGGTTATAATGTGATGTACATTTGGATTTTAGTACATATATATTTAGATGTGCTTTGTGACTTAATTGGATGTGCATTTGGATATAACTTGATTTTTTTTTATGAACTGTACGTGGATTTAAATTATAGTATTAGATATGCATTTGAACTATATACGTGTATTTTAACGTAAGTGTATGTGCATTTGAAAATGATAACATGGACTTTTTACATTTTGGATTTGTATTTCACAATGAATTACACTCCATGTGCATTTCGTAACTTACAATATGTGCATTCTAAAATGCACTTGCATTTGCAAAAAAAAAAAAAATCTGCCAAAAACAAAACTAACACATAATTACGTGAAAATATTTCTCACTGTTCACACGCGGAGAACGTTCTCACATGAACCCTTACTTGATAAGATGATATACATGAGCGGGTAATGGAATTTTTTCATGTCCCAATCTTATGAAGGTCGATTTTCACCATATTCTTATCTGTGGGACCAGGGCCGGCCCAGAGGGGGGGAAGCATAGCACCCGCCCAGGGCCCCTAAATTTTTGGGGCCTTAAAAAATTTTTTTAGGTATGTATATATGTGTTAAATATGAGTAACAAAAAGCCAGCATAGTCTAGTGGTCTTAGAGCATACCTTTCTCCAATAGGTCATGGGTTTGATTCCAGAATTTTACATTTTTGTCTTATTTTAAAAAAAAATAAGAGCTTATATAAGGGCCCCTAATTAAATTTCGCTCCGGGCTTGAAAATGTTAGTACCGGCACTGTGTGGGACCAGGGGACTAAGTACGTGATTTTGAAATGTATTTTGGTGACATAAGAGAAAGGTAAACTACGCAAAAACCCTTTAATTTACTTAACAATCCACAAAATTAACCACCTCTTATTATAATTGCACTTGACCAGTGATCACTAGTTTCTAGTTTATTACGCAACAAACAGTGTTATGGTTGCTAGAAATACTAGTTGGAGTTTTGGAACTAGTTTTTATCACCCAATAAAAACACCCTAATTATAATTAGTGTTTTTGAGAAAGATGAGGGTATTTTGTACATTTTATATTCTTTATAAACTTCCTTTAAGATAAAAATAGAGATGAGTGTAAAATTGTTAGCAAATTTAATTGAAGGGTGGTTAAATACAGTTTTTAGTATAAAGGATGGTCTAGTACGGCTAAGGATTTGTTTGGTGAAATATTTATAAATACTTATATATTTGTAGAGACAAAAGAAATTACTTGGTAACATAAAAGTCTTGATAAAGTCTTTATCAAATAAAGCCTAAGTAGGTTGGTGCTTTGTGTAATTCACCCAGGAAAAAAAAACTCTCCAATACCCAAGTAATGAGTAATGACAGGCCAGGCCAGGCTAATAATGCTTACTGCTTAGGATGCAAATTCAAATCAGGAATAGCCTTTGGCAACTGCATAAACTATTGAAACATCCGGAAATGATTTTGATGTAGCAGAGAGACAATGTACATGGAGACATCGAGAGGCTCGGCAGCTGGGCAAACTAGCATGAAACAACACAAACAAGAAAGTGAGATAAAAGAAGGAATAAACAAAGAGACATAAAAATACTAGTATAAAAGACCCGGAATATGGTGAGTAAAGCATTAACACAATAGTGAGTCTAATCCATGATTTATCAGGTAGATGTAGTCTGTAATTGCTAAACAGGGCCCTTGTATCTACGACTAGGAAGGACTGTGATACTTAATTCCTCATGAAAGTAACAAAACATGGAACACAGCAATGTTACCTGAAATTACCAATCTGGATCATAGAAAGCCCTTTTGATGTTACTTGTTGTAGTAGTGTATTACCTGGCTTAATTCAAAGTAGGCCTGTGGAATTCAATTGTTGCTGGGTGGTACAAGTCAAGCGATGCTTTCTACCACTTAAATGCAGTACTCAAGCCCCAGCTCCGGCTTAAAGACTGAAAACAGCCTCACATTCTACCAATTATATTTCCAGCCCTCAACACACATTCATGACTCATGAGAGTAGTATTATTGAGTTTACTATATATGCAGCCAACTCCAAAAATAAATCCTTCTCTTGCTTTTCCCTTCCTACTCAGTACTCACTCTTCTTGATTTTCCTATTATAGTTTGCCTCTTTTGAATCCTCACTACCTGCCTATCTTATACCACTTTGTTGGGTGTTCATAGAGACCCGTCTTGCACTATATGGCTTCATTGACGTCGTACGATCCCAAGCTCCAGCATGAATACGATACCTCCTTTCCTTCATGCTACAATGGTGCAGAGGAAGCATATATGCATGAATTAGTGGAGCCAAGCCGAAAGCTCTCCCAGGCGGGGGATGCAGAGATTGACATCTTCAGCGCTGACAAGTACTTCAGTGGAAGGATGGATGAAGACGACGCAAGAAAAGCCAGCTTGGTTGCAAGGAGGAGATCCCGGGACAAGAAAGCTGAGCCGGCTCAAACCCCAAGTGTGCACTCCGAATCCAGCTGGAACAGCCAGAGTGCTCTGCTCAGGAGGCAGAGGAACCCATCCGGAAGCAAGGCCAGGGCACCAAAGAAGAAGTTCTTTGCAAATCTTGGCTGCAAATGTGCGTGCTCTGATCAAGATTCCGATCGTGATGAGGATGACTACAGCCACAAGGCTAAGGCTGCCATTCAATCATCTTCCCCACCGCACACACTTGCTGTGAGCAGAAAAGTGTCGGGGTCGTCTCAGGACAATGGAAGCAGAAGCTTCAGTCTGGAGAGGAGGATGAAGATGTTAGGCGGAGAAAGCATCAAGGACACGGAGAGTGAAGCCAGCTCAGACTTGTTTGAGATAGAGTGCTTGTACCCTGTTGTGGATGGCGGTGGGGATTCGGGCTGCGTTAGCCCCGCCACTTGCTATGCACCGAGTGAAGCCAGTGTTGAGTGGAGTGTTGTCACAGCCAGCGCGGCTGATTTCTCGGTTTTGTCGGACTCGGAAGACCAAGCATCCCGCAAGATGCTCCCACCGAGGCCCAGGAAGCCAACAACTCCTGTAAGTGAGCTGCCAAAGACGCGTTATGCTGGGATTCTCTCCGGCTGCAAGACCCAGAAAGCAGTCCGAGTTGCTGGAGATGTTTATACTTCTACCGCAACACCAAGCCCAGATTCTTTCAGAAATATGATGCAGTTCCAAATATAGGAAAGATCTGTTGTATATCCAGTGATAACAAATTTGAAGATGCCTCGCTTCCCTGCACTTATTACACTAAGATTGTAAGAGGTTAATCAGATGATAAGGCTCTGCAGACTTGCCTTACTATTACCATTCTGATTAAATGAATAAATGTAAGTTTTACAACTGTCTTCCTAATATGTGATTTGGACCACAAACTTATATTCTATCAGAAGTGATATCCTAAAGATCATTTTTTGAATGTTATCTGATGCAATGAAGAAAGAGGTTGTAATGAAGTTTAAGATAGAGATGTGGCAGGAAATTGGAGCTTTCCGTCATACTATTCTGATTCAATGACTACAGAAATTTACTAGTATCAGAATGTCGAGTTGATAGGTCTCAGTCACACCATTGTGAATATATGAAGACAAGATTGTAGATCTATTCTGTAACCCCCAACTCGTATAAACCCATCTGGTCCATGGTTCATGCGTCCTTATCGAGTGGGCAGGTGAATATTTTCTTTTAGTTGTAAAACTTCCTGTTGAATGCAGTATGTGAATGTAAGAGATAAGGCGCAAGGAGATAGTTGAAAAGAGATGGTAGACAAGGCCATAAATGTCATTAAAACAATGAGTATGACATTTGATGTAGAAGGATTCAGCTACACCATTTTATGGCTGGAAGTAAGTATCGAATTGGAATTTAAAGTGTGAATATGAAAGACAGATATCAGTAGTGTATTTATTTTCATTAGGTGTAACATCAAATCATTCAAATTCCAAAGTGAAAAGTCTTATATTTGGCCATGGAGAGCTAATAGAGCGGCATTAATGCCGCTGAGATTGCATCTAGTCGAATGAAAACAGAAGGTATAAGGTATAACGTGGAACAACAAGAACCCATTCATTTCTGTTCCAAGGAACCAACAAGTTTTAAATAAATGAATATTATTGAGGTGAATGATTCTTCTGTACAAGGTACATTGATGCTTGCTGGTCACTAAATCCACCATGGTTATCAGCCTCTTTACCTTGTTGCAAGTGCAATTTTGGAGCAATCAATCAAGCTGCTTCCAAGTGACAATTTGATTCATCTTGAGAATGAAAGGGCAAGAGAGATCAGAGTGGTGCTAACCCTCACTCCCCAGCATGGATCGCAAGACTGGCATCTTTTATGTGGCCTTCAAATCTTGAGTCTGAGTGTCAGCCTTTGGAAAGTTTAGTCGAGATTGTTTGCTGGCCTTTCTTGCACCTGAATATAAGCATCAATAGAAACAAGGTCATGAATGTAGATAGATAACAATCCCAGGGTTTTGTAGTTCTTTAGTTTTCAGAAGAATCATCTTACAGGTTGTCTCTTTCTCTTGGTTATTAGATTCAAGTACAGAAGATTTCCACTCCTCATAATCATGGTGCTCCATTTGCTTCCGTTTCTTATAACATGAGGGCTACAAGTTGCAGATATCTTTAATAGCTCATTCCACACAATTAACAAAAGGACTAGACATCAAACAAACCAGATTATAGCAATAACAGTATATTACAGGTTATTTGTCAGCTTACATGAGCAGATACTTTCTTTGCATCAACATTCACCACAATGTACATATTACGTTCAGAATTCTTTCCTATCTCCTACTGAAATGTACAAAAACTTGCTGCCTCAGACTGAGGCAAGTGATGGGTCCAAACTACAAAGGCAACCTATGACATAATTATACTGCCAAAGGTGCACCCGACTAACTACCAATCTATAGTTTCTCTTCATTTGATAATATTCGATGCTTTTTTTCTTCTGAAAAGCTATTCTGTAGCAAAAAAATTGAAACTGAGATAGCATAAATGTATCACGTGACTAAACAAATGCCGAAAACCAGATGATTTGAGGTCAAGAAAGCTACTGGCTAACTATTGGAACTAGCGAGCCTAGACAAATACTGAAAATCAGATCTATTGAATATCAATGAAGATGTCAATTCAGTTACTTAACAAGGCCGCAGCAGGGTTAGCATGATGGCTTACAAAGTTGTACCCAAAAATCCTACCAATTCCATATCAAGTGCAGTGAGAGGCCAAAGTTCACTCAGCAGAAACAGTTACAACAAATAGAAACACAACCAGCCTAATCGAAATAACATGCAATATAACAAGTCCATCTCTAGCTAGACAAGACAAGTAGACAACAGTATGAATATGAATCCGAATTCCATAGCATCTGCAGAGCTGGCCAGTTTATAATGTGATACTGCCAACTGATGACATCATAGATAGTAGTTGATCTTGCAACATGCAATACTTACTTTATCCAAACAATTTAGTGGTTATATAAACTAACATCCAAATATTATATGTCAATCTTCCTTTGTGATGGTTGTTCATTACCTCAATTTCCTCATCAGAAAGGTCGCCTCCATCTTCACATCTCCTTTTTTCAGGAAAGACATCCAACAACTCTGCATTGAGTTGCAAAGTTATGAGCATTCAGAATTCAGTGGATCACAAGGTCAACCTTGTGAGGATTGATTGACCAGCTATGATTTCTCACCTCTATTCCCTTTAACTTCTTTTGCGTCTTTCTTTTCCTTTAGCACTCCAAATACATCAAAACATATGTCTTTCATGGAGGTTGAGACCTACAGAGATATCTCAAACTGTTATTAAGCCAGACAATAGCAGGCCATCACAAAATCAAGGTTGGCCACTCCCATGATGATGCATGATAGAATAGAAAAAGCTTACACTACTAAATTCCGATTCTGAAGTCCCACATAGCTCGATCAACTTATCCTTGTCAACCTTAAGCTGCAAGAATAATATTAATACATACTGACTCAGACCTAAATAAAGCTGTATCTGGATGTAATGCATCAATGCAAGAAAAAAAAACCTCAATTCATACCTTGTTCTTTTTGGCACACAGATAGAAAGCCACAGCGGTAAATACAGGACGAGTAAAATCAGTGCTAGAGCGCCTTATAGCTGGCAGCGAAGCAAGAAACCGGTCTTTGTACCTGCAACTCACCAAAAATAAATTGCTATTAAATTTGTGGTAGTATGTTATAATGCAAAGTACATATTCCAAACTACAAGTCTAGAAGACTACAAGAGATAAGTATCCATGTGGTCTGTGCTGACTGCTGAGGGTAAAAAAATTGTATTCGAACTTCACACCAGCACATTCCCCACATAGGCAATTTCTCAAACAGTTAGCAGGCACACAATGTTCAGATTTAAAAAAGAAAACCAAGTGGCTGTTTTTAAACTTACAGTGATAAGCCTTTTCGTACAAGGGGGATGAGCCTAACACATCCGAATTGAATCCCAAGTTCTCTAACATCCAGCTTATTCCTACAACATTACCATAAATTACTCAGTCTCGTAATTCCAGAATAATAAGAAAATGAAACTAGAAGCGGAAAATGACAAATTATTACAAAGCACAACAATGAACGACACGCACTTGATATCGAGCATATTTTGCAACGAATTGAACGATCTATTGTACGCCTTCTCTGGCATCCCGCTCAATCTGATCGCGGTTTGTCTGTCGAAAATGACATCAAACCTAAAACAACGTCAAAACGAGATGAATGAAATCAGCAACAGCAGCTTAAGCATATCACCAAAGCGAATAAATCCAACCAAACTAGATGGCAGCAGATCTAATAAATCAGTACCTGTTGGAAACAATTTCCAATAAAATTACAGCCTTACAGATCTCCCCCTGCAAAAGAGATCGATAAAAGAAAGAATGAAAATCACGCGAACCGCAAAGCGCATCAAAGTTTTAAGATTCATAGAGTTAGAGATACGCACAACGCCGATGATAGAAGAGTTGAATTTGAGGTCGCAGAGACGACGAAGTTCGGCAGCCTTGCGCACCAGCTGCTTGTTCTCGCCGACGCCCAGCCTCTTCGCTATCTCCGTCAAATCCATTTTTTTCTGAAATTCAAAGCTCCGTTGGTTTACTAGAGATCGAAATCGACTGAGAAAATGGAAAGATAGAAATACTGGAAGCTTTGTTGGGCAAAAACATGGCGTCATGGCGGGAAGATAGCGTTGGGGGGGAAATTTTGGAGGTAGCGGGAAATCTTCTGGCGCTCCCGGGCAATTGAAAATATTCGGGGTTGTACATGTGACTGTATCCAAGACTCAGGCAGTTCATCGGGTCAAAACCGAACCGAAACCGAATTTCGGAATTTTGTGGACCGAAAACCGAATCGAACATATTCGGTTCGGTTCGGTTCAATTTTGGCCCGAAATATCCGAATATTTTAAAATTATGTTGATTTAGGTTATTGAAGTAGGTTTTAGTGCACAAAATCGAATTAGACCGAAACGAACTTGGACCGAAATTGGCCCGAACTAGACCGAACCGAATCGGACCGGATCGAATAAGGTTGGACTAATTTATCTAGAAATCTAGGTTTTTTTAATTATTTTAAAAAATAATCGATTTTGACCGAACCGAACCCGAACCGAAAACCGAATATTATTTTTATAAGAATCGAAAACTGAACCGAATATAATCGATTCAGGTTCGGTTCGGTCGGTTCAGTCCAAAAAACCGAAAAAACGAACCCGATGAACACCTCTATCGAAAAGTTAGGGTACCCAAAAAAATCCGTAAAATAGGTGAAATTGTTTAACTATCTATTAATCCGAAAGTTGTTGAAAATTGCACAATTAAATATGAAAAATTATTGAACTCATCGGTGGAAAAAAATAATTGTTCAAATCACTCATTAAGTTGATTGCTAAGGAATACCTTTAATACTACCAAGCTAGCCAACATTAGGGCGGGTGTTAATCCCACGAGTCGGGTGATCGGGTCAATGTCGGATATTCTAATAACTAGGTCTTGTGCCCCATGCTTCGCATGGGGAATTTGAATGTTCTTAAGTGGTAGTATTTTTGTGTAGTTGATATATTAAATGTAGTTATCATACGCTAAGTATGTCCAATGTATGTTAATCGATTGTTTTAATGTAGTGAGAACACGTTAAGTATGTCAATTTTTTATTTTTTTTGATAAGGTAAGAATTCGAAAATCAAAGTCACACCTGACAAAGATCCTCGAGAGGCCGTGAAAACAGCAACCGGAACAAACCGGCTAAGAAGAACAAAGTAACAACATACATTCGAAGAGAAAACAAACAAAACCAAAATGAGCAAGAAAATAGGCAGACGGAAGAGAAGGGCGCAAACAAGGGTTGGAATAAACCAACACGATGAATAGCAGCCGGAAAGCAGATCAGAAGACACACTCTGGAGCTGTAACCGTAACACCTGAATCACGCTCCGTTTCTAGAAGCCATCAGGAATCACACAACCACGTCCTCGATCTCTTGCCGAAACAAGAATCTCAAACCAACCTATCATCAGCAACACATCAGCAGAGAAAGTTTCTCAAGATGTTAAAGTTCACATTTCTAGACTTAGTCATAAAGTTATCAGTATCTCAAAGATCGAGAAGCAAGGGAGTGTAGTAATTCATTGTTAAGCTTTTCAATTTTTTCCATTTTTTGGGCTTTTGGGCCCAAGACTTTTTCGGTATTTCTCTTTTTATATATTTACCTCAATCGAAACGGTGTGCAGAGGTGGCAGCCGACAACGACGCCGACAATTGTCAAGTCCGGATTCTGAATCGGCGCAAGAGCACGACAAATCTGGTTAGAAGCGGTTCAGGTTTGGACGAAGATCGATCCTTGCAAAGAAGTGTATTGTTCGACTGAGTATTTGTTCCTTATCTTTCCCCTTTTTCTGGTTTCTTTTTGTTCAAGCTTGCACATAACCAGAGGTACAATAGCCCAAAATTTGTTGGTGGTGGTTCTAGATCTCGGTCAACAATATCGTTGGTGGGGATTGAAGGTTGTGACGGCTGAGAATGGGGCGGTAATGTAGGGGTCGGTGGCGGTGGCCCAGTGAGGGTCGGTGGCGGTGGCCCAATGAGTCGGAGAAGGAATACTTCCCGCTTACCTTATTATCGGTTTGGATCTAGTGCGAATAAGAGCTTTGGTTGTGTGAACCGGTGTTGCTTGAGCGGAGTCGAGCGTATCTGAGTCGAAAAAACCTTGGAGTTTAGGGTTTACACTAGTTCGCAAATCAGATCTAGTTTGAAAAAAGACAAACACCAAAAGCTTTGTGCATCAGCAACAAAACAAAGGCCTTGTGACTCAAATCAAACGACAAGCAAAAAGTATTCATTTCGTGCTTCTTTTTTTCATTCGTTGGGGTTGTTATTTCAAGAGCTTCTCGCTCATTGTTCATGTGAGCTTCTCGCTCAATTGTTCATGTGAGCTTCTCGCTCCTTGAGTAGGTTGGCAGTAAGCCATGCTCGCAACGAGAGTTTGGGGGTTACCCAGATTATGTGTTCATTGTAGAGTTCATTAGTTCACTCTAGTTTGGGGGTCACCCAGATTTCATAGTTTAGGGGTTGCCCAAATTTCGTTGTAGATTTTTTATGAAAATACCTCATGTAGTCTTGTTCTTGTATTGAAAGTAAGAACCTCCATTGGCGAGCATTTCCGACCTTCTCTGGCTTCAAATTTCATGATTTTGTCTTGGGAAGGGAAAAGTTGTTTCTGGTGGTGAAGAATGAGATATTGTTTGGTTTTGGTTCATCTTTCTCTGTAGGGTGGTTCGATGGTTGAAGGTTAGGTTGGAGATGGAAAATTTTGGAGGCGGCAGAGTTTAGGGTTTCGTTGGGAGCGTTTTTGGGGGTTCCGTGCACCCATCAAAAAAAAAAAAATTGGGCTATTGTACCCATCAAAAAATTTGTACCCATTAAAAATATGTATGTTAATAGAATTGTAATCACACTCCTTCATAATTACATCCATTTTAATAATGCTAGTATTCCATAAAAGAATTTTGGCTGGCGTATGTTAATATATATATTGTTTTTTTTCGAGAGAACATTCATGAATTGCTTAAAAATGGATGTGATTCTGAAGGAGTGTAATAGAGTAATTATTTAAATCCTATTATGTCAAACTACATATTTCTTTCATTATATTAATTATTGGATTTCCATTCAGCTTGTAACTTTATTGTCGAGATTCTAAAATGCTTCATTTGTGCTTGAAAGTTCTTTATGCTTTGATATTATAACTTTCAATTTCTCTTGAAATATTTTCATATGCAAAATAACAATATTATCACCTTGAGACACCGTATATCTTTGTTTCTCAGTCAGCATGTGAAGCCCTTCTATCTTCTTGACATGTGATAATGAAGATTGTACTTCTAAACATGTCCCTAGCTCTTCCATTGTGGTTCGGGTTTGTACCTAATTATTGTACGTGACCTTATATGAAGGTAGGATACTTGACATGGGACCTTAATTATATGAAGGTAGGATAATTGACATGTTGAATGTAGTGACAACACGTTGAGTATGTCGAGAACATGTAGTTTTATACATGTACCTAAAGTCAATGCCATATACATAAGATATTAAAAAAAAAACCTACAAAATAAGAACTCTTTTTTTTTAACTTTAAAACCTTATTATCTTGTGTCACCCTCTATATCACCTCTCACTCTTAACCCTTTTGTCAACTTATAAAAAGTAATAATCTCTTTTCTTCATGTTTAACACCTTCATAGGCCGATTTACAATCAAATAGAAACGGTCAAGAAGAACCTAGCACCTAGATGACTGCCTAGACCTTATTTTAGAAAAGTGAGCTTCTATTATGTCTTACCAATATTTGATAGAAGTTCATATATGAAAACTAAGATTTTAAATTTTAAAAGATAAATTGTGTTTAAAAAATATTAAACAAAACTTGTAAAGAAAGTATAAAATTGAAGGATAGAGAAATGTATTGATCCTATCATTTTTTACCTCATTTGTATATATATTAGCTCATTCTGTCTCATTTTCTGCCCTAGAGTCTTGATAAAAACACATTGATACCTCTGAGGAAAGTGTATTGTAGTTCTCTCAACTTGCTTCTTTGAAGAGAAGTCAGTCATTAGATTGTTGATGCTAATTTATTGCTTGTATGGTGGTTTTCACTTTTCTCTCAGTTTTGTACTGCCATCCTTGCTTTTTTTAATATATAATTCCAGTTCTAGAGATCTGATCAACTAAGTTTATGTTTACAACTTTACATATTTGCTTTCTTGATGATACATAGGACCGGGAGTTTGCAAATGAACTCCGTGCTGACACTAAAGCATCAAGAAATCCAACAGTGTGGCTCGAGGCCTCTGCTGCTTCTGTTCAAAACACGGGCAATGTAGACACGTCAACAGTTTCTGATGCTTATGCCAAAATGTTGACAATCTTTATACCACTCCTTCACATCCTTGTGAATGAGGAAATTTAGTCTCACATATTTGTTATTTTGTATAGCGATGTTGTATACAAATCTGTTTCTTGTTTTGCATTACTAATATGTAAATGCTAAAATTGTAGAGTTATTTCTTTGTGCGCTTTATGCCTTTATGTGCTTTGAGGCTCCTACACTCAATCCATTAGCCCATGTTCGTTTGCCAAAAGTGAACCCATTCCACTTAATTATATATGTAGTATTAATGTTTTAAACCCCAGCATTCCACTTAATTATATATGTAGTATTAAAATTGTGCAAGGGTCACTGCTTGTATGCACCTATGAACATGGTCTTCGATCATGAACAACAATAAGAAATTCAAAGGGGTTCTCATTAATAAAAAAATATTTTTTAATTAAAAAATCATTTCGCATGCACCTATAAACATGGTCTTAGAACATAAACAACAATAAGAGACTCAATAATTTCTCCGAGTTTCCCCTTTCTTTTTACTTGTATTTTTCCATTTCATTTTCTTGTACTTTTGGTGTCAGTGTTTATGGCCTGCAACAGCCACCCTAGAGGGCAGTGTCAGATTATAACTCTACCTCGCTAGCAATTATGAGAAAACGAACACATCACACATGGTATGTTTATATTCAAATACTCCTCATCAACCCCGTTCAAACTCCATCCTGACAACTTTTTACACGCCGCAAACTGTTAACTTGCAACTACATAGACACCTAATTTGCTATATATATGAACTGAACCAGTGTCTCACACTTTCTACCACCACCCCTAGAGTTAGATGGGCATATCTACCAATACCCTATCAAGTCCCCAAGAATTCGCTGAAGCTACTAAGGAAACTGAAACATCTCGTCATAATCCATGGCTTCATCGGCCAAGGTGTCTAGTTCCGCCTACAAGATTAGAGTGTTTCATGTTCATCAAACTTTCAAATTCAACCAACATATCATGGAAGCAGCTAATGCATAGCCTATATTCAAAAGATCTCATTACCTTGGCTTCTTGAAATCTTTCAAGCATGCGATTGTATTGCTGCCTTGCTTCAGGACAGTCGACCATACATAGAACCCTTGAGACATCCTCTCATCAACAGCTACATCCACTTTTTGCTTTCGGAATGACTTGAGTATGTCTTTATCCTCTTCCTCCTCATCAATGGACTTGGCCTCCGGCTTATACACACACGTAGTCCATCTCCTTTTCGACACCACCTTAGTACAACTTTGTCATAAATGCCAACCGCCCAACATATTACCTTGTATTTCTTTCTAACTTGGTAGCTTCTTATGTGTGCCTGCAGAGGGAAAAAATCCAGATAACAAATATCGATCGTAATAAAGGAAACGTTAAAAGATACATATAACCATAATCGCAATAACACATATTGTTGGACAACACACTTTACATCTTTACACAGATCAAAATTTAAAAATGTGCATATCTTCTTTGAGTCTCAATCAGAATGCACCAAATTATAAGGGGAGGTTTCTTACCTCACTATCAATCAAACGAAGGGTTAGATTCGCCATACAATATCACGTTGAACTTGGTTCCCTTAGTTGTTCAATTAGACTAATTACTTTTCCAAGGGTGGTCGGGAGGCTGATTAAAATTGGTTGTTTATATATATATATATATAACCAATTAGGGGTGAGCACGGGCCGACAAAACCGAAGCCCGAACCGAACCCGGCCCGAAAAACCCGAACCTGAACCCATACTCCATCGGTTTGGGTTTCGGGCCGCACTTTTTAACATTTTGGGTTTCGGGTCGGTTCGGGTTCGGGTCGGGTTCGGTTCGGATTTTAGTGCATTTTTTGCCTTTTTTCCCCTTCGGACGCTGTTTAGCCCGAACCCGACCCGAACCCGAACCAAACCCGAACCGAACCGAACCGAAGTGTTCGGGTTCGGTCTTCGGTCCCATGTTTTTGGGCTTTTCGGGTTTGGTTCGGTTCGGGTCGGATTCTGGCCCATGCTCACCCCTATAACCAATCCCAAAATTAGGGTTCTAATGAAAAAAATCAACACATAAAAATTTTGAACCATGAAATTAAGCATAAACTAAAGGACTCATTGACCGGTTCCAAACATGTATTAATGCTAGATAACATCTGAACTTGTTATTTAAGCTTGATTCTTGATCTGCACACCTCATTCTGTTAACTTAGCAAGACAAACATAAATTGACTAACTTCCTGTTTGTTTCCTCTCAACTCATCCTCGTAGCTATAGTCCTGTGGAACATGGTTTCTTTTGTTAGTGTTTATGGAGAATAAGGTACCTATTCAAGATTGTCAGAGTATGATACTTGCCGTTTTCCTGTTTCTGCAACCGAAGAATAAGATGGCAGGGCCTAGTGAAGCTCCCTCTTCCTTCAGAGCATATCTTTCCTGGATAGACAAACACACATTAAAGTTGTTTAGGTATGAATCATGAAATAGACACGAATCGAGGGTCGATCAAATCATGAAATTGCGTGCCAAACCTGCAAAAAGCCTCTAAAAGGAGCTAATCCAGTACCAGGACCAATCATAATAACAAAAACTGATGTATCTGCTGGGAGTTTGAAGTTCGATTGTCGAACGAAAATTGGCGCCCAACTACAGTTGGAGTTTTCTTGCAACGACACAACATTCTGTACAGAAACCCAGGTAGAAATAAGCGGTACAATTGCAGCAGATAATCAAGTGCAATTTCAAATTTTCAATGCCTTCATCCAAGTTGAACATATTCCTTTGTGAACTCGTCCAGTAGGAGTTTTCTGCTGCTTCCTCTTTCTCATTGGCTACTAATTTCAGTTTGGTCATACGTTCCTAGATGTGCAGGTGGAAAGGCAGCCTCATAATTTGAGTAATTCAATTCTGGATTTATCTTGGCCTCTTGATGTTGGTGTAACTGAAGGGTCAACCGTTAGTCTATTGATGTCTCTCATAATTGCAGAAATATTGTAACCTTATTCAATTACGATGTTTCACATTACTCTCATCCAAAGTGTTGAATCAACTTGTTGGGCCATTTAAACACACCGTAGAAGGCCCTTTAGGCCCATTTCATCATGAAGTTGTTTTAGCTCTCTCAGTGAGTTTAAAAGTTAGCATTCATTGCACAAGAATGCTAACTTTTAAATAGATATAGATTAGGATCAAATTGGGTTGGCCCTGGTTTGGTCAGGTATTCATTTGTCGGGTATTCGAGTCAATTCCGATCAGGTTAATTTGGATTTCGATTGAATTAGATTTCGGATCGTTCGAGTTTCTGGTCGAGTCAGATTTTGGTCCGAGTCGGGTTTCATATTTTGGGTAGAATCGAATTTAAGTTAAATCGGATATTAGATGATGAAGCTTCTTTTCTTTAGTTACTTTAAAGATTAAAGAGTCGATGGACTAGATTTAGCTCAGGTCAACTTCTAAAAAATTGGTTAGGGAGGATTAAACAATAATGATTAAGGTTTAGGATTTGTTATATCATAAATATTTTAATTAACATAATAAAATTATATAAATTTAAATCTATCCATATAGTGATATAAACTACGATACAAGAAAAATATGAATATACATATCATAAAAGTACATTTTACTTAATATTGGGCTATATTCACCAAGAACATTACAAGATTCATTGCATTTTAAGGATATTATAGCTAATAAATTTAATACATGTTTTCGGGTGATTCCGGGTCGGGTGACTTTGAGTTTCCGGGTGATTTTGGGTTGGGTGACTCTATGTAACACCCTGGACCTAAGATTGATTTATTATGATTTAAGTGCTAAAATGAAAATAAGAATTCTTCCTTTTCACGGTTTCAGGTGAGAACAAAGAATTTTGAACGTAAGTGTGCTAGGACGAGAGTAGTATTGAGAGTGTGACCTCTTGGGAAGACCTCGTGTTGGCATGTAATGATGCTTCTAAGTCCTTGTGTAGGATCGTAGATGTTAGTAATCAAAGGGAACTGAGCTTCAGGGAAGTTCAGTTCCTTAGCAACGGAAATAAGTAACTAACAGATTCAAGACAAGTTTCTTTTAAATGGGAACCTTTGATAACCAACTAGTTATTCAGGATAAAATCCACTACCTTTCTCTCGAAAGGATTTCAAAGTCTACTTTATTTATTAAAGCTTCGATTACAACCAACTAGAATAGAACACATAGATTAAAGACTTAAGACACAATTAAGACTCTCTATCTAGTTCGACCTAATCAAGCAACACAAAAGCAAGAGACTTACAACAATTCTTCTCACAAGAACTAGCACCGATTTCTCTTCACCTTCAAGCTCTGCGTGAATGCGTGAGAAATGAGATGTTTTGATTATCTTATTTATGCAATCATCCTTGTAGAATAATATTTACAGTTGGCTGATTTGCAAAAATAAAAATAACCAAAACAAATCAGAAAAGATAAGATTTGGTAACTGTTAGGAAATGGAACTCTGGAACCTTAGTTCCCCTGAGAGTTCCTTTCCTCAGTTTCTCTACTTTTGAAGATGACAAATATTTTGATACTAATGTCTTATCTCAATAATGTGTGTTAAGGAACCACAGGACAATTACCGAAAGCATGAAAGCCAAACAGGACAAGAGAACCAAGTAGCAAGCCAAAGGAAGGAACCCAGGTGTGCCCAGAAATGCAACATGTGATGTTGCGCTTCCCGAGAAATCTGGGAACACCAACCTCGGACAAGAGAAAGGTGAAAGCAACTTGTGCGAAGCTTCCAAAGGCTGTCACCGTTCAGAGAAAAACAACAAGATGCCTAGAACACATAACCTCGGACAGAGAAAGGTGACAACGACATGTCATGGAACCTGTCGCTATCCAGAAGACAGTTCCAAAGTACCCAGGTTGTTGAACCTGTGAAGAAGGAAGCTGAAGAACAACTTGGCTAAAGCAGTTGACCAACAAAGAAGGATTCTGAGCTACCTAGGTTGTTGGTACATGTCAAAGACAGTGTGGATCACGGATCACCACACATCCTAGGGCAAGCTTGATCTGTGGGAACCAAGAGAATATCAAACCGCAAAGAATCCACTATATAAGGAAGACTAACTCAGAGGTTATCTTTCAGCACAAAAACACGAATCACACTCAATAGCAAACATCAAAGTGTGAACCTTCAAACAAGATCATCAAAGCAAACCGAGATCAAGAGGAACCAGTCAAGGAATCGAAGAACTGAGTGCTAAGTTCCTGTGACTGTAAGTGAGATAGTTCCTAGGTGCTAAGGTCTGTTTCTTGGATTGATTATTGATTGTGTTAAGTTATCTAGGATTGCCTAACTGTGTGTAAGGTAAAGAAACTGTGTGTTTGTTCCTAGGATAAGTTGTAACCAAAAGAGATAAGAAATCAAGAAGTAGACATTGAAATCCTTTCAAAAGAAATGTAGTGGTTTTTATCCTGGATTGCTAGTTGGCAATCAAAGGTTTCCACTATAAGGAACTTGTTCATTTGTGCTTGATTGTTTAAATTCCGCTGCGAAGGGAACTGAGAATTGCTATTCTTAGTTCCTTAGTTATTTGTCTAACAATCTCGATCCTACAATTGGTATTAGAGCGGGAAAAGCTCTAGATCTTTGTTAAGTTTGCAGATCATGTCTCAACCAAGCAAGTTTGAGCTCAGAATCTCCACCAACAAACCACATCTCCGAAAGAAGGGAGAAGAAACATGGTGGGAAAAGTGCATGGAAAGCCACATCAAGACCAACGCCAATGCTGGAGGATAGTCGAAAATGGAGATGGATATGTCTATCTCACAATGAAGGAAGAAGACTGGAAACCTGAGCACTATGTCACCATGGAAACGAATGCCAAAGCCAGACAGTTCATCCTCAATGGACTGGACAGAGAAGACATGGACAAGGTCATAGGCATCCAGACGGCAAATGAGATGTGGAAGGCACTCAAGGAAATGCATGAAAGAAGTGATGAACTAAAGCAAAGCAGAAAGTTTGCTTTGGAAGGAGAATACCACACCTTCAAAATCATGGAAACTGAGACCATCTCAGAGTCCTACTCCCGCTTCAACAGACTGATTGGAAAGCTAACAGCGGCGGGAGTCAATCTTGATGAGGTATCCAAGTCCCTGGTGGTCATTAATGGACTCAACTCCAAGTTCACTCTTCTCAAAGGAATCATGAAGAACACTCCAGGCATCCAATCTCTTCCCTTGACTCAAGTCATAGGGAAACTGGAGGTTGAAGAAGGAGAGCACACCAAAGCCAATACCGACAAGAAACTGGAGAAAGTAATTGCTCTCAAGATCTCTAAAGCCTTCTCAAGGCTTGAGATAGAGCAAGAGAACTCAGACCTAGAAGAAGAGGAGGACGAACTGACAGCCCTCTTCATGAAGAATATCAAAAAGTTATTTGTGAATGGAAGGTTCCAAAAGGGCAATTCCTCCCACAATGGACCAAGAAGAGATCTCAAGGAAGTCTCCTGTTACGAGTGCAAAGAAAATGGGCACTACGCTAAGAACTGTCCCAACAAGGAAGACTCCAAAGAAGACGAAAGACCTCAGAGAAAGAAGGCTCTCGTGGCCTCATGGGGAGAAGACTTAGATGAGGAACTGGATCTGAGCGGTTTCTTTGGAGGAAGATGTCTCATGGCAAAAGGAGACTCAAGCAACTCAGAAGACCTTGAGGTAACTTCTGATGACTTTCTAAAGACTCTAGTCGATTGTGATAAGAAACAGCTTCTTAAGATCATAAATAAACTAGGAAAAGAAACCAGTTTCCTTCAACAAAAACTTGATGATTGTGAAGATGAAATTGCATGCTTGACTGTTGAGAACTCTGTGTGGAGTAAGAAACTTGATGAAGCTGAGAAAGACCTAGCTGAAACTCACTCCAAACTCATTGATATTAGAAATGTGCATGCTAGTCACCTTAAAATCTGCAAATCTTGTGATGAAACCAGTGTAGACTCTGTTAAGGTTCCTATGCATGATAACCTACCTCAAAATGATATGCTTCAAACTATAATTGATAGGTTAGACATTCTCACTGACTCTATAAATGAAAAAATGATAAATCAAACTGTCTTTGTGAGACAACGTCATGGAATTGGGTATGTTAACAACAAGGCCAATAATGATGCTGAAGATGAAAAGGCTAGACAAGAACTTGTTGAAATGAATGAGAACCTCAGTACTTCTCTTGCCACTTCTCGAGATAGGAATCAGTTCCTATTAGAGAAGATCATGGTTCTTGAGAACAAGGCTGAGGTTGCCAAGCGTTTCAATGAAAGTTCTCAAAGTCCGAAGAGGGAACCTAAAGGAAAAGAAAAGGCATTCCCTGAAAACAAGTGGTTCACCAATTCTTTTGCTCATAAAAAGTAGGTGGATATGACTCATGGTAAGGTTAGAAACAATGTTGATTTCAACAAAAAAAAAACTGAGAAACCCTTTAGACCTGGAAAGGGAAAATATGTGCATGTTATTTACAATCGCTTATGCTATTACTGTGGAAAAAATGGTCATTACAACACTGATTGTCCTAAGAAAAGGAACTTTGAAAATGAGAAAAATGCCTATTACTATGAAAGGAACCAGTTCCCTGGTCATTCACAGACTCGGAATGCTAATCCCCCCAGTAAAGCCAAGCTTCGCTGGGTTCAAAAGTCTTAGTTCCCTTGTGTGCAGAAAGAAGAGAGGCAACTTCGACTATGGTACATTGACAGTGGTTGCTCATGCCATATGACCGGAAGAAGAAATCAAATGACCTCTCTTCAACCCATCCAAGGAGGAAACATCTCCTTTGGAGACAAAAGCAAAGGGAAAATTTGTGGAATAGGAACCGTAAATCTCAATGACCACACTAAGGTAAATAAAGTTCACCTTGTTGATAACCTTGGTTTTGATCTAATTAGTGTGTCACAGCTGTGCGATCAAGAAGACAATGAAGTTAGATTCAAGTCAAGTGAATGCACTGTCCTAGACTCCTCGGGACAAATCATCTTAAAAGGCAAAAGATTCAACAATGTGTATGTTGTTGACCCATCATTTGTTCCCAAGGAGAAACTCTGCCTCTCAATAGTGAATGATCAAACGGAGCTGTGGCATCAACGTCTTGGTCACGCTAGCACCAAACTGATCCACAAGCTACACTCAAAGGAACTAGTTCGAGGCCTTCCAAAGATAAGTGGCACATCTTCGGAACCATGCTCAGACTGCATAAAGGGGAAACACGCAAGGAGTTCCTTCAAATCCAAGAATATGGTAAGCTCCTCTAGGCCCCTTGAACTCATCCACATGGACCTTTGTGGACCTATGAGAATTTAAAGCCTAGGAGGAAACATGTATATCTTTGTCCTTGTCGATGATTTCTCTCACTTCACCTGGACTATCTTCATAAAATCTAAGAGTGAAGTCATTAATCGCTTTAAAGATCTGGTTCCCTTATTAGAAAAATCTCTCGATTGTTCCATCAATTCTATTCGGTCTGACCATGGTACCGAATTTGAAAATGGAGAATTTCTAACCTTTTGCAGTGAGCATGGCATTGATCACAACTTCTCTGCACCATACACTCCTCAACAAAATGGAGTAGTAGAAAGGAAGAATAGAACCCTAAAAGACATGGCTCGAAATATGCTCATCTCAAGTGGACTCTCCCAATCATTATGGGCTGAGGCAATCAACACAGCTTGCTATATCATCAATCGAGCCATGCTTCGCCCAATCACAGAGAAAACACCCTATGAACTCCTAAGAGGAAGAGTTCCCAACATCTCACATCTGAGGGTGTTCGGATGCCAGTGCTTTGTGCACAACAATGGGAAGGACAACCTTGGCAAGTTCGATCCAAGGAGTGATGAAGGGATCTTTATTGGATATGCCTCCGGAAGCAAGGCATACAAAGTCTTCAACAAAAGGACCAAAAAGGTAGAAGAAAGTGTTCATGTTATTTTTGATGAGAAATCACTTGGTAGAATTATGCAGAACACTACCACTCCCTTTGAAGACCCATTTCCCAAGTCATCTCAAGAAGATCCAGATGAAGATATCACTCCACCCAGTTCCTACCATGCTGCACAGAATCCCCCACTAGTTCCTCCACCAGTTCCCATGGATAATCAACAACAATCCATTTCTGGGAACCATGAACATGAAGACAACATCTGTGGATACATCAACGATTCATCCTCTCACATGATCTTCAATGGAGAAGGTGTTCCCAACCAGGAAGCTGAAGCTGAATGCTCAACCCAAAATGTCTCCACATCAAATGCTCTAGCTCCCAACAGAGAAAGAAGAACCATCAAGCCTCTAGTCAGGTTCGAACATCTAACCTTCTTTGCCTTCAATGCCTTCTTATATGTTATGGAATCAAAGAACATAGGTGAAGCACTGAAGGATGTAGACTGGATCCAAGCCATGCAAGAAGAACTTCATCAGTTTGAAAGGAACAAAGTATGGCATCTAGTTCCCCGCCCCAAGGATAAGCACATCATAGGAACTAGATGGGTTTTCAGAAACAAACTAGATGATACAAGAGCTGTGATAAGGAACAAAGCAAGACTCGTTGCTCAAGGATACAATCAACAAGAAGGCATCGACTATGATGAAACCTATGCTCCAGTGGCAAGGATTGAAGCAATAAGATTGTTGATTGATTTCGCATCACACAAAGGGTTCAAACTGTTTCAAATGGATGTAAAGAATGCCTTCCTCAATGGAATCCTTCAAGAGGAAGTCTATGTCAAGAAATCACCTGGCTTTGAAGACGATGATCATCCCGACCATGTCTACTTTCTAGATAAAGCATTGTATGGCCTCAAGCAAACTCCCAGAGCTTGGTATGATCATCTTGCCCAGTTCCTACTCTCAAATGGCTACAGGCGTAGAATCATTGATAAGACTCTCTTCATCCTAGAAGAAGAAGGTAACATCTTAGTGGTTCAAATTTATGTCGATGATATCATTTTTGGTTCTACTAACCTGTCCCTTGTAGACAAGTTCAAAGACTTGATGATCAGTGAATTTGAAATGAGCCTAATTGGGGAACTCACTTTCTTCCTCGGATTGCAAATCACTCAAAAGAAAGATGGTATACAAATTCACCAACAGAAGTATGTCAGGGAACTACTGAAGAAGTTCAAAATGGATTCATGCAAGCCTCTCTCCACTCCCATCTCCACCATTGCTCATTTGGACAAGGACCATTCGAGTCCTCTAGTGGAAGAGAAACTCTATAGAGGTATGATAGGCTCACTCATGTATCTAACCGCTAGTCGCCCAGACATTGTTTTTGTTGTTGGCTTGTGTGCTAGGTTCCAATCTTGTCCAAGAGAAACCCACTTGGCTGCTATAAAAAGGATACTCCGATATCTCAAGGGAACTGATTCACTCTGCATTTGGTACCCCAAAGAATGTCCCTTTGAGGTGATGAGTTTCACTGATGCAGATTATGTTGGATACTTGGTGGATAGGAAGAGCACATCTGGAATGACACAGTTCCTAGGCCCTTGCCTCGTGTCATGGGGCTCAAAGAAACAAGTCTCAGTCTCTCTCTCCACCACAAAATCCGAGTACATCGCTGCTGCCTCCTGCTGTTCCCAACTCCTCTGGCTAAAGCAACAACTCGCGGATTTCGGTATGTCTTATGGTCCTCTCACTATTCTTTGTGATAATACCAGTGCTATAAACATTTCTAAGAATCCTGTGCATCATACTAGGACCAAGCATATAGACATAAGACATCATTTTCTTAGACATCATGTTGAAAAAGGAAACATCATTATGAAATTTTGTAGAACTGAAGATCAGGTTGCAGACATATTCACCAAAGCTTTGAATAGAGTTCCCTTTGAGAACCTTAGATTAGAACTGGGAATGCTTCCTATAACCTAGCAGTGACCTTAGCTTAAAGGCTCTTATCCAGTTCCCTTGATTAACTAGTATAAGATCCTTTACTTGTTAAGTCTTGGTATCTCTGTGTTATATCTTTTGCTACAAACCCTCTTTTCCATAATGGTTTCTTAAAAAGGCTTTGATAAAATTTTCTTAGTTCGTGTCCTTTGGTCCTCATTATTCTTTCAACTCTTTCATTGTTCAAGTTTCTTTGTTGGCCCAAAAGTCACAATCTGATCATATTCTAACCCAACAATACAAGCCGAAATGATGATTGTGTACTATGACCCTCCTTGCCCCATTGCTCAATTTAATTCCCTAGGATCCATCTCTTAACCCTCTCTGGGAATTATTGTGGAATGCGATAAATGGCCTCCTTGGTTCCTTGTATGGGAACATACTTTTTGGTTCCATGTTTTTAAACCCACATCAAAGTTCCCATATATCCCTCTAGCACACTGAATATATCGCCAGAAAGGAACCATGGTGAAATTGTCTCCAAACGGCTAGTTAGACGCTTGATCCTCCCAAGACGACATTTATGGCAAATTTGCAGAACTCAGACACGTCTCATCAGTGGCAGTGCTTCCCTCTCTGAATGAGTAACTTTTGAATTTCTTTTGACCGTTCGGAAAAGTTGCAAGCCTCTTTAATGCTCCAGATCTTCCATGATCTCCTCAACGGCCAAATCTTTCCCAACGGTCCCTTCAGCTCTCAACCAGTTTTAAAAGGAGTCCTGTTGATCCGAGCAATCCCCACTCTTGCCTTCTTCATCTCTACTAACTCCCTATCTCTCTCTACCTCAAACACACAAAACCTAGCTCCTCAAAAATGGCTGACAAGAACCCTAACCCTAACTTGATCCAAGACGAAGAAGAAGCTGCCCTTCTCAAGGCCTTCAGAGAAAAGAAGGACGCCTCGCTACCCAGCCCATTATTGACACCACCTCCCAAAACCCACAAACTGAGGAGAAAGTCGAGGCAAAAGCCGAGGAGAAAGTGAAGGAAATAACTCCTGCATCGGCATCGGCTACAAAATCTGTCTCGAAAGGAGGATCCCACGACTCCTCCCCAGACAAGATCACCCAGGAGATCCTCAGCCCAGAGCCCTCGCCTGCCATCCTCAAATCCAAACCCATCTCCAAACCTGGTCCCTCTGTTGCCACAAGGCTCCAACAATGGAAACGCAGTTCCCAAGCTTTGGTTCCCTATAACCCTCCCTCCAAAGAGCCCAAATCCTCCAAAAAGGCTAAATCCTCCACCCTTTCTTCCTCCTCTCTGGGTCAAGTTTCCTCCCTCTTCTCTAAGAGGAAGATACTCAAGCCGCTCATTATTGTCACCGAATTTTGGACCCAAACCCTCGATGAAGAAGATGAGGAACTGTTCGGTGAAGCCCTCAGTGAGTTTCACTCTCTGCTACAATATCAATGATGGGATGAGCTTTTGGTGGAACCTTTCTCCGCCTCTGATGAAGTAGTCCGCCTGTTCTATCAGTCTCTAACCTTTGTGCCAGCCAAGGATAACTCTCCCTGCAACGACTCCATATTCCAGTGGAAGGGAACCATGTATCCCCTGTCCCCCAACATCATCGCATCTGCTCTCGGGATCGAGTCCAGATCCGGCTTCGACATTCTTCATCAGAAAAAGACTTGGCCCAAAGGAAAGGGTTATAAGACCAAGACTGACGTGGTGAAGAAACTCTACGACGACGACTACCCATCAAGCCTGCAGACCAAGGATCTCTCCATCGCCAATAAGCTTCTACATTTCTGGATCATCCGAAACCTAGTTCCCAGGCAAGAGCACCAGGCCACAGTTCTCATCACGGATGCTATCCTCATGGATAAGGTGCTGTCTGGTGCACAGATTGATCTCCCCAAAATAGTGTTGGCTCACATGCAGTTCTACAAATCCCATGAATCCCATGCCCTACCCTTCCCTCATCTCATCAAGAATCTTCTCTCCCCGCTTCACCAGTTCCCCGATGATCTCCCGGAAACTGTCTACAGCAAGTCCCTCACCATGGCCACTCTCCGAAAACTCAAGACAAAGGATCACCAGGCCACTCCCTCTGAAGTTCAAGCTGATCTGCCTAAGGAAAAGGCTAGTTCCCAGGCCCCTTCAAGTTCCCTACCACCGCTCAAATACTCTTCTACGATCCTCTCTTCTCTGGGTCGTATTGAAAAAGCCATCACGGAAGGCTCGACTATTATCACGGTCGCTCTCCGTGATCAAGTAAATGAGCTGGGGAAAATGAGCACTGCTGTCTCAAGTTTGGTGGAAGTACTTCAGAAAACATGGGAGGATGCAACCGGCGCAAATCAGGCCACGGGCCAAAATTAAGGAACTGACGACAACAAGGCTGATGAAGAGGAGGCCACTGACTTGCCATAGGAACGCTTCTCCTGGTTCCCAGTGCTGTAACATCACAGTGTGCTAGTAGTTCCCCTAGGATCCTACTCCCTCTTCTACCCTTCCTGTCGTTTTCCTTAAAGGTTGCTTATGTTGTTGTCTTTGTAGGTTGTTTTGTGATGTTTTGTGGTTTGTCTTACCCTGCTCCTAAACAATGTTAAGGTTTTATTAAGTTTAATGACTACTTTTGGCTACGTTTCTATGAATGATTTATCTTTGCCTCAAGTTTCTATTATGGTTTCTGTTATGGGTTTGACGCAATTGTTTATTTCCTTGGATATCCTGTTCTTAACATGTTAACTGATCTTTTCGATGATGTCAAAAGGGGGAAGAAGCATAGGAACCTTGAAATTTGAAAACTACTGGACTAATAGGAACTCTGAACTCGTTCTATTCTAAGGGAGAATTTGAATAACTTCGTTCATCTGCTTAGGGGGAATTTGCAACCATTGAATGTTCTCTCATTATTTTATAACGTTGTAAATCCCTTAAAATCAACTGGTCTCATGAAATTCACATCCTATTATGTTCCCAGGTTCCTTGTATTTGTCATCATCAAAAAGGGGGAAATTGTTAGGAAATGGAACTCTGAAACCTTAGTTCCCCTGAGAGTTCCTTTCCTCAGTTTCTCTACTTTTGAAGATGACAAATATTTTGATACTAATATCTTATCTCAAAGATGTGTGTTAAGGAACCACATGACAATTACCGAAAGCATGAAAGCCAAACAGGACAAGAGAACCAAGCAGCAAGCCAAAGGAAGGAACCCAGGTGTGCCCAGAAATGCAACATGTGATGTTACGCTTCCCGAGAAATCTGGGAACACCAACCTCAGACAAGAGAAAGGTGAAAACAACTTGTGCAAAGCTTCCAAAGGCTGTCACCGTTCAGAGAAAAACAACAAGATGCCTAGAACACATAACCTCAGACAGAGAAAGGTGACATCGACATGTCATGGAACCTGTCGCTATCCAAAAGACAGTTCCAAAGTACCCAGGTTGTCGAACCTCTGAAGAAGGAAGCTGGAGAACAACTTGGCTGAAGCAGTTGACCAACAAAGAAGGATTCTGAGCTACCTAGGTTGTTGGTACATGTCAAAGACAGCGTGGATAACGGATCACCACACATCCTAGGGCAAACTTGATCTGTGGGAACCAAGAGAAGATCAAACCGCAAAGAATCCACTATATAAGGAAGACTAACTCAGAGGTTATCTTTAAGCACAAAAACACGAATCACACTCAATAGCAAACATCAAAGTGTGAATCTTCAAACAAGATCATCAAAGCAAACCGAGATCAAGAGGAACCAATCAAGGAATCGAAGAGCTGAGTGCTAAGTTCCTGTGACTGTAAGTGAGATAGTTCCTAGGTGCTAAGGTCTGTTTCTTGGATTGATTATTGATTGTGTTAAGTTATCTAGGATTGCCTAACTATGTGTAAGGTAAAGAAACTGTGTGTTTGTTCCTAGGATAAGTTGTAACCAAAAGAGATAAGAAATCAAGAAGTAGACCTTGAAATCCTTTCAAAAGAAAGATAGTGGTTTTTATCCTGGATTGCTAGTTGGCAATCAAAGGTTTCCACTATAAGGAACTTGTTCATTTGTGCTTGATTGTTTAAATTCCGATGCGAAGGGAACTGAGAATTACTATTCTTAGTTCCTTAGTTATTTGTCTAACAATCTCGATCCTACAGTAACAAATCTTATCCTAACCGATTTTACATCTTTTGTTTCCATAACAAATATTCAATTACGCTCCTAATTACACGGAACAAATCAATCTAAAAACTTATGTCTCAAGCTAGTAGATTTGCTCTAGCAAGCTCTGGCACAGCCGTCGCTATAGATAACTCCTTCAATAATTCGGCTTCGTTGCTTCTGAATTTCCATGCCAGTTCCCAAGACTAGCTCTTTGGTCTTTGTGCTTCATTTTGTGAACCTGAGTTCCCTATTTAACTAAACATGTGGAAATATTAGTAGCAAAGTTTTTGTCATCGTCAAAAGTATGAAAATTGAGGAAGGAAACTTTCAAGGGAACCAGAGTTCCTGAAAGTTCACTTCCCAACAATTCCCCCCTTTTTGATGATGACAAACATGTAGAACCTGGCATATCTGTAATAAGAATGAATGATATGAACATGATGTATGAAGCTAGATGTAGAAAGATCATTAGTGAATTGCATATTCCCCCTCAGCAAGTAAACCAATTATCAGAGTTCCCCCTCAAGATGGCAACCAGTATTAGAGTTCCTTTCAGCCTATTAGTTCCAGATTGCAGTGTTCATTCCCCCTTTTGACATCATCAAAAAGATCAGTTAAATGATAAGCAGAGAAAATTTAGAGATAACCAATGACTTGTTTTGAACTCTAGAGAAATGGCACCGTAATAGAAATTGAAAGCATAACTTAATAACGCAAGGAAGTCAAAATATTTCATTGAATATAAGAGAAGCATAGAAAACATATAAGCAATAAAAAAGCACTCAGAGACACACAAAAATGATCATAATGAGGGAAAATGGATCCTAAGGGAACTAAAGGCTTCATGTCAACTATGTAGGGAACTAGGAGAACTACTCCTCAGGTTTATGCACCTCCTTCTCAATTTGCTTCTCCTCGAACTGTTCCGATGGCTTCTTTCTTTCAACCCTCCATTTCACCAGCTTAGCAATCTCTTCAACCAAGGCAACAAATGTCTTCCACAACTCAACAACCATCTTATTAGTGAAGTTGATGGCATCCTTATGAGTCTCGCCCTGAGCAGAGATAGCAGCAGTGATATGATTGTAACCATCAATAATGGCTTGCTCTATGCGCCCCATGCCCTCCAAAGCTTCATGAGTGTCAAGGGCGAGGCGCACACGCTCAGAGGTTCCTTGTTGAGTTTCCTTTTTGTCCTTCTTTTTCTCATCCTCAGAGGTCTCATCCAGATGGGCTTTATACTGCAGACGCCCCACAGTAGTCACGGTGAGGAACCGAGCATAAGGTGTTTCCTCTACACCATCTGGATAGTAATCAAGTAGGCAAATAATCTTCGTAACCAGATGAGGCTAGGATAAGGAAGAGCATGAGTCGAATGAGCTTTGCAGAACTGCATGTGGGCAAGGATGATGCGAGGCAGATCAATTGGAGTTCCCAAGACCAACTTCTCCATCAGAATAACATCACCAATCAAGACAATATCTCGCTTTTCTTGGCGAAGGATGACATTCTTGATCAAGAAAGTATGCAACAACTTTTTATCTAGGCGCAAGAACTTGGTCAACAAACCTCCTTTAGGTGGCTCACCATCATAGATGGTGTCCAGTATTGCCTTTTTGCCCTTTTCAGTCTTCCCCTTGGGCCAGTTCCTTTTAACAATAACCCCATATCCTTCTCCGGTGGTGACATTTAAAGCAGATCCAATGATAGCAGGAGATAAATGGATCAGTTTACCTCTCCAAGTGATGACAGATTCGTTGGCAGGCTTGTCATCCTTTGCAGCCACAAACTCCATAGATTAATAGAATGATCTCATAACATCATCGTTCACAACAAACGGTTCCACCAAGAGCTTATCCCATCCCTGAAGCTGAAGGTAAGTGTGGGCGTTCTTGATGAGCGCATCATCTGTGCTGCTCCAAAACTCTTCTCCAATGATCAGAGGCTCCAAAATTTTCCTTTTTGCGAAGCCCGGATCAATACCAGAGGACACCTCTAAAGGATTGTCAATTTGCACCATAGCTCTGGTCTGATGCTTCTTCCCCATCTCCGTTTTAGCCTTTTTGGCTTTGGGCTTGGCATCAGCGTCCTCCTATAGCATCAAGGAGACACCGTGAGCCTCCGCATGTGCGCGCCTCTTCACACGACCAGCCACCGACTGAGAGTCCCCAGTCTATTTGAGAGAGACAAAAGGAGTTTTGAGAAGGTCCACGTCAACAGGTTCCACCTCCTGGGAAGGAGACGAGTGATGGGAACCATCTAGAGTCGGAGTCGGAGATTTCTGCTTTGAGGGAGTGTGCTCAGAGGAACCGGACTTAGACTTTTTCTCCTCTGAGGGAACCAGCGACAAAACAGACTTAGTTGGCTCCTCTACCGACTTAGCTTGGGATTGAGAAGGCGCCTAAGGAGTGGAAAAGGAAGCCTTCTTCTTACGGAACTCAACGAGCATAGCAAGTTCTTCAGCAGACAAGGTTTTGATTTTGTCGGCCATGGGAATAGATTGAGAGCTTAGAGGATCTGAGAGGTGAGGGATTCTAAGAGCAGAGCGTGGTGCACTGGGAAAGCAAATAGATAGATGAGGGTGGTGCTGACTATGGTTTCTCCCTCCGCCTTTTATAGTTGAACTGCAAATTCTATCCAAAAGAGCTGTTGCAGAATCTTCGCAAATAAGGGAACTCTCGGTCACAACGGTCACAAAATCTTTTGCATTTAAGGGAACCCAAAATCTCAACAGAAATCATATCCAAAAATATCTCAAAAACCAGATCAAGATCAGCCATCAATCATAGAAACTCCAACGGCTAGACTTGCAATAACTGTCCTCGGGAAGCAGCGAAATTCCAGCAGATTTGAATTTTGGCCATTGAGAGCAGTTCCCAGTTCCTTTCCTCAATTCTTGACACAAAGTGGGATAGATATTGGTACATTTATGTAGGGAACCAAGCAACACTCAAGAAAAATACATACCCATAATCAAGAAAATTTAGGTTGGCAATTTTGACACCACAAAGATAATTCCCAGATGTAGACTAAAGAGGGTTCATAGGGAATTAAACAATGCAGTCAGACTTAGGACGTTTAAGTAGTCAATTATCATTTCGGCTTGTAATGACGGTTACAATAGATCAAACTGACTACTTTTAGGCCAACAAAGAGATGCAATCAAGGTTCAATTATACCATAAAATCATGAAATCATGCAAGATAATTAAGACCATACTTTAGAACAACTATTACAGGACATGCGAGGCCATCACAATATCAAATATCATCAATATTTTCAAAGAATCATAGAAAAGATCAAGTCTAGTCAAAGAGATGGAACTAGTAAAAGTATTCAGAACTACTAGTTTAGGGAAATCATTCCCATAAGTAACCTTATGGTCTCAAACGGTTCCCGATTCAATGCTTTGGTGAATATATCGGCAATTTGATCCTCAATTCTACAGTGTTATAGCAATATGCTCCCTTTTTCAGCATGATCACGCAAGAAATGATGCATAATATCTATATGCTTGGTTCTAGTGTGATGCACAGGATTCTTTGAAATGTTGATTGCACTTGTATTATCACAAAGAATCTTAAGGGGGCCAAAGGACACACCAAAGTCAGCAAGTTGTTGCTTGAGCCATATAAGTTGGGAACAATAAGTGACAACTGTAATATATTCAGCTTCGGTGGTAGAGAGAGCAACTGAGTTCTACTTCTTAGAACTTCATGAGACCAAGCATGGTCCTAGGAACTGTGCTATTCCAGAAGTGCTCTTCCTATCGACCAAGTAACCCGCATAGTCAACATCCATATACCCAAGGAGATCAAAGTGGCAATTCTTGGGATACCAAAGACAAAGAAGAGATTTAATATAGTAAGAAGAGAATACCTCAAAGTCATTTGATTCCGTTGAGTCCTCCTTAGCCATTAAACATCTTCCTCTGGAGAAATCCACTTAGATCCAATTCCTCATCCGAGTCCTCTCCCCAAGCAACAACTAAAGCCTTCTTTTTCATCGGCTTGTCATCTTCATTAGAACCATTTGGACAGTTCTTAGCAGGATGTCCTCTTTCCTTGCATTGATAACAAGCATAATCCTTGAGGTCCCTTTTCTGGAAGGATTTCTTGAACTTTCTGATAAGCACTACTTTGTAGGGCTTAAGTAAGAGTCTTTAGAGGGTTTATTGGTGCCATTCGGGTAGATTTAGACACATTCATGTGTATGGCATTTGGGGGCGAAGTTTGGTGTTTTTGGAGGTGTTTGAGCTATTTTGGAGATCATAGGAAGCCACAAGGAGAAGATGCCAAGGAAGTGAAGAGAAGAGTAGAAGAACAGTGGGCTGAATTCAAATGGTTCGTTCTCTCTACTCAGATGTCCAAATGGAGTGATTCCAATTCTAGGAGTTAGATCTTGAAGTCTACTACAAGTCCTCAAAATATGAGCGCAATCCGAGTTGGGAATCAAAAGTTATGGCGTTTTTACTGAAGTGTCGCAGAAGCTGAAGTACTGGAATCCCACCGCACCCAGCGGTGGGCACTGCCGCACCCGCGGCGAGGTCGTCAGAGAACTGGAGTTTCTGTTAAATGGCCGCACCCGACGGTTGAGCCACCGCACCCGCGGTGGAGACGCGCTGAAAGTCTTTTACGAGTTTTCTTATTCCCGTTTTATTTTATTTCCGAAACTTTATTTCCAAGTTTGTTATTTTTCTTTTCTTTATTTCTGAATTATTACTTTAGTATTTAAGTTAGGTTTAAGACTCTTTTAGAGGATCATCTACTTCTCTAACCCTAGTTGCCACTTTTCATATTTCTCCTCTCACAAACCCTAATGGAGAACTAAACCTCCATTGTTGCACTTGACAGTTTGAAGCCAGCAATTGATTGGTTGTGAGTTTTCTACTCTTGTTCGTTTTCCTATCTAGTTGGATTAATTCTCTTGTGCTTAAATGTTTATTGGTTTATGTTGATTTATCTAGAGTAGCTACCTAGGTTTATTGATATCTTCCTAATTGCTAGGACTTGTGATTCCGGGTTCGGGTTGCATATCTAGTAGCGAACACGATTGTGCGTATAGGGGATCCGAGCGCATAATTGTGAGAGAGAGTTAATTGCATGCTTATAGTAACGGGTTGTTTCTATTGCATGTGTCTTGTTAATCCTTGGTTGAATGCTATTGCTTTATTGAGTTCTGAAGGTTTTCGGATTTGATTTAGTAATAAGTACTATTAGGGCTGGTAGAACTAATAGTTATCTAAGATCGGGATAAGAACAACTATAGGAAAGTTGAGAACTTGAGATTGATAGAATTCCGTGATCGACCTATCTATTGTTGTGTGGATCTCTGTTGAGTGTTGATGCGAACAACCCCTGGGCGATGTCGCGATGTAGGATCTTGACTCCTCAAGCTAGGTTGAATCTTCTCCTCCGTAGCCAAAGTGATGGCTTTCCTAGGGTTAAAGAGATAACCCTTTCTAACGCGTCAAAGAGATGACGAAGAGGTCAAAGAGATGACCTTGAGTACCGAAGAGACGGTGAATGATTTGCTCGAAGCGATGAGCTACGGGATAGGTTGATCCGGAGATCGAAGGGTTGACGTTAGGATTCAAGGAAGGAGCGTACTCAACTTCTAAGGAGCGAACTCAACTTGTAAACTAAAATTCAACGTAAAGAATACAAACTAGGGTTTCAAGTGTTTAAATAGGTTAAATAAAATAACATAAAATAATATTAAAATTGTTCAGCAAACGAAGAGACGACGAAGCGAAAACGCTGACGTGGGCCGCGACTCGGTCCAGAACTCGGCCGAGTTCTGGGCCGAGTTGTCGTCTGTAAATGCACTCGAGCAGAGACGGAAAAATCACCGACAACTCGGTCCAGAACTCGGTCGAGTTCTGGGCCGAGTTCTTCACTGTAGCAGCAACTCGGTTGGGCATGGCAATTCCGTCGACAACTCGGTCCAGAACTCGGTCGAGTTCTGGGCCGAGTTCTTCACTGTTGCAAGGACTCGTCCGGGGTTGATAACTCGGCCCAGAACTCGGCCGAGTTCTGGGTCGAGTTCTTGGCACAGTTTGCAGTAAAACTCAGTTTTGACCATCTTCTTGTTTGAATCTTGATTCGACGTAAACTATGAAGTTGTAGATCTTTGAATCAGCCTTCCAACGCATCTTGAATCATCATGAGATCAATTTTCTAGCCATAGTTATGGCCGTTTTACCGAAGACTGTCCAGAACCAAATCGACAGTTCAATTCCAAACTTGCACAAGACTTCACCCTTTGCTTGAGCCTTTTCCTTGGAGGTCTTTGATTAAGTCTCACATGCATGTTGCTATCAATCTCCCCTTCTTGGCTGCGAAGCGTCCCCGCTTCGTCCTCGTCGTCAGAAGCAGGAGGCGTATAAGGAGAAAGATCAGCGACGTTGAACGTAGAATGTGCACCATAGGCATCGAGTATAGGGGTCAATCCCTCGGGTAGCACATCCCCAAAGTCCTGCAAAAGAGAAGTCACGGTAGGGGGTAAATCAACATAATCTGTAACAGTTAAAAGACACGCGAAAGGAAAAGGTAAAAAGCAAGGAAGACGTCCCTGAATTATTGGAGAGACATCCCGGGACCGAGCTAAGAGAAGTCGGTTCTCGCATGAGCCTTGGATGCCAGCCTTGGGTGCTGATTTTTGGGGGGTGTCACGGCCGGCCTTCTCCTTGGCTTGTTCAAGGGCCTTGACGCGGTTCCTTTCGACGTGATCCTGCATAATCTCCTGAGGGCTCATAGGAAGCAATGTCACCTTCCTCCCATTGTGCATGAAGACGTAGTTGTTGAGAAAACCATCATGAAGGGCACACTTGTCGAATTGCCAAGGACGCCCTAAGAGAAGATGGGTGGCATCCATGGGAACGACGTCACAAAGCACAGAATCCTTGTAATGGCCAATGCTGAAATTGATAGTGCACTGACGCTTAACAACATTGGAGTCATCACCCTCGGAGATCCATTGTAGGCTATAAGGCTGGGGATGTGGAGTTGTGTCGAACTTGAAGTGCGTGATCACCTTCTCATTGATGATATTGCAACAACTTCCACCATCTATAATGACACTCAAAGAAGCACCCTGGACCGCACATTTAGTATGAAATAAATTTTCACGTTGGTCAAGTAAGGTACCTTCTTTGGCGGTAAGAACACGGCGAGTGACCAGGCTAAGGGGCACGTTGCCTTGAGCGTCCATAGGGCTGCAAATATACCCATCCAACTTCTCCGCTTCATCGTCCTGGTCGTACGAGTCAAACACTGGGGGGCTGTCCGGGGTGTCATCGTCAAAGGACTCGTATCCGGTGAGGGCTGAGAAGAGGACTCGCTTGTTGTTGGGGCAGTCCCGTTGTACGTGGCCATGCCCTTGGCACTTATAACAGACCTTGTCACGCGTCCGTTCATCTGAGGGCGGTGCACGCCGCTGCGGTGGCTCGTTGACGCGCGCCGAGGTGTTGCTCGGCCGAGTGACCGGCGCCGGTGGTGCAATCGCGGGGGCGGACTGCGAAGAGGGGCGCATATTAGAGGGAAAGGAACCAGACGAGTTAGAGGGGGCATACCTGGAATTAGTGCGGGACCAAGATGCTCGCTTAGCCGCTTGAGCCTGTGTCCATATCTCTTGTGCCGTATGAGCGCACTTTTGGAGATCCGGAATATTAAGCACCCTGAGTTGGTTGCGAATGGGCTCATGCAGGCCACGAAGGAACATACTCCGAAAGTCCTCGTCAGTGTGATGGATACCGGCCTTATGGGACAACTCTTCAAGTTCAGCATAGAAGTCAATGGGGGAGCGATTACCTTGAGAAGCGAGTTGTATCTTAAGGCGCATTTCAGAAGTAAAGTCCTCGGGGACATACTTCTTCCGCATGATCCGCATAAGCTGGCGCCAAGAAGTGATTGGAGGCTCGCGGTAATGCACACGGTTAGCGCAGAAGCGATGCCACCAGGCCTTGGCGGCGCCGTCGAAGTGTAGAGCGGCGGTAGCAACCCGTTCCTCATCCGGGTATTGGTAGTGGTTCAAAACATACTCCATAGACTGCTGCCAATCAAGAAATTTAAGAGGATCAAATTCACCCGAAAAGGTAGGGAGTTTTACCTTAATGTCAGGGCGCCGTGGGCCTTGCCGACCGGGACTCGGGCGATGCCGGTCTCGCGAGTGGCGGCGGTAGCCGCGTCGCGTAGGGCGCAACTCCTCGTGGCGTTCCATCTCATATGCCTCGTGATCATCAAGGCTGTCCCGGGAGTGGTCTGAGCGACGATCATCAGCATCATCATCACGCTCGGACTCGGAATCGTCATACCGGTCGTGTTGCCGACCTCGGGCCCGTCGGTTCTTGGTGTTGACATACGGGAGGGGATCCTTGGAAACTCGAACACTACGACGTGAGCGATCCGACGTGTAATCGTCCTCCCCCTGAGCAAAGGTGGGGTTGTACCGGACGCGGGAGTCGCCACGCTTGGTGGGGTATCCTGCAATTTGCGAACGAAGGCGATCCTGCGGAGTAGACAAAACACCCTTCCCCTTGCGGTCTCGTGGCTGGCTTGTGGAGGCCATAGGATTGAGCAAGGGATCAGCGGTGGGCAGCGTCAAGGTGTTCAAGGCCCGACGAAGGTGAGCGATTTCAGCAGCTTGCTCAGCAGTGGAAGCGTTCAAGTTGTCAATCTCAGCGTGAAGGGAGTCGATGTGCTCAGACGTGGAGTCCACGACGATGGGTCCAGGGCTGCGGTTGCCCGTAGAACGAGAAGTGCGTGTGGTCGGTACGTCCATAGAACCTATACGCAGCATACACCACAAGAAGTAAGTTGCACCAAGCAAAAGAAACAAGTCCAAGCCAAGTCCTTGTCTCAAAAGTGACCCAAGAAATTTTCCGCTGGGCGTACTAATTTGGGTTGCTCGTGAGGAGGGAGAGGCTTGAACGTAAGGCAACAAGGCAAGAATTAGCAATTCAAGTCCCAAACAACACACAAAATTTCCAAGTGCAAGCAAATCAAATAAGTGTCTCAGAATTAATCACAAGAGAGTTGAAATTTTTTATTTGCCCTTTTTAATGAGAGTTGCATAGAGACATGAAAGATGAGAAGATGGAGGATGACCGTATGGTGCGTTCTCTGCCCTTGTTTTTTTTTTTTTTTGATTTTATGGGCTTCCGTCTTCCCAAACCTTTTTCTTGTTTGATGGAAGGTGAGAATAGTATGTTTATTTTTGTTTATACGGTCAAACCTTGATGTGTTTGTTTTGTGTTGCTATGATTTTGAAGCAAGCAAGAAAAGAACCACACAAGCAAGTGCAGGAAAAGAAAGAAGAGACAAGCAACTATAAGGGATGAAAATCAAACAACTAATCGAACAATTAATCCAAAGATGAAGCAAAACTTGATTAACAAGTAACAAGGAAATCAAATATGCAAATATGGAAACAAGAATTGCTAGAGGGTAGGTTGTAGGATTGGGGAACAAGTAACCAAAACCGAAGGGAATTAGGGTTCAGTTGAGAGGGTGAGAGATGGCGGCGGACGGTGGTGGTGGTGATCGGTGGTGGTGGCAAACGGTGGTGGTGGGGTACGGTGGTGGTGATTCCGGTGATTGGGGAGAAAAAAAAAATTTCTAGGGTTTGTAAGCGGAAAATTGCAAGGAATCACAATTAGAGAGAGGAAAAAAAACTTAGCTTGGAAAAGGCTCTGATGCCAGTTGATGCGAACAACCCCTGGGCGATGTCGCGATGTAGGATCTTGACTCCTCAAGCTAGGTTGAATCTTCTCCTCCGTAGCCAAAGTGATGGCTTTCCTAGGGTTAAAGAGATAACCCTTTCTAACGCGTCAAAGAGATGACGAAGAGGTCAAAGAGATGACCTTGAGTACCGAAGAGACGGTGAATGATTTGCTCGAAGCGACGAGCTACGGGATAGGTTGATCCGGAGATCGAAGGGTTGACGTTAGGATTCAAGGAAGGAGCGTACTCAACTTCTAAGGAGCGAACTCAACTTGTAAACTAAAATCCAACGTAAAGAATACAAACTAGGGTTTCAAGTGTTTAAATAGGTTAAATAAAATAACATAAAATAATATTAAAATTGTTCAGCAAACGAAGAGACGACGAAGCGAAAACGCTGACGTGGGCCGCGACTCGGTCCAGAACTCGGCCGAGTTCTGGGCCGAGTTGTCGTCTGTAAATGCACTCGAGCAGAGACGGAAAAATCACCGACAACTCGGTCCAGAACTCGGTCGAGTTCTGGGCCGAGTTCTTCACTGTAGCAGCAACTCGGTTGGGCACGGCAATTCCGTCGACAACTCGGTCCAGAACTCGGTCGAGTTCTGGGCCGAGTTCTTCACTGTTGCAAGGACTCGGCCGGGGTTGATAACTCGGCCCAGAACTCGGCCGAGTTCTGGGTCGAGTTCTTGGCACAGTTTGCAGTAAAACTCAGTTTTGACCATCTTCTTGTTTGAATCTTGATTCGACGTAAACTATGAAGTTGTAGATCTTTGAATCAGCCTTCCAACGCATCTTGAATCATCACGAGATCAATTTTCTAGCCATAGTTATGGCCGTTTTACCGAAGACTGTCCAGAACCAAATCGACAGTTCAATTCCGAACTTGCACAAGACTTCACCCTTTGCTTGAGCATTTTCCTTGGAGGTCTTTGATTAAGTCTCACATGCATGTTGCTATCAAGTGTGGCGCTTTTTCCCATCATATTTACAACCTTTTCCTGCGAACTTATTTACTTGTTTCCTTATTGCGTGTTACGAGAAACACAAACAAACCCCCCCTAGTTCGTAGTTGGTGATAACAAATTGCATAAGTTGATAACCTGACTCTCTGTGGGATCGACCCTGACTTGCTTGCTATACTACTTAGTAGGTATTTTGGGATTTATTTGATAGGCATCACGACTTTAGCCCTACCACTTTCCCTTGTTGAAGTGCTTTTTGATGTGCTTTGTGACAAGAGCGGTCATCTCATCTTCCTCTTCTTCAAGATCAGAATTTTCTTCCTCTATTTCCAATCTTGAGAAGGCTTTTGCAATCTTTAGTGCGATTCCTTTCTCAATTTTCTTTTCAGAACTGATCTCAAGAGCATCCTTTTCTTCAATCATAAGTTTCCTTATAATCCGCGTTAGGGGAATACTTTGAATTCCAGGGGTAGTCGACATGATTCCCTTGATGAGAGTGAATTTTGAGTTGAGTCCTTTGATGATGACCAAAGATTTGGACCATTCCTCCAATGTAACACCAACAACAGTGAGTTTACCAACAAGTCTTGTAAAGCGAGAGTAATATTGCGAGATGTTTTCTGTTTCAAGCATTTTGAATGCATGAAACTCTCCTTCTAGAGCAAACTTTCTGCTCTTTTTGAGATCATCGCTTCCTTCATGCATTTCCTTGAGAGTCTTCCAAATTCCCTTAGCAGTTGAGATTCCTATCACTTTGTCCATGTTTTCTCTCGACAACCCATTGAGAATGAGTTGATGAGCCTTAACATTCTTCTCCATGATAGTGTAGTGCTTAGGCTTCTCGTCTTTTTCAGCCATTTCCTTATCAACAACGTCATCACCATTTTCAATCACACGCCAGCATTGGTAATCATTGGTTTTGATATGACTTTCCATGCATTTTTCCCACCATTCTTCTTCTCCTTTCTTCAGAATGTGAGGCTTGTTGGTTGAAATTCCCAGAGTGATTTCATTTGAGCTAGACATCTTGAAATCTACAAAATAACACAAATCTAGAGCGCCTACTCTGATACCAATTGTAGGATCGTAGATGTTAGTAATCAAAGGGAACTGAGCTTTAGGGAAGTTCAGTTCCTTAGCAGCGGAAATAAGTAACTAACAGATTCAAGACAAGTTCATTTTAAGTGGGAACCTTTGATAACCAACTAGTTATCCAGGATACAACCCATTACCTTTCTCTCGAAAGGATTTCAAAGTCTACTTCTTTATTAAAGCTTCGATTACAACCAACTAGAATAGAACATACAGATTAAAGACTTAAGACACACTTAAGACTCTCTATCTAGTTCGACCTAATCAAGCAGCACAAAAGCAAGAGACTTACAACAATTCTTCTCACAAGAACTAGCACTGATTTCTCTTCACCTTTAAGCTCTGTGTGAATGCGTGAGAAAAAATGAGATGTTTTTATTATCTGATTTATGCAATCATCCTTGTAGAATAATATCTACACTTGGCTGATTTGCAAAAATAAAAATAACCAAAACAAATCAGAAAATATAAGATTTGGTAACAAATCTTATCCTAACCGATTTTACATCTTTTGTTTCCATAACAAATATTCAATTACGCTCCTAATTACACGGAACAAATCAATCTAAAAGCTTATGTCTCAAGCTAGTAGATTTTCCCTAGCAAGCTCTGACACAACCGCCGCTATAGATAACTCCTTCAGTAACTCGGCTTCGTTGCTTCTGAATTTCCATGCCAGTTCCCAAGACTAGCTCTTTGGTCTTTGTGCTTCATTTCCTGAACCTGAGTTCCATGTTTAACTAAACATGTGGAAATATTAGTAGCAAAGTGTTTGTCATCGTCAAAAGTAGGAAAACTAAGGAATGGAACTTTCAACGGAACCAAAGTTCCTGAAAGTTCACTTCCCAACACCTTGGGCCTTACACTCCGGACTTTCGGATGATTCCGAGTCGGGTGGCTTCTAGTATCGGCTTGATGACGGACTAGTCTATTCGGGTGTAATCCTTTTTTACATCCATGGATTCATTGACAATTTTATTTTAGATAATATTGAGGTTATAAGATTTGAAACTTGAAACATCTTGTGAGAAACCGGGATATTTTTCTCTTCTATCCCATCTTCCAAAATAAGAACTGAGTTTTGTTTGTTTAATGGATAATTTCAAAATTTTAACTTTTTTTGAGTCTTGACCAATGTAACATGATAAGAGAAGTCATATATACTTTATATTTAAACGTTATACTTGTAAGATATTTTTCATGGTAATGTTTTTCTAATATCAATGATAAAATAAAACATGCTACGTACTAAGGTATCAAATGATGCAATTTGTGAAGAAGGGTAAGTAAGAAATCAAAATTTATATTAAAAAGATTAGGTCAACCTAATAATGATTAGTAAGTAATCATATTGATCACTTAAACACTGATTCTGAAAAAGTTTGGCAGTCGAGGTAAGATGGCTAAGATCTGAAAGTATGTTTGCCACCTGGTCCATATCTCTAAACGAATGTCAAATCTACACATGCATGAACGTCCGCAAGTCGCAAAGAATGTCAACAACAATCATCTCAATCTTCCTAGGACAACTCCAACTTTCATTAACCGCATAGATAAGACACAAATTATCACTCTTAATTACAATAGGTTTAAAGTCTAAGCTTTTTGCAGCTAGGATACTTTTCCTCATAGCAAGAGCTTCAATAACGAGTATATTTTATTATGAACATTTTTGTGCAGCTAGGTGGATTGGTTTTGCTTGGTGGTTTCTAATAATAAAACCAATAAATGAGTAGCCATTTTGAAGTTTGGATCCAACAAAGTTGATTTGTGGTTTTTGGGTTTCCTTGTTGGATATGGGTCATCATCACAATCTAGATTTTTAGTCTTTTCTCATTTTATTATTTGTTGTCTTGTGTAGAGGGACATGAGCGGACGCAGGATTTTAGCCTAATGGGGTCATGAAGAGCAAAAGCATATCGTCTGCTTATACAAAACCTCAATTTCAAAGTATACCGTCTACCTCACACAAGCAACCCTAATTTCAAACATCAAACTTGTAAGATCGAAGATGTGTTAGAATCGAAGGGAACTGAGCCTTAGAGAGGTTCAGTTCCTTACACAACGGAATAATAACAAGTTAACAAGACAAATACATAGACGAGTTCGTTATAGTGGGAACCTTTGATAACCAACTAGTTATCGAAGAGAAAACCCACTATATTTCCCTTGGAAAGGATTTTGAATAGGTCTACTTGTAATTATAATGATTCGATTACAATATGAACAATTAAGACACCATACAACAATGTTCCCAAGCACTCTTAAGAACACCGTCCTAATAAACAAAATTAAACAATCAATAATCTCAAAATAGACTTACTCAATCATGTGATCTTCAATAAACATTCTAATGAAGAACACTTCCTTTCATTCTTCTCTTGATGCTCTTTCAACTCGTCAAAATGCATAAATATTAGTTGAGAACGACTTTGTTATTTAAATCAACGAAAGAGTCTTGTAGAAGCTTGTTGCTAGATCTCAACAGTTGATTGTTAATATAAGTAACAAATTCATTTAACTCAAATAAACATAATGTTTGTTATCTAAAATAATAACAAATATAATCTTTAAAGAATCTTCGCAACAACTTTTATAACAAATATGAACCTAATCTTCATTGTTGTCGTGTTAAGCACACTTCAAGGGCACGAACTTGATTCTGGTTCTTTTCGGCTACATTATGTTGCCATCGCTCATTGGTTCCTGACTTCAATTCCTTCACCACTTCCATGGTATACATCCCTTGTTTTATCAAGCTAATGATACTACAATGTAAAGTTCAAAGAAATATTAGAAGTAAATGTGTTTGTCATCGTCAAAATAGAAGAAATGTAGGAAATGAACTTTCAAGGGAATTGAGTTCTGGAAAGTCAACTTTCAAGGGAACCTAGTGCCAGAAAGTCAACTTTCAAAGAAACTAAGTTTCATAAAGTCATTTTCCAACAATTTCCCCTTTTTTGATGATGACAAACCCCCACAACATGTGTAATCAATATTAAACATAATATATGTTATGAACAACCCATTACATACTTTATGCATATGAGGAAATCAAAAAGTAATATAGTTCCCCCTTAGCAAAAGCATAAAGTTCCAAAATTCCCCCTTAGTCATATATCCTTGGTAAGTTTTCCAGTCATCCTATTGGTCTTAGTCTCTAAATAACTTTTCACCCTTTTGGCATCATCGAAAAGTCGAAAACAATATGCACAAGGAACTAATCAAGGGACATACAATAAGTGAAACAAGTAATTACAAGATATGATCAAAAGAAACATGAAACCAGATGTACATGCATAATTACTAGAGATAAGCATGAATTATACCAACAAGACTAAGAAACAAGACATGCAATTGGAAAAGGGAAATAACTACAAGTTGTTGGAACCATGACGTTCCCTCTGGTTTTAGTGATGATAAACACCATTAGATTTTATGGTTTATATTGTTTCTTTGAGTTTCAGGTTTGATGAAAGAATTATGGAACAATGAAAACCATGTGAAGAAGAGAAACAGATGAGTGAAAGGAACTTTGTGACAACAAAGGAATAGTGACGCTGAACATGTTCAAAATGTGAAACATGTACTGTGAAGAAAAATATACAAGGGAACAACTAAATAAGGAACAATGTTGTGACGCAAAGATTGCTTAGTTGAAACCATGGAAGGATGTTGATTATGGAAACAAGATTTGAAGATTTCCTTGAAGGAAGAAGACGTATTTAGCATGTCTTAGGATATTTTATATATGGAAACAATGAGTTGTCAAGCTGATTTGTTTAGTTTAGGTAGATATCTTTCACTGCTACCTTATATAGCGATTTCCTAGCTATTTGGTTATTTGGTAAGAGATCTTTCCTAACACTATATATAGATGAGTATACCTTAGGGTAAGGTATCTTAGCACACACAACCGAAGTCTACAAAGAGCTTACTGCAAGTTGAGATCGAGATCCAAAGGTAAGGTACGAGTTTAGTACTTGCTTAGGGTTTCTTGTGTTCTTGTTTGTTGGTTAAGGTGATTGCACTTAGAGTCTAAAAGCCTAGGATCTGTGTGAGATAGGTGGAGAGAAGACTTGTGAGATTGTACAACTTATCAATAATACAAGTATACGTTTGAAATCCTCTTAGGATAACACCTAGAGGTAGAGGTTTTTCTTAAGCCAACTACTTGGTTGGTTGAGTTTTCTCTATAATGGAATTGTCGTGTTGTTACTGTAGGATCGTGATTGTTAGATAATAACTTAAGGAACTCATAATATCGATTCTAAGTTCCCTTCGCAGCGGAAATAAACAATCAAACAAATGACAAGTTCCTTATAGTGGAAACCTTTGATTGCCAACTAGCAATCCAGGATAAAAACCACTACCTTTCTTTCGAAAGGATTTCAAGCTCTACTTCTTGATTTCTTATCTCTTTTGGTTACAGCTTATCCTAGGAAAAAACACACAGTTTTTTTTGCCTTACACACAGTTAGGAAATCCTAGATAACTTAACACAATCAATAATCAATCCAAGAAACAGACCTTCGCACCTAGGAACTATCACTTACAGTCACAAGAACTTAGCACTCAGCTCTTCTATTCCTTGATTGGTTCCTCTTGATCTCGGTTTGCTTTGATGATCTTGTTTGAAGGTTCACACTGGATATTTGCTAATGTGTGTGAGTCGTATTTCAGTGCTTGAAGATAACCCTTGAGTTAGTCTTCCTTTTATAGAGGATTCTTCGTAGCTTCTTCTTCTCTTGGTTCCACAGATTGAGCTTGCCCTAGGATGAGTGGTTCTCCTTGGTCCACGTTGTTCTTGGCATGTGCAAACAACCTAGGCAGCTCAAAATCCTTCTAGGTTAGTCAACTACTTCAGCCAAGTCTTTCTCCAGCTTCCTTCTTCCGAGGTTCAATAATCTGGGCACTTGGGAACTGTCCTCTGGATAGTGACATCTCTATGAGCTGTCGCTTTCAGTGACTTTGTCCGAGGTTCATTGTTCTAGGCATCTTGGAGTCTTGCTCTTGGATGGTAGCAGGCTTTTGGAAGCTTCTCTCAAGTCGCTTTCACCTCCTTTTGTCCGAGGTTTAGTGTTCCCACATGTTGCATTTCTGGGCACACCTGGGTTCCTTTGGCTTGCCTGCTTGGTTTCTTTATCTTGTTTGGCTTCCATAGTTTCAGTAACTGTCATGTGGTTCCTCTAAACACATCTTTGAGATAAAACATTAGTATCAAAGTATTTGTCATCTTCAAAAGTAGAGAAATTGAGGAAATGAACTCTCATAGGAACTGAGATTTCTGAGTTCCGTTTCCTAACAATTTCCCCCTTTTTGATGATGACAAATATAAGGAACCTGGCAACATAATAAGGACATGAAATGCATGAGAACAGTTGAGCTAAGAGATTTACAACTTTATAAACTAATGAGAGAACATTCAATAGTTGCAAATTCCCCCTAAGCAAATGAACTAAGTTATTCGAGTTCTCCCTCAGAAAGAGAACGGGTTCAGATTTCCTATAAGTCATGTAGTTCCAAGAGTTCAAGGTCCCTATCCATTCTTCCCCCTTTTGACATCATCGAAAAGATCAAGTTACTTATCAAGTATAGGATATCAATGTGAAATAAACAATTTGCGTTAAACCCATGACAGTGACCATAATAGAAACTTAAGGCAAAGACAAATGATGCATTAGAAACATTACCATAAGAGTTCATTAATCATTAAGGTCAAGAACATTGCCCAGAGATGCATAGTGGAAAGAGAAACAAAAGAGCACAACCAACTTGACATTAGACAATATAAGGATAGAAGAGGGGAGTAGGACCATAGGGAACTACTAGCACACTGTGATGTTATAGCACTGGGAACTAGGAGAGACGTTCATATGGCAGCGTAGTGGCCTCCTCTTCAGTTTCCTTCTTTTCTGCAGTTCCTTCATCTTGGCCTATTGTTATCTTATCAGCCTAATTACTTCCAATTGAGCAAGGTTAAGATTGAAGTTTTTCTTGTCCATTTGAGGAGCTTTGTGTTTTGAGAGAGACGGGTGAACATGAGATTTGAGAGAAGGCGTGAGAGAACAAAGTGTTCGGCTCAATCAAACAGGAAACCTTAAATAACCCTTGAGCAATTTTGGAGCCGTTGAGAATCAAGCCGTTGGAGATATTTCTGGGAACTCTGAAGAGTTGAAACGGCTAATTTTCTTGAAGCTTTTGCGCCTTTGCAACGGTCACAAATTCAAAGATTAGATGCTCAAAATGGCAATTGTTCAAGGCTGAGAAGACGTCTCTGACGCTGTGAGATTTGCCATAAATACTGTCTTGGGAGGAGGAATTCTCTTACTAGCCGTTTAAGGGGTAGCCCATCCTAGTTCCTTTCTGGCGATATTTTCAGTGTGCTAGAGGGATATATGGGAACCTTTGATGTGGGTTTTAAAACATAGGACCAGAAAGTATGTTCCCATTAAAGAAATCGGGGAAGGCCATTTATCGCATTACACACTAGTTCCCAGAGAGGGTTAAGAAGAGGATCATAGGGAAATAGATTGTGTAATGAGGCAAGGGAGGGTCATAGTACACAATCATCATTTTGGCTTATATTGTTGGGTTAGAAAGATGATCAGATTGTGACTTTTGGGCCAACAAAGAAACTTGGACAATGATTGAATTTTAATAAGAGATGAACAACCAAGGAGAAGAACTAGAAAAAATTGTCAAAGCCTTTTGAGAAACCATTATGAATATGAGGGTCTAACACAAGAGAAATGACACAAAGATTCCAAAACAAAGACAAGTAAAGAGTTCTGAACTAGTCAATCAAGGGAACTGAAAAGAAACTTTAAACTAAAGGAACTGCTAGTTTATAGGAATCATTCCCAATTCTAATCTAAGGTTCTCGAAGGGAACTCTATTCAAGGCTTTGGTGAATATATCTGCAATTTGATCTTCAGTTCTACAAAATTCCATAATGATGTTTCCTTTCTCAACATGATCTCTAAGAAAATGATGTCTTATGTCTATATGCTTGGTCCTAGTATGATGCACAGGATTCTTAGAAATGTTTATAGCATTGGTGTTATCACAAAGAATAGTGAGAGGACCATAAGACATACCAAAATCTGCAAGTTGTTGCTTTAGCCAGAGGAGTTGGGAACAGCAGGAGGCAGCTGCGATGTACTCAGATTCTGTGGTGGAGATGGAGACTGAGATTTGTTTCTTTGAGCCCCATGACACAAGGCAAGGGCCTAGGAACTGTGCCATTCCAGAAGTACTCTTCCTATCCACCAAGTATCCAGCATAGTCAGCATCAGTGAAACCTATTAGCTCAAAGGGACACTCTTTGGGGTACCAAATGCAGAGCGAGTCAGTTCCCTTGAGATATCGGAATATCCTTTTCACAGCAGCTAGGTGTGTTTCCCTTGGACATGATTGAAACCTAGCAAATAACAAACACAATGTCTGGACGACTAGCTGTTAGATACATGAGAGAACATATCATACCTCTATAGAGCTTTTCTTCCACAAGAGGACTTGAGTGATCTTTGTCCAAATGACCAATGGTGGAGATGGGAGTGGAGAGAGGCTTGCATGAATCCATTTTGAACTTTTTCAGTAGTTCCTTGACATACTTCTGTTGGTGAATTTGTATACCATCTTCCTTTTGAGTGATTTGTAATCCGAGGAAGAAGGTGAGTTCCCCAATTAGGCTCATTTCAAACACACTGCTCATCAAGTCTTTGAACTTGTCTTCTTATTCTAGGATGAAGAGGGTTTTGTCAATAACTCCACGCCTGTATCCATTTGAGAGTAGGAACTGGGCAAGACAATCATACCAAGCTCTGGGAGCTTGCTTGAGGCCATACAATGCTTTGTCCAGAAAATAGACATGGTCTGGATGATCGTCGTCTTTAAAACCGGGTGGTTGCTTGACATAGACTTCCTCTTGAAGAATTCCATTGAGGAAGGCGGTCTTTACATCCATTTGGAACAGTTTGAACCCTTTGTGTGAGGCAAAAACAATCAACAATCGTATTGCTTCAATCCATGCCACTGGAGCATAGGTTTCATCATAGTCGATGCCTTCTTGTTGATTGTATCCTTGAGCAACAAGTCTTGCTTTGTTCCTTATCACAGCTTCTGAATCATCTAGCTTGTTTCTGAAAACCCATCTAGTTCCTATGATATGCTTATCCTTGGGGCGGGGAACTAGATGCCATACTTTATTCCTTTCAAACTGATGAAGTTCTTCTTGCATGGCTTGGATCCAGTCTATATCCTTCAGTGCTTCACCTATGTTCTTTGGTTCTATAACAGATAAGAAAGCATTGAAGGCAAATAAGGTTAGATGTTCGAACCTGACTAGAGGCTTGATGGTTCTTCTTTCTCTGTTGGGAGCTAGAGCATTTGATGTGGAGACATTTTGAGTTGAGCATTTAGCTTCAGCTTCTTGGTTGGGATCACCTTCTCCATTGAAGATCATGTGAGAGGATGAATCGTTGATGTCTCCACAGATGTTGTCTTCAAGTTCATGATTCCCAGAAATGGATTGTTGTTGATTATCCATGGGAACTGGTGGAAGAGCTAGTGGGGGATTCTGTGCAGCAGGAAAGGAACTGGGTGGAGTGACATCTTCATCTGGATCTTCTTGAGATGACTTGGGAAACGGGTCTTCAAAGGGAGTGGTAGTGTTCTGCACAATTCTACCAAGTGATTTTTTATTAAAGATAACATGAACACTTTCTTCTACCTTTTTGGTCCTTTTGTTGAAGACTTTGTATGCCTTGCTCTCGGAGGCATATCCAATGAAGATCCCTTTATCACTCCTTGGATCGAACTTGTCAAGATTGTCCTTCCCATTGTTGTGCACACAGCATTTGCATCCGAACACTCTCAAATGTGAAATGTTGGGAACTCTTCCTCTTAGGAGTTCATAGGGAGTCTTCTCTGTGATTGGCCGAAGCATGGCTCGATTGATGATGTAGCAAGCTGTGTTGATTGCCTCAGCCCAGAATGATTGAGAGAGTCCACTTGAGATGAGCATAGTTCGAGCCATGTCCTCTAAGGTTCTATTCTTCCTTTCCATGAACCTGAGTTCCCTGCTCAACTACACATGTGGAATTATTAGTAGCAAAGTGTTTGTCATCGTCAAAACTAGGAAAACTGAGGAAGGGAACCAGGTAGGGAACTAGAGTTCCCAAAAGTCCACTTCCTAACAATTTCTCCCTTTTTGATAATGACAAACATGTAGAACATGGCATATCTAAAATAGGCATGAATGATATATGAGGAAAAGTAGAACATAACTAGATGTAGAATAATCATTAGTGAATTGCATATTCCCCCTTAACATCAAACCGGGTTCCTTAATCCCTCCTTACCACCGAGATGATTCCAACAATAGGACTTGGTAACTATAAGCAGTTGAGGTGACAAATTTCCTCATTTACCTCAGTTCCCCTTGAATCATTGACTTCTGATACTTGTAGTTCCATTGATATTATCATTGGGAACTAACGTCAACACCATGTGATCCTCCATAATTTTCATTAGCGTTTGGAGTTCCCTTCATTGTTTTCTGCTTCTTCATACAAATCTTTCTTTAACAAATGACATATTTCCCTTGTTATTCCTTTGAAGTGAGATGAGCTAGATCAAAACTTCAATTCTGCGTCCCAATCATCAATTTGCATCTTGTAGGGAACTAGGCATCTCACTTCAACCTACAATACAATTAAGACTTACGCACCCAGACACGCTTGGCTTTTCTGGGTTTATGGTAATGAGAGTTCCTTTGCACCTGCAAGTTAGTTGAGTAATACACATGACCACTAATCTCAACATCCAAGTTCCTTTTCCTATGACTTTCTTCAATTTGCCTTTTCTTATGAATACAATCATGAATATAATGATCATTTTTACCACAATGCCAGCAAACACGATTATACTTAACATGACCATATTTTCCTTTACCGGGACAAAAAGGTTTGTCATATTTCCTCTGTTGGAAGTCAATTCCCTTACCTCTAGTTCCCTGAGCTTGATTGACGTACATTTTATGAGCATTGTGTCCATCAAACCAGGTTTGTTTACCTTTAGGCTTCTTCTCAAGAACCTTTACCTTCTCTTCCAGCAACTGATTTTTATCACGAGAAGTTTGAAGAGCGAAATTGAGAGTTTCATTTTTCTCAACCAGTTCCCTTCTTAGCTTCTCATTTTCAGCAGAGCATGAATCCTCAGAATCTTCCTTTCCCGGATAACCAATACCATATCTTTGCTTAACAAACACAGTTTGATTGACATTTTTTTCATTGATAGAAGTAGTCAACACATCAAGCTTATCTATGATCTCAACAAGCAAATCATTTTCTGGAGTAAGGGAACTCTGACAATTCTTAGCATGCTTAAGTTCCTTTTCAAGAGCAGTACAATTATCACATGAAGCATAGGAAGCGTTAGACATGCTTGTAGAATCTTTAAGTTGTGATAGTTCATTTTCAAGAGCAGTACAATTATCACATGAAATATGGGAAACGCTAGACATGCTTGCAAAATCTTTAAGATGTGCTAGTTCATTTTCAAGAGCAGTACAATTATCACATGAAACATGGGAAACGCTAGACATGCTTGCAAAATCTTTAAGATGTGCTAGTTCATTTTGAAGAGCAGTACATGAATCACACTTTCTAGAGGAACTAGCAAGTAATTTTTCAGTTTCATCAAGTTTCTTGCTCCAAACAGAATTTTCAGTAGATAAGCATGAAATGTCTTCTTCACATTCATCTAGTCTTTCCTGAAGGGAACTGTTCTCTTTTCCAAGTTTCCTAATAATTTTAATCAATTACTTCTTATCACATTCAAGAAGAGATTTAGTAAAGTCAGAAGAGAATACCTCGGAGTCATTTGATTTCGTTGAGTCCTCCTTAACCATTAAACACCTTTCTCCTTTCTTCCGAACGTGAGGTTTGTTGATGGAAATTCCCAGCTCAAACTTGCTTGGTTGAGACATGATCTGCAAACTTTAAACAAAGATCTAGAGCTTTTCCTGCTCTGATACCAATTGTAGGATCGTGATTGTTAGATAATAACTTAAGGAACTCATAATATCGATTCTAAGTTCCCTTCGCAACGGAAATAAACAATCAAACAAATGACAAGTTCCTTGTAGTGGAAACCTTTGATTGCCAACTAGCAATCTAGGATAAAAACCACTACCTTTCTTTCGAAAGGATTTCAAGGTCTACTTCTTGATTTCTTATCTCTTTTGGTTACAACTTATCCTAGGAACAAACACACAGTTTCTTTGCCTTACACACAGTTAGGCAATCCTAGATAACTTAACACAATCAATAATCAATCCAAGAAACAGACCTTCGCACCTAGGAACTATCACTTATAGTCACAGGAACTTAGCACTCAGCTCTTCTATTCCTTGATTGGTTCCTCTTGATCTCGGTTTGCTTTGATGATCTTGTTTGAAGGTTCACACTGGATATTTGCTAATGTGTGTGAGTCGTATTTCAGTGCTTGAAGATAACCCTTGAGTTAGTCTTCCTTTTATAGAGGATTCTTTGCAGCTTCTTCTTCTCTTGGTTCCACAGATTGAGCTTGCCCTAGGATGAATGGTTCTCCTTGGTCCACGTTGTTCTTGGCATGTGCAAACAACCTAGGCAGCTCAGAATCCTTCTAGGTTAGTCAACTACTTCAGCCAAGTCGTTCTCCAGCTTCCTTCTTCCGAGGTTCAACAATCTGGGCACTTGGGAACTGTCATCTGGATAGTGACATCTCTATGAGCTGTCGCTTTCAGTGTGTTTGTCCGAGGTTCATTGTTCTAGGCATCTTGGAGTCTTGCTCTTGGATGGTGGCAGGCTTTTGGAAGCTTCTCTCAAGTCGCTTTCACCTCCTTTTGTCCGAGGTTTGGTGTTCCCAGATTTCTCGGGAAACGCAAAGTCACATGTTGCATTTCTGGGCACACCTGGGTTCCTTTGGCTTGCCTGCTTGGTTTCTTTATCTTATTTGGCTTCCATAATTTCAGTAACTGTCATGTGATTCCTCTAAACACATCTTTGAGATAAAACATTAGTATCAAAGTATTTGTCATCTTCAAAAGTAGAGAGACTGAGGAAAGGAACTCTCATAGGAATTGAGGTTCCTGAGTTCCGTTTCCTAACAGTTACCATCTTAATTTATATATTTCCACTGCCTAGGGAATAGTTTCACCATTTTCTGTCTAACACACATCAATTCAACAATTGGTATAAGAGCAGGTTCGCTCTAGATTGTGTGTTTACTTTTAAAATCCACAAGTAACAATGTCTTCAAGTCATGAAGTCGGGATTGGAAACAACAAGCCACCGTTCCTCAACGAAAGATAGTACTAACACTGGAAGGATCTCTTCACGTCCTGGATGAAGAGCAATGACTACAAATGCTGGAGAGTCATTGAATTTGGTGATGAGAAGGTCGAGGAATCCGTCATCAAAGGAACCAAACCTTGGAGTCAAGATGATTTCAAAATCATGGAGAAAAACTCCAATGCTTGCATGCTCATCAACAATGCCCTCTATGCTGAGGATGTTTCCAAGTTGCAATCTTGTGCAATAGCAAAGGACAAGTGGACCGCTTTGGAGAAAATGTACACGGGAAGTACAGACCTTCGAGAGATCTCTCGCTTTCAAGCCAAGAAGGACTTTAACAACTTTGCCATGATCGACAGTGAGACTGTTTCCTCATATCAATATAGATTTAAGGGAATCACCACTCGACTTACTACTCATGGGGTCAAGGATATCAAAGTTCTTCCTAAGGACAAAGTTCTCATCATTATTGATGGATTTCCTCCAAGGTATAAGATGATGTGTTTGGAAAGATTAAGAAGTATGATAAGGAAGACAAACATGTTAAACCTAAAGGCATAGCCTTGATGTTTGAAAAAGTTGTTGAAATGAATGAAAGCAACAAGGATGATAATCTGGATGGTGTTGATCCAGAAACAACTCTTCTCACCAAAGTTATGCGATCTCTCTATTGTAAAGGCAAAACCTTCAGGAATGATGGGAACAATGGTGAGAAACGTGATATCAAGGACGTTACATGCTACAACTGCAAAGACAAGGGTCACTATGCTAACAAGTGTCCTAATAGGGAGCAACTCAGACAACTCCAACGATGACAACTCTGGGAACGACACGAAGAAAGCTTTCGTTGTTGTCTGGGGTGATGATTGTGTCGACTTTAATGATGATGAGCCAGAGGCATGGGGTAACAACAAAATGTGCGCTATGACTCTGAAGTCATCAAGCGAAGAACAATAGGTAGATCTTGAAACCTTTTTCGAATCCCTTGTCATTTATGTTAAAAAGGATTTGATCTATCTTATTAAAAGCATGTATAACGAAAATCTTAAGACTCAAGAGGATTTGAATGTTGTTGAAGATAAATGTGCTGAATTGAATGAATCTTTATCTAGAACTGCTAGTTCCTCTACTGTTCCCTGTGATAAATGTGATGCTACTCACAGTGAACTTGAAAAACTTAGACATGAGAATGTTTCTCTATGCTTGGACCTAGTGTCAAAAAATACTAATACTATCTTGTCTCATGAACCCACTAAGACTGAGAGGGTGTTAGGAAATGGAACTCAGGAACCTCAGTTCCCATGAGAGTTCCTTTCCTCAGTTTCTCTACTTTTGAAGATGACAAACACTTTGATACTAATGTTTTATCTCAAAGATGTGTTTAAAGGAACCACAGGACAGTTACTGAAACCATGAAAGCCAAACAAGACAAAGAAACCAAACAAGCAAGAACCCTGAAGTACAACACGTGACTTTGCTTTTCCCGATAAAGCTGGGAACACTGAACCTCGGACAAAGGTTGGCGAAAGCGACATGACAAAAGCTTCTAAAGCCTGTCACCATCCAAAGGAAACTCTAAAGTTGTCTAGGTTGCTGAACCTCGGACAAAGGTTGGTGAAAGCAACATGTCACCATCCAAAGGGAACTCTGAAGTTGCCTAGGTTGCTGAACCTCGGACAAAAGGCGTTTGACAATGACATGTCAGATACTTCTGAAGCCTTTGACCAACCAATGTGTATTATGAGTTTGCCTAGGTTGTTGGTACATGAGTAAGTCAGCTTGAATTAAGGACTACCACACAACCTAGGTCAAGCTTGTTCTGTGGGAACCAAGAGAAGACTTAACCTAAATAATGCACTATATAAGGAAGATAAGCTCCGTTGTTATCTTCAAGCACTACAACAAGAATCACACTTCATAGCAAACATCAAAGTGTGAACTCTCAACAAGATCATCAACTCAAACCAAGATCAAGAAGAACCAGTCAAGGAACCTGAGAGCTGTGTGCTAGTTCCTGTGACTGTAAGTGTTAGTTCCTTAGTTCTTAGGACTGCTTCTTGGATTGATTATACTTTGTGTTAAGTTTATCTAGGATTGTCTAACTATGTGTAAGGCAAAGGAACTGTGTGTTTTGTTCCTAGAGTAACTTGTAACCGAAGTGATAAGAAATCAAGAAGTAGACCTTGAAATCCTTTCGAAAGAAAGGTAGTGGTTTTTATCCTAGATTGCTAGTTGGCAATCAAAGGTTTCCACTATAAGGAACTTTTTCATTTACATTTGATTGTTTATTTCCACTGCGAAGGGAACTGAAAATCAGTATTCTTAGTTCCCTTGTTTTTTAATCTAACAATCACGATCCTACAATTGGTATCAGGGCAGGAAAAGCTCTAGATCTTTGTTTAAGTTTGCAGATCTAAGATGTCTCAGTCAAACAAGTTTGAGCTCGGAATCTCCACCAATAAACCACATCTCCGAAAGAAGGGAGAGGAAACATGGTGGGCCAAGTGCATGGAAAGCCACATAAAAACCAATGACTACCAATGCTGGAGGATAGTCGAGAATGGAGATGGCTATGTCGATCTCAACCAAAAGGAAGAAGATTGGAAACCTGAGCATTATGTCATCATGGAAAAGAACGCCAAGGCTAGACAGTTCATTCTCAATGGACTGGATAGAGAAGATATGGACAAAGTCATAGGAATCAAGACGGCGAAAGAGATGTGGCAAGCACTCAAGGACATGCATGAAGGAAGTGAGGAACTAAAGCAAAGCCGGAAGTTTGCTTTAGAAGGAGAATACCACACATTCAAAATGATGGAAACTGAAACCATCTCTGAGTATTACTCTCGCTTCAATAGGCTCATTGGAAAGTTAACAACGGCTGAGGTCACCCTTGATGAAGTCTCCAAATCACTGGTGGTCATCAATGGACTTAACTCTAAGTTCACCCTCATCAAAGGAATCATGAAGAACACCCCAGGTATCCAATCTCTTCCCTTGACTCAAATCATAGGGAAATTGGAGGTTGAAGAAGGAGAACACACCAAAGTCAATGCTGGCAAGAAACTGGAGAAATGAATTGCCCTCAAAATCTCCAAAGCCTTCTCAAGGCTTGAGATGGAACAGGAGAACTCAGACCTAGAAGACGAGGAGGACGAACTTACAGGTCTCTTCACAAAGAACATTAAAAAATTCTTTGTGAAGGGAAAGTTCCAAAAAGGCAGTTCCTCTCACAATGGACCAAGGAGAGATCTCAAAGATATTTCTTGCTTTGAGTGCAAAGAAAAGGGACACTACGCTAAGAGTTGTCCCAACAAAGAAGATTCCAAAGAAGATGAAAGACCTCAAAGGAAAAAGGCTCTTGTGGCCTCATGGGGAGAAGACTCAGATGGGGAACTAGACCTAAGTGGATTCTCTGGAGGAAGATGCCTCATGGAAAAAGGAGACCTAAGCGACTCAGAAGACCTTGAGGTAACTTCTGATGACTTCTTAAAAACTCTAGTTGATTGTGACAAGAAACAACTTCTAAAGATCATAAAAAATCTAGGGAAGGAAACTAGTGCTCTTCAACAAAAACTTGATGATTGTGAAGATGAGATTGCTTATTTAACTGTTGAGAACTCTGTGTGGAGTAAGAAACTTGAAGAAACTGAGAAAGATCTTGCTGAAACCAAATCCAAACTCATGGAAGTTAGTAATATGCATGCTAGTTCCCTTAAAATTTGCCAATCTTGTAGTGAATCTAAGATAGAATCTGTTACAGTTCCTAGCATGATAACCTATCTGGAAATGTCTTGCTTCAATCTATAATTGATAGGTGTTAGGAAATGGAACTCAGGAACCTCAGTTCCCATAAGAGTTCCTTTCCTCAGTTTCTCTACTTTTGAAGATGACAAATACTTTGATACTAATATTTTATCTCAAAGATATATTTAAAGGAACCACAGGACAGTTGTTGAAACCATGGAAGCCAAACAAGATAAAGAAACCAAACAAGCAAGCCAAAGGAACCCAGAAGTGCCCATAAATGCAACACGTGACTTTGCTCTTCTCGATGAAGCTGGGAACACAGAACCTCGGACAAAAGATGGTGAAAGCCACTTGAGCAAAGCTTCTAAAAGTCTGCCACCATCCAAAGGAAAGCTCCAAGATGTCTAGAACGCTGAACCTCGGACAAAGGTTGCTGAAAGAGGATAGTTCCAAAGTAGTTGACCAACCAAGGTGACACAAGGCTGTCACCATCCAGAGGATAGTTCCAAAGTGTCTAGGTTGCTGAACCTCAGACAAAAGGAGTTGGACAACGACATGACAGACTTGTCTAAAGCAGTTGACCAACCAATGTGGATTCTGAGTTGCCTAGGTTGTTGGTACATGTCCAAGTCAGCGTGAATCAAGGATTACCACACAACCTAGGTCAAGCTTGCTCTGTGGGAACAAAGAGAAGATCCAACCTCGAGGATCCACTATATAAGGAAGATAAGCTCCGCTGTTATCTTCAAGCACTACAACAAGAATCACACTTCATAGCAAACATCATAGTGTGAGCTCTCAAACAGATCATCAACCAAAACCAAGATCAAGAGGAACTAGTCAAGAAATCTGAGAGCTGTGTGCTAGTTCATGTGACTGTAAGTGAGTTAGTTCCTTAGTGCTTAGGACTGCTTCTTGGATTAATTATACTTTCTGTTAAGTTTATATAGGATTGTCTAACTGTGTGTAAGACAAAGAAACTGTGTGTTTGTTCCTAGAGTAATCTGTAACCAAAGTGATAAGAAATCAAGAAGTAGACCTTGAAATCCTTTCGAAAGAAAGGTAGTGGTTTTTATCCTATATTGCTAGTTGGCAATCGAAGGTTTCCACTATAAGGAACTTGTTCATTTATATTTGATTGTTTATTTCCGCTGCGAAGGGAACTGTAATCTGTATTTTCAGTTCCCTTGTTCTTAATCTAACAATCACGATCCTACAATAGGTTAGATGATCTCACTGATTCTATAAAAGAAAAAATAGTAAATCAAACTGTCTTTGTGAAACAACGCCATGGAGTTGGATACATTAACAACAAGATCAATGATGATGCTGAAAATGAAAAGGTTAGACGTGAACTTGTTGAGATGAATGAGAACCTCAGTACTTCTCTTGCGACTTCTCGAGATATGAATCAGTTCCTATTAGAGAAGATCATGGTTCTTGAGAACAAGGCTGAGGTTGTCAAGCTTCTCGTAGAAAATACTAAAAGTCCAAAGAGGGACCCTAAGGCCTTTGAAAGGGAACCTAAGGGAAAGGAGAAAGTATCTCCTAAAGACAAGTGGTTCACTAACTCCTTTGCTCACAAAAGGTACGTAGACATGGCTCATGGTAAGGTTAGAAATAATGTTGATTTCAATAAAAGAAAAAATGAAAAACCTTTTAGGCTAGGAAAGAGAAAATATGGTCATGTTGTGTACAATCGTCTGTGTTTCTATTGTGGTAAGAATGGTCATTACAACACTGAGTGTCCTAAGAAAAGGAACTATGATAATGAGAAAAGTGCATACTACCATGAAAGGAACCAGTTCCCTTGTCATTCACAGACTCGCAATAATAAATCACATGCTAATCCCCCCAGTAAAGCCAAGCTTCACTGAGTTCAGAAATCTTAGTTTCCTTGTGTGCAGAAAGAAGAGAGGCAACCTCAACTATGGTATATTGACAGTGGTTGCTCGTGCCATTTGACCGGAAGAAGAAATCAAATGACCTCTCTTTAACCCCTCCAAGGAGGGAACATCTCCTTTGGAGACAAAAGCAAAGGGAAAATTTGTGGGATAGGAACTGTGAATCTCAATGACCACATTAAGGTAAACAAAGTTCACCTTGTTGATAATCTTGGTTTTGATCTAATTAGTGTGTCACAGCTGTGTGATCAAGGAGACAACGAAGTTAGATTCAAATCAAATGAATGTACTGTCCTTAACTCCTTGGGACAAATCATCTTAAAAGGTAAAAGGTTCAACAATGTGTATGTTGTTGACCCTTCCTTCGTTCCCAAGGAGAAACTCTGTCTCTCAACTGTGAATGATCAAACGAACTTGTGGCATCAACGTCTTGGTCATGCAAGTACCAAATTAATCCCAAAGGTACACTCAAAGGAGCTAGTCAGAGGCCTCCCAAAGATAAGTGGCATATCTGAGAAACTATGCTCAGACTGTGTAACAGGGAAACAAGCTCAGAGTTCCTTTAAATCCAAGAATATGGTAAGTTCCTCAAGGCCCCTTGAACTCATTCACATGGACCTTTGTGGACCCATGAGAGTTCAAAGACTAGGAGGAAACAGGTATATCTTTGTTCTCGTCGATGACTTCTCTCGTTTTACTTGGACAATATTCATAAAATCTAAAAGTGAAGTCATTGGACGATTTAAGGATCTGGTTCCCATGTTAGAAAAATCTCTCGATTGTTCCAACAATTCTACTCGTTCTGACCATGGTACTGAGTTCGAAAATGGAGAATTTCTAACTTTTTGCAGTGAGCATGGCATTGATCATAACTTCTCTGTACCATACACTCCTCAACAAAATGGAGTAGTGGAAAGGAAGAATAGAACCTTAGAAGACATGGCTCGAACTATGCTCATCTCAAGTGGACTCCCTCAATCATTCTGGGCTGAGGCAATCAATACAGCCTGCTATATCATCAATCGAGCTATGCTTCGCCCAATCACAGAGAAGACACCCTATGAACTTCTGAGAGGAAGAGTTCCCAACATTTCACATCTTAGGGTGTTCGGATGCAAATGCTTTGTGCATAACAATGGGAAAGATAATCTTGGCAAATTCGACCGAAGGAGTGATGAAGGGATCTTCATTGGATATGCCTCAAGCAGCAAGGCATACAAGGTCTTCAACAAAAGGACTAAAAAGGTGGAAGAAAGTGTTCATGTTATTTTAAATGAGAAATCACTTGGTAGAAATATGCAGAACACCACCAGCTCCTTTGAAGATCCATTTCCCAAGTCACCTCAAGAAGATCCAGATGAAGACATCACAACACCTAGTTCTTACCCAGCTGCACAAATTCCTCCACCAGTTCCCATGGATAATCAATAACAATCCATTTCTGGGAACCATGAACTTGAAGATAATACCTGTGGAGACATAAATGATTCATCCTCTCACATGTTCTTAAATGGAGAAGGTGATCCCAACATAGAAGTTGAAGCTGAATGTTCAAATCAAGATGCCTCCACATCAAATGCTCTAGCTCCCAATAGAGAAAGAAGAACCATCAAGCCTCCAGTCAGGTTCGATGATCTAACCTTTTATGCTTTCAATGCTTTCTTATCTATTGTGGAACCAAAGAACATAGGTGAAGCACTGAAGGATGTAGATTGGATCCAAGCTATGCAAGAAGGACTTCATCAGTTTGAAAGGAACAAAGTCTAGCATCTAGTTCCCCGCCCCAAAAATAAGCATATCATAGGAACTAGATGGGTTTTCAGAAACAAGCTCGATGACTCAGGAGCTGTAATTAGGAACAAAGCAAGGCTTGTTGCTCAAGGATACAATCAACAAGAAGGAATCGACTATGATGAAACCTATGCTCTAGTGGCAAGGATTGAAGCAATAAGGTTATTGATTTCCTTCGCATCACACAAGGGCTTCAAACTATTCCAAATGGATGTAAAGACCGCCTTCCTCAATGACATTCTTCAAGAGGAAGTCTATGTCAAGCAATCACCCGGTTTTGAAGACAGTGATCATCCAGACCATGTCTACTTCCTAGAAAAAGCCTTATATGGTCTCAAGCAAGCCCCTAGAGCTTGGTATGATCATCTTACCCAGTTCCTACTCTCCAATGGTTACAGGCGTGGAATCATTGACAAGACTCTCTTCATCCTAGAAGAAGAAGGTAACATCCTAGTGGTTCAAACTTATGTTGATGATATCATTTTTGGTTCCACTAACCTGTGTAATACCCCGGATTTGTAATCCTTTATAAGAATTATAATGCTACCCATGTCAACAAGAGCTCTTCCTTTTTCTGGTTCAAGTGAGGACAAAGAACTAGGAAGTTAAGCGTGTTAGGGCGGGAGTAGTACTGGGATGGGTGACCTCCTGGGAAGTTCCCGGTTGGCATGGGGACAACGCTCCTAAGGCTGTGGGCCTTACAAATGGTATCAGAGCCGACTCTGGGTTACGAGTGGGCTTGTCCTGGATGGCAGTCGCTCGACCCAGAGGGTGGGTCTTTGGGACTTGACGGGCCTTGACGAGGTCGTCAAGGGTTTAAGTGGGGGTGATTGTAATACCCCGGATTTGTAATCTTTTATAAGAATTAGAATGCTACCCATGTCAACAAGAGCTCTTCCTTTTCCTGGTTCAAGTGATGACAAAAAACTAGGAAGTTAAGCGTGCTAGGGCGGGAGTAGTACTGGGATGGGTGACCTCCTGGGAAGTTCTCGATTGGCATGGGGACAACGCTTCTAAGGCTGTGGGCCTTATAACCTATCCCTTGTAGATAAGTTCAAAGACTTGATGAGCAGTGAATTTGAAATGAGTCTAATAGGGGAACTCACCTTCTTCCTCGGATTGCAAATATCCCAAAAGAAAGATGGCATACAAATTCACCAACAAAAGTATGTCAGGAAACTGTTGAAAAAGTTCAAAATGGATTCTTGCAAGCCCCTCTCAACTCCTATCTCTATCATCGCCCATTTGGACAAAGATCACTCAAGTCCTCTTGTGGAAGAAAAACTCTATAGAGGTATGATAGGTTCCCTCATGTATCTAATAGCTAGTCGTCCAGACATTGTGTTTGCTGTTTGCTTGTGTGCTAGGTTTCAATCATGTCCAAGAGAAACACACTTAGCAGTTGTGAAAAGGATATTTTGATATCTCAAGGGAACTGACTCACTCTGCATTTGGTACCCCAAAGAGTGTCCCTTTGAGCTGATAGGTTTCACTGATGCTGATTATGCTGGATACTTGGTGGATAGGAAAAGTACTTCTGGAATGGCACAGTTCCTAGGCCCTTGTCTTGTGTCATGGGGTTCAAAGAAACAAATCTCAGTCTCCCTCTCCACCACAAAATCTGAGTACATTACAGCTGCCTCTTGTTGTTCCCAACTCTTATGGCTAAAGCAACAACTCGCGGATTTTGGTATGTCTTATGGTCCTCTCACTATTCTTTGTGATAATACTAGTGCTATAAACATTTCTAAGACTCCTGTGCATCATACTAGGACCAAGCATATAGATATAAGGCATCACTTCCTTAGAGATCATGTTGAGAAAGGAAACATCATTATGAAATTTTGTAAGATTGAAGATCAGATTGCAGATATATTCACCAAAGCTTTGAATAGAGTTCCCTTCGAGAACCTTAGATTAGAACTGGGAATGATTCCTATAAACTAGCAGTTCCTTTAGTTTGAAGTTACTCTCTAGTTCCCTTGATTGACTAGTTCAGATATTTTTACTTATTTTGTCTTGGAATCTTTGTGTTATCTCTCTTGCAATAAACCCACACATCTATAATAGTTACTCAAAAGGCTTTGATAAATTTTTCTAGCTCTTCTCCTTGAAAGTCCTTTTCATTTTAACTCAATCATTGTCCTAGTTTCTTTGTTAGCCCAGAAGTCACAATCTGATCATATTCTAATCTCATGATATAAGCCGAAATGATGATTGTGTACTATGACCCTCCCTTGCCTCATTGCACAATCTAGTTCCCTATGATCTATCTCTTAACCCTCTATGGGAATTAGTGTGCAATGTGATAAATGGACCTCCCCGATTTCACTTATGGGAACGTACTTTCATGTCCTGTGTCTAAAATCCCTACACTAAAAGTTCCCATATATCCCTCTAGCACAATGAAGAAATCGCCAGAAAGGAACTAGGAAAGGCAGCATTCCTAAACGGCTAGTAGAAACTCGCGTCTTCCCGAGACAACATTTAATGCAATAAACAGCGTCAGAGTTCCCTATACGGCTCGACTTTGATGAGATTTTTGAATGTCTGCCTTCTGATTTTGTGACCGTTACAAAGAACGAAAAAAAGCTGAAATTAAAATAGCCGTTTCCCCAGAGATTTCTCTTCCAATGGCTTGATTTTCCAACGGCCCCAAACGATGCACAAGAGGTATTTAGGGACTCCTGTTTGAATGAACCAAGTACTCTGCTCTCCTTGCTCTCAGAATTCTTGATTCCCTTGCTCTCAAAACACCAAACTCCTCAAATGGCCAAAAAAGAAAAAGAAAAAAAAAGACTTCAACCTTCACCTTGCTCTAGATGAGGAAGAAGCTGAGATGAGGTTGCGATTGGAGGAGCTCAGGCAGCTGAGATGAAGGATACCCCTAAGACGGCTACAGGCCAAGATGAGGGAACTGAGGAAAATAATGATGCTGAAGAAGAAGAGGAATGACTTTCCTAGTTCCCAGTGCTATAACAACACATTGTGCTAGTAGTTACCTAGGATTCTACCTACCACTCCTATCCTTCTTTTGTTTGTTTCAAGTTGCTTGTGATCTTTGTTTGTCTTTCTACTATGCATCTATGAACAATGTGTTGGTTTTAATGATTAATGAACTTTTTCGGGAGTTTGTCTACTACATTTTTGTCTTTGCCTTAAGTTTCTATTATGGTGACTTTCATGGGTTTAAAGCAATTGTTTATTTCACATTGATATCCTACACTTGATAAGTTAATTGATCTTTTCGATGATGTCAAAAGGGGGAAAATGTATAGGAACCTTGAACTCTTGGAACTACAGGACTTATAGGAAATCTGAACTCGTTCTCTTTATGAGGGGGAACTCGAATAACTTAGTTCATTTGCTTAGGGGGAATTTGCAACTATTGAATGTTCTCTCATTATTTCATAAAGTTATAAATCTCTTAGCTCAACTGTTCTCATGTATTTCATGTCCTTATTATGTTGTCAGGTTCCTTATATTTGTCATCATCAAAAAGGGGGAAATTGTTAGGAAATGGAACTCAGGAACCTCAGTTCCCATGAGAGTTCATTTCCTCAGTTTCTCTACTTTTGAAGATGACAAATACTTTGATACTAATGTTTTAAAGATGTGTTTAAAGGAACCACATGACAATTACTGAAACTATGAAAGCCAAACAAGACAAAGAAACCAAACAAGCAAGAACCCAGAAGTACAACACGTGACTTTGCTTTTCCCGATAAAGCTGGGAACAATGAACCTCAGACAAAGGTTAGCGAAAGCGACATGACAAAAGCTTCTAAAGCCTGTCACCATCCAAAGGAAACTCTAAAGTTGTCTAGGTTGCTGAACCTCGGACAAAGGTTGGTGAAAGCAACATGTCACCATCCAAAGGAAACTCTAAAGTTGCATAGGTTACTGAACCTCGGACAAAAGGCGTTTGACAACGACATGTCAGATACTTCTGAAGCCTTTGACCAACCAATGTGTATTATGAGTTTTCCTAGGTTGTTGGTACATGAGTAAGTCAGCTTGAATTAAGGACTACCACACAACCTAGGTCAAGCTTGTTCTGTGGGAACCAAGAGAAGACTTAACCTAGAGAATGCACTATATAAGGAAGATAAGCTCTGTTGTTATCTTCAAGCATTACAACAAGAATCACACTTCATAGCAAATATCAAAGTGTGAACTCTCAATAAGATCATCAACTCAAACCAAGATCAAGAGGAACCAGTCAAGGAACCTGAGAGCTGTGTGCTAGTTCCTGTGACTGTAAGTGTGTTAGTTCCTTAGTGCTTAGGACTGCTTCTTGGATTGATTATACTTTGTGTTAAGTTTATCTAGGATTGTCTAAATGTGTGTAAGGCAAAGGAACTGTGTGTTTTGTTCCTAGAGTAACGTGTAACCGAAGTGATAAGAAATCAAGAAGTAGACCTTGAAATCCTTTCGAAAGAAAGGTAGTGGTTTTTATCCTAGATTGCTAGTTGGCAATCAAAGGTTTCCACTATAAGGAACTTGTTCATTTACATTTGATTGTTTATTTCCGCTGCGAAGGGAACTAAAAATCAGTATTCTTAGTTCCCTTGTTTTTTAATCTAACAATCACGATCCTACAGAGGGAACTGTTTCAAATGAAAGCTTAGATTAACAAAATCACTCTATTCTAGTTGAGCAGAAGCTTAAGGAGGAAGAGATTACCTTTGTTGAGTCCAAATTAGGTATAGGGTACAAGGGTGAAAAGAAGGAGAGTGAAGAACACGAGTTAACCATACCTGAGCTTAGAGAGTTGAAGGATAGAGACCTCCAGAGCACCAAGGATAGGAACTTTTACCTAGAGGAGCATGTGAAAACTCTAGAGAATGGGCTGAATGCAAACCAATCCTGGTATATAGGACAACCTTCCCATAAGATGTATCTCAAGCAATCCCAGGGAAACTTACCTAGTGCCCTTGATCCAATTAGAGCCAAACAACGTTGGATCCCCGTTTCTCCCAACCGTAAGTACACATTGAGGTATTATTACAAGATATGTTGGCATTGTGGGAACAACGGTCATGTTGTGAGAAACTGTGCTAGGAAAAAGAAGTTCATTGAACAACACACTCAGCGCATGAACAGTAAGAGTAACGATGTTGATTTGAATGATTATTATGATGAGTCTCCTGAAGTGTTTTATGCAAGTCCTAGGGAACATGACTTTGTCTCTCAGCGACCAGGTAAAGCTAAGCTTGCCTAGGTCGTTAAACGTTAACCTTTCCAAATGCATGATGAAGTGAGAGGGAACAACAGGTGGTTCATTGATAGTGCATACTCATGCCATATAATGGGAAATAAAGATCACCTCACCTCACTGCAATGACACTCTTGGAGAAGCATTGCCCTCGGAGACAAGAGATGTAGAGAGATAGTAGGAACATGAGAAGCTGCTTTGAATTCAAACATTAAGATAAAGTGGTTAGTTTATTTCATCAACTTGGTTTTAATCTTTTGATGTAGCTCAGATGTGCGATCAAGGAGACAACGATACTGTCTTCACGTCTCAAGAGTGCTACGTAAGGAACAGAAAAATCAAGGAAGTTGTGTTAAAGGGAGCCTGATTCAATGATGTGTACACTGTTGACACAACATTCACACCTATAAGGGAACTGTGCTTTGCGTCTCTAGCTAAAGAGACAGAATTGTGGCATAAGAGGCTTGGACACGCTAACCTTTAACTCATATACAAACTCCATAAGAAGGAACATGTTTGTGGTCTTCCAAACGTCCAATCTGAGACCCATGGAGTTTGCGATGCTTGTGTTAGAGGAAAACAAACATGTTCCTCTTTCAAGAGCAAATCTGATGTTACTAATTCTCGTCCTCTAGAACTGATCCATATGGATCTCTGTGGTCCCATGAGGATAAGAAGTCATGCAGGGAATATGTATGTGTTTGTTATTGTTGACGATTACTCTAGATTTACATGGACAATTTTTCTCTCTTCTAAGGAACATGTATTCGAGACATTTGAGTCATTCATCAAGAATGTGGAGACAAATTTGGGACAAAAGCTAAGCGCCATTTGATCTGACCATAACAATCTCCTTTAACAAAGGATATATTTCCTTTGTTATTCCTCTGAAGTGAGATGAGCTTGATCAAATCTTCAATTCTATGTCCCAATCATCAATTCTCAATCTATAGGGAACTATGCATCTCACTTCAACTTGCAGTTAGATTAAGACTTATGCACCCAAACAAGCTTGTCTTTTCTGGGTTTGTAGGAGGGAAAGTTCCTTTGGTCCTGCAGGTTAGCTGGGTAATACACATGATAATCAATCTCAACATCCAAGTTCCTTTTGTTATGACTCACTTCTATGTGCCTTTTCTTATGGATGCAATCATAAATATTATGACCATTTTTACCACAATGCATGCAAACACGATTATAAAAAACATGACCATACTTACCTCGACCAGGTCTAAATGTTTTTTCCAATTTCCTTTGCTTAAAGTCAATGTTCCTATCGCGGTTCCGTTTGGCTTGCTTGATATACATTTTGTGAGCCTTCTTATCAGCATACCATTCTTTATTCCCAATTTTACCACTCTCCAGAACCATATTTAATTCTAAGTGGCAGTTCTTATCTTTGGTACTTTGAAGAGCCTTATCTAGCAATTCGTTTTTCTCAATTAGTTCCCTATTCAATTTTTCTTTGTCACTTAACTGATTTTGGGAATTCTCATTTTTATCTTTACAGTATCCAATCCCATACCTAGGCCTTACAAAAGCAGTTTTTTTCTTTCTCTAATGACTTTTGAGCAATGGAAATGGTTAACTCATGCAACTTATCCTTAATCTCAGTAAGCAATTCACATTCGGGTTTTTGTGGCACTAGAGAGTCTATAACATTTATTAGTTCATTTTCAAGCACAACATAATTGTCACATGAAACATCAGAAATATTAGACATGCTTGCAGAATCTTTAAGATGTGCTAGTTCCTTTTCAAAAGCAACACAATCATCACATGAAACATGGGAAACACTAGACATGCTTTAAGATTTTTCAAGTTTTTCACACCAAACAACATTTTCCAGTGGTTAAGCAAGAAATAACATCCTCATGTTCAACAAATTTCTCTTGTAGGGAACTATTCTCTTCACACAACTTACTGACCAAACAGAGAATATGTTTCTAATCATGCTTAAGGAGACACTCAAGAAATCCAGTTTTGCTTACCTCAATGTCTCCAGTTCCCTTGGTTTCCTCCCTTGCCATCAAACAGATCCCTTTAGAGGAAATTTCTATGTCCAAATATGCATCTGATTCATCATCCCATGCACCAACAAAAGCCTTCATTTTTATGCTTTTTTCCTCATCTTTTGGCTCATTGGGATAGTTCTTTGCCCTGTTTCCTTGTTCCTTGCACTGATAACATGTAAACTCATTCATGTCACTTTTAGAAAAGGGCTTACCTTCGAACTTACCCTTGGTGTAAAGAGATCTCAAAGCTTTGGTGAGAGCACACACCACTTAATCTTCTTCTTCTTCATTGTTGCTTTCATCTTCCTTCTTGACTCTATTTAGTGCTTTGGCAACTTTTAGAGCAATTCTCTTTTAGACTTGTTTTTGGATTTCTCAAGGTCATTGACTTTTTGGATTTCCAGTTTTCCAATGACTTGCTCTAAGGGAAGAGCTTGAATTTCTGGCCTTTGTTGCATAATTCCCTTGATGAGAGTAAACTTGGAGTTGAGACCTTTGATGATTACTAGAGTCTTCGACCACTCTTCTAGTGTTTCACCAAAAGCTACAAGCTTATCAGTTAGTTTCATAAATCTAGAATAGTATTGAGAAATGGATTCATTTTCAAGCATATGAAAAGCATGAAATTTTCCCTATAAGGCAAACTTTCTGCTATTTTTCAGATCATCACTTCCCTCATTTATGTCCTTGAGAGACACACTTTTGGCATCCTTGATGTTAACAACTTTGCCCATGTCTTCCCTGGAAAGAGCATTGAGAATAAGTTGACGAGTTTTAGCATTTTTCTCCACAATAGTAAAATGCTAAGGTTTCCAGTCGTCTTCTTTCCTGATAAAACCAACCTTAACATCGCCATTTTCGATAATGCTCCAGCACTGATAGTCGTTGGTTTTGATGTAACCTTCCATGATAGACTTCCACCATTGGTATTGCCCTGACTTCAGCAAGTAAGGCTTGTTGCTCAAAATTCCCAACATCGGTTCCTCATCGCGATTTATCCTGTTAAATCTGCGAGTAACATACAATCTAGAGCGCTTGATCTTATACTAATTGTAGGATCGAAGATGTGTTAGAATCGAAGTTAATTGAGCCCTAGAGTGGTTCAGTACATGTTATGTTAAGGTTACATAAAAATACTTGGGGAATCCCAAGTATTTTTTAGGATTATGCATAACAAATCCTATATAAAAACTTCCACCATTAATTTTTTGTGATGGGGAATCCCAAATAGTTTTGTAGGGAGTATGTGCATGTATAATAAGTGTTTGAGGTAGTAGTTGTTTTTGTTAATTGGTGATAATTATATGTGACTTGGAAGGCAGACTTGTAATTAACCTTTTGGCCAGAAACTGCGCAATAATCCTCAGAAATAGTTTTAACTTGTGAGCAAGTTGATTGGTTTTCTTTTGCGAAAATTATAATATCATCCACAAAGGTCAGGAAATGAATATTTCCTCCTCTAGAGAGTTTCAAACTTATGTTACAGTTTTGCACATTACACTGCTTTTGGAGATTTCTAGCGAGAATTTCAACGCCCAAATTAAATAGGTAAGGTGATATTGGATCACTCTGGTGGAAGCTGCGTTCAGGATAAAATAAGTTAATAGGTCCATTATTGACAAGGATGAAGAAGTATACAATTTTAATGCATTTTTCAATCCATTCTATGAATTTGTTACAAAATCCAAATTTATGAAGGACTTGAAAAATATTAGGCCCAACAGTTATTAATATAGAAAATTTATGCGTGGTACTTAACGTAAACTAGTTTATATAGTGGTAGGAATAAGAATGTTTTTAGTACAAATCTTTTAGGACGCTTGTATAAAAAAGGGATGCGGTAGCAAGAGGACATAGCTCTAAAAAGAGTCCGGAATATGAGAATATTCGAGATGAGTATCAACTTTCACCCCTTACCTTGAAAACATATAAGAAACATTAAAGAGAAGATGATTCCTATACAAGACCTTAGAATTTTTAGCAACCCTACAAATTAAATAAATTTAGTGTGTTTTAACCTATCATGTCATATTTTATTATAAATACAAATCAAATTCATTTTCAAGAGGAATGCATTTATTTTGTATTATCACATAATAAAAGAAAGATAAAAGACTAACTTTCTTAGGAAACGAAATAGTGTAGAGTCAAACACTTACACAATACTTTATATTTTGTGGATATTAAAAATATGAACATTCGTGTGAGTAAGGCTCGACCCAATTACTCCAAATCCAATAAGAGATAAGCTATCCCCTCTCTTTTGTTTCTCTTGTTCTTGTGTCAATTAGTGCACCTTTAGATTCCTTCTTCCGACTTCTGCTGGTTCTTGCACATAGCTTTACTAAAAAATGAAACATAGACCCTTCTCCCTAGAAATTTCCAGCAAAATCGCCTTATTTTAGGTGTGTATCATTGTATCATATACTCTCTCATAGGTTGGCTAGCGCGATGGTGCTTCCACTCGTTCCCGACGAGCTGCGCAACGACGTTCTTCGTCGATCTCTTGGAGAGGGAGAGCGCGGGCGTGTCAGGGACCACATACGTGAAATGTCCCCACACTAGAATGGAGCAAGGTCTTCATCCTTGGGTTCGAGAGCGGAGCGATACTTTGAAGCGAGATGTGGTAGAACGCCGGCCACAGGAGACCGACATGAGGAGCATCGACACATATCGCGTTCACTCGAGAGAGGCCACAGGGAAGAATCCATCTTTGATGAGTCAGAAGGTAGATGAGAGGATAGGGGCGTACGCATCAGTGACGCGGAGCAACGGCTGCTTCGCTTGCTGGACAATTAGGGAGAGCCTATATTCAATGCGTAGTAGCAGGCGGAACAAAAGTTGGCTTGGATGACATATACCCCATTCGCCAGGACCATCCGGGATCATCCCCTACCAGTTAAGTTCTCTACTCCTTCTTTCGAACTGTACGACAGAAAGATTAATCCTATCAACCATGTTGCTATGTACTCACATAAGATGGCGTTGTGGATATCTAATGGTGCATTGATGTGTAAAATGTTCTCTGCAAGTCTTGGAAAGATGGCTTCTAAATGGTTTCATTCACTAAAACCTAACTCAATCTATTCATGGGATCAGTTACCTAAGAAGTTTGTGGATCATTTTATTGCAAATAGTAAAGAGCATGTTTCAGTGCATGCCTTATTTGCTATGAAGATGCGCATGGATGAGAGTTTGAGGCAGTTCACTTCGAGTTTCATGGAGAACTATGTTGATATGGACAATTGTGATGAGAAGGTCATAGTCGCAGCTTTCAGGCTTGCCCTGGCACCAGAGTGCAAGCTTAGGGAGAGCCTGACATTAAGGACTCCGTTTGGGATGCCTGAACTACAAGAAAGGTTGAGGCAATATACTAAATTAGAAGAATACTTGAATCCATCTAGGGACAGGGGGTCTCGTTACCGCGTACGCGGATTAGAAAGGGGAGAGGCATCTGTTAGGAAACGGAACTCTGAAACCTCGGTTCTCCTGAGAGTTCCTTTCCTCAGTTTCTCTACTTTTGAAGATGACAAATATTATGATACTAATGTTTTATTTCAAAGATGTGCTTTAAGGAACCATAGGAATATACCGAAGGCAAGAAAACCAAACAGGACAAAGAGAACCAAAGGAACAAGACAGAAGAAGGAACCCAGAGGAACCCAGATGTGCCCAGTAACGTAACATGCGACATTGCGATTCCCGAGAAATCTGGGGACACACAACCTCAGACAAAAGTTGTTGAAAACGACTTGTCCAAAGCTTCCAAAAGCATGCCAATGTCCAGAGCAAAACAACAAGACACCTAGAAATACTGAACCTCGGACACAGAAGGTGAAAGTGACAGGACATAGAGATGTCACTGTCCAGAAGACAGTTCCCAAGCGCCCAACTTGTTCAACCTCGGACGAAAGCATTTGGACAACGACATAGCAAGACTCGTCTGAGGTAGTTGACCAACCAAGAGAGATTCTGAGCTGCCTAGGTTGTTTGCACATGCCAAGAACAACGTGGACCAATGAGAACCACTGATCCTAGGGCAAACTCAATCTGTGGGAACCCAGAGAGGATTAAGCTGCGAAGAATCCTCTATAAAAAGAAGACTAACTCAAGAGTTATCTTCAAGCACTGAAATACGAATCACACTCATTAGCAAATATCAAGTGTGAACCTTCAAACAAGATCATAAAAACAAACCAAGATCAAGAGGAACCAGTCAAGGAAGAGAAGAGCTGAGTGCTAAGTTCCTATGACTGTAAGTGATAGTTCCTAGGTGCGAAGGTCTGTTTCTTGGATTAATTATTGATTGTGTTAAGTTATCTAGGATTGCCTAACTGTGTGTAAGGCAAAGAAACTGTGTGTTTGTTCCTAGGATAAGCTGTAACCAAAAGAGATAAGAAATCAAGAAGTAGACCTTGAAATCCTTTCGAAAGAAAGGTAGTGGTTTTTATCCTAGATTGCTAGTTGGCAATCAAAGGTTTCCACTATAAGGAACTTGTCATTTGTTTGATTGTTTATTTCCGCTGCGAAGGGAACTTAGAATCCATATTCTGAGTTCCTTAAGTTAATATCTAACAATCACGATCCTACAATTGATAGCAGAGCAGGAAAAGCTCTAGATCTTTGTTAAGTTTGCAGATCATGTCTCAACCAAGCAAGTTTGAGCTCGAAATCTCCACCAACAAGCCACATCTCCGAAAGAAATGAGAAGAAACATGGTGGGAAAAGTGCATGGAAAGCCACATCAAGACCGACGACTACCAATGCTGGAGGATAGTCGAAAATGGAGATGGCTATGTCGACCTCACCATGAAGGAAGAAGATTGGAAACCAGAACACTATGTTATCATGGAGAAGAATGCCAAGGCCATGCAGTTCATCCTCAATAGATTGGACAGAGAGGACATGGACAAGGTCATAGGAATCAAGACGGCCAAAGAGATGTAGAAAGCTCTCAAGGAGATGCATGCAGGAAGTGAGGAACTAAAACAAAGCAGAAAGTTTGCTTTGGAAGGAGAATACCACACCTTCAAAATGATGGAAACTTAGACCATCTCAGAGTACTACTCCCGCTTCAACAGATTGATTGGAAAGTTAACAACAGCGGGAGTCGATCTTGATGAAGTCTCCAAGTCCCTAGTGGTCATCAATGGACTCAACTCCAAATTCACCCTTCTGAAGAGAATCATGAAGAACACTCCAGGCATCCAATCCCTTCCCTTGACACAAATCATAGGGAAACTGGAGGTTGAAGAAGGAGAGCACACCAAAGCCAATACCGACAAGAAACTGGAGAAAGGAATTGCCCTCAAGATCTCCAAAGCCTTCTCTAGGCTCGAGATGGAGGAAGAAAACTCAGACCTTGAAGAAGAGGAGGACGAACTAACAACCCTCTTCACAAAGAACATCAAAAAATTCTTTGTGAAGGGAAGGTTCCAAAAGGGCAGTTCCTCTCACAATGGACCAAGAAGAGATCTCAAGGAAGTCTCCTGTTACGAGTGCAAGGAGAAGGGACACTACGCTAAGAACTGTCCCAACAAAGAAGAGTCCAAGGAAGAGGAAAGACCTCAAAGAAAGAAGGCTCTCGTAGCATCATGGGGAGAAGACTCAGATAGGAACTGGATCTGAGTGGCTTCTCTGGAGGGAGATGTCTCATGGAAAAAGGAGACTCAAGCGACTCAGAAGACCTTGAGGTAACCTCTGATGATCTCTTAAAATCCCTAGTTGATTATGATAAGAAACAACTTCTTAAGATCATAAAGAAACTAGGAAAGGAAACCAGTTCCCTTCAACAGAAACTAGATGATTGCGAAGATGAAATTGCTTGCTTGACTATCAAGAATTCTGTTTGGAGTAAAAAACTTGATGAAACTGAGAAAGACCTAGCTGAAACTCACTCCAAACTCATTGATATTAGAAATGTGCATGCTAGTCACCTTAAAATTTGCAAATCTTGTGATGAAACTAGCATAGACTCTGTCAAAGTTCCCTTGCATGCTAACCCACTTGGAAATGACATGCTTCAATCCATAATTGATAGGTTAGACATTCTCACTGATTCCATTAATGAAAAAACGATAAATCAAACTTTTTTTGTGAGACAACGCCATGGAATAGGATATGTCAATAATAAAGGGAACAATGATGCTGAAGAAGAAAAGGCTAGGCGAGAACTTGTTGAGATGAATGAGAATCTCAGTATTGCTCTTGCCACTTCTCGTGATAGGAATCAATTCCTATCAGAGAAGATCATGGTCCTTGAGAACAAGGATGAGGTTGCCAAACGTCTCAATGAAGGCTCTCAAAGTCCTAAGAAGGAACCAAACGGAAAAGAAAAGATGGTTCCTGAAAACCAATGGTTCACCAATTTCTTTGCTCACAAAAGATATATTGACATGGCCCATAGCAAGGTTAGAAACAATGTTGATTTTAACAAAAGGAAAACTGAAAAACCTTTTAGGCCAGGAAAAGGAAAATATGGACATGTTGTTTACAATCGTTTTTGTACCTACTGTGGTAAGAATGGTCATTACAACACTGATTGTGCTAAGAAAAGGAACTTTGAAAAGGAGAAAAGTACTCATTACCATGAAAGGAACCAGTTCCCTGGTTATTCACAGACTCGCAATGCTAATCCCCCCAGTAAAGCCAAACTTCGCTGGGTTCAGAAATCTTAGTTCCCTTATGTGCAGAAAGATGAGAGGCAACCTCAACTATGGTACATCGACAGTGGTTGCTCATGCCATATGACTGGAAGAAGAAATCAAATGACCTCTCTTCAACCTTTCCAAGGAGGGAACATATCCTTTGGAGACAAAAGCAAAGGGAAAATCTGTGGAATAGGAACTGTGAAACTGAACGACCACATTCAGGTAAACAAAGTTCACCTTGTTGATAATCTTGGTTTTGATCTAATAAGTGTGTCACAGCTGTGTGATCAAGGAGACAATGAAGTTAGATTCAGATCAAACGAATGTTCAGTCCTTGACTCCTCGGGACAAATCATCCTAAAAGGGAAAAGATTCAACAATGTCTACATAATTGATCCATCCTTTGTTCCCAAGGAGAAACTTTGTCTCTCAACTGTGAATGACCAAGCTGATTTGTGGCATCAATGCCTCGGTCATGCTAGCACCAAGCTGATTCAAAAGCTACACTCAAAGGAGCTAGTCAGAGGGCTGTCAAAGCAGTGGCACATCTAAGGAACTGTGCTCTGACTGTGTAAAAGGGAAACAGGCTCGTAGTTCCTTCAAGTCCAAAAATATGGTAAGCACCTCAAGGCCTCTTGAACTCATCCACATGGATCTGTGTGGACCCATGAGAGTTCAGAGCCTAGGAGGGAACAGGTATATCTTTGTTATTGTCGATGACTTCTCTCGCTTTACTTGGACCATCTTTATTAAATCTAAGAGTGAAGTTATTGACCGCTTTAAAGATCTGGTTCCCTTGTTAGAAAAATCTCTTGATTGTTCACTCAATGCTATTCGGTCTGACCATGGTACCGAATTCGAAAATAGAGAATTTCTCACCTTTTGCAGTGAGCATGGAATTGATCACAATTTCTCTGCACCATACACTCCTCAACAGAATGGAGTAGTGGAGAGGAAGAACAGAACTTTGGAAGACATGGCCCGGACTATGCTGATCTCAAGTGGACTCTCTCAATCATTTTGGGCTGAGGCGATCAACACAGCCTACTACATCATCAATCGAGCCATGCTTTGCCCAATCACAGAAAAGACACCCTATGAGCTCCTAAGAGGAAGAGTTCCCAACATCTCACATCTGAGGGTGTTCAGATGCAAGTGCTTTGTGCATAACAATGGGAAGAACAATCTTGGCAAATTCGACCCAAGAAGTGATGAAGGAATCTTCATTGGATACACCTCGGGTAGCAAGGCGTACAAAGTCTTCAACAAAAGGACTAAAAAGGTAGAAGAAAGTGTTCATGTTATTTTAAATGAAAAATCACTTGGAAAGATTGTGCAGAACACCACCAATTCCTTTGAAGACCCGTTTCCCAAGTCATATCAAGAAGATCCAAATGAAGATGTCACTACACCCAGTTCCTGTCCTGCTGCTCGGAACCCTCCAATGGCTCCTCCACCAGTTCCCATGGATAATGAACAACAATCCATCTCTGGGAACCAGGAGCATGACGACAACATCTGTGGAGACTTCAATGATTCATCTTCCCACATGATCTTCAATGGAGAAGGTGATCCTAACCAGGAAGCTGAATGCTCAACTCAGAATGTCTCCACGTCAAATGCTCTAGCTCCTAACAGAGAAAGAAGAGTCATCAAGCCTCCAGTCAGGTTAGAACATCTAACCTTCTTTGCCTTCAATGCCTTTCTATCTATTGTGGAACCAAAGAACATAGGTGAGGCACTGAAGGATGCGGACTAGATCCAAGCTATGCAAGAAGAGCTTCATCAGTTTGAAAGAAACAAAGTATGGCATCTAGTTCCCCGCCCCAAGGATAAACACATCATAGGAACTAGATGGGTTTTCAGAAATAAGCTAGATGATACAGGAGCTGTGATAAGGAACAAAGCTAGACTCGTTGCTCAAGGATACAATCAACAAGAAAGCATCGACTATGATGAAACTTATGCTCCAGTGGCAAGGATCGAAGCAATAAGATTGTTGATTGCCTTCGCATCTCACAAAGGGTTCAAGTTGTTCCAAATGGATGTAAAGACGGACTTTCTCAATGGAATTCTTCAAGAAGAAGTCTATGTCAAGCAACCACCTGGTTTTGAAGACGACGATCATCCAGATCATGTCTACTTTCTGGACAAGGCACTCTATGGCCTCAAGCAAGATCCCAGAGCTTGGTATGATCGTCTTGCCCAGTTCCTACTCTTAAATGGCTACAGGCGTAGAGTCATTGATAAGACTCTCTTCATCCTAGAAGAAGAAGGTAACATCTTAGTGGTTCAAATTTATGTTGATGATATCATTTTTGGTTCCACTAACCTGTCCCTTGTAGATAAGTTCAAAGACTTGATGAGCAGTGAATTTGAAATGAGCCTAATAGGGGAACTCACCTTCTTCCTCGGATTACAAATCACTCAAAAAGAAGATGGTATTCAAATCAACCAACAGAAGTATGTCAGAGAACTACTGAAAAAGTTCAAAATGGACTCATGCAAGCCTCTTTCCACTCCCATATCCACCATTGCCCATTTGGATAAGGATCATTCGAGTCCTCTAGTGGAGGAGAAGCTCTATAGAGGTATGATAGGATCACTTATGTACCTAACCGCTAGTCGACCATACATTGTTTTTGCTGTTGGTTTGTGTGCTAGGTTCCAATCTTGTCCAAGAGAAACCCACTTGGCTGCTGTGAAGAGAATACTTAGATATCTCAAGGGAACTGACTCTCTCTGCATTTGGTACCCCAAAGAGTGTCCCTTTGAGCTAATGGGCTTCACTGATGCTGATTATGCTGGATACTTGGTGGATAGGAAGAGCACTTCTGGAATGGCACAGTTCCTAGGCCCTTGCCTTGTGTCATGGGGATCAAAGAAACAAGTCTCAGTCTCCCTCTCCACCACATAATCCGAGTACATTGCGGCTGCCTTCTGATGTTCCCAACTTCTCTGGCTAAAGCAACAACTCGCGGATTTTGGTATGTCTTATGGCCCTCTTACAATTCTTTGTGATAACACTAGTGCCATAAACATTTCAAAGAATCATGTGCATCATACTAGGACCAAACATATCGACATAAGACATCATTTTCTTAGAGATCATGTTGAGAAGGGAAACATCATTATGAAGTTTTGTAGAACTGAAGATCAGGTTGCAGATATATTCACCAAAGCCTTGAATAGAGTTCCTTTCGAGAACCTTAGATTGGAACTAGGAATGATTCCTATAACCTAGTAGTGACTTTAGTATAAAGGTTCATTTCCAGTTCCCCTGATTGTCTAGTTTAAGATTGTCAACTTGTTGAGTCTTGATATCTTTGTGTTATATCTTTTGCTACAAACCCTACTTTTCATAATGGTCTCTTTAAAAAGGGTTTATATAAATTTTTCTGGCTCGTCTCCTTTTGGTCCTCATTATTCTTTCTACTTCTTCATTGTTCAAGTTTCTTTGAATGGCCCAAAAGTCACAATCTGATCATATTTCTAACCCAACATTACAAGGCAAAATGATGATTGTGTACTAAGACCTTCCCCTGCCTCATTGCTCAATTTAATTCTCTATGATCCATCCCTAAACCCTCTCTGAGAATTATTGTGCAATGCGATAAATGGCCTATCCTGATTCCTTGTATGGGAACGTATTTTTTTGGTTCCATTGTTTAAACCCACATCAAAGGTTCCCATTTTTCCTTCTAGCACGTTGAATATATCGCCAGAAAGGAACCAGGATGAAGCATACTTCCAACGGCTACTTTGGCTCTCCCCCAAAGCTATTTATGGCAAAATCGCAGAGGTCAGTCACGTCCTATCAGTTGGCAAACCTCCCTCTTCTCTGAATGGGTAAGCTTTGAATTTGTATTGGTTGTTCAGAAAAGCTGCAAAGAGCCTTCAATGCTCCAGATTCTCCCCAATCTTCTCAACGGCTAGATTTGTCTCAACGTCTCTTCCGCCCTCATCGCCTTAAAGAGTTGCACTTTTGATCCAAGCCATTCCCACAACTCTCCTTCTCTCTGATCTTCTGCTTCTCTCTCTCTCTCTCAAACACAGAAATCCTTAGCTTCTCAAAGTGGCTGATCCAAACCCTAACCTTATCCAAGATGAGGAGGAGGCTGCTCTTCTCAGAGCCTTTAGAGAAAAGAAGGCAGCATCCTCTTCTAAGCCTATTTCTGCCACCATCTCTCAAAAATCCCAACCTGAAGAGAAACCTGTGGAGCAAACAGTGGAGAAACCTGAAGACAAACTTGAGGAGCCACCAAAGGCACAGGAGACGGCGAAAGAAATCTCTCCTGCCTCAGAATCGGCTACAAAATCCATCTCCGAAGGTGGCTCTCATGACTCCTCCCCTGACAAGTCTATCCAAGAGCTCCTTAGCCCTGAGACCTCACCAGCAAGCCTCAAATCTAAACCCTCCTCAAATCCTGGTCCCTCTGTTGCCACCAGGCTAAAACAACGAAAAAGGAGTTCCCAAGCCTTGGTTCCCTATGATCCTCAATCCAAGAGAACCAAAACCCTCACCATCTCTGCCTCTTCCTCCCTGGGTCAGGTCTCCTCTCTCTTCTCTAAAAGGAAGATTCTCAAGCCTCTCATAATCGGCAAAGAGTTCTGGTCCCAAGAACTAGAAGAGGAAGATGAAGAAATATTTGGAGAAGCCCTGAACGAGTTCCATTCTCTGCTGCAGTATCAAGGCTGGGATGCGATGTTGATTGAGCCCTTCTTTGCTTCTGATGAGGTCGTCCGCCTGTTTTACCAGTCTATCGAGTTTGTGACCGCAAAGGAGAACTCTCCCTGTCACGACGCTATTCTCATATGGAAGGGAACCAGCTATCCCCTGTCCTCCAACCTAATTGCGTCCGCTCTAGGGATCGAGTCCAGATCCGGATTTGGAATTCTCCCTCAGAAAAAGGGGTGGCCCAAAGGAAAGGGCTACAAATCCAAGGGAGCAGTGGTCAAGAAAATCTACGACGGCGCCTCCCCCAATCTTTGGAGACAAATGACCTCTCCATCACAAACAAGTTGGTACACTTCTGGATCACCCGTAATCTAGTTCCCAGACAGGAGCACAGGAACGACGTTCTCATCACATACGCCATTTTTATGGACAAGGTGCTCTCTGGTGTCCAGATTGATCTCCCTCACATTGTGTTGGCTCATATGCAGTTCTGTTCATCCCATGCCTCCCATGCCCTACCCTTCCCTCATATCATCAAGACCATTCTCTCTAACCTTCACCAATACCCAGATGATTTGCCTGAGACAGTTTACAGCAAGTGCCTAACCGTCGCCATTGTTCGGAAGTTGAAGACTAAGGAACAACAGACCAACCCTTCTCAAGCTCAAACTGAACTGCCTAAAGAAAAAGCCAGTTCTCAGGCCCCCTCAAGCTCCCATCCACAGCTCAACCCCTCTCAAGACTCCTCTGCGATCCTTTCTGCTCTGGACCGTATTGAAAATGCCATCATGGTGGGCTCGACTGCTATCCCGGTCGCCCTCCGTGATCAAGTAAAAGAGTTGGGACGAATGAGTTTTGCTATTGTGGATCTGGTAGAAGTTCTTCAGAAGGAGTGGAAAGATGCAATCGGTGTTCATCAGGCCACGGGCCAAAATGTAGGAACTGTCGACAAAGATGCTGAAGAGGAGGCCGCTGCTCTGCCATAGGAACGCTTGGTCTGGTTCCCAGTGCTGTAACCTCACAGCGTGCTAGTAGTTTCCCCTAGGATCCTACTTCCCTCTTCTATCCCCATGTCGTCTTTCCTAACGATTGCTTTTACTGTTGTTTGTGTCGACTGTTGTTAAGTTGTTCGTTTGTGTTGTTTTATGGTGTGTCTTACCCGTCTATGAACAATGATCAGTTTTTCAGCTTTAATGACTATCTTTTGGTTTCGTTCCAATGATCAATTTGTCTTTGCCCTAAGTTTACATTATGCTTCTGTTATGGGATTGATGCATTTGCATATTCACTTGGATATCCTGTTCTTAACTAGTATTTAATCTTTTCGATGATGTCAAAAGGGGGAAGAAAAGGATAGGAACCTTGAACTTTGGAAACCACTTGACTAATAGGAACTCTGAACTAGTTCTACTTCTAAGGGGGAATTTGAAATAAACTCGTTCACTTGCTTAGGGGAAATTTGCAACCATTAAATGTTCTCTCATTAATTTGTAATGTTGTAAATCCCTTAATCTCAATATGGTATCATGAAATTCAAGTCCTATTATGTTGCCAGGTTCCTTGTATTTGTCATCATCAAAAAGGGGAAAATTATTAGGAAACGGAACTCTGAAACCTCGGTTCTCCTGAGAGTTTTTTTCCTCAGTTTCTCTACTTTTGAAGATGACAAATATTATGATACTAATGTTTTATCTCAAAGATGTGCTTTAAGGAACCACAGGAATATACCGAAGGCAAGAAAACCAAACAGGACAAAGAGAACCAAAGGAACAAGACAGAAGAAGGAACCCAGAGGAATCTAGATGTGCCCAGTAACGTAACATGCGACATTGCGATTCCCGAGAAATCTGGGGACACACAACCTCGGACAAAAGTTGTTGAAAACGACTTGTCCAAAGCTTCCAAAAGCATGCCAATGTCCAGAGCAAAACAACAAGACACCTAGAAACACTGAACCTCGGACACATAAGGTGAAAGTGACAGGACATAGAGATGTCACTGTCCAGAAGACAGTTCCCAAGCGCCCAGCTTGTTCAACCTCGGACGAAAGCATTTGGACAACGAAATAGCAAGACTCGTCTGAGGTAGTTGACCAACCAAGAGAGATTATGAGCTGCCTAGGTTGTTTGCACATGCCAAGAACAACGTGGACCAAGGAGAACCACTGATCCTAGGGCAAGCTCAATCTGTGGGAACCCAGAGAGGATTAAGCTGCGAAGAATCTATAACACCCCCAAATTTTAACCCATTTGGAAAGGTATTACCGCCAGTGACCCCAGTGTTCCTTACCGAGATCACCCAAGGCTTTACCGGATTAAATACAATTTAAGGCATACAATGATACATAATGATCAAAGTGTCCAAATCAAAACATCAATCAATTGAAATATGAGTTACGGGATTACAACCCAATCCCGAATAGGCCAAACACAGAGTTCAAACAAAGTACAGCGGAAGACTAATAAAAGATTTTACAAACAGGGTTGTGATCGTAATGATCACCTGCCCAAGGATCTCAACCTGATTAAAAGCAATTATTAAAACATCCAAAAACAACCGTCGTCTTCATAGTCAATCTAGTCTCCTCAAATCTTCACTCTATCTGATGTGCCGAATCGAACGGATGACACCAGCCCACATGCGGAGAACAAAGTTCGTGGGTTAGTCTACTTGAATAGACTAGCAAGGGTAAAAAGCAGAATGGTTCGAAGCAGTTGTATTAGGTTAGACTCCTCGTCCCTCGAATGATAATCGAGTACGCTTGTCAACCACCATACTCCTACTGAAATAAACAAGAGGTATGCACAAGAGAAGATTCTGGAAGACTGAATCTTCACAGAAATCAACTCGAAACGAGACTCCAAGAGATTGAGTCTGTAATGAAATATGACAAATCTGGAATGATTACAGGATCATACAACAATGATTTAAAAGTTGACTGAGATGCTTCGGTTCACGACCAACCTCATCGCGCACAGCGAATCCAGATTGGAAAGAGAACGTACTATGATCAAAGTCGAGACGAGTTTTCCTAGCTGCACTAACTTAGCTGCACTACTCGCCCAAGGTATATTAATCATGTGCACTCGGGCACTTATCTTATTTAATTCCAAAACGAGCATTACGTTATAAGCTTTTACATCTCCATACAAGAGATATCGGATCTCCTCACAAGAGATATCAGATCTCCTCACAAGAGTTATAGAAGGGATGAACCTGAAAGATTTGGCACTAGCGAAGTGCGCCTACCCTGTGAAAGGGTATGGTCATGACCACAGAGAAAGTACTGGGGATGAACCACCAAGTACCAGTTATAAAGAAACAGCTAAACCCCCTCAAGATACATAGCGTTCCTAGCCACTAGTGCTAACTAAACAGTATAGCACAACAACAGTTACTGGATAAATCCACATAAAGGCCCGAAAGGCGATCACAGACAATAGCGTTGTTCTAACAGATATACAACCTATTATATGATTTTCAAAACAGTTTAACAAAACCGTTTCCAGACAAACAGAATATTCATTCCAAATTAATTACTCAGATAAACTACTGATAATTAATGTAAATATGAACGAATGAGCAAGAGCGAACCGCCACTTGCCTTACTCCGCAGAATAGTCTAAAGACGTCACTGGATTCCGGGCTCGACACGGTATAGTTCCGGCAGCACAAAAACCTTCGAGTCGACCCATAAAAGGAACCCTAAGTAAGATCCGACATAAACAGTATGAATCTAAACACGGCGAAAGAACACGAAAGGAAAGATGCCACGACGACAACCGACCAAGCCAAAGCCACGAAGGCGTTCTGGGCACTGGCGGCGGTCGCTGTTCTTGGCGGCGGTCGCCGTATTCATCACGGCGGTCGCCGTGAAGAACACGGCGGTCGCCGTCTTCATCACGGCGGTCGCCGTGAAGAACACGACGGTCGCCGTGATGAACTCATATGACACAGAACGAGAGAAAACTCACCCCAAAACACGAGCGGTTCGACCTCCTTCGACTTGCTTTGGCTTCTAACCTCCAAGGCTAACCAAAAGCTTCACAAAGGCACTCAGGAACCACACCAAATCAACACCGGCGAGACCTTCAAATTCCGGCGAAAACACAACTCCGACGAGAGGCGAATTTGGCAGAGGTTTGGTGTTGGGATGGCTCAAAACCTCACCCGCAACACCTCCTTTTATAGCCAAAGTGTCTGAAGCGTTCAACCAAACCCTGAGACGCGGCCGAAAGCAAGATCGACGCCCTCGATTTCCGCCGGCGACAATCACGGCGGTCGCCGTTTTTGCCTACGGCGGGCACGCGGCGGTCGCCGTAAATGCGGTGGTCGCCGTTGACAGGTCTGTCGTGGCCAGCTAGAAGCTGACACGCTGACTCCTCGGGCCCAACCACGGCGGTCGCCGTTTCTGAACGGCGGTCGCCGTTTCTCCCTTTTCCCGCCCGTTCAGCTTTGAACGAACCAGACGTTAAACCGGGATAAAAATTATCGTATGCGAACGACAATTAAAATCTAAGGCACCTTGTCTGTATATTATTTCACTGAGAAAAATATTACAGATACAGAGCACATTACAGAATGTCTCAAGCTAGCTGAATTAAATCCGACGTATACAACGGGTACCCGGGAAAATTCCATAATTCCCAATATAACCTTACGAAATTACGGGGTATCACATCACCTCTCCCTTAAAAGAAGTTTCGACCCCGAAACTTGGCCGAAAAACAACTCGGGAAAGTGTCTGAGCATCTCTCCCTCGGTTTCCCAAGTAACTTCCTCAGTCCCAAACCTGGACCACATAACTCGTACCAACAGTATGATCTCGTTGCACAGTCGCTTTACACGGCGTTCGAGAATGCACACTGGCATCTCCTCTCAAGTACCATTTGCCTGAATCTCGACGTCCTTATCGCACAGCCTACGAGACTCATCTTGGCACGGATATCCTTAGCAATGTTACGTGGAACACATTATACATTGGGTATGCCGATGGCGACAATGCCAAACAGTACGTTAGAGATCTTACTCTATCCAGAATCTTGAATGGTCCCATGTAGCGAGGGTTAAGCTTCCCACGCTTACCAAACCTGAAAACATCCTTGGGTGGCGATACTGTGACAAGTACCTTGCCACCAACCTCGAACTTAACACTTTAACGCTTCTGATCTGCGTAAAACTTTTGTCGACTCTGAGCGGTCAACAACCTCTGTCTACTCAGAGCAATGTTCGAAGTTGTCCTTTCGACCAACTCTGGTCCAAGTAGAATCTTGTCGGAGTACTCAACCCAACAAATCTGAGATCTACCTCTGTGACCATACAAAGCTTCAAACGGAGCCATCTTGATTGTAGCATGCCAGCTATTATCGTACGTGAGCTCAATCAGACTTAGGCTGTCTTCCCAGCTAGTCGGATGATCGAGTATGTATGCTTCTTAGCATATCCTCCAGGGTCTAGATGGTCTTTCAGACTGACCATCTGTCTGAGGATGAAATGCTGCTGAATCTCAATTCAGTTCCCATGGCCTTGTGAAGTTCTTGCTATAAACTTGACATAAATCGGCCATCTCGATCCGATACAATGGTCTTAGGAATGCCATGTAACGGACAATCTCCTGGTGGAAACCTCTGCTGACCTCTGGGTTACCCAAGTAACCTCAGTTTCCAATACAAATACTATTGCTGCTAATTCTAGGTCATTTGTTGGTTAGTTTGCTTCATAGGTTTTCAATTGTCTAGATGCGTATGCAATAACCTTGCCCCTCTGCATTAAAGACACATCCTAACCCATTTCTCGAAGCATTAACTATAGACCATATAGCCATCATTCTTTCTGACAATGCCAAAACTGGTGCATAAGTCAGACACTGTTTCAACTTCTTGAAAACTGATCTTGCACTTGTCATCCCAGACAACTTCTTGTTGCCCTTGCGGAACAGACTGGTCATAGGTGGAGTGATCTTAGAAAAATCCTTCCATGAACCGTCTATAATGCTCAGCAAGCTCTGGGAAACTGCGCACCTCGCTCACACCCTGAGGCCGCTTCTAAACAACTACTGATTCACTCTTCTGGGGAATAACCATAACCTCATTCTTATTGATCACATGGCCTAAGAAAGCCACTTCTAGATCCAACAATCGCACTTAGTCCATTTTGCGTACAACCGACTCGGTCTAAGGACCGATAAAGCAATCCACAGATGTTCCCTGTGAGCTTCCTTGCTCGGGAAAATATCAAAATGCCATTGATGAAGACCACTATGAACTTATTCAAGTACTGGTCTAAAACATCGATGCACTAGGTTCAAGAAAACTGCTAAAGCATTCGTAGATCCAGATGGCATGACTACAAACTCGTAGTAACCATCTCTCGTCGGAACGCAATCCTCGGAATATCATCCTCACGAATCCTGAGCTGAAAAAAAAAAGAACAGATCTCCGGTCGGTCTTGGAGAAACTTTTGCTCCCTGTAGTTGATCTAACAGATCATCACTCCTTGGTAACATATACTTGCTCTTGATCGTGACTTTATTCAACTCTCGAAAGTCAAAATAAAGTCGAAACGGTCCATCTTTTATTTTGACAAATAAAACTAGGGCACTCTTACTCAAGGTGATGCACTCAGCTTTATATAACTTTTGTCAAGAAGATCCTTGAGTTGCTTCTTCAACTCTTGCATCTCAACAGGAGCCATCCGGTACGGTGCCTCAGAGATCGGCGTGGTACACGGCTCGAGATCAATTGCAAACTCCATGACACGATTCAGGGTATCCAGGAATATCTTCTGGAAAGACATCCGGAAAATTCTCTAACCATAGGATTATCAAAAACTGAAGTCTATCACTGCCTTATGACGCTTCCGTCACTCCATACCGAGAATAATTATCGTAATGGACCATGGTTATTTAGGTCAAATCGCTTTGAATTTCTTACCCTTGATGGTAATCGACAATCCGACAGACGATTGGTTCCCACTAAATGGTCACCATCTTGGACCAGCCCACTATATGGTTCACAGACGACTCACTAGTGGCTCCGAGCTCAGGCCCAGCCATTACCAGCGTCCACTGTTGCCATGAGCCGCTGTCCATACATCTCAACCCATCCTTGGTAGCTCCACCTAATTAATAGGCAGCCATCTCCTAAGAGGTTGTTGGTGAGTCTCGAACACGAGACTTTACCCCACTAACAAGCAATGAAACATTAACTTGGTATAAACCAAAGGTTCATATATAAGAATAGTTACAACAAAAGGTTCACAACCTCGTTGCACACACAACTTAATTTACAACCATCCAAAATTAAAGTCTGGGTAGCACCCACATCAACAACTCATTAACAACAGTAGTACAAAATACTTTAAGCAAATGGAGCATCAGGTCCATCCGCCTCACGCATCACGTAAAGGCGTTGACCTTGGCTTCCTGAAGCCATTGGGGCTTTCCCTTTGTCCTGCGCAGTCGTCTGCATTGAAGGGCTAGAAGCTTCCACCGGACTGAACCTAGGTTGGTTGTTCTGATTAACCGATCCCTGCTGTGATTCAGCTCCTTTCCCATTCCTCCGCTGACAGAACGCCTGCATATGACCCTCCTTTCCGCAGCCAAAGCATGTCTTTTTGTCCTTCAGACATTCATTGCTCTTGTGCCCGTGCGTACCACAGTTGTAGCACTGAATCGGATTATTGCCTTGGCCAAAACGTTGCATAGACTCATCATGAGTCTTATTCGTTCTTGCTCGGCCAGATTTGGCAAAATCTGATGGTGGCGCGGGGCGTTTGAACCCACTTGCCTGAGGCTGGTACTGCACTTGCCTCTGGCTGTTACGCTTCTTGGTCGACTCCTCCAGAGTCACCTCCAGCTTGTAGGCTGTATCCACATACTGCTCCAAAGTAGAGCATGTGTGGTGCACCATCATCGGCTTGATGTCTAGACTCATCCACTCGTGGAAATACCAGATCTTATGTGCCTCACTGGATATCTCAGGTCCAACGTACTGCATTAAATGATTGAATTTGGTTGCAAGCTCGGTCACCTTCAATCCATCCGTTTGCGGATACAGAAACTCCTTGTGTTTTTCCTGCCTCATAGCACGAGAGAAGAAACGATCAGTCATCTTGGTCTTAAACATAGACCAGGTCAATACCGGGCTATCAGCTAAGCCGGTACTCTCCCACCATTCGCTGGCTTCTTCCTTTAACTGAAGAGAGGCTATATGCACCTTCTCAGCTTCAGTGCACTCAACATTGCGGAATAGCCGCTCCATGTGGGAAAACCAATGAGCCACCTTGACTGGCTCTCCTTTCCCATCGAAGCTGTCAGGTCTCATAGAGTTAATGGCCTTCAGCGCTCGGCCATACTCTCCTCTATCCCTGATCACACCTCCATGTAGCACATGGTTCCCTTGTTCCTCAAACCTCGGAACTTCTGGAGGTACTGGCACTCCTTGTGCCTGATGCACATTCGGGCGTAACGCGTCGGCGATCGCTTGCATGACGATTCTCCGAATTTCTGCAACAGCTATTTTATCAAATATCCTTGGAGCGTTGTCCCTAGCTGGGTCGTTGCCTCCAGGATTATTATGGAAGACAGACTCACGCTCTTCTGATGGGTCTGCAACATTCCTCGGATTTAGTCTGGGGTCATTGCTTGGCCCAGCACCAGTACGGATAACGTTCCTCGTGTTCACCATCTGTTTACCGATCAAATTCCAAGGATTTTATCACATTAATATCATTCTGATATACTTATCGTAATAAAATCAACTTAGAATAGATCAACTTGGTAATTTCTATTGATGAACTCAAACCGAGTAACTAGGTTCTATAACCTCAACTCACAACGAGCGAACTGGGAATCAAGCCTAACTGGAGATGGCGAAACCATCTCGGCTTCTCCTGGGTTCCTCTGAAGAGAACAGAATGCACCCATATCTAACGGGGCAACGGGAAATGAATTAGTCTTTCTAGACATAGAAGCAAGCTTACTATATCAGACTGTACAGAAGACATGACTATGAACGGTGTTTTGAAATTCTTTTTACTAAAAAAAAATTTTAGAGCCCTTTTAAAGCATTTTCAAAAACGGATAAATGATTTATAAAATCCCAAACCCGTTTTAAAACATTTGGCTCTGATACCACAACTGTAACACCCCCAAATTTTAACCCATTTGGAAATGTATTACCGCCAGTGACCCCAGTGTTCCTTACCGAGATCACCCAAGGCTTTACCGGATTAAATACAATTTAAGGCATACAATGATACATAATGATCAAAGTGTCCAAATCAAAACATCAATCAAATGAAATATGAGTTACGGGATTACAACCCAATCCCGAATAGGCCAAACACAGAGTTCAAACAAAGTACAGCGGAAGACTAATAAAAGATTTTACAAACAGGGTTGTGATCGTAATGATCACCTGCCCAAGGATCTCAACCTGATTAAAAGCAATTATTAAAACATCCAAAAACAACCGTCGTCTTCATAGTCAATCTAGTCTCCTCAAATCTTCACTCTATCTGATGTGCCGAATCGAACGGATGATACCAGCCCACATGCGGAGAACAAAGTTCGTGGGTTAGTCTACTTGAATAGACTAGCAAGGGTAAAAAGCAGAATGGTTCGAAGCAGTTGTATTAAGTTAGACTCCTCGTCCCTCGAATGATAATCGAGTACGCTTGTCAACCATCATACTCCTACTGAAATAAACAAGAGGTATGCACAAGAGAAGATTCTGGAAGACCGAATCTTCACAGAAATCAACTCGAAATGAGACTCCAAGAGATTGAGTCTGTAATGAAATATGACAAATCTGGAATGATTACAGGATCATACAACAATGATTTAAAAGTTGACTGAGATGCTTCGGTTCACGACCAACCTCATCGCGCACAGCGAATCCAGATTGGAAAGAGAACGTACTATGATCAAAGTCGAGACGAGTTTTCCTAGCTGCACTACTCGCCCAAGGTATATTAATCATGTGCACTCGGGCACTTATCTTATTTAATTCCAAAACGAGCATTACGTTATAAGCTTTTACATCTCCACACAAGAGATATCGGATCTCCTCACAAGAGATATCAGATCTCCTCACAAGAGTTATAGAAGGGATGAACCCTGAAAGATTTGGCACTAGCGAAGTGCGCCTACCCTGTGAAAGGGTATGGTCATGACCATAGAGAAAGTACTGGGGATGAACCACCAAGTACCAGTTATAAAGAAACAGCTAAACCCCCTCAAGGTACATAGCATTCCTAGCCACTAGTGCTAACTAAACAGTATAGCACAACAACAGTTACTGGATAAATCCACATAAAGGCCCGAAAGGCGATCACAGATAATACCGTTGTTCTAACAGATATACAATCTATTATATGATTTTCAAAATAGTTTAACAAAACCGTTTCCAGACAAACAGAATATTCATTCCAAATTAATTACTCAGATAAACTACTGATAATTAATATAAATATGGAACGAATGAGCAAGAGCGAACCCCCACTTGCCTTACTCCGCAGAATAGTCTAAAGACGTCACTGGATTCCGGGCTCGACACGGTATAGTTCCGGCAGCACAACAACCTTCGAGTCGACCCATAAAAGGAACCCTAAGTTAGATCCGCCATAAACAGTACGAATCTAAACACGGCGAAAGAACATGAAAGGAAAGACGCCACGACGACAACCGACCAAGCCAAAGCCACGAAGGCGTTCTGGGCACTGGCGGCGGTCGCTGTTCTTGGCGGCGGTCGCCGTATTCATCACGGCGGTCGGCGTGAAGAACACGGCGGTCGCCATGACGAACTCAGACGACACAGAACGAGAGAAAACTCACCCCAAAACACGAGCGGTTCGGCCTCCTTCGACTTGCTTTGGCTTCTAACCTCCAAGGCTAACCAAAATCTTCACAAAGGCACTAAGGAACCACACCAAAGCAACACCGGCGAGACCTTCAAATTCCAGCGAAAACACAACTCCGGCGAGAGGCGAATTTGGCAGAGGTTTGGTGTTGGGATGGCTCAAAACCTCACCCCCAACACCTCCTTTTATAGCCAAAGTGTCTGAAGCGTTCAACCAAACCCTGAGACGCGGCCGAAAGCAAGATCGGTGCCCTCGATTTCCGCCGGCGACCAACGGGCAATGCCCACTGGACAATCACGGCGGTCGCCGTTTTTGCCTGCGGCGGGCACGCGGCGGTCGCCGTAAATGCGGCGGTCGCCGTTGACAGGTCTGCCGCGGCCAACTAGAAGCTGACACGCTGACTCCTCGGGCCCAACCACGGCGGTCGCCGTTTCTGAACGGCGGTCGCCGTTTCTCCCTTTTCCCGCCCGTTCAGCTTTGAACTAACCAGACGTTAAACCGGGATAAAAATTATCGTATGCGAACGACAATTAAAATCTAAGGCACCTTGTCTGTATATTATTTCACTGAGAAAAATATTACAGATATAGAGCACATTACAGAATGTCTCAAGCTACCTGAATTAAATCCGACGTATACAACGGGTACCCGGGAAAATTCCATAATTCCCAATATAACCTTACGAAATTACGGGGTATCACTGAATCCTCTATAAAAGGAAGACTAACTCAAAAGTTATCTTCAAGCACTGAAATACGAATCACACTCATTAGAAAATATCAAGTGTGAACCTTCAAACAAGATCATCAAAGCAAACCGAGATCAAGAGGAACCAGTCAAGGAAGAGAAGAGTTGAGTGCTAAGTTCATGTGACTGTAAGTGATAGTTCCTAGGTGCGAAGGTTTGTTTCTTGGATTAATTATTGATTGTGTTAAGTTATCTAGGATTGCCTAACTGTGTGTAAGGCAAAGAAACTGTGTGTTTGTTCCTAGGATAAGCTGTAACCAAAAGAGATAAGAAATCAAGAAGTAGACCTTGAAATCCTTTCGAAAGAAAGGTAGTGGTTTTTATCCTGGATTGCTAGTTGGCAATCAAAAGTTTCCACTATAAGGAACTTGTCATTTGTTTGATTGTTTATTTCCGCTGCGAAGGGAACTTAGAATCCATATTCTGAGTTCCTTAAGTTATTATCTAACAATGACGATCCTACAACATCCCATAAGCGTAGAGGGTCGCCCCCGGGGTTTGGCCAGGATCGGGGACTAATTCATGCGACAAGTCTGCAAGCAGTAAATACGATGTTTAAAGAGCCTATCTACGAGATTTTGAGTAAGATCAAGAAGAAACCGTTCTTCAAGTGGCCCCAACTTATGAGTGAAAGCTCAAAAGGAAGAGACCAAAGCAAATTTTGCTCTTTTCATCGTGAAAAAGGGCACTGGATAGATGACTGTAAGGTCCTGAAGAGCCATCTGGAAGCCTTGGTGCCGTCAGGGTACCTGAAGGAGTTTATTAACTACGAAGCAAGTTCTCAGGGGCATTAGGACGAGGAGAAGGTACCAGAAGTTGATGCAGACAAGGCGAAGGAGCCTCAGAAGCGCGTGAAACATTGATTGCGGTGAATAAGGTGAACCCCCGTGTGCGGCGAGCCCATGAATTTGATAAGTTTTATGTTTAGATTTAATTTGGTTTGGGACACTTTTTTTCCTCTTCGTATGGTTTTCTCCCACGTGGTTTTCGAATAAATTTTAATAAGGCATCCCATATTTTCCTTTTCCATTATTGTCGACTTTACTACATTTGTCGTTGTCCTTGGGATGCTATCTATTCTTTTGCAGCTAGCATTGATCTTATAGACTTAATTAAGTTGCACAAGACCAGTTTAGAAAGGAAAATTACACTAGCTTTCACGCTAACTGCAACGCTATGAGAAGCACAAGCTGCTAGGAAACAAAGGTTGAACTAACTATCATTCTAGTTGCCACGCTCCAAAAAGCACGGGCTGCTGGATTTTAAACGAAAAAAGACACAAACCCAACCAAGCAAATACAAAAGACGAGCCTATGGTCTAGTTTATGCATGCAAGCAAGTGAAGCGTCAACAAAAGGCGCGTAAAGCATTACTAGTGCAAAAAGACTCTTCGGAAAAATCTCTGACTGCACGGCCATGCATCGCCCGTGCAGTAGCCCCGACAAAAAGGCAAAAACTATTTGGGAAAATCTCTGACTGTACGGCCGTGCGTTTTACCGCACGGACCATGCGGTAACCTCGACAAAAGGTAAAAGATTCTTCGGAAAAATCTTCGACCGCATGGTCGTGCGGTAGCCTTGAAAAAAAGAAGAAGAAAAACTTCAGAAATATCTTCGATCGCACGGCCGTGCGGTAGCCTCGGCATAAGTTGCGCCAATTCTTCTCGGAAAAAATGGGTCGAGGATTCCGGGCCTTATCAGAATTGAGTTATACTCGGCCTCTCAAGCCTCTACGAGCCTTCAAAGCCCGATGGGCAAAATGATGAGGTAAATTATTTATTCCCATAAATAATTAATTTCATCCTAATAAATAGTAAATGAAGAGTGATTAAAGAAGTCCAACAGAGATCATGGGCCAATTAAGGATCTTACCCTAATTAAAGATGTATTTAAGGCTAGAAGAAAACTCCAACCTCTCTAATTCTCATTATATACAATCAATTGGCTGCCTCCTTTGAATCCGAAGAGCACCAAACAGACTTGAGCGTCGGAGGGGCTTTCGAGAAGATTCGGCCCTCCCTTTGACGCGTTATTTGATTGCAGATCAAGAGATTGAAGGCTAATTCAAATTTCTTGGGAGATACCATCATCGATGGTTCCATTAAATTTCGTTGTGCAAAAATCTACTACCACAAAACCCTTATATACTTTTGATGAATTCTTAGGCTTTGACCCTATGTTTTATCATTGTGTTGTTGTTGTTTTTATGAAGCTAGACATGAATATCAACTTTGAACTTCGCCACTTCCTACTTTGCTTATGCTTTATCAGTTTTACCTATGAATTGTCCTCTAATGGTTGTAGTCCCTTTAGTAACCTACTTAAAAATCACTATCTGATTATGAACTTTACTACTAATCCTGCTATTAGACCTTTGTGTATGACCACCCACCCTTCTGTATGGGATGCAACTGTTGATGATACTAGATCTTTATCTTCACTTTTGTTGTTTATGTGATTTTACTTATTATTCTTTCAATTTGAAATTTCACTTCTTATACAAGACCTGTGATATTTTGCAAATATCTTCACTGTTATGCGCAATAATTATCCATAACAATATGAGCAATAATCTTTCTTTTTTTATGCATGTTTAAACAATGGATATAGGCTACTGGAATGGAATGTTAGAGGTATTCGTCGAAAGGACTTTTGGACTGGAATTTCTTACATTAAAAAAATAATTTACATCTTCTTGTTTAGCTGAGACCAAGATTAACCAAGAATCACATATTTCATTCATTCGTAAATTTGGCTTTCAAGAAAGTATATTTTCCACTTCAATTGGGTCTAGAGGGGGTCTTTAGATCCTATCGAAGAAAGATTACTACACTAAGCCTTTATCTATTGTTCTTATTTCCCCTAATTCTATTGCTATGAAATATGAATCTATAGCTCTTATATTTCTTCATGTACGGTTTAGGGAAGAAAATAAAAGTGAAATTTGGAATAACCTTGCATCAATCATTGTTGATTTTAATCTTCCATTCATTATTAGTGGTGATCTTAATGAAATTTTATACCCCTCTAATATTAGGAGGCTCATCACCTTTCACTAATTGATCCAAGAGATTATTAACTTCGCTTTGCATTCACTTCAAGGAAATCTATGATAAATATTGATAATGTTTTGGAACGATTGGATCGTGTTCTTACTCATTCGTCTTTGGTCCATTTTTTTCCTAACTTAACAGTTATCATCATCCTTCACATCTACAAACTATTGTCTTATTTCTTTTACCCTAGTATTTCGAAAAACAATTAAGATTTTCCTTCCGTTTTGAAAATGCTTTGTCTATTAATCCTAATTATCTTAATCTAGTTTAAAAAGTTTGAAATTATAAATGGAAGGAATCTTTTATGTTCAAGTTTTACTTGAAACTTAAACTTCTTTAACAATATTCCAAAGTATGGGTGAGAAATAAAACTAATAACAATTTTGAACAACTTCGAACCTATGAAAACAAATTACTAACTTTTGCAAACAAATTTCTTACTTAACCTAACAAAAACCCTCATTCAAGACAAATTATTCACACATCTATTGAAGTATAAGAAACTTCTAGTTTTGTTGGAACGATGATGCTCCCTTTGATTTTGATGATGATAAACTCAAATGCTTTTGATGGTTTTTAGTGTGACTATGAGTTTCAGGAAACGGTGAAGTCAAAGGAACGATGAAAACCTGAGAAGAGTCAAAACAGAAAAGCAAAGGAACATAGAAGCCAACAATAACGAAATCAACGCGCTGGAACGAAAGAAGAGAACAGACGCGTGTTGCTGAAACAAAACAGAAAAGGGAACAGCGCAAGGAACGAAGGACGCGCGCTGGAAACCCTAGAGGCCGCCGAATATCTGTCTTGGAAAACAGATTTGGAAGTTGCAACTTGGGCCTCAAGGAAGATCTCGGTGAAGAGATAATTTGGTTAGAATAAAATAGAAAAGATTGTATAGGATTATTATTATCTTATTTGCTTAAGTAAAAGTAGGGTAAATCTGAGAAAATACCTAGAATATATATTAGAGAGTTGTGATCTTCATTTAAATATAGACAGACGACGAAACACATAGATATTCAGTGAGTAGAGAATTCAGAACAAGAGAAGAGCATTTGAAAGAAGAGAAGAGTATTCGAAGGAAGAAGAAGAACACTTACAAGGGACAAGACTTTGGTGAGTTGAGTACTTGTTAGGGTTTTGTTTGTCTTAGGTGTTGTTAGGAGCGTTACATTGAGAAGTCTAGATATCTAGGAGTAAACTAGATTGAGATAAGACTTGCTTGTTTGTAATTCCAGGATTAATAACATAAGTAGACATTCGAAATCCTACTAGGGAAACCTAGAGGTAGAGGTTTTTCTTAGTCAACTAGTTGGTTGATTAAATTTTCCTCTCTAAGGAACTGAGCTCGTTACTTCTTAATTCTGTTGTTATTTTCCGATGTCCAAGGAACGAACTTACCGTTCCTTGATCTAACACACTTGATTCTACAATTTTGTTCAGAATAATTATTGAAAATTGAGAAGTAAAGTAAATCATACTATTATGGTTGATCGTAATTCTAAATACTTTAAAATGGTAGTGAAAAATCGGACCTACATACATGATACAACGTAACATAACTGTTCAAACTAAGGATGGATTAATTTTGTATGATCATTACACTATTATTAAAGAAATTACGAGTGAAAAAATATATATTTCTATAAAATAAATTCTCCTTCAATGACTCAGATTGATCTACAAATAATCCCTTCTATGATCACTAGGAAAGATAATTACCACTTGTGTAAACTCCCTACTAATAATGAAATTAAAGGTGCTATACTTGATATGTCATTAGATAAAACACCAGGGATCCTAATGGTTTTCTTGTAGATTTTATATAAAAAATTACTGGAACATTATTGAAAATTCAATTTAATATGTTGTTAAAGCTTTCTTTCATTACGAACAATTACTAAAATAATGGAATGACTCCTTTATTGCTCTAATCCCAAAAATGGATTCTCCTATTATCATTAATCATTTACGGCCTATTAGTTTATGTAATACTAGCTATAAAAATTTTACCAAATCTTGGTTAATCACTTAGAACCAATTTTCTCAAAAATCGCCCCCTGGGGAGTAGTATAGTGGTTTCCATAGGGGAGTAGAATTCTGAATGTGGTCCTTCTATCCGGGTTCGAAATGGAGTGGCGACTGCGTGCTCTGCGCCTCAGATTTAACTCCACTTGTCCTGGGGGGCCCTGCGTGCGGTCCGGGACAGTGGACGTGAGACTAGTGGGTTCCGTCAAAATGGGCCCGACACTCATGCTAAGCTAAAAAAAAAATAAAAAAAAATCCCCAAAAATCGTCAGCCCATTACACGATACATTTGTTGAAGAACTGATATAATATTCTTATTACCTTTGAAAATTTTCACTCATTTCATAAAAAAGACATGAAAGCAATGCTAGATGGCCTTGAAATTAAAAAATGGAAAAAAACATGACAAATTAGATTGGACTTTTCTCGAACAGATCCTTGTAAAAGTTGGTATCCAACAGACCTAGATTAATTGGGTTTTTCGTGTATTACTACTACTTCTTTAGTCAATAATGACCCTGAAAATTATGGGTGTGCAGATTCGGACCAGACCGGAAAATTGGATCGGATCGGACCGAAAATGTCTGGACCGGACAAATTACGGTCCGGTCCCCGGTCCAGATATTTCTAAAATTTTGGTTCCGGTCCGGTCCAAACTCGGTCGGTTTCCGGTCCGGACTGGATGGATCGGTTTTTTATTGTTTTTAATTTAATTTTATATATTAATGTCTTATTATGTCTCAAAACACTAATTAAAAATTAGTTTCTACTATGAATATAAATTAATAACAAAATATATTGTCAAATATTATACACAATAGTTATAAAAATAGGAAAAATAATTAAAATTTAATTTATATAAAAATAAAAAATACGTTTATCGGTCCATTCCAGTCCAACACCGGACCGGAACCGGACCGAACCAAATCATACCGGTCTGGTCTCCGGTTCAAGGATTGTAAAAATTCCGGTCCATCAGACCGGATGCACATCGCTACTGAAAATGAATCTAAACCCTCGTGTGGAATACGACAAAGCGATCATTTGTCCAATTTCCTTTTTATTATTGCAATAGAATACCTCACCCGAACTCTTACCCATGAATTTCACCTTCCTAATAATAAAATTAGCATAAAACTAACCCCTAGAGGTCTTTGTATCCCCTATTTAAGTTTTGGTTATGATATTCTTATTGTAGGATCGTACTTGTTAGTTATCGAGGGAACTGAGAGTCCAGTTTCCTAAGCAGCGGAATAAGTAAACAATAGCAGATTCAAGACAAGTTTCTTAGAGTGGAAACTTTTGATAACCAACTAGTTATCCAGGATAAAATCCACTACCTCTCTTGCAAGAGGATTTCAAAGTCTACTTCTTGTATTAATACTTCGGTTACAATCAACTAGAATAGAACACACAGATTTAAGTCTTAGACACGCTAAGGACTCTCTATCTAGTTCGACCTAACCAAGCAACAACAAGCAAGCAACTTACTTAGTTCTTCTTCAAAGAACTCGGCATAACTTCTTTACAGCACTCGGAATTCTTCTTCTTCTTCGTGAATGCGTAAAAAATGAGAGAGTTTCAATTACTTTATTTATATGATTTAATTACTAGAGGAAGAAAATTTTCAGTAACCGAATCAAACAAAAAAAATAATCAAAAGTAATCGTTAAAGATAACATTTGTTACCAAATATAATCTTTACCGATTTTTACATGTTTTGTTTCCATAAAGATAAACTTTTAAACTCCTAAAACTTATGGAAACAGGATAAGATCTCATAGTTCTCTCTCTAACTAAGATCTACCCTAAAACAGCTCACCGCCGCTCTTCACAGATTAATCCAAGTGATTCCAGCGTCAGCAAGCTTCAGTTCCTTCCGCCAGTTCCCAAGTCTGGCGTCAGTGTCTCTGTCTTGTGCTTTCCGAATCCAGAGTTCCCTGTTTGTCACACTAATGGAAATGTTAATAGCAAAGGTGTTTGTCATTATCAAAACTAGGAAAACTGAGGAAGAGAACTAGGTAGGGAACTGGAGTTCCCAAAAGTTCACTTCCTAACAATTTCCCCCCTTTTGATGATGACAAACATGTAGAACTGGCATATCGTAATAGGCATGAAAAACATATAAGGAAAAGCAAGACAATGCTACATATAGGACAATCATTAGTGAATTGCATATTCCCCCTTAACACCAGATCTAGTTCCTTAGTTCCCCCTTAATGTAACAACTAGGTCAGAGTTCCTTTCATCCTATTAGTTTCGGATTGCCACGTTCATTTCCCCTTTGGACATCATCGAAAAGAGTCAGTTAGATGAATAACAAAGAGAACTTAGAGAGATAAATAAACTAATGCTGAACTCTAGAGAAATGGCACCGTAATAAAGATTGAAAGCAGATCATAAGCAGAGCAAGGAACACAAACAAGTTCATTAAATATAAAAAGGACAGGAACTACATAAACATCAGATTGATAAAAATTAAAACACTTAGAGACACACAAAAAGGATCATGATATGGAAGGGAAATCCTAAGGGAACTACAAGTTCCGTGTCATTTGAGAAGGGAACTGAACACGGTCCCTTACTGCTTCTGGCCCTTGGCCCTGTCTTCCATGATCTTATCGTCGACTAACTTCTCAATTTCCTTGACGAGAACATCAGTAGCCTTCCACAACTCCACCACCATCTCATTGGTGAAGTTGTTACCCTTTTACACAGCGGAGGCCACCTTGTCGAAGCCGTTAATCAAAGCAGTTTCAATATGCCCTAGACTGGTGAGGAGCACATGAGTGTCAGGAACCAGACGAGGATCAGACTGGCCAGGCAACATCTCCTCTTGTTCTTCCTCAGCTTCAGAAACTTCATCAACATGCGTCGTTTTTGTAAGGCGCTGCACAGTGGTCATGGTCAGGAGGCGAGAGATCGGTGCTGCTCTAGGGTTGCCCTTGTTGCCTTATATAATCTCCCAACAAAATCTATCCAAAATAAACCGTTTCCAAATCTTTTCAAATAAGGGAACCAGAGTTATTTCCAACGGCCACAAAATCTTTGAATCAGAAGGGAACCCATAAATAGCTTCATCATGATTTTCTCAGAGCAATCAAATCAAAATCGGGCTTCAAATCGGCTGAAAAATCTGAGAACAAAACGGCTATAAGTGTAATTACTGATCTCGGGAAGCGTACGCTGTTAGAGAGCAAAATTCAAATTCTGGCCGTTGAAGCGGCTTGCCCAGTTCCTTTCCTCAGAGAATGACACGGAACTAGGGAGATATGGGCACATTTGATGTAGGGAACCAAGCAAACACTCAAGAAAAGTACATACCCATAGAAATAAAATTAGGAAGGCAATTTGACATTACACAGATAATTCCCAGTATGGACTAAATAAAGGATCATAAGGAATTATGCAATGTAATCAGGCTTAGGGACGGCTTATAGTCAATCATCATTTCGGCTTGTAATATAGGATAGATGTGATCAAATTGACTATTTTAAGGCTAACAAAGAGATATAGACATGCACAAGATATATCATGAAAGAATATGTGATCATGTCATAATTAAGAACATGCTTTAGAATCAATATTACAGGACATGCGAGGCCAACACAAGAGCAAATATCATCAATATTGTCAATGAGACCATAAAAGAGATCAAGTCTAGTCAAAGCAAAGGAACTAGTAACGGCAAAGGAACTACTAGTTTAGGGAAATCATTCCTAGGAGTAACCTAAAGGACTCATAAGGTTCTCGATTAAGTGCTTTACTGAATATATCGGCAATTTGATCTTCCTTCCTACAATGGTCTAGCAGAATGTTCCCTTTTTCAACATGATCACGCAAGAAATGATGCCTAATGTCAATATGCTTAGTTCGAGTATGATGCACAGGGTTCTTGGATATGTTGATTGCACTAGTATTGTCACATAGGATTTTGAGGGGACCAAAAGACATACCAAAGTCCGCAAGTTGTTGTTTGAGCCAGAGGAGTTGGGAACAGCAAGCAGCAGCTGCGATGTACTCAGCTTCCGTAGTGGAAAGGGCCACTGAGTTTTGTTTCTTTGAGCCCCAAGAGATCAAGCAGGGACCAAAGAACTGGTCCATTCCAGAAGTGCTCTTGCGATCAACCAAGAACCTAGCATAGTCTGCATCCGTGTATCCAAGAAGATTGAAGTGGCAATCTTTGCGGTACCAAAGATAGAGGTCGTCAGTTCTCTTCAGATAGCGAAATATGCGCTTCACTTTAGTTAAGTGAGATTCCCTTGGATCAACTTGAAACCTGGCACATAGACAAACCGCAAACACAATATCTGGCCTACTAGCGGTTAGATACATCAAAGAACCTATCATACCACGATAGAGCTTATCCTCAACTCTTTGTCCAGTATGATCAGTGGTGAGACGAGTTGCAGGGGAGATGGGAGTAGAAATAGGTTTGCTTAAATCCATTTTGAACTTCTTCAAGAGTTCCTTCAGATATTTCTATTGATGGATTTGGATCCCATATGCCTTCTGAGTGACTTGCAATCCCAGGAAGAATGTGAGTTCCCCAATCATACTCATTTCGAACTCGCTGCTCATTAAATTTTTGAACTTTTCTACAAGAGACGGGTTAGTGGAACCAAAAATAATATCATCTACATATACCTGGACCACTAGAATGTCACCTTTCACATCCAGGATGAATAGAGTCTTGTCGATCACACCACGGCGATAGCCATTTGATGTTAGGAATTGGGCAAGGCGATCATACCAAGCACAATGAGCTTGTTTTAAGCCATAGAGTGCCTTGTCCAAGAAATACACGTGGTCAGGGTGATCATCATCCTCAAATCCTGGAGGTTGCTTGACGTATACTTCCTCTTGAAGGATGCCGTTAAGGAATGCAGTCTTCACATCCATTTGAAAGAGCTTGAAGCCTTTGTGAGACACATAAGCAATGAGCAATCGAATAGCTTCCAGTCTTGCCACATGGGCAAATGTCTTATAGTAATCAATCCCTTCTTGTTTATTATAGCCTTGAGCAACCAAACAAGCTTTGTTCCTTGATACTGCACCCGAATCATCCAGTTTGTTGCGAAAAACCCACCTAGTTCCAATGATGTGTCGATTTGGAGGACGAAGAACTAATCTCCAGACTTTGTTCATTTCGAACTGGTGAAGTTCTTCTTGCATAGCAATGATCCAGTCGGCATCTTTCAGTGCTTCCGTAATGTTCTTGGGTTCTATAAGAGACAGAAAGGCATTGAAAGCACAAAAAATCATATCCTCAAATCCGTACCTGACCGGGGGCTTGGTTGTCCTTTTGTCTCTGTTAGGAACAAGCAAGTCAGTTCCTGGAGTTTCAGCTTCTGTAGGGGCGGTAGCTGAAGAAGAGGCGACAGGTTGACCATTGTCCGTTCCCTGTATGGTCGTATTGACTTGAGCAGTTGGATCAGAGGGAACTGGGACGGAGATCACAGCTTCTGGTTGAGTAGGAAGAGCTGGAGAGATTTTTGTGAATGTCGACTCCTTGGGATCAATCAAAGGAGTTGAGTTGGCAGAGTTAGCGAAGTAGGGATAGGAATTTGGCTTGGAGGGTGCTTCATCATCAGAGTCTTCACTTGGTCATTGAAATGGATCTTCCGAGGGAATTGAGGGATCCTGCACAGACTTTGAAGGTAATTTTTCATTGAAAACAACATGAATACTTTCCTCTACCTTTTTTGTCCGTTTGTTGAAGACTTTGTAGGCTTTGCTGTTTGAAGCATATCCGATGAAAATCCCTTCATCGCTCCGTGGATCAAACTTCCCCAGATTGTCCTTCCCATTATTGTGAACAAAGCATTTGCATCCAAAGACACGCAGATGATCAATGTTGGGAACTCGGCCATGAAGGAGCTCATATGAAGTCTTCTCAAGCATAGGGCATAGCATGGCCCGATTTAGGATATAGCAAGCTGTATTGACGGCTTCTGCCCAGAAAGATTGAGAGAGCCCACTTGAGATTAGCATGGTGCGAGCCATATCTTCCAAAGTTATGTTCTTCCTTTCAACAACCCCATTCTGTTGTGGGGTGTAGGGAGCTGAGAAATTGTGATCGATTCCATGTTCCCTGCAAAAGGTTAGAAAATCTCCATTTTCAAACTCAGTTCCATGATCGGAGAATGGCTCAAAGAGATACATTCAATGATCTTTCAAGCAAGGGAACTAGCTCACTAAACCTATCAAAGACTTCACTTTTAGATTTAATAAATAATGTCCAAGTGAATCTTGAATAGTCATCAACAAGTACAAGAATATACATGTTACCACCAATGCTTTGAACTCGCATAGGACCGCAGAGATCCATGTGAATGAGTTCCAGAGGTTTGGAGGAGCTTACCAGTGTTTTGGACTTAAAGGAACTGCAGACTTGTTTCCCTTGAACACAGTCAGAGCAGATTTCTGACTTCTCAGCATTTATTTTAGGAAGGCCACGAACCAGTTCCTTTTGGTGCAGCTTGTGAATTAACTTGATGTTTGCGTGACCAAGTCGTTGATGCCAGAGGTTTGTTTGATCGTCAATGGAAGAGAGACACAACTTCTCTTTGGGGACGAACTTTGGATCAATGATGTAGACGTTATTGAACCTTTTCCTTTCAGGATCACAGTTCCCTGTCTGTCTTCCACGAAACATTCCTTTGAGGTAAAGCGAACCTCATTTCCCCCTTGATCACACAGCTGTGACACACTTATTAGATCAAAACCTAAATTTTCAACAAGATTCATGTTACTTACCTTAATGTGATCAGTGAGATTCACACTTCCAGTTCCACAGATTGTTCCCTTTCTCTTATCTCCGAAGGAAATGGTTCCTCCTCGGTGTTGCTGAAGTGACGACATTTTCTTTCTGTTTCCGGTCATATGGCACGAGTATCCACTGTCTATGTACCATTTGTCTTGTTGTCGCACTTCGTCCTGCACAAGGGAACTCAAACTTTTGGAACCCAGCTAAGCTTAGCTTTTCTGGGTGAATGAGGTTGAAATCTTGTCTGTGGGTTAGAAGCAGGAACAAAATAATAAGGATCATTCAAGTCATTAATGGTATGCATCCTTTTCTTATTATTTATTTTCTGGTTCCTTTTCTTAGCGTTTTCTTCCATTTGTCTTTTCTTGTGAATGTATTCATGAATATAGTGGCCATTCTTACCACAATGCCAGCAAACACGATTATAGACAACATGACCATACTTACCATGACCAGGTCGGAATGGTCTTTCTTGTTTTCTTTGCTCAAAGTTAACTTTCATACCTTCAGTTCCCTGAGCTTGGGCAACATACATCTTGTGAGCGTTTTGACCATTGAACCAAGTTTGGTTCTCTTTGGGCTTTTGTTCAAGCACTTTTACCTTCTCTTCTAGGAACTGGGCTTTGTCGCGAGAGTTTTGCAATGCGCCACTGAGAAACTCATTTTTCTCGACCAGTTCCCTTCTTAGTTTCTCACTCTCAGCAGAGCATGTTTCCACAGAATCATTTTTACCAGAATAACCCAGACCATGACGTTGCTTAACAAAAATAGTTTGATTCACAGTTTTCTCATTTATAGAGTGAGTAAGATGATCAAGTTTGTTCATGATTTCATTTACCATAGATGAGGTCTTATTTTCAGAGTCGGTGGAAAGAACATGTGGTATATTAACATGCATGAGTTCCTTTTTAACATTTTTGCAAGACTCACACTTTCTTAGAGGATTAGCCAGTAATTTCTCAATTTCCTCTAGTTTCTTACTCCAGACAGAGTTTTCAGTGGTTAAGCAAGAAATTTCATCTTCATATTCTTCCAGTTTCTCTTGTAGGGAACTAGTTTCCTTTCCAAGTTTCTTAATTATTTTGACCAGTTGTTTTTTATCATATTCAAGAAGAGACTTGGTAAAGTCAGAAGAAGATACATCGGAGTCGTCTGATTCGGTTGAATCTTCCTTGGCCATTAGACATCTGCCTTTAGTAGTTCCATTTGTTTCCAGTTCCTCTTCGGAGTCTTCTGAGTCATCTCCGAAGGTAGCAAAGAGAGCCTTCTTATGCTGAGACTGGTCATCGTCGTTGGTATTCTTAGGACAGTTCCTTGCCAGATGTCCTCTTTCCTTGCATTGATAGCATTGATATTCAGAGAGATCCTTTTTCTGGAAGTTTTTCTTGAACTTTCCTTTGATGAAATGCTTTCTGATATGCTTGGTAACCAAGGCGGTCATCTCATCCTCTTCATCTTCAAGGTCGGAGTTTTCTTCCTCCATTTCCAGCCTAGAAAATGCCTTTGAGATTTTTAAGGCAATTCCCTTCTCCATCTTCTTGGCATAATTTGCTTTGAGTGCCTCCCTTTCATCAACTTCAAGTTTTCCTATGATTTGTGTTAAAGGAAGTCCTTGAATGCCAGGAGTAGTCTTCAGAACTCTTTTGATGAGGCTGAATTTGGAGTTGAGTTCGTTGATGATGACAAGGGCTTTAGACCATTCATCAAGTTCTACATCGGCGTTGGTGAGTTTTGTGACAAGCCTTGTGAAACGTGAGTGATATTGAGATATGTTCTCAGTTTCAAGCATCTTGAAAGTGTGGTATTCTCCTTCTAGAGAGAACTTCCTGCTTTGCTTCAGTTCCTCACTTCCTTCATGCATCTCCTTCAGAGCAGTCCAGATCCCTTTAGCAGTTGGGATTCCTATCACCTTGTCCATATCTTCTCTTGTCAACCCATTGAGAATAAGTTGACGAGCTTTAGCATTTTTTCTTTGATGGTGTAGTACTCAGGCTTCCATTGGTCTTCAGTTAAGTCCTTAGGAATGACTCCATCACCATTCTCTATCACGCGCCAGCATTGATAGTCCATGGTTTGGATGTAGTTGGTCATGCACTTCTCCCACCATTCTTCTTCTCCCTTCTTACGAATGTGGGGTTTGTTGATGGAGATTCCCAAGCTGAATTCGCTTGAACTAGACATCTTGAAATCTATAAACTAACACAAATCTAGAGCGCCTGCTCTGATACCAATTGTAGGATCGTACTTGTTAGTTATCGAGGGAACTGAGAGTCCAGTTCCCTAAGCAGCGGAATAAGTAAACAATAGCAGATTCAAGACAAGTTCCTTAGAGTGGGAACCTTTGATAACCAACTAGTTATCCAGGATAAAACCCACTACCTCTCTTGCAAGAGGATTTCAAAGTCTACTTCTTGTATTAATACTTCGGTTACAATCAACTAGAATAGAACACACAGATTTAAGTCTTAGACACACTAAGGACTCTCTATCTAGTTCGACCTAACCAAGCAACAACAAGCAAGCAACTTACTTAGTTCTTCTTCAAAGAACTCGGCACAACTTCTTCACAACACTCGGAATTCTTGCGTAAAAAATGAGAGAGTTTCAATTACTTTATTTATATGATTTAATTACTAGAGGAAGCAAATCTCGAGTAACTGAATCAAACAAATAAAATAATCAAAAGTAATTGTTAAAGATAACATTTGTTACCAAATATAATCTTTACCAATTTTTACATGTTTTGTTTACATAAAGATAAACTTTTAAGCTCATAAAACTTATGGAAACAGGATAAGATCTCATAGTTCTCTCTCTAACTAAGATCTACCCTAAAACAGCTCGCCGCCGCTCTTCACAGATTAATCCAAGTGATTCCAGCGTCAGCAAGCTTCAGTTCCTTCCGCCAGTTCCTAAGTCTGGCGTCAATGTCTCTGTCTTGTGCTTTCCGAATCCAGAGTTTCCTGTTTGTCACACTAATGGAAATGTTAATAGCAAAGGTGTTTGTCATTATCAAAACTAGGAAAACTGATGAAGGGAACTAGGTAGGGAACTGTAGTTCCCAAAAGTTCACTTCCTAACACTTATCCTTGCCAATGTTTCTATGAACAATATGATACATATTAAATTTACTCTTGATAATTTCTCATAAGTGGACTTATGATCAACTTTCATAAAATTATCTTTCAAGTATCTAGGAATATTACTAAACAACAATCTCTTTTACCGGTGAGTGTTCTTAATATTCTGTTAGGAAACGGAACTTTGGAACTTCAGTTCCCTTGAGAGTTCATTTTCTCAGTTTCTCTACTTTTGAAGATGACAAATATTATGATACTAATGTTTTATCTCAAAGATGTGCTTTAAGGAACCACAGGAATATACCGAAGGCAAGAAAGCCAAACAGGACAAGAGAACGAAAGGAACAAGACAAAGGAAGGAACCCAGAGGAACCCAGGTGTGCCCAGAAACGTAGCATGCGAGGTTGCGATTCCCGAGAAATCTGGGAACACCAACCTCAGACAAAAGGAAGTCAAAAACGACTTGTGCGAAGCTTCCAAAAGCCTGCGAATGTCCAGAGCAAAACAACAAGACACCTAGAACGCCGAACCTCGGACAGAGAAAGGTGAAAGTGACAGGACATGGAACCTGTCGATGTCCAGAAGTCAGTTCCCAAGCGCCCAGAGTGTCGAACCTCGGACAAAGGAAGCTGGAGAATGACTTGGATGAAGAGGTTGACTAACCTAGAAGGATTCTGAGCTGCCTAGGTTGTTTGCACATGCCAAGAACAACATGGACCAAGGAGAACCACTTATCCTAGGGCAAGCTCGATCTGTAGGAACCAAGAGAAGATCAAGCTGTGAAGAATCCACTATAAAAGGAAGACTAACTCAAAGGTTATCTTCAAGCACTGAAATACGAATCACACTCATTAGCAAATATCAAGTGTGAACCTTCAAACAAGATCATCAAAGCAAACCGAGATCAAGAGGAACCAGTCAAGGAAGAGAAGAGCTGAGTGCTAAGTTCCTGTGACTGTAAGTGAGATAGTTCCTAGGTGCTAAGATCTATTTCTTGGATTGATTATTGATTGTGTTAAGTTATCTAGGATTGCCTAACTGTGTGTAAGGCAAATAAAATGTGTGTTTGTTCCTAGGATAAGCTGTAACCAAAAGAGATAAGAAATCAAGAAGTAGACCTTGAAATCCTTTCGAAAGAAAGGTAGTGGTTTTTATCCTGGATTGCTAGTTGGCAATCAAATATTTCCACTATAAGGAACTTGTCTTTTATTTGATTGTTTATTTCCGCTGCGAAAGGAACTGAGAATCGATATTCTTAGTTCCTTAGTTATTATCTAACAATCACGATCCTACAATTGGTATCAGAGCAGGAAAAGCTCTAGACCTTTGATAAGTTTGCAGATCATGTCTCAACCAAGCAAGTTTGAGCTCAGAATCTCCACCAACAAGCCACATCTCCGAAAGAAAGGAGAAGAAACATGGTGGGAAAAGTGCATGGAAAGCCACATCAAGACCAACGACTACCAATGCTAGAGGATAGTCGAAAATGGAGATGGCTATGTCGACCTCACCATGAAGGAAGAAGATTGGAAACCAGAACACTATGTTATCATGGAGAAGAATGCCAAGGCCAGGCAGTTCATCCTCAATCGATTGGACAGAGAGGACATGGACAAGGTCATAGGCATCAAGATGGCCAAGGAAATATAGAAAGCTCTCAAGGAGATGCATGAAGGAAGTGAGGAACTAAAGCAAAGCAGAAAGTTTGCTTTGGAAGGAGAATACCACACCTTCAAAATGATGGAAACTGAGACCATCTCAGAGTACTACTCCCGCTTCAACAGATTGATTGGAAAGTTAACAACGGCGGGAGTCAATCTTGATGAAGTTTCCAAATCCCTAGTGGTCATCAATGGACTCAACTCCAAGTTCACCCTTCTCAAGGGAATCATGAAGAACACTCCAGGCATCCAATCCCTTCCCTTGACCCAAGTCATAGGGAAACTAGAGGTTGAAGAAGGAGAGCACACCAAAGCCAATGCCGACAAGAAATTGGAGAAAGGCATTGCCCTCAAGATCTCCAAAGCATTCTCTAGGCTCGAAATGGAGGAAGAGAACTCAGACTTAGAAGAAGAGGAGGACGAACTAACAACCCTCTTCACAAAGAACATCAAAAAATTCTTTGTGAAGGGAAGGTTACAGAAGGGCAGTTCCTCCCACAATAGACCCATAAGAGATCTCAAGGAAGTCTCTTGTTACGAGTGCAAGGAAAAGGGACACTACGCTAAGAACTGTCCCAACAAGGAAGACTCCAAGGAAGAAGAAAGACCTCAGAGAAAGAAGGCTCTCGTAGCCTCATGGGGAGAAGACTCAGATGAGGAACTGGATCTGAGTGGCTTCTCTGGAGGAAGATGCCTCATGGCAAAAGGAGACTCAAGCGACTCAGAAGACCCTGAGGTAACTTCTGACGATCTCTTAAAATCCCTAGTTGATTGTGATAAGAAACAACTTCTTAAGATCATAAAGAAACTAGGAAAGGAAACCAGTTCCCTTCAACAGAAACTTGATGAATGTGAAGATGAAATTGCATGTTTGACTATTGAAAATTCTGTTTGGAGTAAGAAACTTGATGAAACTGAGAAAGACCTAGCTGAAACACACTCCAAACTCATTGATATTAGGAATGTGCATGCTAGTCACCTTACAACTTGCAAATCTTGTGATGAAACTAGCATAGATTCTGTCAAAGTTCCCTTGCATGCTAACTTACCTGGAAATGACATGCTTCAATCCATAATTGATAGATTGGACATTCTCATTGATTCTATTAATGAAAAAACGATAAATCAAACTGTTTTTGTGAGACAACGTCATGGAATAGGATATGTCAATAACAAAGGGAACAATGATGCTGAAAATGAAAAGGCTAGGCGAGAACTTGTTGAGATGAATGAGAACCTCAGTACTGCTCTTGCCACTTCTCGTGATAGGAATCAATTCCTATCAGAGAAGATCATGGTTCTTGAGAACAAGGCTGAGGTTGCCAAACGTCTAAATGAAAGTTCTCAAAGTCCTAAGAAGGAACCTAAGGGAAAAGAAAAGATGGTTCCTGAAAACCAATGGTTCACCAATTCCTTTGCTCACAAAAGATATATTGACATGGCCCATAGCAAGGTTAGAAACAATGTTGATTTTAACAAAAGGAAAACTGAAAAACCTTTTAGACCAGGAAAAAGGAAAATATGGACATGTTGTTTACAATCGTTTGTGTACCTACTCTGGTAAGAATGGTCATTACAACACTGATTGTGCTAAGAAAAGGAACGTTGAAAAGGAGAAAAGTACTCATTACCATGAAATGAACCAGTTCCCTGGTTATTCACAGACTCGCAATGCTAATCCCCCCAGAATAGCCAAGCTTTGCTGGGTTCAGAAATCTTAGTTCCCTTATGTGCAGAAAGAAGAGAGGCAACCTCAACTATGGTACATCGACAATGGTTGCTCATGCCATATGACTGGAAGAAGAAATCAAATGACCTTTCTTCAACCTCTCCAAGGAGGGAACATATCCTTTGGAGACAAAAGCAAAGGGAAAATCTGTGGAATAGGAACTATGAAACTCAACGATCACATTCAGGTAAACAAAGTTCACCTTGTTGATAATCTTGGTTTTGACCTAATAAGTGTGTCACAGCTGTGTGATCAAGGAGACAATGAAGTTAGATTCAGATCAAACGAATGTTCAGTCCTTGACTCCTCGGGACAAATCATCCTAAAAGGGAAAAGATTCAACAATGTCTACATAATTGATCCATCCTTTGTTCCCAAGGAGAAACTTTGTCTCTCAACTGTGAATGACCAAGCTGATTTATGGCATCAACACCTCGGTCATGCTAGCACCAAGCTGATTCAAAAGCTACACTCAAAGGAGCTAGTCAGAGGGCTGCCAAAGCTAAGTGGCACATCTAAGAAACTGTGCTCTGACTGTGTAAAAGGGAAATAGGCTCGTAGTTCCTTCAAGTCCAAAAACATGGTAAGCACCTCAAGGCCTCTTGAACTCATCCACATGGATCTGTGTGGACCCATGAGAGTTCAAAGCCTAGGAGGGAACATGTATATCTTTGTTCTTGTCGATAACTTCTCTCGCTTTACTTGGACCATCTTTATTAAATCTAAGAGTGAAGTTATTGACCGCTTTAAAGATTTGGTTCCCTTGTTAGAAAAATCTCTTGATTGTTCACTCAATGCTATTCGGTCTGACCATGGTACCGAATTCGAAAATGTATAATTTCTAACCTTTTGCAGTGAGCATGGAATTGATCACAACTTCTCTGCACCATACACTCCTCAACAAAATGGAGTAGTGGAAAGGAAGAACAGAACTTTGGAAGACATGGCTCGGACTATGCTGATCTCAAGTGGACTCTCTCAATCATTTTGGGCTGAGGCGATCAACACAGCTTGCTACATCATCAATCGAGCCATGCTTCTCCTAATCACAGAAAAGACACCCTATGAGCTCCTAAGAGGAAGAGTTCCCAACATCTCACATCTGAGGGTGTTCGGATGCAAGTGCTTTGTGCACAACAATGGGAAGGACAATCTTGGCAAATTCGACCCAAGAAGTGATGAAGGAATCTTTATTGGATACGCCTCGGGTAGCAAGGCATACAAAATCTTCAACAAAAGGACTAAAAAGGTAGAAGAAAGTGTTCATGTTATTTTTAATGAAAAATCACTTGGAAAGATTGTGCAGAACACCATCAATTCCTTTGAAGACCCGTTTCCCAAGTCATATCAAGAAGATCCAGATGAAGATGTCACTCCACCCAGTTCCTGTCCTGCTGCTCGGAACCCTCCAATGGCTCCTCCACCAGTTCCCATGAATAATGAACAACAATCCATTTCTGAAAACCATGAGCATGACGACAACATCTGTGGAGACTTCAATGACTCATCTTCCCACATGATCTTCAATGGAGAAGGCGATTCCAACCAGGAAGCTGAATGTTCAACTCAGAATGTCTCCATATCAAATGCTCTAGCTCCTAACAGAGAAAGACGAGTCATCAAGCCTCCAGTCAGGTTCGATCATCTAACCTTCTTTGCCTTCAATGCCTTCCTGTCTATTGTGGAACCAAAGAACATAGGTGAGGCACTGAAGGATGCAGACTGGATCCAAGTTATGCAAGAAGAGCTTCATCAGTTTGAAAGAAACAAAGTATGGCATCTAGTTCCCCACCCCAAGGATAAACACATCATAGGAATTAGATGGGTCTTCAGAAACAAGCTAGATGATACAGGAGCGGTGATAAGGAATAAAGCAAGACTTGTTGCTCAAGGATACAATCAACAAGAAGGCATTGACTATGATGAAACCTATGCTCCAGTGGCAAGGATTGAAGCAATAAGGTTGTTGATTGCTTTCGCATCACACAAAGGGTTCAAGCTGTTCCAAATGGATGTAAAGACTGCCTTCCTCAATGGAATCCTTCAAGAGAAAGTCTATGTCAAGCAACCACCTGGCTTTGAAGACGATGATCATCCCGACCATGTCTACTTTCTAGATAAAGCATTGTATGGCCTCAAGCAAGCTCCCAGAGCTTGGTATGATCGTCTTGCCCAGTTCCTACTCTCAAATGGCTACAGGCGTGAAGTCATTGATAAGACTCTCTTCATCCTAGAAGAAGAAGGTAACATCTTAGTGGTTCAAATTTATGTTGATGATATCATTTTTGGTTCCACTAACCTGTCCCTTGTAGATAAGTTCAAAGACTTGATGAGCAGTGAATTTGAAATGAGCCTAATAGGGGAACTCACTTTCTTTCTCGGATTGCAAATCACTCAAAAGAAAGATGACATACAAATTCACCAACAGAAGTATGTCAGGGAACTACTGAAGAAGTTCAAAATGGATTCATGCAAGCCTCTCTCCACTCACATATCCACCATTGCCCATTTGGATAAGGACCATTCGAGTCCTCTAGTGGAGGAGAAGCTCTATAGAGGTATGATAGGCTCACTCATGTACCTAACCGCTAGTCGACCAGACATTGTTTTTGCTGTTGGCTTGTGTGCTAGGTTCCAATCTTGTCCAAGAGAAACCCACTTGGCTGCTGTGAAGAGAATACTTCGATATCTCAAGGGAACTGACTCTCTCTGCATTTGGTACCCCAAAGAGTGTCCCTTTAAGCTAATGGGTTTCACTGATGCTGATTATGCTGGATACTTGGTGGATAGGAAGAGCACCTCTGGAATGGCACAGTTCCTAGGCCCTTGCCTTGTGTCATGGGGATCAAAGAAACAAGTCTCAGTCTCTCTCTCCACCACAGAATCCGAGTACATTGCGGTTGCCTCCTGCTGTTCCCAACTTCTCTGGCTAAAGCAACAACTCGTGGACTTTGGTATGTCTTATAGCCCTCTTACTATTCTTTGTGATAACACTAGTGCCATAAACATTTCTAAGAATCCTGTGCATCATACTAGGACCAAGCATATAGACATAAGACATCATTTTCTTAGAGATCATATTGAGAAGGGAAACATCATTATGAAATTTTGTAGAACTGAAGATCAGGTTGCAGATATATTCACCAAAGCTTTGAATAGAGTTCCCTTCGAGAACCTTAGATTGGAACTAGGAATGATTCCTATTACCCAGTAGTAACCTTAGTGTAAAGGCTCCCTTCCAGTTCCCCTGATTGACTAGTTTAAGATACTTTACTTGTTGATTCTTGATATCTCTGTGTAATATCTTTTGCTACAAACCCTCTTTTCATAATGGTTTCTTAAAAGGCTTAGATAAAATTTTCTAGTTTGTATCCTTTGGTCCTCATTATTCTTTCAACTCCTTCTTTGTTCAAGTTTCTTTGTTGGCCCAAAAGTCACAATCTGATCATATTTCTAATCCAACAATACAAGTCGAAATGATGATTGTGTACTAAGACCTTCCCCTGCCTCATTGCTCAATTTAGTTCCCTATGATTCATCTCTTAACCCACTCTGGGAATTGTTGTGCAATGCGATAAATGGCCCCACTGATTCCTTGTATGGGAACGCATTTTTTTGGTTCCATTGTTTTAACCCACATCAAAGATTCTCATATATCCCTCTAGCACACTGAATATATCGCCAAAAAGGAACCAGGATAAAGCATGCATCCAACGGCTACTTTGGCACTCCCCAGATGTTATTTATGGCAAACTCTCAGTCACGTCTTATCAGTTGGCAGAACCCCCCCTTCTCTGAATGGATTTTTTTTTAATATCTGTGATAGTTCGGATAAAGCTGCACCCCTCATCAATGCTCAAGATTTTCCCTGATCCTCTCAACGGCTAGATATCCTCCATCGGCCCTTTCAGCCCTCTCACCGCCTTTAAGAGATGCCCTGTTGATCCAAGCCTTTCCACAACTTGCCATCTCTCTGATAATCTGTCTCGCTCTCTCTCTCTCAAACACAAATTTCTCTAGCCTCTCAAAATGGTTGACCAAAACCCTAACCTAATCCAAGACGAGGAGGAAGCTGCCCTTCTCCGAGCCTTCCGAGAAAAGAAGGCAGCATCGTCTTCCAAGCCCATTTCTACCACCACCTCCCAAAACCCCCAACCTGAGGAGAAAGTTGAAGAGCAACCCGAGGAGAAAACAGAGGCGAAGGCTAAGGAGATAGCGATAGACATCACTCCGGCTTCGGCATCGGCATCGGCATCGGCTACAAAATCAGTCTCAGAGAGAGGTTCTCATGACTCCTCCCCTGATAAGACTACCCAAGAGATCCTTAGCCCAGTGCCCTCTCCTGCTAGCCTCAAATCTAAACCCATCTCCAACCTTGGCCCCTCTGTCGCCACAAGGCTGAAACAAAGAAAGAGAAGCTCCCAAGCTCTAGTTCCCTATGAGCCCAAATCCATAAAAAGGACTAAATCCACCACTCTCTCTTCTTCCTCCCTGGGTCAGGTCTCCTCTCTCTTCTCTAAGAGAAAGATCCTCAAACCGCTCATCATCGACAAGGAGTTCTGGACCCAATCCCTAGAAGAAGAAGATGAGGAACTGTTCAGTGATGCCCTATGATACCCCGTAATTTTGTAAGGTTATTTTGGGAATTATGGAATTTTCCCGAGTACCCGTTGTGTACGTCGGATTTAATTCAGGTAGCTTGAGACATTCTGTAATGTGCTCTGTATCTGTAATATTTTTCTCAGTGAAATAATATACAGACAAGGTGCCTTAGATTTTAATTGTCGTTTGCGTACGATAATTTTTATCCCGGTTAACGTCTGGTTCGTTCAAAGCTGAACGGGCGGGAAAAGGGAGAAACGGCGACCGCCGTTCAGAAACGGCAACCGCCGTGGTTGGGCCCGAGAGGTCAACGTGTCAGCTTCTAGTTGGCCGCGACAGGCCTAGCAACGGCGACCGCTGCATTTACGGCGACCGCCGCGTGCCCGCCGCAGGCAAAAATACGGCGACCGCCGTGATTGTCCAGTGGGCATTGCCCGCCGGTCGCCGGCGTCGTTCGAGGCGTGCCATTGCATCGTTTGCCGCGTCTGAGGGTTTGCAGAACACTCCTTGGGGTTTGCCTATAAATAGACGAGCTTGGGCATGGGTTTTGGGTCATCTACAACCCCGAATCGCTGCCAAATTCGCCTCTCGCCGGAGTTGTGTTTTCGCCGGAGTTTGAAGGTCTCGCCGGTGTTTCTTTAGTGTGGTTCCTGAGTGCCTTTGTGAAGCTTTTGGTTAGCCTTGGAGGTTAGAAGCCAAAGCAAGTCGAAGGAGGCCGAACCGCTCGTGTTTTGGGGTGAGTTTTCTCTCGTTTCAGTCGGCCGTGTTCTTCACGGCGACCGCCGTGTTCTTCACGGCGACCGCCGTGATGAATACGAAGACCGCCGCCAAGAACGGCGACCGCCGCCAGTGCCCAGAATGCCTTCGTGGCTTTGGCTTGGTCGGTTGTCGTCGTGGCGTCTTTCCTTTCGTGTTCTTTCGCCGTGTTTAGATTCGTACTGTATATGTCGGATCTAACTTAGGGTTCCTTTTATGGGTCGACTCGAAGGTTGTTGTGCTGTCGGAACTATACCGTGTCGAGCCCGGAATCCAGTTGACGTCGTTAGACTATTCTGCGGATTAAGGCAAGTGGTGGTTCGCTCTTGCTCATTCGTTACATATTTACATTAATTATCAGTAGTTTATCTGAGTAATTAATTTGGAATGAATATTCTGTTTGTCTGGAAACGGTTTTGTTAAACTGTTTTGAAAATCATATAATAGGTTGTATATCTGTTAGAACAACGCTATTATCTGTGATTGCCTTTCGGGCCTTTATGTGGATTTATCCAGTAACTGTTGTTGTGCTATACTGTTTAGTTAGCACTAGTGGCTAGGAACGCTATGTACCTTGAGGGGGTTTAGCTGTTTCTTTATAACTGGTACTTGGTGGTTCGTCCCCAGTACTTTCTCTTTGGTCATGACCATACCCTTTCACAGGGTAGGCGCACTTCGCTAGTGCCAAATCTTCCAGGGTTCATCCCTTCGATATCTCTTGTGAGGAGATCTGATATCTCTTGTGAGGAGATCCGATATGTCTTGTGAGGAGATCCGATATCTCTTGTGTGGAGATGTAAAAGCTTATAACGTAATGCTCGTTTTGGAATTAAATAAGATAAGTGCCCGAGTGCACATGATTAATATACCTTGGGCGAGTAGTGCAGCTAAGTTCAGTGCAGCTAGGAAAACTCGTCTTGACTTGAATGTAGTACGTTCTCTTTCCAATCTGGATTCGCTGTAGGCGATGAGGTTGGTCGTGAACCGAAGCATCTCAGTCAGTTTTAAATCATTGTTGTATGATCCTGTAATCATTCCAGATTTGTCATTTTTCCTTAAAGACTCAATCTCTTGGAGTCTCTTTTCGAGTCGATTTCTGTGAAGATGAAGTCTTCCAGAATCTTCTCTCATGCATACCTCTTGTTGTTATTCCGTGAAAGTGTCGGGTTATGTATCGTCCATTCGGTTATTTATTCGAGGGACAATGATAGTAAACGGTTACGATCACTCGAACCATTCTGCTTTTTACCCTTGCTAGTCTATTCAAGTAGACTAACCCATGAACTTTTTTCTCCGCATGTGGGCTGGTGTCATCCGTTCGATTCGGCACATCAGATAGAGTGAAGATTTGAGGAGACTAGATTGACTATGAAGACGACGGTTGTTTTTGGATGTTTTAATAATTGCTTTTAATCAGGTTGAGATCCTTGGGCAGGTGATCATCACGATCACAACCCCGTTCATAAAATCTTTTATTTGTCTTCCGCTGTACTTTGTTTGAACTCTGTGTTTGGCCTATTCGGGATTGGGTTGTAATCCCGTAGCTCTTGTTTCCTCAACAATGTTATGTTTTGGAATTTAATGCTTGATCTTTGTGTATCAATTGCATTTCATAAATTGTATTTATTTGGTAAAGCCTTGGGTGATCTCGGTAAGGAACACTGGGGTCATTGGCGGTAATACCTTTCCAAAAGGGTTAAGTTTTGGGGGTGTTACAGTTGTGGTATCAGAGCCAAAGGTTTTAAAACGGGTTTGGGATTTTATAAATCATTTATCCGTTTTTGAAAATGCTTCAAAAGGGCTATGAATTTTCAAAGTGAAAAGAATTTCAAAACACCGTTCATAGTCATGTCTTCTGTACAGTCTGATATAGTAAGCTTGCTTCTATGTCTAGAAAGACTAATTCCTTCCCGTTGCCCCGTTTGATATGGGTGCATTCTGTTCTCTTCAGAAGAACCCGGGAGAAGCCGAGGTGGTTTCACCATCTCTAGCTAGGCTTGATTCCCAGTTCGCTCGTTGTGAGTTGAGGTTGTAGAACCTAGTAACTCGGTTCGAGTCCATCAATAGAAATTACCAAGTTGATCTATTCTAAGTTGATTTTATTACAATAATTATATCAAAATGATACTAAAGTGATAAAATCCTTGGAATTTGATCGGTAAACAGATGGTGAACACGAGGAACACTATCCGTACTAGTGCTGGGCCAAGCATTGACCCCAGACTAAATCCAAGGAATGTTGCAGACCCATCAGAAGAGCGTGAGTCTGTCTTCCATAATAATCCTGGAGGCAACGACCCAGCTAGGGACAACGCTCCAAGGATATTTGATAAAGCAGCTATTGCAGAAATTCGGGGAATCGTCATGCAAGCGATTGCCGACGCGTTACGCTCGAATGTGCATCAGGCACAAGGAGTGCCAGTATCTCGAGAAGTTCCGAGGTTTGAGGAACAAGAGAACCATGTGCTGCAGGGAGGGGTGATCAGGAATAGAGGGGAGTATGGCCGAGCCCTGAAGGCTGTTAACTCCATGAGGCCTAACAGCTTCGATGGGAAAGGAGAGCCAGTCAAGGTGGCTCATTGGTTTTCCCACATGGAGCGGCTTTTCTGTAATGTTGAGTGCACTGAAGCGGAGAGAGTGCATATAGCCTCTCTTCAGTTAAAGGAAGAAGCCAGTGAATGGTGGGAGAGTACCGGCTTAGCTGATAGCCCGGTATTGACCTGGTCTATGTTTAAGACCAAGATGACTGATCGTTTCTTCTCTCGTGCTATGAGGGAGGAGAAACACAAGGAGTTTCTGTATCCGCAAACGGATGGATTGAAGGTGACCGAGCTTGCAACCAAATTCAATCATCTAATGCAATACGCTGGACCTGAGATATCCAGTGAGGCACAGAAGATCTGGTATTTCCACGAATGGATGAGTCCAGACATCAAGCCGATGATGGTGCACCAAACATGCTCTACTCTGGAGCAGTATGTGGATACAGCCTACAAGCTGGAGGTAACTCTGGAGGAGTCGACCCAGAAGCGTAACAGCCAGAGGCAAGTGCAGTACCAGCCTCAGGCAAGTGGGTTCAAACGCCCCGCGCCACCATCAGATTTTGCCAAATCTGGCCGAGCAAGAACGAATAAGACTCATGATGAGTCTACGCAACGTTCTGGCCAAGGCAATAATCCGATTCAGTGCTACAACTGCGGTATGCACGGGCACAAGAGCAATGAATGTCTGAAGGACAAAAAGACATGCTTTGACTGCGGAAAGGAGGGTCATATGCAGGCGTTCTGTCAGCGAAGGAATGTGAAAGGAGCTGAGTCACGACAAGGGTCTGTTAATCAGAACAACCGACCCAAGTTCAGTCCGGTGGAAGCTCCTAGCCCTTCAATGCAGACGACTGCGCAGAACAAAGGGAAAGCCCCGATGGCTTCAGGAAGCCAAGGTCAACGCCTGTACGTGATACGTGAGGCGGATGGACCCTATGCTCCTAATGCTTAGAGTACTTTGTATCTGCATTACACTTTTGTTAATGTGTTGTTGATGTGGGTGCTACCCAGACTTTCATTTTGGATGGTTGTAAGTTAAGTGGTGTGTGCAACGAGGTTGTGAACCTTTTGTTGTAACTCTTCTTATATATGAACCTTTGGTTTATACCAAGTTATGTTTCATTGCTTGTTGATGGGGTAAGGTCTCGTGTTCGAGACTCACCAACAACCTCTAAGGAGATGGCTGCCTATTAATTAGGTGGAGCTACCAAGGATGGGTTGAGATGTATGGACAGCGGCTCATGGCAACAGAGGACGTTGGTAATGGCTGGGCCTGGACTCGGAGCCACTAGTGAGTCGTTTGTGAACCATGTAGTGGGCTGGTCCAAGATGGTGACCATTTAGTGAGAACCAATCGTTTGTCGGATTGTCAATTACCATCAAGGGTAAGAAATTCAAAGCGATTTGACCTAAATAACCATGGTCCATACGATAATTATTCTCGGTATGGATTGACGGAAGCGTCACAAGGCAGTGATCGACTTCAGTTTTTGATATTTATGTGGTTAGAGGATTTCCGGGTGTCTTTCCAGAAGATATTCCTGGATACCCTGAATCGTGTTGTGGAGTTTGCAATTGATCTCGAGCCGTGTACCACGCCGATCTCTGAGGCACCGTACCGGATGGCTCCTATTGAGACGCAAGAATTGAAGAAGCAACTCAAGGATCTTCTTGACAAAAGTTATATATAGCTGAGTGCATCACCTTAAGTAGGAGTGCCCTAGTTTATTTGTCAAAATAAAAGATGGACCGTTTCGACTTTGTTTTGACTTTCGAGAGTTGAATAAAGTCACGTTCAAGAGCAAGTATCTGTTGCCAAGGAGTGATGATCTGTTGGATCAACTACATGGAGCAAAAGTTTTCTCCAAGATCGACCTGAGATCTGGGTATCATCAGCTTAGGATTCGTAAGGATGATATTCCGAGGATTGCGTTTCAGACAAGAGATGGTTACTACGAGTTTGTAGTCATGCCATCTGAGCTTACGAATGCTCTAGGAGTTTTCATGAACCTAGTGCATCGATGTTTTAGACCAGTACTTGAATAAGTTCATAGTGGTCTTCATCAATGGCATTTTGATTTTTCCCGAGCAAGGAAGCTCACAGGGAACGTCTGCGGATTGCTTTATCGGTCCTTAGACCAAGTCGGCTGTACGCAAAGTGGGCTAAGTGCGATTGTTGGATCTAGAAGTGGCCTTCTTGGGCCATGCGATCAATAAGAATGAGGTTATGGTTATTCCCCAGAAGAGTGAATCAGTAGTTGTTTGGAAGCGGCCTCAGGGTGTGAGCGAGGTGCGCAGTTTCCCAGAGCTTGCAGGACATTATAGACGGTTCATGGAAGGATTTTTCTAAGATCACTCCACCTATGACCAGTCTGTCCACAAGGTCAACCAGAAGTTGTCTGGGATGACAAGTGCAAGACCAGTTTTCAAGAAGTTGAAACAATGTCTGACTTTTACACCAGTTTTGGCGTTGTCAGAAAGAATGTTGGCTATATGGTCTATAGTTAATGCTTCGAGAAATGGGTTGGGATGTGTCTTTGATGCAGAAAGGCAAGGATATTGCATACGCATCTAGACAATTGAAAACCTATGAAGCAAACTAACCAACACATGACCTAGAACTAGCAGCATTAGTATTTGCATTGGAAACTGAGGTTACTTGGGTAACCCAGAGGTCAGCAGAAGTTTCCACCAGGAGATTGTCCGTTACATGGCATTCCTAAGACCATTGTATCGGATCGAGATGGCCGATTTATGTCAAGTTTATAGCAAGAACTTTACAAGGCCATGGGAACTGAATTGAGATTCAGCAGCGTTTCATCCTCAGACATATGGTCAGTCTGAAAGACCATCTAGACCCTGGAGGATATGCTAAGAAGTATACGTACTCGATCATCCGACTAGCTGGGAAGACAGCCTAAGTCTGATTGAGCTCACGTACGATAATAGTTGGCATGCTACAATCAAGATGGCTCCGTTTGAAGCTTTGTATGGTCACAGAGGTAGATCTCAGATTTGTTGGATTGAGTACGCCGACAAGATTCTACTTGGACCAGAGTTGGTCGAAAGGACAACTTCGAACATTGCTCTGAGTAGACAGAGGTTGTTGACCGCTCAGAGTCGACAAAAGTTTTACGTAGATCAGAAGTGTTAAAAGTGTTGAGTTCGAGGTTGGTGTCAAGGTACTTGTCACAGTATCGCCACCCAAGGATGTTTTCAGGTTTGGTAAGCGTGGGAAGCTTAACCCTCGCTACATGGGACCATTCAAAATTCTGGATAGAGTAAGATCTCTAACGTACCGTTTGGCATTGTCGCCATCGGCATACCCAGTGTACAATGTGTTCCACGTATCATTGCTAAGGATATTCGTGCCAAGATGAGTCTCGTAGGCTGAGCTATAAGGACATCGAGATTCAGGCAAATGGTACTTGAGAGGAGATGCCAGTGTGCATTCTCGAACGTCGTGTGAAGCGACTGTGCAACGAGATCGTACTGTTGGTATGAGTTCTGTGGTCCAGGTCTGGGACTGAGGAAGTTACTTGGGAAACCGAGGCAGAGATGCTCAGATACTTTCCCGAGTTGTTTTTTTTCGGCCAAGTTTCGGGGTCGAAACTTCTTTTAAGGGGGAGGTGATGTGATACCCCGTAATTTTGTAAGGTTATTTTGGGAATTATGGAATTTTCCCGAGTACCCATTGTGTACGTCGGATTTAATTCAGGTAGCTTGAGACATTATGTAATGTGCTCTGTATCTGTAATATTTTTCTCATTGAAATAATATACAGACAAGGTGCCTTAGATTTTAATTGTCGTTCGCGTACGATAATTTTTATCCCGGTTAACGTCTGGTTCGTTCAAAGCTGAACGGGCGGGAAAAGGGAGAAACGGCGACCGCCGTGGTTGGGCCCGAGAGGTCAACGTGTCAGCTTCTAGCTGGCCGCGACAGGCCTAGCAACGGCGACCGCCGCATTTACGGCGACCGCCGCGTGCCCGCCGCATGCAAAAATACGGCGACCGCCGTGATTGTCCAGTGGGCATTGCCCGCCGGTCGCCGGCGTCGTTCGAGGCGCACCGTTGCGTCGTTTGCCGCGTCTGAGGGTTTGCAGAACACTCCTTGGGGTTTGCCTATAAATAGACGAGCTTGGGCATGGGTTTTGGGTCATCTACAACCCCGAATCGCTGCCAAATTCGCCTCTCGCCGGAGTTGTGTTTTCACCGGAGTTTGAAGGTCTCGCCGGTGTTGCTTTAGTGTGGTTCCTGAGTGCCTTTGTGAAGCTTTTGGTTAGCCTTGGAGGTTAGAAGCCAAAGCAAGTCGAAGGAGGCCGAACCGCTCGTGTTTTGGGGTGAGTTTTCTCTCGTTTCAGTCGGCCGTGTTCTTCACGGCGACCGCCGTGTTCTTCACGGCGACCGCCATGTTCTTCACGGCGACCGCCGTGTTCTTCACGGCGACCGCCGCTAGTGCCCAGAACGCCTTCGTGGCTTTGGCTTGGTCGGTTGTCGTCGTCGCGTCTTTCCTTTTGTGTTCTTTCGCCGTGTTTAGATTCGTACTGTTTATGTCGGATCTAACTTATGGTTCCTTTTATGGGTCGACTCGAAGGTTGTTGTGCTGTCGGAACTATACCGTGTCGAGCCCGGAATCCAGTTGACGTCGTTAGACTATTCTGCGGATTAAGGCAAGTGGCGGTTCGCTCTTGCTCATTCGTTCCATATTTACATTAATTATCAGTAGTTTATCTGAGTAATTAATTTGGAATGAATATTCTGTTTGTCTGGAAACAGTTTTGTTAAACTGTTTTGAAAATCATATAATAGGTTGTATATCTGTTAGAACAACGCTATTATCTGTGATCGCCTTTCGGGCCTTTATATGGATTTATCCAGTAACTGTTGTTGTGCTATACTGTTTAGTTAGCACTAGTGGCTAGGAACGCTATGTACCTTGAGGGGGTTTAGCTGTTTCTTTATAACTGGTACTTGGTGGTTCGTCCCCAGTACTTTCTCTTTGGTCATGACCATACCCTTTCACAGGGTAGGCGCACTTCGCTAGTGCCAAATCTTCCAGGGTTCATCCCTTCGATATCTCTTGTGAGGAGATTTGATATCTCTTGTGAGGAGATCCGATATCTCTTGTGAGGAGATCCGATATCTCTTGTGTGGAGATGTAAAAGCTTATAACGTAATGCTCGTTTTGGAATTAAATAAGATAAGTGCCCGAGTGCACATGATTAATATACCTTGGGCGAGTAGTGCAGCTAAGTTCAGTGCAGCTAGGAAAACTCGTCTTGACTTGAATGTAGTACGTTCTCTTTCCAATCTGGATTCGCTGTAGGCGATGAGGTTGGTCGTGAACCGAAGCATCTCAGTCAGTTTTAAATCATTGTTGTATGATCCTGTAATCATTCCAGATTTGTCATTTTTCCTTAAAGACTCAATCTCTTGGAGTCTCTTTTCGAGTCGATTTCTGTGAAGATGAAGTCTTCCAGAATCTTCTCTCATGCATACCTCTTGTTGTTATTCCGTGAAAGTGCCGGGTTATGTATCGTCCATTCGGTTATTTATTCGAGGGACAATGATAGTAAACGGTTACGATCACTCGAACCATTCTGCTTTTTACCCTTGCTAGTCTATTCAAGTAGACTAACCCACGAACTTTGTTCTCCGCATGTGGGCTGGTGTCATCCGTTCGATTCGGCACATCAGATAGAGTGAAGATTTGAGGAGACTAGATTGACTATGAAGACGACGGTTGTTTTTGGATGTTTTAATAATTGCTTTTAATCAGGTTGAGATCCTTGGGCAGGTGATCATCACAATCACAACCCCGTTCGTAAAATCTTTTATTTGTCTTCCACTATACTTTGTTTGAACTCTGTGTTTGGCCTATTCGGGATTGGGTTATAATCCCGTAACTCTTGTTTCCTCAACAATGTTATGTTTTGGAATTTAATGCTTGATCTTTGTGTATCAATTGCATTTCATAAATTGTATTTATTTGGTAAAGCCTTGGGTGATCTCGGTAAGGAACACTGGGGTCACTGACGGTAATACCTTTCCAAAAGGGTTAAGTTTTGGGGGTGTTACATGCCCTAAGTGAGTTTCTCTCTCTACTGCAGTATCAAGGTTGGGATGAGCTTTTGGTTAAGCCTTTCTCCGCCTCTGATGAAGTTGTCCGTCTGTTCTACCAGTCTCTCACCTTTGTACCCGCCAAGGATAACTCTCCCTGCAACGACGCCATATTCCAGTGGAAGGGAACCATGTACCCTTTGTCCCCCAACCTCATAGCGTCTACTCTTGGGATCGAGTCCAGATCTGGCTTTGACATTCTGCATCAAAAAAAGGCGTGGCCCAAAGGAAAATGTTACAAGTCCAAGGGAGAAGTGGTGAAGAAACTCTATGACGGCGACTACCCCTCAACCTTGGAAACAAAGGACCTCTCCATCGCCAACAAGCTTCTGCACTTCTGGATCATCCGAAACCTAGTTCCCAGGCAGGAGCACCGAGCCTCAGTTCTCATCACAGATGCCATTCTAATGGAAAAGATACTATCTGGAGTACAAGTTGATCTCCCCCGCATTGTGTTAGCTCATATGCAGTTTTGCAAGTCCCACACATCCCATGCCCTACCCTTTCCCCATCTTATCAAAAATCTCCTCTCCCTGCTATACCAGTACCCTGATGATTTGCCTGAGACTGTCTATAGCAAGGTTCTCACCATAGCCACTGTTCGAAAATTGAAGACAAGGGATCACCAGGCCACCCCCTCTGAAGTTCAAGCTAACTCGCCTAAGGAAAAGGCCAGTTCCTAGGGCCCTTCAAGCTCCCTACCACCGCTCAACCCCACTCAAGACTCCTCTGCGATCCTTTCTTCTCTGGGTCGTATTGAAAAGGCCATCATGAAAGGCTCGACTGTCATCACGGTCGTATTGAAAAGGCCATCAGTAAATGAGCTGGGGAAAATGAGCTTTGCTGTCTTAAGTTTGGTGGAAGTTCTTCAGAAAACTTGGGAAGATGCAACCGGTACTAACAAGGTTATTGAAGAGGAGGCCGCTGCATTGCCATAGGAATGCTTCTTCTGGTTCCCAGTGCTGTAACCTCACAGTGTGCTAGTAGTTCCCCTAGGATCCTACTACCCTCTTCTATCCCTTGTTGTTTTCTTTAAAGGTTGCTTATGATGTTGTCTGTGTAGGTTGTTGGTGTGTTGTTTTTATGTTGTTTTGTGATCTGTCTTACCCCACCTTGAACAATGTTAAGCTTTTGTTAAGTTAATGACTACTTTTGGCTTCGTTTCTATGATTACTTTGTCTTTGCCTTAAGTTTCCATTAGGTTTCTGTTATGGGTTTGTTGCAACTGTGCATTTACTTGGATATCATATTCTTAAATTGTTAACCTATCTTTTCGATGATGTCAAAAGGGGGAAGAAGGATAAGAACCTTGAACTTTGGAAACTGCTGGACTAATAGGAACTCTGAACTAGTTCTACTTCTAAGGGGGAATTCGAATAAACTCGTTCACTTGCTTAGGGGGAATTTGCAACCTTTTGAATGCTCTCGCATTAGTTTATAATGTTGTAAATCCCTTAAACTCAATATGGTCTCATGAAATTCAAGTCCTATTATGTTGCCAGGTTCCTTGTATTTGTCATCATCAAAAAGGGGGAAATTGTTAGGAAACGGAACTCTGGAACTTCAGTTCCCCTGAGAGTTCCTTTCCTCAGTTTCTCTACTTTTGAAGATGACAAATATTATGATACTAATGTTTTATCTCAAAGATGTGCTTTAAGGAACCACATGAATATACCGAAGGTAAGAAAGCCAAACAGGACAAGAGAACCAAAGGAACAAGACAAAGGAAGGAACCCAGGTGTGCCCAGAAACGTAGCATGCGAGGTTGCGATTCCCGAGAAATCTGGGAACACCAACCTCGGACAAAAGGAAGTCGAAAATGACTTGTGTGAAGCTTCCAAAAGCCTGCCAATGTCCAGAGCAAAACAACAAGACACCTAGAACGCCGAACCTCGGACAGAGAAAGGTGAAAGCGATAGGACATGGAACCTGTCGCTGTCCAGAAGTCAGTTCCCAAGCGCCCAGAGTGTCGAACCTCGGACAAAGGAAGCTGGAGAATGACTTGGCTGAAGAGGTTGACTAACCTAGAAGGATTCTGAGCTGCCTAGGTTGTTTGCACATGCCAAGAACAACGTGGACCAAGGAGAACCACTTATCCTAGGGCAAGCTCGATCTGTGGGAACCAAGAGAAGATCAAGCTACGAAGAATCCACTATAAAAGGAAGACTAACTCAAAGGTTATCTTCAAGCACTGAAATACGAATCACACTCATTAGCAAATATCAAGTGTGAACCTTCAAACAAGATCATCAAAGCAAATCGAGATCAAGAGGAACCAGTCAAAGAAGAGAAGAGCTGAGTGCTAAGTTCCTGTGACTGTAAGTGAGATAGTTCCTAGGTGCTAAGATCTATTTCTTGGATTGATTATTGATTGTGTTAAGTTATCTAGGATTGCCTAACTGTGTGTAAGGCAAAGAAACTGTGTGTTTGTTCCTAGGATAAGCTATAACCAAAAGAGATAAGAAATCAAGAAGTAGACCTTGAAATCCTTTCGAAAGAAAGGTAGTGGTTTTTATCCTGGATTGCTAGTTGGCAATCAAAGGTTTCCACTATAAGGAATTTATCTTTTATTTGATTGTTTATTTCCGCTGCGAAAGGAACTGAGAATCGATATTCTTAATTCCTTAGTTATTATCTAACAATCACGATCCTACATATTCAAGTTACAAAAACTATGGAAAAATATTTTGGTATCTTATCAAAGGAAGGGTTCACAATGAGGTGTTTGCGGAATCTATTTCATCACTGGAAAAAGAACTTTTGAAATGAAAAGCTAACTTTTTTTCACATGATGGTGGAACAATTCTTATTTAATCAAAATTCCTATCTAAAGTCAATTATCTCATGCAAAGTTTTTTATTGTCAAAGTTTTTTATTGTCAAAAGATGTGCGAATCAATTGACAAATTAAATAAGGCTTTCTTTTGAAATAAATCTACTCAAAATGTGCATCCATTACTAAGCTGGGATAAAATATGTTCACTTAAGTCTTCTGGTGGACTTAATATACGAGTAGCCGAACACAATAACATAGCCCCTACAAATGAAACTACTTTGAATTTTTTTGGTGGAACTTGATAATATACGGGTCATACTTATTTATGATAAAGACGTGGCTCCACTAATATTCGTAATTACAAGAAACAATTTAATCAATCTTGGCAACTTGGAAAACTTTAATATATTATAGATATGTTTAAAAGGGACGTTTTTGGCAATTAGGGAATGATACTATCATCAATTTCTTGGATTGAAAAAATGGATAGATGAATGTAACCTGATTGGCTGATACCTTACTCTAATGACTCTAATTTGCATACTAAAGTTTATGAATTTATTACTCCAAATAGACATTGGGATTTTCAAAAATTGAATACTCTTTTACCTTCTCATATCGTCACTAAGATTATGCAGATTCATATTCCTAGAACTGATAGTCCTGTATGGCTTCCAACTTATAATGAAAATCTCTCTGTTACATCAGCAACTAAACTTATTAACCCTATACCCATTACTCCTAACTGTAATTTCCTTGGATACAAAAATCTAAAAACTCTCATAATATTCAAAATTTCCTATGAAAATCTTGTACTGAATGTCTCCCAACCAGTGAGTGCTTGAACCGTCACTATAATTGTGTCCCTTCTCAATGCTGCCCTCGGTAATGACATGGATGAAGACCTTAACCATTTATTTTTTAAATTAAAATTCACTAAGATGATGTTTCATACTTTACATCAAAAATTAACTACAACTTTCAATTCAATTAATCCCAAGATTTTATATCGAACATTCTAAATTTAATAGTAATAAGAATAACAATTTAGAAAATCTTATTTTTTATGGTGGAATATTTGGATATACAGAAGTTGTATGCTCTTTTGCAATAGTAACAATAAGCATTCTTTCCATCTAATTATACTTAAATACAGTATAATGATTGGAGATGTACATTGCCTACAAATACTAATAACAAACAAAAAACGGTTTCCAAAGCCTCTAAGTTGGAAACAATCAGTTGCGGATTGGATAAAGATAAATTTTGATGGCTCTAAGAGAATTGATCAATCATCTCATATTGGTTATATTCTTCATGATAGAAATTCAAAAATAGTATATCTTGACAAAAACAAATTCCTCAAAACATCTATTTTACAAACACAAGCTTATACATTATTAGAAGGTCTTAGACAAGCTATTAGATTAAATATCTAGAAAATTATTGTTGAAGGTGATAATATGGTCGTCAATCGTAATTAACAATATTAAAAAGATTTGGAAGGTATCTTGAGAAATAAGGACGGTCATTCTTGACCTTATTTTATGTTAGATTACTTTGATTCTTTTGTTGTTTTTCATTGTTACAGAGAATATAAGTCATATACAGATTTTCTTGCATCTAAGAATGTCAATATTCTACATTCTGAAGTCATACAAAGAATACCTTCAACCAGAAGTTTAGACAAAATATTTATATGGAGACAAAAACTCTATACTGCCACCACTTCTCATTATTTTTCTCTTTGTAGAGTTTATATAAAGATTATCCGCTACAATGATTTTGATTTTGTACCTAGAGATGTTCACGGTTTTGGAATTACTGGTTCTAAGAAATCATGAACCAGAATCATGACCTGTGAAGTCCAATTCTGGTTCCGAAGAAAAAAAAAATTCAAAAGAAAAGTCGAACATAATTTTTTTCCAAAATCAAGACGAATATAAAAAAGAAAAGATTAACATTAATCATTTAATCTTTACATTTTTATTGCATAGTAATTTCTTAAACTAAAAAATATAAGAAAGTGCATTTGTCTTAATGAAAAAAAGTTGATAAAAAATTTTAAGAAAAAAATTGGAAAAATAAAGAGTTTGAACTTAATATTAAGTTGCCTCTGTTTTATTTTTGATATATCCATAATGAAAAATAGGCTATATCCATAAAATGGATATATAAAACAATATTGGGTTGGAATAAGCGGCTCCGAACTGGTAGAACTGTCAGTTCCATGGTTCTATGAAATTTTGAACTGAAACTGAAACCGGACGACCTCATCTGATTCTGGTTCAATTGCGATTACATGCAGTTTTGGCCAATTTCGGAACCGCCGGTTCAATGGTTAAACTAAACCATTGAACACCTCTACTTGTACCTATGTGACATCTGACAAGTGATAAACTAATATGGTGACATTTTCAAGTAACGAGTCTTCTAGAAACTAGGAAACGGTAACAACATCAACTTTTGGACTGATCATTGGATTCCGGATTGTGCATTAAATATCTACTCACATCAACAAGACCTTAATACAAATGTCTCTCACTTTATAACGCCTACTAAGAATTGGGATATTGCTAGACTATAAAATGTTTTGCCGCCTCCTATCCATCATAAAATCTTACAAATTCATATCCCAAGCACAACTATTGAAGATAAACTAATATGGCGTCTTTCTATAGATGGTTCCTTCTCTGTTAAATTTGCCTGATACTTGACTAACTCTTCAAACCCTAGAGCTCTACAAGATTTCCAAAATTGGATCTGGAAAGAAGGTGTTCCCTCAAAGTAGGAAACTTTCTCTGGAAAGCTCTTTCGGATGCACTGCTTATTACTAAAAGGCTGAATAGACACATTTCTAAAGTCCCCTCCCAATGTGTATTATGCAACATGACAGATGAAGATTTCAATCACTTATTCTTCCAGTGCCCGTATGTAGGATCGTGATTGTTAGATTAATAATCAGGGAACTGAGAACACAGTTTACAGTTCCCTTTGCAGCGGAAATAAACAATCAACTAGATGAACAAGTTCCTTATAGTGGAAACCTTTGATTGCCAACTAGCAATCCAGGATAAAAACCACTACCTTTCTTCCGAAAGGATTTCAAGGTCTACTTCTTGATTTCTTATCTCTTTTGGTTACAGCTTATCCTAGGAACAAACACACAGTTTCTTTGCATTACACACATTTAGACAATCCTAGATAACTTAACACAATCAATAATCAATCCAAGAAATAGACCTTAGCACCTAGGAACTCTCTCACTTACAGTCACAAGAACTTAGCACTCAGCTCTTCGATTCCTTGACTGGTTCCTCTTGATCTCGGTTTGCTTTGATGATCTTGTTTAAAGGTTCACACTTTTGATGTTTGCTATTGAGTGTGTATTGTATTTCAGTGCTTGAAGATAACCCTTGAGTTAGTCTTCCTTTTATAGAGGATTCTTCACAGCTTAAACTTCTCTTGGTTCCCACAGATCGAGTTTGCCCTAGGATGTGTGGTTCTCCTTGGTCCATGTTGTCTTTGACATATGCAAACAACCTAGGCAGCTCAGAATCCTTCTAGGTTAGTCAACTACTTCAGCCAAGTCGTTCTCCAGCTTCCTTCTTCCGAGGTTCAACAATCTGGGCACTTGGGAAGTGTCTTCTGGACAGCGACAGGTTCCATGTCCTGTCGCTTTCACCTTTCTCTATCCGAGGTTATATGTTCTAGGTGTCTTGTTGTTTTGCTCTAGACAATGGCAGACTTTTGGAAGCTTCGCACAAGTCGTTTTCGACTTTCTTTTGTCCGAGGTTGGTGTTCTCAGATTTCTCGGGAATCGCAATATCGCATGCTGCATTTCTGGGCACACCTGGGTTCCTTCCATTGTCTTGCTGCTTGGTTCTCTTGTTCTGTTTGGCTTCCATGCTTTCGGTATTTGTCCTGTGGTTCCTTAAATCACATCTTTGAGATAAAACATTAGTATCAAAATATTTGTCATCTTCAAAAGTAGAGAAAGTGAGGAAATGAACTCTCAGTGGAACCGAAGTTCCAGAGTTCCGTTTCCTAACAATTTCCTCCTTTTTGATGATGACAAATACAAGGAACCTGGCAACACTATAGGACTTTGAATTTCATGAGACCAGTTGAATTTTAAGGGATTTACAACATTATAAAATAATGAGAGAATATTCAATGGTTGCAAATTCCCCCTAAGTAGATGAACGAGTTTATTTTAAATTCCCCCTTAGAAGTAGAATGAGTTCATGGTTCCTAATAGTCCAGTAGTTTCCAAAGTTCAAGGTTCCTATCCTTCTTCCCCCTTTTGACATCATCGAAAAGATCAGTGACAAGTTAAGAACGAGATATTCAAGTAAATACACAATTGCAGCAAACCCATAACAGAAACATAATGGAAACTTAAGGCAAAGACAAAGTAATCATAGAAACAAAGCCAAAAGTAGTCATTAACTGAACAAAAACTTAACATTGTTCAAGGCGGGGTGAGACAAATCACAAAACAACATAAAACCAACACACCAACAACCTACAGAGACAACAACATAGGCAACCTTTAAGAAAGACAACACAAGGATAGAAGAAGGTAGTAGGATCCTAGGGGAACTACTAGCACACTGTGAGGGTACAGCACTGGGAACCAGGAGAAGCGTTCATATGGCAATGCAGCGGCCTCCTCTTCGTCATCCTTGTTGTCGTTAGTTCCTTTATTTTGGCCCGTGGCCTGATTAGTATCGGTTGCATCTTCCCAAGTTTTCTGAAGAACTTCTACCAGACTTAAGACAGCGGAGCTCATCTTCCCCAACTCATTTACTTGATCACGAAGAGCGACCGTAATGACAGTCGAGCCTTTCGTGATAGCCTTTTCAATACGACCCAGAGAAGAAAGGATCGCAGAGGAGTCTTGAGTGGGGTTGAGCGGTGGTAGGGAACTTGAAGGGCCCTGGGAACTGGCCTTTTCCTTAGGCGAGTTAACTTGAGCTTTAGAGGGGGTGGCCTGGTGATCCTTTGTCTTCAATTTTCGAACAGTGGCTATGGTGAGAACCTTGCTATAGACAGTCTCGGGCAAATCATCAGGGTACTGGTATAGCAGGGAGAGGAGATTTTTGATAAGATGGGGAAAGGGTAGGGCATGGGATGTGTGGGACTTGCAAAACTGTATATGAGCTAACACAATGCGGGGGAGATCAACTTGTACTCCAGATAGTACCTTTTCCATTAGAATGGCATCTGTGATGAGAACTGAGGCTCGGTGCTCCTGCCTGGGAACTAGGTTTCGGATGATCCAGAAGTGCAGAAGCTTGTTGGCGATGGAGAGGTCCTTTGTTTCCAAGGTTGAGGGGTAGTCGCCGTCATAGAGTTTTTTCACCACTTCTCCCTTGCACTTGTAACCCTTTTGTTAGGAAACGGAACTCTGGAATCTCGGTTCCCCTGAGAGTTCCTTTCCTCAGTTTCTCTACTTTTGAAGATGACAAATATTATGATACTAATGTTTTATCTCAAAGATGTGTTTTAAGGAACTACAGGAATATAACAAAGGCAAGAAAATCAAACAGGACAAAGAGAACCAAAAGAACAAGACAGAAGAAGGAACCCAGAGGAACCCAGGTGTACCCAGAAAGGTAGCATGCAAGGCTGCGATTTCCGAGAAATCTGGGAACACACAACCTAGGACAAAAGTTGTTGAAAACGACTTGTCCAAAGTTTCCAAAGGTCTGCCAATGTCCAGAACAAAACAACAAGATACCCAGAAACGCTGAACCTCGGACAGAAAAGATGAAAGCGACAGGACATAGAGATGTCACTATCCAGAAGATAGTTCCCAAGCGCCCAGCTTGCTCAACCTCAGACGAAAGCACTTGAACAACGACATAGCAAGACTCGTCTGAGGTAGTTGACCAACCAAGAGAGATTCTGAGCTGCCTAGGTTGTTTGCACATGCCAAGAACAACGTGGACCAAGGAGAACCACTGATCCTAGGGCAAGCTCAATCTGTGGGAACCCAGAGAGGATTAAGCTGCGAAGAATCCTCTATAAAAGGAAGACTAACTCAAGAGAGTTATTCTCATGCACTAAAATACGAGTCACACTCATTAGAAAATATCAAGTGTGAACCTTCAAACAAGATCATCAAAGCAAACCGAGATCAAGAGGAACCAGTCAAGGAAGAAAAGAGCTGAGTGCTAAGTTCCTGTGACTGTAAGTAATAGTTCCTAGGTGCAAAAGTCTGTTTCTTGGATTAATTATTGATTGTGTTAAGTTATCTAGGATTGCCTAACTGTGTGTAAGGCAAAGAAACTGTGTGTTTGTTCCTAGGATAAGCTGTAACCAAAAGAGATAAGAAATCAAGAAGTAGACCTTGAAATCCTTTCAAAAGAAAGGTAGTGGTTTTTATCCTGGATTGCTAGTTGGCAATCAAAGGTTTCCACTATAAGGAACTTGTTATTTGTTTGATTGTTTATTTCCTCTGCGAAGGGAACTTAGAATTCATATTCTGTGTTCCTTAAGTTATTTTCTAACAATCACGATCCTACAAATAGGATATGTCAATAATAAAGGGAACAATGATGCTGAAGAAGAAAAGGCTAGGCGAGATAGGAAGAGCACTTCTGGAATGGCACAGTTCCTAGGCCCTTGCCTTGTGTCATGGGGATCAAAGAAACAAGTCTCAGTCTCCCTCTCCACCACAGAATCCGAGTACATTGCGGCTGCCTCCTGCTGTTCCCAACTTCTCTGGCTAAAGCAACAACTCGCGGATTTTGGTATGTCTTATGGCCCTCTTACAATTCTTTGTGATAACACTAGTGCCATAAACATTTCAAGGAATCATGTGCATCATACTAGGACCAAACATATCGACATAAGACATCATTTTCTTAGAGATCATGTTGAGAAGGGAAACATCATTATGAAGTTTTGTAGAACTGAAGATCAGGTTGCAGATATATTTACTAAAGCATTGAATAGAGTTCCTTTCGAGAACCTTAGATTGGAACTAGGAATGATTCCTATAACCTAGTAGTGACTTTAGTATAAAGGTTTCTTTCCAGTTCCCCTGATTGTCTAGTTTAAGATTGTCAACTTGTTGAGTCTTGATATCTTTGTGTTATATATGTTGCTTCAAACCCTACTTTTCATAATGGTCTCTTTAAAAAGGGTTTAGATAATTTTTTCTGGCTTGTGTCCTTCTGGTCTTCATTATTCTTTCCACTTCTTCATTGTTCAAGTTTCTTTGAATGGCCCAAAAGTTACAATCTGATCATATTTCTAACCCAACACTACAAGCCGAAATGATGATTGTGTACTAAGACCTTCCCCTGCCTCATTGCTCACTTTAATTCTCTATGATCCATCCCTAAACCCTCTCTGAGAATTATTGTGCAATGCGATAAATGGCCTACCCTGATTTCTTGTATGAGAACGTATTTTTCTGGTTCCATTGTTTAAACCCACATCAAAGGTTCCTACTTGTGCTTCTAGCACGTTGAATATATCGCCAGAAAGGAACCAGGATGAAGCATACTTCCAACGGCTACTTTGGCTCTCCCCCAAAGCTATTTATGGCAAAATCGCAGAGGTCAGTCACATCCTATCAGTTGGCAGACCTCCCTCCTCTCTGAAAGGGTAAGCTTTGAATTTGTATTGACCGTTCGGAAAAGCTGCAAAGAGCCTTCAATGCTCCAGATTCTCCTCAATCTTCTCAACGGCTAGATTTGTCTCAACGTCCCTTCCGCCCTCACCACCTTTAAGAGTTGCCCTGTTGCTCCAAGCTAATCCCACAACTCGCCATCTCTCTGATCTTCCACTTCTCTCTCTCTTAAACACATAAATCCTTAATCTCTCAAAAATGGCCAATCCAAACCCCAATGTTATCCTGGATGAAGAGGAGGCATCCCTTCTCAAAGCCTTTCGCGAAAAGAAGGCAGCATCTTCCTCCAAGCCTATCTCTGCCACCACTTCACCAAAAACCCAACCTGAAGATAAAACTGTGGAGACAACAGCGGAGAAACCTGAAGAGAAACTTGAGAGGCCGTCAAAATCACAGGCTGAGGAGAAAGCCTTAGCCATCACCCCGGCCTCGGAATCGGCTACAAAATCCATCCCTAGAGGTGACTCTCATGACTCCTCCCCTGACAAGTCTATCCAAACGCTCTCCAGACCTGAGCCCTCACCAGCAAGCCTCAAATCAAAACCCCCTTCCAATCCCGGTCCCTCTGTTGCCACCAGGCTACAACAACGGAAAAGGAGTTCCCAAGCCTTGGTTCCCTATAATCCTCAATCCAACGAGCAGAAACCATCCAAAAGAACCAAAGCCCTAACCGTCTCTGCCTCTTCCTCCCTGGGTCTCGTCTCCTCTCTCTTCTCTAAGAGGAAGATCCTCAAGCCCCTCATAATCGGCAAAGAGTTCTGGTCACAAAAATTGGAAGAAGAAGATGAGGATATGTTTGGAGAAGCCCTTGCTGAGTTTCACTCCCTCCTGCAGTACCAAGGATGGGACGAGATGTTGATTGAGCCCTTCTCTGCTTTTGATGAGGTCGTCCGCCTGTTTTACCAGTCTATCGAGTTTGTACCCGCTAAAGACAATTGTCCCTGTAACGATGCTATTCTCATATGGAAGGGAACCAGCTATCCCCTATCCTCCAACCTCATCACATCCGCTCTAGGGATTGAGTCTAGGTCTGGGTTTGGCGTTCTCCCTCAGAAAAAGGGGTGGCCCAAGGGAAAGGGCTACAAATCCAAGGGAGCAATGGTCAAGAAAATCTACGACGGCGCCTCCCCCCAACCCTTGGAGACAAAGGACCTCTCCATCACAAACAAGATGTTACACTTCTGGATCACCCGTAATCTAGTTCCCAGACAGGAGCACAGGAACGACGTTCTCATCACATACGCCATTTTTATGGACAAGGTGCTCTCTGGTGTCCAGATTGATCTCCCTCACATTGTGTTGGCTCATATGCAGTTCTGTTCATCCCATGCCTCCCATGCCCTACCCTTCCCTCATATCATCAAGTCTATTCTCTCTAACCTTCACCAATACCCAGATGATTTGCCTGAGACAGTCTATAGCAAGTGTCTTACCATGGCCACTGTCCGGAAGTTGAAGACAAAGGAACAACAGCCCAACCCTTCTGACGCTCAAGCCAATCCGCCTAAGGAAAAGGCGAGTTCCCAGGCCCCTTCTAGCTCCAGACCACAGCTCAACCCCTCTTTAGACTCCTCTGCGATCCTCTTTGCTTTGGATTGTATTGAAAAAGCAATCATGGAAGGCTCGACTGTCATCCCGGTCACCCTCCGTGATCAAGTACAAGAGTTGGGAAAAATGAGCTCAGTTGTGATAAGTTTGGTGAAAGTCCTTCAGATGAATTGGGAAGATGCAATCGGTGCTCATCAGGCCACATGCCAAAATGTAGGAACTGACGACACTGTTGATGAAGAGGAGGCCGATGCTCTGCCATAGGAACGCTTGTTCTGGTTCCCAGTGCTGTAACATCACAGCGTGCTAGTAGTTTCCCCTAGGATCCTACTTCCCTTTTCCTTCCTCATGTCGTCTTTCCTAACGATTGCTTTTGTTGTTGCCCTCGTCGTTTGTTATTTTGTTGTTGGTTCTTGTCGGTGGTTGTTAAGTTATTAGTTTGTGTTGTTTTGTGGCTTATCTTATCCTTTCTATGAACAATGATCAGTGTTAAGTTTTAATGACTATCTTTTGGGTTCGTTCTAATGATCAATTTGTCTTTGCCCTAAGTTTCCATTATGCTTCTGTTATGGGATTGATGCATTTGCATATTCTCTTGGATATCATGTTCTTAACTAGCATTTAATCTTTTCGATGATGTCAAAAGGAGGAAGAAAAGGATAGGAACCTTGAACTTTGGAAACCACTTGACTAATAGGAACTCTGAACTAGTTCTACTTCTAAGGGGGGATTTGAAATAAACTCGTTCACTTGCTTAGGGGGAATTTGCAACCATTGAATGTTCCTCATTACTCCGTAATATTGAAAATCCCTTAAAACTCAATATGGTCTCATGAAATTCAAGTCATATTATGTTGTCAGGTTCCTTGTATTTGTCATCATCAAAAAGGGAGAAATTGTTAGGAAACGGAACTCTAGAACCTCGGTTCCCCTGAGATTTCCTTTCCTCAGTTTCTCTACTTTTGAAGATGACAAATATTATGATACTAATGTTTTATCTCAAAGATGTGTTTTAAGGAACTACAGGAATATACCAAAGGCAAGAAAACCAAACAGGACAAAGAGAACCAAAGGAACAAGACAGAAGAAGGAACCCAGAGGAACCCAGGTGTACCCAGAAAGGTAGCATGCAAGGCTGCCATTTCCGAGAAATCTGGGAACACACAACCTAGGACAAAAGTTGTTGAAAACGACTTGTCCGAAGTTTCCAAAGGTTTGCCAATGTCCAGAACAAAACAACAAGATACCCAGAAATGCTGAACCTCGGACAGAAAAGATGAAAGCGACAGGACATAGAGATGTCACTATCCAGAAGACAGTTCCCAAGCGCCCAGCTTGCTCAACCTCAGACGAAAACACTTGAACAACGACATAGCAAGACTCGTCTGAGGTAGTTGACCAACCAAGAGAGATTCTGAGCTGCCTAGGTTGTTTACACATGCCAAGAACAATGTGGACCAAGGAGAACCACTGATCCTAGGGCAAGCTCAATCTGTGGGAACCCAGAGAGGATTAAGCTGCGAAGAATCCTCTATAAAAGGAAGACTAACTCAAGAGAGTTATTCTCTTGCACTAAAATACGAGTCACACTCATTAGCAAATATCAAGTGTGAACCTTCAAACAAGATCATCAAAGCAAACCAAGATCAAGAGGAACCAGTCAAGGAAGAGAAGAGCTGAGTGCTAAGTTCCTGTGACTGTAAGTAATAGTTCCTAGGTACGAAGGTCTATTTCTTGGATTAATTATTGATTGTGTTAAGTTATCTAGGATTGCCTAACTGTGTGTAAGGCAAAGAAACTGTGTGTTTGTTCCTAGGATAAGCTGTAACCAAAAGAGATAAGAAATCAAGAAGTAGACCTTGAAATCATTTCGAAAGAAAGGTAGTGGTTTTTATCCTGGATTGCTAGTTGGCAATCAAAGGTTTCCACTATAAGGAACTTGTTATTTGTTTGGTTGTTTATTTCCGCTGCGAAGGGAACTTAGAATTCATATTCTGAGTTCCTTAAGTTATTTTTTAACAATCACGATCCTACAAATAGGATATGTCAATAATAAAGGGAACAATGATGCTGAAGAAGAAAAGGCTAGGCGAGAACTTGTTGAGATGAATGAGAATCTCAGTATTGCTCTTGCCACTTCTCGTGATAGGAATCAATTCCTATCAGAGAAGATCATGGTCCTTGAGAACAAGGCTGAGGTTGCCAAACGTCTCAATGAAGGCTCTCAAAGTCCTAAGAAGGAACCAAAGGGAAAAGAAAAGATGGTTCCTGAAAACCAATGGTTCACCAATTCCTTTGCTCACAAAAGATATATTGACATGGCCCATAGCAAGGTTAGAAACAATGTTGATTTTAACAAAAGGAAAACTGAAAAACCGTTTAGGCCAGGAAAAGGAAAATATGGACATGTTGTTTACAATCGTTTGTGTACCTACTGTGGTAAGAATGGTCATTACAACACTGATTGTGCTAAGAAAATGAACTTTGAAAAGGAGAAAAGTACTCATTACCATGAAAGGAACCGGTTCCCTGATTATTCACAGACTCGCAATGCTAATCCCCCAGTAAAGCCACGCTTCGCTGGGTTCAGAAATCTTAGTTCCCTTATGTGCAGAAAGATGAGAGGCAACCTCAACTATGGTACATCGACAGTGGTTGCTCATGCCATATGACTGGAAGAAGAAATCAAATGACCTCTCTTCAACCTCTCCAAGGAGGGAACATATCCTTTGGAGACAAAAGCAAAGGGAAAATCTGTGGAATAGGAACTATGAAACTCAACGACCACATTCAGGTAAACAAAGTTCACCTTGTTGATAATCTTGGTTTTGATCTAATAAGTGTGTCACAGCTGTGTGATCAAGGAGACAATGAAGTTAGATTCAGATCAAACGAATGTTCAATCCTTGACTCCTCGGGACAAATCATCCTAAAAGGGAAAAGATTCAACAATGTCTACATAATTGATCCATCATTTGTTCCCAAGGAGAAACTTTGTCTCTCAACTGTGAATGACCAAGCTGATTTGTGGCATCAACGCCTCGGTCATGCTAGCACCAAGCTGATTCAAAAGCTACACTCAAAGGAGCTTGTCAGACGTCTGCCAAAACTAAGTGGCACATCTAAGGAACTGTGCTCTGACTGTGTAAAAGGGAAACAGGCTCGTAGTTCCTTCAAGTCCAAAAATATGGTAAGCACCTCAAGGCCTCTTGAACTCATCCACATGGATCTGTGTGGACCCATGAGAGTTCAGAGCCTAGGAGGGAACATGTATATCTTTGTTCTTGTCGATGACTTCTCTCGCTTTACTTGGACCATCTTTATTAAATCTAAGAGTGAAGTTATTGACCACTGTAAAGATATGGTTCCCTTGTTAGAAAAATCTCTTGATTGTTCCCTCAATGCTATTCGGTCTGACCATGGTACCGAATTTGAAAATGGAGAATTTCTAACCTTTTGCAGTGAGCATGGAATTGATCACAATTTCTCTACACCATATACTCCTCAACAGAATGGAGTAGTGGAGAGGAAGAACAGAACTTTGGAAGACATGGCCCGGACTATGCTGATCTCAAGTGGACTCTCTCAATCATTTTGGGCTGAGGCGATCAACACAGCCTGCTACATCATCAATCAAGTCATGCTTCGCCCAATCACAGAGAAGACACCCTATGAACTCCTAAGAGGAAGAGTTCCCAACATCTCACATATAAGGGTATTCGGATGCAAGTGCTTTGTGCACAACAATGGGAAGGATAATCTTGGCAAGTTCGACCCAAGAAGTGATGAAGGAATCTTCATTGGATACGCCTCGGGCAACAAGGCATACAAAATCTTCAACAAAAGGACTAAAAAGGTAGAAGAGAGTGTTCATGTTATTTTTAATGAAAAATCACTTGGAAAGATTGTGCAGAACACTACCACTCCCTTTGAAGACTCGTTTCCTAAGGTATCTCAAGAAGATCCAGATGAAGATGTCACTCCACCCAGTTCACAATCCGCTGCACAGAATCCTCCACTAGCTCCTCCACCAGTTCCCATGGATAATGAACAACAATGCATTTCTGGGAACCATGAGCATGAAGACAACATCTGTGGAGACTTCAATGATTCATCCTCCCACATGATCTTCAATGGAGAAGGTGATCCCAACCAGGAAGCTGAATGCTCAACTCAAAATGTCTCCACATCAAATTCTCTAGCTCCTAACAGAGAAAGAAGAGTCATCAAGCCTCCAGTTAGGTTTGAACATCTAACCTTCTTTGCTTTCAATGCTTTTCTGTCTATTGTGGAACCAAAGAACATAGGTGAGGCACTGAAGGATGCGGACTGGATCCAAGCTATGCAAGAAGAGCTCCATCAGTTTGAAAGGAACAAAGTATGGCATCTAGTTCCCCGTCCCAAGGATAAACACATCATAGGAACTAGATAGGTTTTCAGAAACAAGCTAGATGATACAGGAGCTGTGATAAGGAACAAAGCAAGACTCGTTGCTCAAGGATACAATCAATAAGAAGGCATCGACTATGATGAAACCTATGCTCCAGTGGAAAGGATTGAGGCAATAAGATTGTTGATTGCCTTTGCATCACACAAAGGGTTCAAGTTGTTCCAAATGGATGTAAAGATGGCCTTCCTCAATGGAATTCTTCAAGAAGAAGTCTATGTCAAGCAACCACCTGGTTTTGAAGACGACGATCATCCAGACCATGTCTACTTTCTAGACAAGGCACTATATGGCCTCAAGCAAGCTCCCAGAGCTTGGTATGATCGACTTGCTCAGTTCCTACTCCAAATGGATATAGGCGTGGAGTTATTGACAAGACTCTCTTCATCCTAGAAGAAGAAGGTAACATCTTAGTGGTTCAAATTTATGTTGATGATATCATTTTTGGTTCCACTAACCTGTCCCTTGTAGATAAGTTCAAAGACTTGATGAGCAGTGAATTTGAAATGAGCCTAATAGGGGAACTCACTTTCTTCCTCGGATTACAAATCACTCAAAAGAAAGATGGCATACAAATTCACCAACAGAAGTATGTCAGAGAACTACTGAAGAAGTTCAAAATGGATTCATGCAAGCCTCTCTCCACTCCCATATCCACCATTGCCCATTTGGATAAGGATCATTCGAGTCATCTAGTAGAGGATAAGCTCTATAGAGGTATGATAGGATCACTTATGTATCTAACCGCTAGTCGACCAGACATTGTTTTTGCTGTTGGTTTGTGTGCTAGGTTCCAATCTTATCCAAGAGAAACCCACTTGGCTGCTGTGAAGAGAATACTTAGATATCTCAAGGGAACTGACTCTCTCTGCATTTGGTACCCCAAAGAGTGTCCCTTTGAGCTAATGGGCTTCACTGATGCTGATTATGCTGGATACTTGGTGGATAGGAAGAGCACTTCTGGAATGGCACAGTTCCTAGGCCCTTGCCTTGTGTCATGGGGATCAAAGAAACAAGTCTCAGTCTCCCTCTCCACTACAGAATCCGAGTACATTGTGGCTGCCTCCTGCTGTTCCCAACTTCTCTGGCCAAAGCAACAACTCGCGGATTTTGGTATGTCTTATGGCCCTCTTACAATTTTTTGTGATAACACTAGTGTCATAAACATTTCAAAGAATCCTGTGCATCATACTAGGACCAAACATATCGACATAAGACATCATTTTCTTAGAGATCATGTTGAGAAGGGAAACATCATTATGAAATTTTGTAGAACTGAAGATCAGGTTGCAGATATATTCACCAAAGCCTTGAATAGAGTTCCTTTCGAGAATCTTAGATTGGAACTAGGAATGATTCCTATAACCTAGCAGTGACCTTAGTTTAAAGGCTCCCTTCCAGTTCCCCTGATAGACTAGTTTAAGATCTTTAACTTGTTGAGTCTTGATATCTCTGTGTTATATTTTTTGCTACAAACCCTCTTTTCCATAATGGTTTCTTAAAAAGGCTTAGATAAAATTTTCTAGTTCGTATCTTTTGGTCTTCATTATTCTTTCAACTCTGTCTTTGTTCAAGTTTCTTTATTGGCCCAAAAGTCACAATCTGATCATATTCTAACCCAACAATACAAGCCGAAATGATGATTGTGTACTATGACCCTCCCTTGCCTCATTACACAATCTATTTCCCTTTGATCCTCGTCTTTACCCTCTCTGGGAATTAGTGTGTGATGCGATAAATGGCCTTCCCCGATTTATTTAATGGGAACGTACTTTCTGGTCCTATGTTTTACAACCCACATCAAAGGTTCCCATATATCCCTCTAGCACACTGAAAATATCGCCAGAAAGAAACTAGGATGGGCTACCCCTTAAACGGCTAGTAAGAGAATTGCTCCTCCCAAGACAGTATTTATGGCAAATCTCACAGCGTCAGAGACGTCTTCTCAGCCTTGAACGGTTGCCATTTTGAGCATCTAATCTTTGAATTTGTGACCGTTGCAAAGGCGCAAAAGCTTCAAGAAAATTAGCCATTTCAACTCTTCAGAGTTCCCAGAAATATCTCCAACGGCTTGATTCTCAACGGCTCCAAAATTGCTCAAGGGTTATTTAAGGTTTCCTGTTTGATTGAGCCGAGCACTCTGTTCTCTCACGCCTTCTCTCAAATCTCATGTTCACTCGTCTCTCTCAAAACACAAAGCTCCTCAAATGGACAAGAAAAACTTCAATCTTAACCTTGCTCAATTGGAGGTAATTAGGCCGATAAGATAACAACAGGCCAAGATGAAGGAACTGCAGAAAAGAAGGAAACTGAAGAGGAGGCCACTACGCTGCCATAGGAACATCTCTCCTAGTTCTCAGTGCTATAACATCACAGTGTGCTAGTAGTTCCCTAGGGTCCTACTCCCCTCTTCTATCCTTATTTTGTCTAATGTCCAGTTGGTTGTGCTCTTTTGTGTCTCTTTCCACTATGCATCTCTGGGCAATGTTCTTGACTTTAATGATTAATGAACTCTTATGATAATGTTTTTAATGCATCATTTGTCTTTGCCTTAAGTTTCTATTATGGTCACTGTCATGGGTTTAACGCAAATTGTTTATTTCACATTGATATCCTATACTTGATAAGTAACTTGATCTTTTCGATGATGTCAAAAGGGGGAAGAATGGATAGGAACCTTGAACTCTTGGAACTACAGGACATATAAGAAATCTGAACCCAATCTCTTTTTGAGGGGGAACTCAAATAACTTAGTTCATTTGCTTAGGGGGAATTTGCAACTATTGAATGTTCTCTCATTATTTTATAAAGTTGTAAATCTCTTAGCTCAACTGTTCTCATGCATTTCATGTCCTTATTATGTTGCCAGGTTCCTTATATTTGTCATCATCAAAAATGGGGAAATTGTTAGGAAACGGAACTCAGGAACCTCAGTTCCTATGAGAGTTCCTTTCCTCAGTTTCTCTACTTTTGAAGATGACAAATACTTTGATACTAATGTTTTATCTCAAAGATGTGTTTAGAGGAACCACAGGACAGTTACTGAAACTATGGAAGCCAAACAAGATAAAGAAACCAAGCAGGCAAGCCAAAGGAACCCAGGTGTGCCCAGAAATGCAACATGTGACTTTGCGTTTCCCGAGAAATCTGGGAACACCAAACTTCGGACAAAAGGAGGTGAAAGCGACTTGAGAGAAGCTTCCAAAAGCCTGCCACCATCCAAGATCAAGACTCCAAGATGCCTAGAACAATGAACCTCGGACAGAGAAAGGTGAAAGCGATAGGACATGGAACATGTCGCGGTCCAGAAGACAGTTCACAAGTGCCCAGATTGTTGAACCTCGGAAGAAGGAGGCTGGAGAATGACTTGGCTGAAGTAGTTGACTAACCTAGAAGGATTCTGAGCTGCCTAGGTTGTTTGCACATGCCAAGAACAACGTGGACCAAGGAGAACCACTTATCCTAGGGCAAGCTCAATCTGTGGGAACCCAGAGAAGATTAAGCTGCGAAGAATCCTCTATAAAAGGAAGACTAACTCAAGGGTTATCTTCAAGCACTGAAATACGAATCACACTCATTAGCAAATATCAAGTGTGAACCTTCAAACAAGATCATCAAAGCAAACCGAGATCAAGAGGAACCAGTCAAGGAAGAGAAGAGCTGAGTGCTAAGTTCTTGTGACTGTAAGTGATAGTTCCTAGGTGCGAAGGTCTATTTCTTGGATTAATTATTGATTGTGTTAAGTTATCTAGGATTGCCTAACTGTGTGTCAGGAAAAGAAACTGTGTGTTTTTTCCTAGGATAAGCTGTAACCAAAAGAGATAAGAAATCAAGAAGTAGACCTTGAAATCCTTTCGAAAGAAAGGTAGTGGTTTTTATCCTGGATTGCTAGTTGGCAATCAAAGGTTTCCACTATAAGGAACTTGTCATTTGTTTGATTGTTTATTTCCGCTGCGAAGGGAACTTAGAATCCATATTCTGAGTTCCTTAAGTTATTATCTAACAATCACGATCCTACAACTTATCCTTGGGGCGGGGAACTAGATGCCATACTTTGTTCCTTTCAAACTGATGGAGCTCTTCTTGCATAGCTTGGATCCAGTCTGTATCCTTTAGTGCCTCACCTATGTTCTTTGGTTCCACAATAGATAGAAAGGCATTGAAGGCAAAGAAGGTGAGATGTTCGAACCTGACTGGAGGCTTGATGATTCTTCTTTCTTTGTTGGTAGCTAGAGCATTTGATGTGGAGACATTATGAGTTGAGCATTCAGCTTCCTGGTTGGGATCACCTTCTCCATTGAAAATCATGTGAGAGGAAGAATCATTGAAGTCTCCACAGATGTTGTCGTCATGTTCATGGTTCCCAGAGATGGACTGTTGTTCATTATCAATGGGAACTGGTGGAGGAGCCAGTGGAGGATTCTGTGCGGCAGGGCAGGAGTTTGGTGGAGTGACATCTTCATCTGGATCTTCTTGAGATGACTTGGGAAACGGGTCTTCAAAGGGAGTGGTAGTGTTCTGCACAATTCTTCCAAGTGATTTTTCATTAAAAATAACATGAACACTTTCTTTACCTTTTTAGTCCTTTTGTTGAAGACTTTGTATGCCTTGCTGCCTGAGGCGTATCCAATAAAGATTCCTTCATCACTTCTTGGGTCGAATTTTCCAAGATTGTCCTTCCCATTGTTGTGCACAAAGCACTTGCATCCGAACACCCTCAGATGTGAGATGTTGGGAACTCTTCCTCTTAGGAGTTCATAGGGTGTCTTCTCTGTAATTCGGCGAAGCATGGCTCGATTGATAATGTAGCAAGCTGTGTTGATCGCCTCAGCCCAGAATGATTGAGAGAGTCCACTTGATATGAGCATAGTCTGAGCCATGTCTTCCAAGGTCCTATTCTTCCTTTCTACTACTTCATTCTGTTGAGGAGTGTATGGTGCAGAGAAGTTGTGATCAATTCCACGTTCACTGCAAAAGGTTAGAAATTCTCCATTTTCGAATTCGGTACCATGGTCAGACCGAATAGAATTGAGTGAGCAATCGAGAGATTTTTCTAACAAAGGAACCAGATCTTTAAAGCGATCAATGACTTCACTCTTAGATTTTATGAAGATAGTCCAAGTGAAGCGAGAGAAATCATCGACAAGGACAAAGATATACCCGTTTCCTCCTAGGCTTTGAACTCTCATAGGTCCACAAAGGTCCATGTGGATGAGTTCAAGGGGCCTAGAGGAGCTTACCATATTCTTGGATTTGAAGGAACTTCTTGCTTGTTTCCCTTTTACGCATTCTGAGCATGGTTCCGAAGATGTACCACTTATCTTTAGAAGGCCTCGAACTAGTTCCTTTGAGTGTAGCTTGTGGATCAATTTGGTGCTGGCGTGACCAAGACGTTGATGCCACAGCTCAGTTTGATCATTTACTATTGAGAGGCAGAGTTTCTCCTTGGGAACAAATGATGGGTCAACAACATACACATTGTTGAATCTTTTGCCTTTTAGGATGATTTGTCCCGAGGAGTCTAGGACGGTGCATTCACTTGACTTAAATCTAACTTCATTGTCTCCTTGATCGCACAGCTGTGACATACTTATTAGATCAAACCCAAGATTATCAACAAGGTGAACTGTATTTACCTTAATGTGGTCGTTGAGTCTCACAGTTCCTATTCCATAGATTTTCCCTTTGCTTTTGTCTCCAAAGGATATGTTCCCTCCTTGGAGAGTTTGAAGAGAGGTCATTTGATTTCTTCTTTCGGTCATATGGCATGAGCAACCACTGTCGATGTACCATAATTGAGGTTGCCTCTCTTCTTTCTGTTCTGAACCCAGCGAAGCTTGGCTTTACTGGGGGGATCAGCATTGCGAGTCTGTGAATAGCCAGGGAACTGGTTCCTTTCATGGTAATAAGCACTTTTATCTTTTTTAAAGCTCCTTTTCTTAGAACAATCAGTGTTGTAATGACCATTCTTACCACAGTAGGTACACAAGCGATTGTAAACAACATGTCCATACTTTCCTTTTCCTGGCCTGAAAGGTTTTTCAGTTTTCCTTTTGTTGAAGTCAACATTATTTCTAACCTTACTATGAGCCATATCAACATATCTTTTGTGAGCAAAGGAATTAGTGAACCATTGGTTTTCAGGAACCATCTTTTCTTTTCCCTTAGATTCCCTCTTAGGACTTCGAGAACTTTCATTGAGACGTTTGACAACCTCAGCCTTGTTCTTAAGAACCATGATCTTCTCTGATAGGAATTGATTCCTATCACGAGAAGTGGTGAGCGCAGTACTGAGGTTCTCATTCATCTCAACAAGTTCTCGCCTAGCCTTTTCATCTTCATCATCATTGTTCCCTTTGTTATTGACATATCCTATTCCATGACGTTGTCTCACAAAAACAGTTTGATTTATCGTTTTTTCATTTATAGAGTCAGTGAGAATGTCTAACCTATCAATTATAGATTGAAGCATATCATTTTCAGGTAGGTTATCATGCAAGGGAATTCTAATAGAGTCTATACTAGTTTCATTGCAAGATTTGCAGATTTTAAGGTGACTAGCATGCACATTTCTAATGTCAATGAGTTTGGAATGAGGTTCAGCTAGGTCTTTCTCAGTTTCATCAAGTTTCTTACTCCATACAGAGTTCTCAACAGTCAAGCAAGCAATTTCATCTTCACAGTCATCAAGTTTTTGTTGAAGGGAACTGGTTTCCTTTCCTAGTTTCTTTATGATCTTAAGGAGTTGTTTCTTATCACAATCAGCTAGAGTTTTTAAGAGATCGTCAGAAGTTACCTCAAGGTCTTCTGAGTCGCTTGAATCTCCTTTTTCCATGAGACATCTTCCTCCAGAGAAGCCACTCAGATCCAGTTCCTCATCTGAGTCTTCTCCCCATGAGGCTACGAGAGCCTTCTTTCTCTGAGGTCTTTCTTCTTCCTTGGAGTCTTCCTTGTTGGGACAATTCTTAGAGTAGTGTCTCTTTTCTTTGCACTCGTAACAAGAGTCTTCCTTGAGATCTCTTCTTGGTCCACTGTGAGAGGAACTGCCCTTTTGGAACCTTCCATTTACAAAGAATTTTTTGATGTTCTTTGAGAAGAGGGCTGTTAGTTCGTCCTCCTCTTCTTCCAGGTTTGAGTTCTCTTGCTCCATCTCGAGCCTAGAGAAGGCTTTGGAGATCTTGAGGGCAATTCCTTTCTCCAGTTTCTTGTCGGCATTGGCTTTGGTGTGCTCTCCTTCTTCAACTTCCAGTTTCCCTATGACTTGAGTCAAGGGAAGGGATTAAATGTCTGGAGTGTTCTTCATGATTCCCTTGAGAAGGGTGAATTTGGAGTTGAGTCCATTGATGACCACCAGAGACTTGGAAACTTCATCGAGGTCGACTCCGGCCGCTGTTAGCTTTCCAACCAATCTGTTGAAGCGTGAGTAGTACTATGAGATGGTCTCAGTTTCCATCATTTTGAAGGTGTGGTATTCTCCTTCCAAAGCAAACTTTCTGCTTTGCTTTAGTTCATCACTTCCTTCATGCATCTCCTTGAGAGCCTTCCATATTTCCTTCGCCGTCTTGATGCCTATGACCTTGTCCATGTCCTCTTTGTCTAGACCATTGAGGATGAACTGCCTGGCCTTGGCATTCTTCTCCATGATAACATAGTGCTCTGGTTTCCAGTCTTCTTCCTTTATGGTAAGGTCGACATAGCCATCTCCATTTTCGACTATCCTCCAGCATTAGTAGTCGTTGGTCTTGATGTGGCTTTCCATGCACTTTTCCCACCATGTTTCTTCTCCTTTCTTTCGGAGATGTGGCTTGTTGGTGGAGATTCTGAGCTCAAACTTGCTTGGTTGAGACATGATCTGCAAACTTTAACAAAGATCTAGAGCTTTTCCTGCTCTGATACCAATTGTAGGATCGTGATTGTTAGATTAATAATCAGGGAAATGAGAACACAGTTTACAGTTCCCTTTGCAGTGGAAATAAACAATCAACTAGATGAACAAGTTCCTTATAGTGGAAACCTTTGATTGCCAACTAGCAATCCAGGATAAAAACCACTACCTTTCTTCCGAAAGGATTTCAAGGTCTACTTCTTGATTTCTTATCTCTTTTGGTTACAGCTTATCCTAGGAACAAACACACAGTTTCTTTGCCTTACACACAGTTAGACAATCCTAGATAACTTAACACAATCAATAATCAATCCAAGAAACAGACCTTAGCACCTAGGAACTATCTCACTTACAGTCACAAGAACTTAGCACTTAGCTCTTCGATTCCTTGACTGGTTCCTCTTGATCTCGGTTTGCTTTGATGATCTTGTTTAAAGGTTCATACTTTTGATGTTTGCTATTGAGTGTGTATTGTATTTCAGTGCTTGAATATAACCCTTGAGTTAGTCTTCCTTTTATAGAGGATTCTTCGAGCTTAAACTTCTCTTGGTTCCCACAAATCGAGCTTGCCCTAGGATGTGTGGTTCTCCTTGGTCCTCGTTGTCTTTGACATATGCAAACAACATAGGCAGCTCATAATCCTTCTAGGTTAGTCAACTACTTCAGCCAAGTCATTCTTCAGCTTCCTTCTTCCGAGGTTCAACAATCTGGGCACTTGGGAACTGTCTTCTGGACAGCGACAGGTTCCATGTCCTGTCGCTTTCACCTTTCTCTGTCCGAGGTTATATGTTCTAGATGTCTTGTTGTTTTGCTCTGGACAATGGCAGACTTTTGGAAGCTTCGCACAAGTCGTTTTCGACTTTCTTTTGTCCGAGGTTGGTGTTCCCAGATTTCTCGGGAATCGCAATATCGCATGCTGCGTTTCTGGGCACACCTGGGTTCCTTCCATTGTCTTGCTGCTTGGTTCTCTTGTTCTGTTTGGCTTCCATGCTTTCGGTATTTGTCATGTGGTTCCTTAAATCACATCTTTGAGATAAAACATTAGTATCAAAATATTTGTCATCTTCAAAAGTAGAGAAACTGAGGAAAGGAACTCTCAGTGGAGCCGAAGTTCCAGAGTTCCATTTCCTAATAATTTCCCCCTTTTTGATGATGACAAATACAAGGAACCTGGCAACATTATAGGACTTTGAATTCATGAGACCAGTTGAATTTTAAGGGATTTACAACATTATAAAATAATGAGAGAATATTCAATTGTTGCAAATTCCCCCTAAGCAGATGAACGAGTTTATTTCAAAATCCCGCTTAGAAGTAGAATGAGTTCATGGTTCCTAATAGTCCAGTAGTTTCCAAAATTCAAGGTTCCTATCCTTCTTCCCCCTTTTGACATCATCGAAAAGATCAGTGACAAGTTAAGAACGGGATATTCAAGTAAATACACAATTGCAACAAACCCATAACAGAAACATAATGGAAACTTAAGGCAAAGACAAAGTAATCATAGAAACGAAGCCAAAAGTAGTCATTAACTGAACAAAAAACTTAACATTGTTCAAGGCGGGGTGAGACAAATCACAAAACAACATAAAACCAACACACCAACAACCTACAGAGACAACAACATAGGAAACCTTTAAGAAAGACAACACAAGGATAGAAGAAGGTAGTAGGATCCTAGGGGAACTACTAGTACACTGTGAGGGTACAGCACTGGGAACCAGGAGAAGCATTCCTATGGCAATGCAGCGGCCTCCTCTTCGTCATCCTTGTTGTCGTTAGTTCCTTTATTTTGGCCTGTGGCCTGATTAGTACCGGTTGCATCTTCCCAAGTTTTCTGAAGAACTTCTACCAAACTTAAGACAGCGGAGCTCATCTTCCCCAGCTCATTTACTTGATCATGAAGAGCGACCGTGATGACAGTCGAACCTTTCGTGATAGCCTTTTCAATACGACCCAGAGAAGAAAGGATCGCAGAGGAGTCTTGAGTGGGGTTGAGCGGTGGTAGGGAACTTGAAGGGCCCTGGGAACTGGCCTTTTCCTTAGGCGAGTTAACTTGAGCTTTAGAGGGGGTGGCCTGGTGATCCTTTGTCTTTAATTTTCGAACAGTGGCTATGGTGAGAACCTTGCTATAGACAGTCTCGGGCAAATCATCAGGGTACTGGTATAGCAGGGAGAGGAGATTTTTGATAAGATGGGGAAATGGTAGGGCATGGGATGTGTGGGACTTGCAAAACTGCATATGAGCTAACACAATGCGGGGGAGATCAACTTCTACTCCAGATAGTACCTTTTCCATTAGAATGGCATCTGTGATGAGAACTGAGGCTCGGTGCTCCTGCCTGGGAACTAGGTTTCGGATGATCCAGAAGTGCAGAAGCTTGTTGGCGATGGAGAGGTCCTTTGTTTCCAAGGTTGAGGGGTAGTCGCCGTCATAGAGTTTCTTCACCACTTCTCCCTTGGACTTGTAACCCTTTCCTTTGGGCCATGCCTTTTTCTGATGCAGAATGTCAAATCCAGATCTGGACTCGATCCCAAGAGCAGACGCTATGAGGTTGGGGGACAGAGGGTACATGGTTCCCTTCCACTGGAATATGGCGTCGTTGCAGGGAGAGTTATCCTTGGCGGGTACAAAGGTGAGAGACTGGTAGAACAGACGGACAACTTCATCAGAGGCGGAGAAAGGCTCAACCAAAAGTTCATCCCAACCTTGGTACTGCAGCAGAGAGTGAAACTCGCTTAGGGCATCACTGAACAGTTCCTCATCTTCTTCTTCTAGGGCTTGGGTCCAGAACTCCATGCCGATGATGAGTGGTTTGAGGATCTTTCTCTTAGAGAAGAGAGAGGAGACCTGACCCAGGGAGGAAGAAGAGAGAGTGGTGGATTTGGCCCTTTTTTGTGGATTTGGGCTCATAGGGAACTAGAGCTTGGGAGCTTCTCTTTCGTTGTTTCAGCCTTGTTGCAACAGATGGACCAGGGTTGGAGACTGGTTTAGATTTGAGGCTAGCAGGAGAGGGAACCGGACGAAGGATCTCTTGGGTAGTTTTATCCGGGGAGGAGTCATGAGAACCTCCCTCTGAGACTGATTTAGTCGCCGATGCCGAGGCAGGAGTGATGTCTATCACTTTCTCCTTAGCCTTCGCCTATGTTTTCTCCTCAGGTTGCTCTTCAACTTTCTCCTCAGGTTGGGGGTTTTGGGAGGTGGTGGCAGAAATGGGCTTGGAAGACGATGTTGCCTTCTTTTCTCGGAAGGCTCGGAGAAGGGCAGCTTCCTCCTCGTCTTGGATCAGGTTAGGGTTTTGGTCAGCCATTTTTGAGGAGCTAGAAATTTTCTGTGTTTGAGAGAGAGAGAAATAGAGGATCAGAGAGATGCGAATGGCAAGTTGTGGGGAAGCTTGGATCAACATGATACTTTTTAAAGGCGGATGAGGATTGAGGGGACGATGGGAGAAATCTGGCCGTTGAGAAGATCAGGGAGAATCTTGAGCATTGATATGGGTTGCAGCTTTTCCGAACGGTCACAAGCCATTTGAAATATTATTCATTCAGAGAAGGAGGCACTGTACTGAGACGTGACTGATTTCTGCAGGTTTGTCTTAAATAGCGTCTTGGGGAGTGCCTAATTAGCCGTTGGAAGAGCATTTTATCCTGGTTCCTTTCTGGCGATATATTTAGTGTGCTAGAGGGGTATATGGGAACTTTGATGTGGGTTTAAAACATGGAACCGAAAAGTACGTTCCCATACAAGGAATCAGGGAGGCCATTTATCGCATTGCACAACAATTCCCAGAGAGGATTTAAGAGATGGATCATAGGGAATTAAATTGAGCAATGAGGCAAGGAGGGTCATAGTACACAATCATCATTTCGGCTTATATTGTTGGGTTAGAATATGATCAGATTGTGACTTTTGGGCCAACAAAGAAACTTGAACAAAGACAGAGTTGAAAGAATAATAAAGACCAAAAGATACGAACTAGAAAAATTTATCTAAGCCTTTTTAAGAAACCATTATGAAAAAGAGGGTTTGTAGCAAAAAATATAACACATAGATATCAAGACTCAACAAGTGAAAAATCTTAAACTAGTCAATCAGGGGAACTGGAAATGAACCTTTAAACTAAGGTCACTACTAGGTTATAGGAATCATTCCCAGTTCCAATCTAAGGTTCTCGAAGGGAACTCTATTCAAGGCTTTGGTGAATATATCTACAACCTGATCTTCAGTTCTACAAAATTTCATAATGATGTTTCCTTTCTCAACATGATTTCTAAGAAAATGATGTCTTATATCTATATGCTTGGTCCTAGTGTGATGCACATGATTCTTTGAAATGTTTATAGCACTCGTGTTATCACAAAGAATAGAGAGGGGACCATAAGACATACCAAAGTCCGCGAGTTGTTGCTTTAGCCAGAGAAGTTGGGAACAGCATGAGGCAACAGCTATGTACTCGGATTCTGTGGTGGAGAGAGAGACTGAGACTTGTTTCTTTGAACCCCATGACACAAGGCAAGGGCCTAGGAACTGTGCCATTCCAAAGGTGCTCTTCCTATCCACTAGGTATCCAGCATAATCAGCATCAGTGAAACCCATCAGCTCAAAGGGACATTCTTTTGGGTACCAAATACAGAGTGAATCAGTTCCCTTGAGATATCATAGTATTCTCTTTACAGCAGCCAAGTGGGTCTCTCTTGGACAAGATTGGAACCTGGCACACAAGCCAACAGCAAAAATAATGTCTGGGCGACTAGCGGTTAGGTACATGAGTGAGCCTATCATACCTCTATAGAGTTTCTCTTCCACTAGAGGACTTGAGTGGTCCTTGTCCAAATGAGCAATGGTGGAGATGAGAGTGGAGAGAGGCTTGCTTGAATCCATTTTGAACTTCTTTAGTAGTTCCCTAACATACTTCTGTTGGTGAATTTGAATACCATCTTCCTTTTGAGTGATTTGTAATCCGAGGAAGAAGGTGAGTTCCCCAATTAAGCTCATTTCGAATTCACTGCTCATCAAGTCTTTGAACTTGTCTACAAGGGACAGGTCAGTGGAACCAAAAATAATATCATCTACATAAATTTGAACCACTAAGATGTTACCTTTTTCTTCTAGGATGAAGAGAGTTTTGTCAATAACTCCACGCCTGTGGCCATTTGAGAGTAGGAACTGGGCAAGTCGATCATACCAAGCTCTGGGAGCTTGCTTGAGGCCGTACAGTGCTTTGTCTAAGAAGTAGACATGGTCTGGATGATCATCGTCTTCAAAACCAGGTGGTTGCTTGACATAGACTTCTTCTTGAAGAATTCCATTTAGGAAGGCCGTCTTTACATCCATTTGGAACAACTTGAACCCTTTGTGTGATGCGAAAGCAATCAACAACCTTATTGCTTCAATCCTTGCCACTGGAGCATAGGTTTCATCATAGTCAATGCCTTCTTGTTGATTGTATCCTTGAGCAACAAGTCTTGCTTTGTTCCTTATCAACGTTTCTGTATCATCTAGCTTGTTTCAGAAAACCCATCTAGTTCCTATGATGTACTTATCCTTGGGGCGGGGAACTAGATGCCACACTTTGTTCCTTTCAAATTGATGGAGCTCTTCTTGCATAGCTTGGATCCAGTCTGTATCCTTTAGTGCCTCACCTATGTTCTTTGGTTCCATAACAGATAGAAAGGCATTGAAGGCAAAGAAGGTGAGATGTTCGAACCTGACTGGAGGCTTGATGATTCTTTTTTCTCTGTTGGGAGCTAAAGCATTTGATATGGAGACATTATGAGTTGAGCATTCAGCTTCCTGGTTGGGATCACCTTCTCCATTGAAAATCATGTGAGAGGAAGAATCATTGAAGTCTCCACAGATGTTGTCGTCATGTTCATGGTTCCCAGAGATGGATTATTGTTCATTATCCATGGGAACTGGTGGAGGAGTCAGTGGAGGATTATGTGCGGCAGGGCAGGAGTTTGGTGGAGTGACATCTTCATCTGGATCTTCTTGAGATGACTTGGAAAACGGGTCTTCAAAGGGAGTGGTAGTGTTCTGCACAATTCTTCCAAGTGATTTTTCATTAAAAATAACATGAACACTTTCTTCTATCTTTTTAGTCCTTTTGTTGAAGAATTTGTATGCCTTGCTGCCTGAGGCGTATCCAATGAAGATTCCTTCATCACTTCTTGGGTCGAATTTGCCAAGATTGTCCTTCCTATTATTGTGCACAAAGCACTTGCATCCGAACACCCTCAGATGTGAGATGTTGGGAACTCTTCCTCTTAGGAGTTCATAGGGTGTCTTCTCTGTAATTGGGCGAAGCATGGCTATATTGATGATGTAGCAAGCTGTGTTGATCGCCTCAGCCCAGAATGATTGAGAGAGTCCACTTGATATGAGCATAGTCCGAGCCATGTCTTCCAAGGTTCTATTCTTCCTTTCTACTACTCCATTCTGTTGAGGAGTGTATGGTGCAGAGAAGTTGTGATCAATTCCATGTTCACTGCAAAAGGTTAGAAATTCTCCATTTTTGAATTCGGTACCATGGTCAGACCGAATAGAATTGAGTGAGCAATCGAGAGATTTTTCTAACAAAGGAACCAGATCTTTAAAGCGATCAATGACTTCACTCTTAGATTTTATGAAGATAGTCCAAGTGAAGCGAGAGAAATCATCGACAAGGACAAAGATATACCTGTTTCCTCCTAGGCTTTGAACTCTCATAGGTCCACAAAGGTCCATGTGGATGAGTTCAAGGGGCCTAGAGGACCTTACCATATTCTTGGATTTGAAGGAACTTCTTGCTTGTTTCCCTTTTATGCAGTCTGAGCATGGTTCCGAAGATGTACCACTTATCTTTGGAAGGCCTCGAACTAGTTCCTTTGAGTGTAGCTTGTGGATCAATTTGGTGCTGGCGTGACCAAGACGTTGATGCCACAGCTCAATTTGATCATTTACTGTTGAGAGGCAGAGTTTCTCCTTGGGAACAAATGATGGGTCAACAACATACACATTGTTGAATCTTTTGCCTTTTAGGATGATTTGTCCCGAGGAGTCTAGGACGGTGCATTCACTTGAATTAAATCTAACTTCATTGTCTCCTTGATCGCACAGCTGTGACACACTTATTAGATCAAACCCAAGATTATCAACAAGGTGAACTTTATTTACCTTAATGTGGTCGTTGAGTCTCACAGTTCCTATTCCACAAATTTTCCCTTTGCTTTTGTCTCCAAAGGATATGTTCCCTCCTTGGAGAGTTTGAAGAGAGGTCATTTGATTTCTTCTTCCGGTCATATGGCATGAGCAACCACTGTCGATGTACCATAATTGAGGTTGCCTCTCTTCTTTCTGCACATAAGGGAACTAAGATTTCTGAACCCAGCGAAGCTTGGCTTTACTGGGGGGATCAACATTGCGAGTCTGTGAATAGCCAGGGAACTGGTTCCTTTCATGGTAATAAGCACTTTTATCTTTTTTAAAGCTCCTTTTCTTAGAACAATCAGTGTTGTAATGACCATTCTTACCACAGTAGGTACACAAGCGATTGTAAACAACATGTCCATACTTTCCTTTTCCTGGCCTGAAAGGTTTTTTAGTTTTCCTTTTGTTGAAGTCAACATTGTTTCTAACCTTACTATGAGCCATATAAACATATCTTTTGTGAGCAAAGGAATTAGTGAACCATTGGTTTTCAGGAACCATCTTTTCTTTTCCCTTAGATTCCCTCTTAGGACTTCGAGAACTTTCATTGAGACGTTTGACAACCTCAGCCTTGTTCTCAAGAACCATGATCTTCTCTGATAGGAATTGATTCCTATCACGAGAAGTGGCGAGAGCAGTACTGAGGTTCTCATTCATCTCAACAAGTTCTCGCCTAGCCTTTTCATCTTCATCATCATTGTTCCCTTTGTTATTGACATATCCTATTCCATGACGTTGTCTCACAAAAACAGTTTGATTTATCATTTTTTCATTTATAGAGTCAGTGACAATGTCTAACCTATCAATTATAGATTGAAGCATATCATTTTCAGGTAGGTTATCATGCAAGGGAATTCTAACAGAGTCTATACTAGTTTCATTGCAAGATTTGCAGATTTTAAGGTGACTAGCATGCACATTTCTAATGTCAATGAGTTTGGAATGAGTTTCAGCTAGGTCTTTCTCAGTTTCATCAAGTTTCTTACTCCATATAGAGTTCTCAACAGTCAAGCAAGCAATTTCATCTTCACAGTCATCAAGTTTTTGTTGAAGGGAACTGGTTTCCTTTCCTAGTTTCTTTATGATCTTAAGAAGTTGTTTTTTATCACAATCAGCTAGAGTTTTTAAGAGATCGTCAGAAGTTACCTCAAGGTCTTCTGAGTCGCTTGAATCTCCTTTTTCCATGAGACATCTTCCTCCAGAGAAGCCACTCAGATCCAGTTCCTCATCTGAGTCTTCTCCCCATGAGGCTACGAGAGCCTTCTTTCTCTGAGGTCTTTCTTCTTCCTTGGATTCTTCCTTGTTGGGACAATTCTTAGCGTAGTGTCCCTTTTCTTTGCACTCGTAACAAGAGACTTCATTGAGATCTCTTCTTGGTCCACTGTGAGAGGAACTGCCCTTTTGGAACCTTCCCTTTACAAAGAATTTTTTGATGTTCTTTGAGAAGAGGGCTGTTAGTTCGTCCTCCTCTTCTTCCAGGTCTGAGTTCTCTTGCTCCATCTCGAGCCTAGAGAAGGCTTTGGAGATCTTGAGGGCAATTCCTTTCTCCAGTTTCTTGTCGGCATTGGCTTTGGTGTGCTCTCCTTCTTCAACTTCCAGTTTTCCTATGACTTGAGTCAAGGGAAGGGATTGAATGCCTGGAGTGTTCTTTATGATTCCCTTGAGAAGGGTGAATTTGGAGTTGAGTCCATTGATGACCACCAGAGACTTGGAAACTTCATCGAGGTCGACTCCGGCCGCTATTAGCTTTCCAACCAATCTGTTGAAGCGGGAGTAGTACTATGAGATGGTCTCAGTTTCCATCATTTTTAAGGTGTGGTATTCTCCTTCCAAAGCAAACTTTCTACTTTGCTTTAGTTCATCACTTCCTTCATGCATCTCCTTGAGAGCCTTTCACATTTCCTTCGCCGTCTTGATGCCTATGACCTTGTCCATGTCCTCTTTGTCCATGCCATTGAGGATGAACTGCCTGGCCTTGTCATTCTTCTCCATGATAACATAGTGCTCTGGTTTCCAGTCTTCTTCCTTCATGGTAAGGTCGACATAGCCATCTCCATTTTCGACTATCCTCCAGCATTGGTAGTCATTGGTCTTGATGTGGCTTTCCATGCACTTTTCCCACCATGTTTCTTCTCCTTTCTTTCGGAGATGTGGCTTGTTGGTGGAGATTCTGAGATCAAACTTGCTTGGTTGAGACATGATCTGCTAACTTTAACAAAGATCTAGAGCTTTTCCTGCTCTGATACCAATTGTAGGATCGTGATTGTTAGATTAATAATCAGGGAACTGAGAACACAGTTTACAGTTCCCTTTGCAGCGGAAATAAACAATCAACTAGATGAACAAGTTCCTTATAGTGGAAACCTTTGATTGCCAACTAGCAATCCAGGATAAAAACCACTACCTTTCTTCCGAAAGGATTTCAAGGTCTACTTCTTGATTTCTTATCTCTTTTGGTTACAGCTTATCCTAGGAACAAACACACAGTTTCTTTGCCTTACATACAGTTAGACAATCCTAGATAACTTAACACAATCAATAATCAATCCAAGAAACAGACCTTAGCACCTAGGAACTATCTCACTTACAGTCACAAGAACTTAGCACTCAACTCTTCGATTCCTTGACTGGTTCCTCTTGATCTCGGTTTGCTTTGATGATCTTGTTTAAAGGTTCACACTTTTGATGTTTGCTATTGAGTGTGTATTGTATTTCCGTGCTTGAAGATAACCCTTGAGTTAGTCTTCCTTTTATAGAGGATTCTTTGCAGCTTAAACTTCTCTTGGTTCCCACAGATCGAGCTTGCCCTAGGATGTGTGGTTCTCCTTGGTCCACGTTGTCTTTGACATATGCGAACAACCTAGGCAGCTCAGAATCCTTCTAGGTTAGTCAACTACTTCAGCCAAGTCGTTCTCCAGCTTCCTTCTTCTGAGGTTCAACAATCTGGGCACTTGGGAACTGTCTTCTGGACAACGACAGGTTCTATGTCCTGTCGCTTTCACCTTTCTCTGTCTGAGTTTATATGTTCTAGGTGTCTTGTTGTTTTGCTCTGGACAATGGTAGACTTTTGGAAGCTTCGCACAAGTCGTTTTTGACTTTCTTTTGTCCGAGGTTGGTGTTCCTAGATTTCTCGGGAATCGCAATATCACATGTTGCATTTCTGGGCACACCTGGGTTCCTTCCATTGTCTTGCTGCTTGGTTCTCTTGTTCTGTTTGGCTTCCATGCTTTCAGTATTTGTCCTGTGGTTCCTTAAATCACATCTTTGAGATAAAACATTAGTATCAAAATATTTGTCATCTTCAAAAGTAGAGAAACTGAGGAAAATAACTCTCAGTGGAACCGAAGTTCCAGAGTTCCGTTTCCTAACACCGTATACTCTAAATCAAATTCAAGATATTGATGGCTTGACATGTAACAAATATACTCTTCAAATATCTGCAGGCTTATGGGGGAATATGGATTTTTTCAAAAGAAATAATACCAATACTTACCTACTTTCTTTCCTCTGGTGGAATGTCTAGAAACATAGAAACTCCATAATTTTTTGACATACATCACCATCTCCGCATAACTTGGCCAACCTAGCATTCATTCAAGTGAAGGAATGGTATGCCTCGTGCTTAAAACCCTAAACGTTACATAGGAACGGCACATCCATTAGCCAATTGTAGATCAACTTCTTGGAGAAAACCTCCACTACATTGCACTAAATTGAATTTTTATGGTTTAGTGAGAAATGATCTGTTGCATTTCCCCCTAAGGATCCTCACTATGGTTCAAGGAAAAGTCATCATTAAAGACTCATTCTTGATCGATCTTGATTTGGTCGTCAAAGTTGTAACAAAGATAGCTCTTTTGTGGATTTTTTGTTTTTGAATTGCAAGAAAGATAAAGGAATAGACAAATTGGATCTATTGGATACTATACACCAATAGATTCAATATGAGTTATCGATGATCGACCAAGGATATGAGTCACCTATGTTTCACACCGGTTTTGGATATGACTCACCAAAACCGAGTAAGTTGACTTGGATATGACTCACCAAGACAAAATACTCAAGGATCGGGAAGCTCAGAGTTAATTCAAGAAACTCAATAGTCTGTATTCAATTAATCAAAGCTTAATTTCAAAATGAAAGCAACACAACATATAAATAGCCAAAATGTTTCACCGAAAAACCCTAAATGAAAAAGTATTGAAAACTTCTTTTTCCCCCTCCGTTGGGCCTGGAATTTGGACACGAGCTAGATACGTCCAATAAATCAAACATATCCAAAATCCAACCGAAATGCCCGAGTAAATCATAATTGGGCCTTTGGCCCAAGTTGGGCCCCGTATGTTAAAATCCTCGGTACTGCCGTTGGGCTTGGTGGGCTTGACTTCCCCGAGACCACTTTCACTTCTCTCTGCCATGTGGGGTTCCATATGCTCTTTGACATCTCTTATGACATGTGGCTAAGGCTTGTGCAAGCCAAGTGGTTCGGATCTTGGTTTTGACCGCAGCTCCCTCCTCTCGACCTTGGCGGCGACGCTCGTAAGATGCTTGATCAGTGCTACTTTGTAGTGTTTATCTAAGAGTTGTTACCGGTGTTTTGGGTACCATTTGGATGAGTTTAGAGCACAATTGTAGAGATTGGAGTTGAGGAGAAGAAGTGTAGATTTAGTGGTTTGGAGGAGCTTAAAAGTAGACATTAAGAAGATGAGAAGAAAACCACAAGAGAAGACGAAGGAAGAGTTGAAGAAGGAGCTACAGGAAGTTCTCCGCGGTCGCGGAACTCACCTCCGTGGTCGCGGAGAAGAGACGGAACGAAGAGGGCAACAACGCGAAGATCCGCGGTCGGGGAAACCATTTGCCGCGGTCGCGGAAAAGTCAAGAGCGGCGAGTAAAACATTGAATTTTCCGCGATCGCGAAAGCTTTTGTCGCGGTCGCGGAAATCCCATTCATCAGCGCGGCGAGGAGTTTCCGAAGTTTACTTTATTTAATTAATTTTCTTTTTCTTTTATTTCTTTATTCCGGTTACTTTATTTTAGTTTCTTTTTAGATTATGTTTGTGATCTTTGGTTTTAGGTTTAGCTAGTTTATTTAAACCTAGCTCTAACAACCTCCATTCATAGAGTTTTTATCTTAGAGTTCAGTATTGTTTTCCCTTGGAGTTTTTGTTTCAAGACTATGAAGAACTAAACACCCTTTGCTTAGTCCGGCAATTGAAGCCTTCATTTGATATATGATTGTGAGGTTATAATTCTATTCCTATTCCTTTGGATTATATATTTTCCCTTGAGCTTATTCCTATTGATTCTTATTGATTTGACTGGATTGATCACCTAGTTGATATTAGTAATTGTCTATTGCTAGGGTTTGGATATTTCGAGTTGAAATCCCTTATCTTGTGTAGCAACCATGATATTCTAGGACTAGTTGGACTGGTTTATTATGAAAGAGAATTGATTATGTGTTAAATGTTGCGAGTTGTGGTGTTGCATGTATCCTAGTTAATTCCTATGCTTCCTGCTGCTATTGTTCTAAATCTTGATAGTTTCTCGTGCGTTCGATAGTAAGGGTTGTCAGGACTAGTTAGACTGGTAACTATTTCTGAATAGGGACAGGAATAATCATAGGAAGGAATAGAGATAATCTAGGATCGATCAATCAAATGAATGGTGGATATTTTCCTGGCTAAGTACTTTTTCCCAATTGATTACAACTTTTGTTTTACTTACTTTAATTACTTGCAATCAACCAACCAACAAAGCCCCCCTTTGTTACTTTGACATATTAATCTGCACTAAGAAAGATAACTCCTCCCTGTGGGATTCGACCCTTGCTTGCCTATTCTACTAAGTTAGGTTTTCAAGGATTTACTTTGATTGGGCATCACGACTTTAGCACCTGTCAAATTGGCGTCGTTGCCGGGGAGGCAAGTTTTGTTTTTCTCTGTGTGTGTGTTGGTGTGTCAATTTTTGTGTGGACCTATCTTATGGTCCACACCCGTGCTACTGACTCTCCTCTCCTTGATAGTGATACAGAAATTGAGAGAACCCTTTCTAGGAACTGCAAGATAAACAAAGTTTTGTGTTTTGATAACCAGTGCTTTGAGATGGCTGACGCAGCACCCACGTTGAGGCAGTTGACTGCCCCTAATCTGCAACATCAACCACTGGCTGTGCAATTCCCTGAGCTGGAGGATGGAATAAATTTCGAGCTGATGTCCGGGTTAATCCACTTACTCCCCCACTTCCATGGGATGAGTGGAGAAAACCCCAACAAACATCTTTCGGAGTTCCATGCCGTCTGCACCAGCATGAAGCCAAAAGGCGTGACTAAGGACTAGATCAAGCTGAGGGCCTTTCCTTTCTCTCTAAAGGATGCGGCCAATGATTGGTTCTACTATTTGCCTCCAGGAAGCATAGACACATGGGCTAAGATGACGAAAGCCTTTCTGGAGAAATACTTCCCTGCGACAAAGCTCAACAGCCTGAAGAGGAGCATAAGCAACATTGAACAGCAGGCTACTGAGTCGTTGTACGAGTACTACGAGAGGTTTAAGAGGCTGACTTCTAGCTGCCCCTACCATGGGTATTCAGACCAAGACCTCGTACTTTATTTGTACGGTGGACTTCTTGACGAGGAGCGTCGAATGGTGAACGCAGCCTATGGAGGAAACATCTTGAACAAGACGCCAACAGAAGCGTATGAGGTTTTCTTTGAGCTATCTAAGGGCTCAAGACAGTTCAATAAGAGGGCGGGCGCCCAATCAGTCAAAGCTGCAGACTCTCAGCCCAATGCTTCAATACTGTCTGAGATGACTGAGATGAAGGAGATGATGAGGAGATGCATGATGAAGGGTGGCCAGCAGCAAGTCAAATCATGTAGGATATGCTATGACACGATGCATCCAACCAATGTGTGTCCCACGCTGCAGGACCCCACTGTTGAGGTGAACGCCATTGGAGGATACGGCCCTTTAAGGCCAAGATATGATATGTACTCCAACACGTACAATACAGGGTGGAGAGATCACCCCAATCTAAGATACGGGAATTAGCAGAGTACTCCTCAAGGCCAGGAAAATCAAGAGTATCAACAGAGGCCTTCACAATTCCTACCACGCCCACAACAATATCAGCAATCTGGGGGTCAACAACAACAATATAGAGCTCCATATGACTAAAGACCTCAAGGCCAGAGCTCCAGTTCACCCATGTCCATTGATGACATGATCCGGACCCTCACCCAGAATGTATCAGCGTTGACAAGCAATACATCCCAACAAATTCAGTCCATCGCGCAGAGCGTATCAACGTTGGGAAATACCATGGTCCAACAAAATCAAGAAATGCGGTCGAGTATTCAGAACTTGGATAAGCAAGTGGGGCAAATCTCCATCGCAGTGAGCAAGCTGGAAGCCCGGGACTCGGGAAAACTACCATCTCAAACGGTAGTAAACCCGAGGGAGAACGTTTGCGCCATGACGCTAAGGAGCGGAGCACAAGTAGAAGCCAGTCGAGCTCAGCAGAAAGATTTCCGCGACCGCGGAGAAGAAGGCCGCAATCGCGGATTTGCTACTGACCAAGAGGGAAAAATCGACGCTTTTCCGCGACCGCGGACAGATTTCCGCGATCGCCGAAAAGTCTCTGCTGAAGAGGACATGATCGAAGATTTCCGCGACCGCGAGGAGGACGTCCGCGACCGTGGAAAATCTCCTGGAGCCCCAGATCCCCTCGAAGTCATCCATGATGCTTATGTGCGCCCCGATTTCCCTCCGCTCAGTACATTAAAGCCTCCCGCACCCTTTCCTGAGGCACTGAAGGACACCAGAAAGGTGGAGAACGACAAAGATTTATTTGAGACCTTCAGCAACTGTGAGGTAAACATTCCATTGCTCAAATTTGTCAACAGTATTCCTCGCTATGCAAAATTCTTGAAGGAGCTGTGCACAATAAAGAAGAAGAAAGTGGTGAAGGAGAAAAAGAAGGTCCAGGTCAATGAGAATGTATCCGCTATGCTGCAAAAGCGGTTACCAAAGAAGTGCAGTGATTCAGGCATGTTCACTATCCCCTGCAAGATAGGTGGCACCATGTTCGAACAAGCTATGCTAGATTTGGGTGCTTCTATCAACGTTTTACCTCTCTCGTTGTACGAGTCTATAGAGGTCGGGCCATTAGAGAAGACATGGATTGTGATCCAACTAGCGGATAATTCTTTTGTGTATCCCAAGGGGGTGGTGCAGGATGTGCTAGTAGAAATTGACGAGTTGATTTTCCTTGAGGACTTCTTTGTGATGGATACGGGGCAAGACAAAAATGTAGCCCCAGTGATGCTAGGAAGGCCGTTTATGAACACGGCAAGGACAAAGATTGATGTGAGCAGCGGTTCGCTCACAATGGAATTTGACGGGGTAAGGGTCGGATTCAGCATAGATGATGCAAAGCGACACCCTCTTGATGGAGACCCCAAGTGTTCAATTGACGTGAGCAACCCAAGTTGAGTGGACGAGCACCAAGTCGAGCCACGACAATAACTAAGGCGCTGCTCGGGAGGCAACCCGAGGTATGAAATTATTTCCTTGTCTTTTCCTTTCTAATCTTTATTATTGTTTTTGTTTTGCTTTGTTTCGTTTTTACTTTAGACTAACATGCAGGTAGGAGACCCAAAGAAAAATTCGAAGACGGTGTAATCCTCGCACCAGAATCTTTTCCGCGGTCACGGAAAAACCACTGTAAGTCTCCTAATTCTGAAGAAAAAAAAAAGTTTGGCGTATTTCCGCGATCGCGGCCTTATTTCCGCGATCGCGGCTCAGCTGTCTGCATTTTATTTTGAGAGACGGTGTGCATCATGATGCCAAGGAGGAGACATTCGCCCCACATTTTTATTTGGCACCGATGATGGCCCGACATTCGACAGCTGACAAGGAGAAACACCAGAGCCCACCACACAATTACATCTGGGCTCCATTTGGTGTTCGTTGAAGGCCGTGCAACCCCGATTTCTTTGATATTCCACTACACCTTACAGTGGATCCATTTGGTTGCACGGTGGAGTCTACTAGAGGAGGACGCCGCAACACCAGTGACTTGTGCTTTTATTGATCTACCACCAGCACCAACTTCCAAGTCCAGGCTACCTCGGCGACGGTTGTGAGTACTTTTCTGCTCTTCCATGTGCTTCATTTTTTTTTGTCTTTCATTACATTGAGGACAATGCAATGTTTAAGCATAGGGGAGTGTTCTATACTTGCTAGTCGTTTAAGGAGGGAAAGAAAAAAAATATGAAAAAGAAAAAAGTCAAAAATTGAAAAAAGACATAAATAAAATCCTGGGATAAGTCGAAAACCCGAAAGGGAGGCTTAGGTAATAAGCAGGTGGCTTGGACCAGCATTAGGCTGGGGTAATAATTGGTCAAGAGTGATGTGAGTTTATGTGAGCCCATCTATTGAAAAATGAAATGAGTGGCTTGGTGAAAACCCGAAAGGGCGCCTTGGCAAAATGAGTGAAAAGAAGAAGAGTGATTATTAGGATTCCTCATTTTTCCTGGAGTGGTGACATAAGAAGAGGTGATATAAGGAGGATTCGGGTAGGTCACTCTGGGAGGCATAAGAAGATAGATGGAGGCTAGGATTATATTTTTTTTTCACTCTATGGTGTTTGGGTTAAGCTTGGGGGAAGTACTCTGCTTTCCTTTAAGCTTGTATGATGTGTGTGTTGTGTTTATTGTGTTGGTGCCTTGGAGTTTCATATGTAGGTGCAATTCTTAGTGGAGATGGTTTTTCTATGTTTCCTGAGACCTTGAGGATTTGATTGGAGGAGTAGGTTTACATTAGCTTACTCGAGGACGAGCAAGGTTTAAGCATGGGGGAATTTGATCAGTGCTACATTGTAGTGTTTATCTAGGAGTTGTTACCGGTATTTTGGGTACCATTTGGATGAGTTTAGAGCACAATTGTAGAGATTAGAATTGAGGAGAAGAAGTGTAGATTTGGTGGTTTGGTGGTTTGGAGGAGCTTAAAAGTAGACATTAAGAAGATGAGAAAAAAACCACAAGAGAAGACGAAGGAAGAGTTGAAGAAGGAGCTACAGGAAGTTCTCCGCGGTCGCGAAACTCACTGTCGCGGTCGCGAAGAAGAGACGGAACGAAGAGGGCAACAATGCGAAGATCCGCGGTCGCGGAAACCATTTGCCGCGGTCACGGAAAAGTCAAGAGCAGCGAGTAAAACATTGAATTTTCCGCGATCGCGGAAGCTTTTGCCGCGGTCGCGGAAATCCCATTCATCAGCGCGGCGAGGAGTTTCCGAAGTTTACTTTATTTTTTTAATTTTCTTTTTCTTTTATTTCTTTATTCTGGTTACTTTATTTTAGTTTCCTTTTAGATTATGTTTGTGATCTTGGTTTAGCTAGTTTATTTAAACCTAGCTCTAACAGCCTCCATTCATAGAGTTTTTATCTTAGAGTTCAGTATTGTTTTCCCTTGGAGTTTTTGTTTCAATACTATGAAGAACTAAGCACCCTTTGCTTAGTCCGAAAATTGAAGCCTTCATTTGATATATGATTGTGAGGTTATAATTCTATTCCTATTCCTTTGGATTATATCTTTTCTCTTGAGCTTATTCCTATTGATTCTTATTGATTTGACTGGATTGATCACCTAGTTGATATTAGTAATTGTATATTGCTAGGGTTTGGATATTTCGAGTTGAAATCCCTTATCTTGTGTAGCAACCATGATATTCTAGGACTAGTTGGACTAGTTTATTATGAAAGAGAATTGATTATGTGTTAAATGTTGTGAGTTGTGGTGTTGCATGTATCCTGGTTAATTCCTATGCTTCATGCTGCTATTGTTCTAAATCTTGATAGTTTCTTGTGCGTTTGATAGTAAGGGTTGTCAGGACTAGTTGGACTGGTAACTATTTCAGAATAGGGACAGTAATAATCATAGGAAGGAATAGAGATAATCTAGGATCGATCAATCAAATGAATGGTGGATATTTGTCTGGCTAAGTACTTTTTCCCAATTGATTACAACTTTTGTTTTACTTACTTTAATTACTTGCAATCAACCAACCAACAAAACCCCCCTTTGTTACTTTGATATACTAATCTGCACTAAGAAAGATAACTCCTCCCTGTGGGATTCGACCCTTGCTTTCCTATTCTACTAAGTTAGGTTTTTAAGAATTTACTTTGATTGGGCATCACGGCTTTAGCACCTGTCAATGCTCATGGGGCGTCATCTAGACACTTCTCCTTCAAGCGGTCCCATACTTGGTAGGGGTTCTTCAACGGATCCCTTATGAGGATTGGAACGGGTATGGCTTAAATTGGATGAGGTTGCTCGTTGGATTTGAGAAACCCTAATTTGAAGAACATCGGCTGTCGCGTAGGTGATCCCTTGTGTTTGTCTTATCTCTTGGCATGTCCTTGCAACTTGATGTGAGTCTGGATTACATCATCCTTCCCTCATTTGAAAGGATTCGACCTCGAATCCGCACAACCTATACCAAGGAAGAAAATAGCATGGCATAGCAAATGTTCCTAGGTAGTTGAAGCCTCTTAGCCTATACATGATTTCTTGTATCATCCTAGAATGTACAATAATGAATTTGAGAGGACTCCCCTTCTTAGCATGCGGCCTATCTTCTAGAGTTTTTCTTGGATAAATAGCATGAGAAAAACTAGATAGCACTCTAAGGACACATGACACATGGACATGAAAATCTAGCATGTGTGTCCTAATACTAATAAGCATGAGAAGAGTATTAGATGAGAAGACTCCCTCATTCTTTGGAGATTGCCGAATCAAGGTCACCTTTGATGATTTAGGGCTTCTAGTTCCGTGGAACATCTCGTGGGGCATCATCACTCACCGTCTTGGTTTTTTTTTTTGTCACATTCTCTTGCTTTCCTTCTTGCCTAACTCACTTCCTCTAGACTCGTTGGCTCCAAGCTGTATATCATATCTCCTTGGGCCACATGGTTTCGGTTGAGCCTACCTTCATGTAGGACATTTAGGTCGAATTGCCATGGTCTTCCCAATATGAGTCGAAGGAATCAATTGACATCACTACAAATGTAGCTATATCCGAATAGGCCCCTAAGCTAAAGCTTACGTCCACCTTCTTGTCCACTTGAATTTGATGGTCTTCATTCACCACCTGATCATGATTAGTGGCCATTGACATTGCGCCTCAAGCCACAATTTTTTTACCACGTCTTCCACGATCACATTTTGATCACTTCCACTGTCTACTAGAAAGGTTGTTCATATCCGGTATGATGCACAAGTGGTGGAAGCTTTGTTCCCTTTGATTGTTGTCCATCGTATAAGAACTCGTAAATGTGGGTTGATGTGGTTGTGGTGGTGTTGGCAGCTGAAACATGTCAATGAGATATGGCATGTCGACTAGCTCCTCATCAAACATGGGTGGCATATCCTTAAGCTCCTCATCATATAGGGGATGATGCATAGTCCCATATTCATCAAATTTGGGGTCGTAAGGCTCTTCTTTCACCTTAGAAATCACAAAACATTCCCCTATGTCGGCGGTGGTGTGTACTTCTTCTTCCTTCTCATGGTCCTCCTCCTCCTTTACCACATCCTCCTTCTCGTCCTCGGACTCATATTCACCATAGACATTCAACAACACTTGGCGGTTATTGGGGCAATCACGCGCAAAGTGGCATCGTCCCATACATTTGAAGCATCTAAGGTCTCTAGCCCTTGGTGCCCCTTCTCCTCTAGTTTCCATGTTAGTTGGGGTTCTATCTTTCTTTAGGAAGACCTTGGATGGCTCACTCTTAGCCTCAGGACGACTTGAGGGCAGATTAGAGGTCGTATGGTTAGATTTTGAACCCCACGCCCTTGTTCCGCCGCTAGTCTTCTTCTTTTGCAAGTTTTGGTACACTTGCGTGGCATAGTGCAACACCTCCTCAAGCTGAATATTGGGGCCGAATCTTTGCATCTCTACATGAGCATTAACATCAGCATTTAGACCTCCAATAAACTTAGAAATAACGTACCTTTCGGGGAATTGGACTCCCGATCGATACACTAGTTATCTAAGTTCTTTGTAAAATTGCTTTGGGGTCCTTGCGCCTTGTTTCACCTTCTCCAATCTGATTTGGACGTTATCAAGATAGTCTTTGGGGACAAATCGAAACCTAAGGGCAAATTTGAGCTCCTCCCATGTCGAGATGGGATGGTAGTTGTTGTGAGCCCTTTCTTCTTTCCCCTCCTTCCACAAAGAGTAGGTGAAATCCGTGAAATGGATGGCTGTGATAGCCACCCTTTGGGCGTCTTGGTAGCCATAATAATCAAATATCGGTCTTGGACTCCCAATCTAGATAAGCCTCCATGTCGGACGTTCCCGCAAAGGATTGAATGGATAGCTTCACGCCGTGGTGTTGTTGAGGGGGTGGTTGTATTTCCTCTCCCATGTCATAGCCAAACCCTCTATCCTCCACAATTTGACCCTTTGGACATATCTCATCCTTGCCCTATCACGGAAGTCTCTTGGCCCATTAGGTACTCGTCTAGGTTGCATCATAGGTCTGGTGGCTGCAGAAAGAGGTCTTTGTTGTATCCCTTCAAAGATAGGACGTGTCGGTGGTGCTTGACAACTCATAGGCGGCCTGCGGTTTTGGTCATGCGCAAAGGGGTTGTCCATGTCTTCTTCTTAAGATGGTGGTTCGGTGGTGCTTGAACCCTAGCTCCTCCCCTTGGTGCATTAGAAGGGCCGATCTCATGAGGATCTTCTTGAATCTCGAGGTTCTCCCAGACAAAAGCGGATATTTCTTCTTGCGAAGGTTCTCTCCTCATAGCTCCCTTAGACGTTGTTCTATCCTTTCCTCCAACGTTCCAAGAATGTCAAGTCATTGTCTCTCTAGTTGTAATATCCTACTTATAATAGAAGGGCATTATGGTAATTTTTATCTTGATAATATTAAAGTTATGAAATTTATTTAATAGAAGAGTAATTTAAATTTTCTTTAACTTAAGTCAAGAAACTATGTTAAAATAATTTTTGTACAAATTACCAAAGGGTAACGTTAATATCTTATGGAAGTTGTCTAATAAATTAAGTAAGGATTATAGAAATAAAGTTTGGGTAAGATTATAACATTTCTATAATTATGTAAGGATATAATTGCCACAAACTGAATGGTTGGGGCAAAAAGCGCAAATAGCCTCACTATGGGAGAGGTTGTGTGAAATAAAAGAAAAGTTGACTGAATACCATTTCTTTTCCTATGTTCATTTTGGTCTTAGGGTTCTAGAAGAAAATCCAAAAATTCAAGTAGATTCGAATCAATCGAGTCATCCCGTCGGTTCTATAAGCTTATCCATGAAGTTAGGCCTTGTTTGACCACATTACTGTTTATTTATAAACACTTTATTTCAAAAATCTACTTTTATTAGTTTCGATAAACGTGTAACAAAATCATTTTACATTTTTTCATTACTCGCATTTTTCTAATAAAATACACACATACAAAAAAAAAACTACATTTTTACCAAACACTTTTTTACAAAACCATACTTTTGAACTACTTATCAACAAAAAAACTCTTTATAAATACTTTACCAAACAATTAATAGGTAAAGCCCTAAGTTACCAAGTGGAATTAGTCTCAAAATCGTCTGGTTCATCCAAGATTCGATTAAGCTCGTTTTGGCACTATAACTCAAATTTAAACAATTGAGATTCGATTATATTTCCCTTTAGGCTTCCGAAGGATCTAGAGTGACAACCAATCAAAGCCCAACATGAATCTCCATCCTCCACTATAATTTGGGGTCCATTTCTCTCAAATCGAATCATCCAAAAACTCAAGTTCCATTCTCCTCTGTTTTTTTAGAGCTCACTGTTGAGCAGCCTTTCCGCCGCCTGTGGCGAATCTTCACCGCCACCGGTCATCCTAGGTGAAAGCTCGCATCGATACGATTCCATAACCGCTCCATTTGGACTCCGTTTGAGCCCGTACGAGCCATCTGAACCCGTTGTCGTCGCGCCCCTATTTCTACACGTTACCTCCGATCGGGATACTGCACCACCAAGACGCTCTTGCACGCCTACTCGTTTCCGGTGTTAACATTGTACACAACGCGCCGCCTATAGCTACCACCGAACCGCACTGAGCAACCATCGAGCAACCTTGAAGCGTTGTAAGTATCCATCCGTAGGTTGAAGATGCATATTGTATGTGGTGTCGAGTTGTAGCTTTAAGTAGATTAATTAGGAGGAAGTGATGCATTTTTCCCCAGATGATCAAAGCTGAAGTAGATTAATTAGGATATAGTCTTAATTAGATTAATTAGGATATATTAATCTACCATATCTACTTGGTTATACATGATTATATACAGTGGCGGATCTAGAACATCACATAAGGGGGGCTCAATGTCTTATAAAAAACTTAAATATAATTAGTTGAGGTTTACAAAGATAGAAACATAAGAAATTCATTATAAAAAAATTGTCGCTTACGACTCTTCAAATTACAAAGAGGGTAAATCCATCCTACGGGCTCTCATAGTCTGTAAATGTTGAAGGATAACTTCATTATCAATGCTTCTGAAAATATCATTTTCCACATAGCAAACTAGAGAATCGGTAAGAAACTCATCTCCCATCTTGTTACGCAAATCTAACTTGATGATACTCATTGCTGAGAAGGCTGTTTCTACACTCACAGTCGTAACAGGTAACACTAAAGGCAACTCAATAAGACGATATACCAAGTGAAAAGCGCTATGAATTCCTACCTCGACCATTTTCTTTGCAAGTGCTCCAGTATTTTGCAAGTTTGAAAATTTGTCATTCTGTCTCATTTCATGAATCCAAAACATCAATTGTGCTTTAAGCTCCATTAGATCACACCCTGAAAAGTCTTGTGGATCTAATTCTGCAAGTCGAAGTAGCTTTGTCTCACTAAAATGGAAGAATGAATCCTTTGGATCAAGGCATGCTATACATGTGAGTAATTTCGTGCTCGTCTCACTGAAACGGCTCTTCCTATCTATACCAATTTGGTCAATCACCTAAAATATAGCATAATATTAATTTTACGAATAAGAAAAAGTAGTTAAGCATGTGAAAAAACAAATAATAAAGTACCTGACAGAATATATCAACACGATATCGGTGGTAATATGTAGTAGTAGCACGTCTATGAAAGATAACCGAAGCATCATCTTCCATGTTGGGAATGATGATATCATTCTTAGCATATAAATCGTTGACATCTTCTAATAACTCATCCCATCCATTTTCCCTCAAATCTTGCAACTTCTCTTTAGCGCTTTGAACCAAACTCATGGCCTCGATAATATCTAGATCTTTTCGTTGCAAGACTTGTGACAAAATATTTGTGATCCACAATACTAGAACCATCAAATGAGCAACAACAACAAATAGATAATTCTCCATTTTTTGTCCCAAGCTACCGGTCGTTCCTCGAGTTTTCGCATCTTGTCCATCATCATAAATATTTTCAAGTACTTCAGTGGTTGGAGACCACATAGATAGGAGACGGACAATCGTATTATAGTGGGAGCCCCAACGTGTAGCTCCGGGCCGAGTTAAGCTACTTTCTTGATTCAATCCTCTCCCGCTAGCAATTTCACCACTTTCCAACCTTTGCACCATGTTTTCATGTTGCTTTTGCCGAAACTCATCTTTTCTTTTGCAAGAAGCTCCAACAAGATTAGTAATCATGCACATATAGTCAAAAAAATCACTTACAAATCGATTATTTTGTGAAACCGCCACGACAACTAGTTGGAGTTGATGAGCAAAGCAATGACTATACCTCGCACTTGGATTTTCATTCAATATGAGAGTCTTCAATCCATTAAGCTCGCCTCGCATATTAGAAGCCCCATCATATCCTTGACCTCTAAGTTTAGAGATTGATAATCCATGTCTAGCAAAAAATTCATCAATACCTCTTTTCAAAGATAATGCAGTGGTGTCAACAACATTAACAACTCCAAGAAACCTTTCCATCACAAACCCATGGTTGTTCACATATCTCAAGACAATAGCCATTTGCTCTTTCACCGAACTATCACGAGCCTCATCAACCAACAAAGAAAAGAGCTTGTCTCCAATATCACTAATTATGACATTTATTGTCTCTGATGCACAAGCACTAATAATTTGCTTTTGAATGGAATGACTAATAAGTTGGTGATTTTTGGGTGCATTCTCCTTCACCACCTTCCCAACCTCAAGATTGCGTGAGCTATACCAATCAAGAACTTCAAGGAAATTCCCTTTATTTCTTGAGCTTGATGTCTCATCATGCCCCCAGAAAGGCAATCCTTGATTAATTAGCAATCTAGCAACATCCACCATTGCGGTCAAACGAATACGGTATTCCTCCTCCAATACTTGCTTTCCCAAATTCACCTTTCTTGTCAAACTTTGTCTTTGATCTTTGAAAGCAAAGAATAGTGTTCGAGCATCATTGTGTACACTATTGATAACTCCGACATGTTCTTTAAATTTATCACAACCCTTCTTCCAATTACGAAACCCCGTTTTCACAAATACATCATCTCCATTTCTTTTGTCGATCTCCCCTCTAAAGAGATAGCACCAAAAGAAAAATGCGGCATCCTTAGAAACACTAAATTCCAACCATTCCCATTTCTTGAACCACTCAACTTGAAAACACCTCGAAGTCTTACCAAATTTACTTCGTTTAAAATCATAATAGATTGGTTGACATGGACCTTTAACCACGTACTCTCTCCTAACATCATCTCTAAACCGAGGATCATATTTGTTGATTGGTTTTCGCAATGCCGGATCACTAACAATATCCTCTTCACATATTGTGTCCATTCTAGCTCTTTCGGGACTAGATCCACCCATATTGTTATCAATATTTTGGGATTCACTCGACCCACCCAAATTCATATCAACTTGAGGCTCACTCGGTCCACCCACATTCATATCAATTCGAGGCTCATTCGATCCACCCGCATTCGTATCACTATTTCCCCCCTTTTAATCTCAACCCTCTATTCCCTTAATCCTAAGGCCCATAATGCTTCTTACTTCTTACTTTAAGAGGTAAATGTATGGGAACTCACCTCTCTCTCTCTCTCTCTCTCTCTCTCTCTCTCTCTCTCTCTCTCTCTCTCTCTCTCTCTCTCTCTCTCTCTCTCTCTCTCTCTATATATATATATATATATATATATATATATATATATATATATATATAGATTGAGGATCCTGTACAACAAGCCCTTATCGTACAACATGCGAAGCGATCTCAGCTGTCGATTTTTTTTTTGGTCAATAATTTTTTTTTTGTCCCCTGATCATTCTAGAATAACCTAAATAGAAGGTTCAAAAATAAGCTCTTAACGTTCATTTATTGCACTGAAGTTCACAAATAAGCTCTAAATGCACAAATACATGTGTTTGAACATGAACATGTTATATGTGAACCTTACCGCATAGAAAAATGAACATGTAGTACATACATGCGAACGTCAATAATCGTCTATTCTAAAACGATCAGAGACAAAAAATATATATATAAAAAAGTTGTTGACCGAAAAACAAAAAAAAGTCCACCGTATTTACGGTTATGCCACCGCATCTCTATTCACTCTTTTTCACTTCTTTTACTCTCAGCCCTCCATCTCTTTGATCTAATGACCCATAATATTTCTCATGTTGTACAATAAGGACCAAATGTATGTGAAACTCCATATATATATATATATATATATATATATATATATATATATATATATATATATATATATATAGAGAGAGAGAGAGAGAGAGAGAGAGAGAGAGAGAGAGAGAGAGACGGGTTCTGGTGAGGAGAATCCTTATTGTAAATAATGAGGAGTGTCATAGAGCGTTGATTTTTCAATCCTACAGATAATATAGTAGGGAACATCTATATTTGCTGTAGAGAGTTGTTCATGTGATTACAATTATTTTAATTAAAAAAATAAGAAAAATTACTATCAAGAAAAGTAATTATATATAATTGTTCTATTCCCTAAAATCACTCCTAGAATCTCTCTAAAGAAATTCTACGCTTCACGTCTCACAATTCAAGCCGTCTTCAACCTAACTCCATAGTTTTTGCTTGTTCTAATTCTTCTTGATTATACCCGATTCTTCAAATTCTTCTTGCATTTCGAGTTTGATACTTCTATGGGCGAATTGTTCATCATGAATAATATGTGTTACATTTAACCCTAGGGTTGAAATTTATCGACTTGATAAAAAATTCAATCTTTCAATACTTCTTGTTAATGTAGGGATCCAAAATTGTTTCTTCTTATAGAGTAACATTGAAAATCGAGTATTATGATACAAATACTAGGTTTGTGTCGATTAAGTGTTCAGTTTGGATTTATGAACTACGGACTTCAAATCCAAATTGTATAATTTGTTGGCAGTGGTTTGATTTTAATTTGTGAACTAGTTTGGGGATTTGACTCAAATGATGACAATATGATATTGAACTAGTTTGTTGAAAGTTTTTCCAATTTTTTCACACTTGAACATGTTAAAAAGCTTTTTGATTTTAACTTGTTCATGATATAGTTCTATATTTTTTAAAGAATATATATTTTTATTTCTAAGAACAACTCGATACTTGGTAATTATTTTTAAATTGTTTTCTATTAATTATTTGTTCAATTGAACAACTATATTTTTAAATTGTTCATAAATCAGTGTTGTTCATTTAATAATATGGAATCGTTCAATTGAACCACTTCTCTTTCAATCTTTTACACTTGTTTCAATTATTCATATAGTAATGTTATTGTTCACTAAATGAAATGTTGTTCAGATGAACAAATGTTCTTCTTTCATGTGTTTTTGTTAACTTGAACAAGTGCATTGTGTACTTGTTCATGTCTTACAATCAAACAGTTGAAGAAAGGAGACCTGATACACTATCAAAAATTGAAGAAAAATTATAATCGTAGAATACGTTCAATTGTTTCCAAAAAAACATGAAAAATGCTTGATTTTAGGGAATTGGGTATATGGAAGATTTGATTCTCTAAAACACATTCCATCTTAATTAAGTAGCTTAAACAATGATCGTTGGATTAATTAAATCTAATGGCTATCAACCTATCTACTATTTACTCTATAAACGGTATGCACTTGATCCTAATCCTATATATATATATAGAGTCAGGCTCCGGTTAAACGGATGCTTACGGTGAAACATGAGAAGGAATGAGAGTCAACCATTTTGGAACAATGAAAGCTATGATGGAACATCTATCATAGCAAACATACACCCTCTCACACTCAATCACATCCCATGGTCAACATCTGATCATTGACCGGTCAACGGTCAGCGTTGACCGTTGATGTCAAACTGACTTTTGCCCATATATTTTTTAACACTTTTTTATTCTTGTTTTTATACACATTTTCATCATAAAAATGTTTCTAAAAAAATGAACAATTTCCTATTGAATTTGAACAATTGTATATTAAAAGTTGAACAAATTTGTTTGAACAATATAAAAAGTTGAACAATTGTACAAAAACAGTTGAACAATTGTATCTTAAAGTTAAACAATTTTATTTTTATGGTTAGACAACTGTTTTCACGAAGCAAATTTTAGTTTTTTTTGGGCAATTTTTTTTCTTCCTTTTTTTTCTTGTTCTCTGACAAGCGATTGTCGTATACCACTAAATCAAAATAAACCTAGACAAACCTAAACAAGTAGTTAGGGCAAGTAAGGATCGAATCCACAAGGAGGAAGGGATTAATCTATGTGTTGTTCGCATGCAATAGTAACAAGAGGGGGGAGTTTTTGGTTGGTTTTGTAATCAAGAAAGTAAACAAAGCAAATAAGCAAAGAGTGTAATCAAATGTGGGAAAAACACTTAGCCAAACAAGATCCACTTTTCCTATGGTAGATTGGTCCTAGGTTCTCTCTATTCCTTTCCTTTGTTTATTCTTGTCCCTATTCTCGTATAGTTACTAGTCCTAGCAACTCTTATTATTGAACGCACAAGAAACAATCAAGATTTAGAACAATAATAACATTGGGCATAGGATCAAACCAGGATACATGTCAAATAATCACAACCCGCAATAATTTAACATGCAATCAATCTTCTTTCATAATAATCTAGTCCTACCAGTCCTAGATAATTATGGATGCTACTCTAGATAAGGAATCACCGACCGGTCAATTCCAAACCCTAGCAATAGATAATTACTAAACCTAACTAGGTGATCAGTCTAGTCAAATCAATAACAATCCATATGAATAAGTGCAAGAAGAAAGATATAAACCCAAAGGAAATAGGAAATAGAGAATTAACCTCGCAATCAAACCATAGAAAAAGCTTCACATGCCGGGCTAAGCAATGGGTGCTTAGCTACTCATAGTACTGAAAGACATAATTGTTGAAAGGGAAAAACTCTGAATACTGAACATACGATAATCCGGGGTTCATCTGAGATTTTAGAATGGAGGATGTGAGAGTTAGGTTAAATAAGTTAACCTAAAGCCCAAGATCACAAACCTCTTCCCTAAAAAGGAAAAATACTAATATTCGGAATTAAATAAAACAACGAAAAAGGAAAAACAGAAAAAGAAAACAGAAGTTCGGAGCGCGTCGGGTTGACTCCCGCTGATGGCCGCGGTCGCGGTTTGCTCTCGAAGTGCATAATTAATTTCCGATAATTCGGCCGCGGGCGCGGCCTTCGGGCCGCGGTCGCGGCCTCTTCACTATCGCCCATCTCCTTCGGAAATCTTGCCGCGGCCTTCTGCTCCCCGCGGCTTGGTCGCGGTTTCTTCACTTCACCGCCTTCTCACGTGGTTTCTTCATGGATCTTGCTTGTCTCCTCAGGTGGTCAATTTCTCTTCTTCTGGATGTCTCCAGTAAGCTCCTCCAGACCACCAAAACCACACTTCTCTGCTCCAACTCCATAATCTCCAATTGTGCATAAAATCCCACCAAATGGCGCCTCAAACCTGGTAATAATCCCTAGAAATGTGCTACAAAATAGCACTGATCAAATCCCCCATGCTTAAACCTTCCTCGTCCTCGAGTAAGCTAAAGTAAACCTACTCCTCCAATCAAAACCCCAAGGCTTCAGGAAGCATAGAAAACTCAACCTCCAAGAATTACACCAAACAATAAACTCCAGACAACCATACAAAATAAGCTCAGTACAATAACTACAACATCAAATCAACACCCCACACAGTTAAGCTAAAAGGAAAGCAGAGTACTTCCCCCAAGCTTATCCCAAACACCATAGAGTGGAAAAAATTATAATCCTATCTCCCATCTATCTTCTTATTCCTCTAGAGTGACCTACCCGAAACCTCCTTATGACTCCTCTTCTTATGACGCCTCGCCAAGTAAAATAGGGATTCCTAGAAATCGCTCTTCTTCTTTTCGCTCATTTTGCCAAGGCGCCCTTTCGGGTTTTCACCAAGCCACTCATTTCATTTTTCATAGATGGGCTCACAGTATGCTCACATCACTCTTGACCTCTTACTACCCCAACCTAATGCTGGTCCAAGCCACCTGCTTATTACCTAGGCCGCCCTTTCGGGTTTTCGACCTATCCCAGGATTTTAATTTTAGCCTTTTTTCAAATTTTGTGGCTCTTTTCTTTTTCTTTTTCTCCTCAGCGACATAGAAATATAAAACCCTCCCCCATGCTTAAACATTGCATTGTCCTCAATGTAATGAAAGACAAAAGAATAGAAGCATAGGGAAAAGAAGGATTAAGCTCACAAATGTCGTCGAGTTGGCTGGGACACTTCCGTTGTTGCTGGCGGTCCGCATAATATGCACCGGTCGCTGGTGTTGGGTGGGTGTCATCATCAACTCCAGCATCTTCTCCTACCGTGCAACCAAAATGTACCACTTGGTGAGTAGTGGTAAAACAATGATGCCGGGGTTGCACGGCCTTCAAATACCACAAAAAAAATGGGTCCAAATATGATCGTGGTGTGGGCCATGAGTGGTCTTCCTTCGCGGCTGTCGACTGTGGGGCCGCCATCGTTGCCAATAAATTGTGTAGCAAAAATTTACTCCGTTGGCAACATGCGCACCCCTCTCCATGGTAATACTGGACAGCTCGTACTCGTACAACTTTTTTTTTTTGCCCCCCGTTTAAGGTTTTTTCGGGGGGTTGACTAGTGCAGGGACAGGAGAGACTTACAATGGTGGTAACTACCGTCTTCAATAAGCATGGGTCTCTTCCCTGCAGGTTAGTCGGAAACAAAAACAAAAAGAAAAACAAAAACAAAAACAAACAAAACTAATGCAAAAATAAAGAAAGAAAAGCAAAGAAAATAATACATACCTCGGGTTGCCTCCCGGACAGCGCCTTAGTTATTGTCATGGCATGACATACCGCTTCCTCGTCCTCAACTTGGTTCGCTCACCTCCAATGAGCGCTCGGGGTCCCCATCAGGAGGGTGTCTCTTCTGGTCGTCTATGCTGAACCCGACCGTCTCCCCATCAAACTCCATTGTGAGCGAACCGCTACTCACATCAATCTTTATACTGGCCAAGTTCATAAACGGCCTTCCCAGCATCACAGGTGAATCCTTGTCCTGCCCAGTGTCCATGACGAAGAAGTCTGCAGGGAACACTAAGTGGTCCACCTGTACCAGCACATCCTGCAGAATTCCCTTTGGATTGACAATTGAATTGTCCGCCAGCTGGATGACAATCTCCGTCTTCTCAAGTGGCCCCACGTCTAAGGACTCGTAGTGAGCGAGTGGCAGCACATTGATGGAGGCACCCAAGTCAAGTAATGCCCTGTCGAACAGGGTACCTCCAATTTTGCAGGGAATGGTGAACATCCCTAGATCATCTGCCTTCTTGGGTATCCACTTTTGCAGTATAGCGGACACGTACTCACTCACCACCACCTTCTTCTTCTCCTTCACTGAGCGCTTCCTCTTTTGTGTGCAGATCTCCTTCAAAAATTTAGCATAACGAGGGACACTAGTCAAAAGTTTAAGCAAAGGGACATTTATCTCGCAGTTGCTCACCCAGTCGAACATATCCTTATCCCTGGCAGGCTTCCTGGTGTCCGCTAGAGCCTCTGGGAATGACGCGGGAGGCTTCTCGGAGAAGAGGGGAGGAAAATTAGGTCGTACGTAGTCGTCCACATACACAGGGGCCTGGCCGCGGCCGCGGTTTGGGGACCGCGGTCGCGGTTGCTTCAGAACTTCAGAAATCTTCTCAGCGAAGAGGCCGCGGTCGCGGCCTTCGTGCCGCGATCGTGGTTTGCTCTCGACCTCGGGGGAGAATAAATCAGCATTTTCATCAGCGAACCGGCCGCGGTCGCGGCTCCTTCTCTCCCTTGCCGAACTCGCCTTCGACCTCGTTTTCTTGGTGGCTTTCCTCCTTGGTCACCTGGACCTCCTTCTCAGCAGCCTTCCTGGCCTCTATCTCAGCACCACTTCTCAGCATCATGGCGCACACATTCTTCTTCGGGTTGACTACCGTTTGAGAGGGTAGTTTCCCCGACGCATGAGCCTCTAGCCTGCTCACCGCCATAGACAGTTGACCCATCTGCTTCTCCAGGTTTTGAATACTGGATTTATGTTCCTGCTGATTCTGGGCCACCGTATTTGCTAGCGCTTGGATATGTGCTCCCATCTCTTTATTTGTTTGGACCATATCATTTGACATTAATAGTATGCCTTGGTTGAGAGCTTTTATCTGGTCATCGACGGATGTAGAGACACAGGAACTCTGGCCCTGGGGTCTTTGTTCATAAGGAGCTCTAAATTGTTGCTGACCCCCAGGCTGCTGATACTGCTGCGGATGCTGGAGAAACTGTGGGGGCCTCTGCTGATAGTCATGGGTCTCCTGCCCCTGATGAGTGTTCTGCTGGTTCCCGTACCTCAAATTTGGGTGATCTCTCCACCCGGGATTGTAGGTGCTGGAGTACGGGTCATATTTTGGCCTTTGAGGGCCATATCCGCCAATAGCGTTCACCTCAGCAGTTGGTTCTTGCAGGGTGGGACATGCATCAGTTGGATGTGTATTCTCATAGCATATCCCACATGATTTGACTTGCTACAAGCCACCTCTCATCATGCATCTTTTCATCATCTCCTTCATCTCAGCCACTTCAGCAAGAGGAGTAGAATTGGGCTGAGACTCAGCAGCTTTCACGGATTGGGCGCCCGCCCTTTTACTAAACTGTCTTGAGCCCTCAGATAGCTCAAAGAAGGTCTCAAAAGCTGTAGCAGGAGTCTTGTTGAGGATGTTCCCTCCACAAGCAGCGTTCACCATCCTTCTCTCTTCATCAAGAAGACCACCGTACAAATAAAGTACGAGGTCCTGCTCAGAATAGCCGTGGAATGGGCAGCTGGATATCATTTTCTTAAACCGCTCGTAATACTCGTAGAGCGATTCACCAGACTGCTGCTCGATGTTGCTGATAGCTCGCTTCAGGCTGTTCAGTTTTGTAGCCAGAAATTACTTCTCCAGGAAGGCTTTCTTCATCTTGACCCATGTTTCAATGCTCCCCGGAGTGAGATAGTAGAACCAGTCATTGGCCGCATCCTTCAGTGAAAAAGGAAAGGCCCTCGGCTTAATCTGGTCCTCAGTCACATTCTTCGGCTTCATACTGCTACACACCGAATGAAACTCAGCAAGATGCTTATTGGGGTCTTCACCACTCATCTCATGGAAGTGGGGGAGTAAGTGGATTAACCCAGACTTTAACTCGAAATTTACGCCCTCAGCCAACTCAGGAAACCGCACAGCCAGCGGTTGCTGTTATAGGTTGGGCGTAGTCAACTGCCTCAACGTCTATTCTTCTTCAGCCATCTCGAACGCAGGATTATCAAAAACCAAAGCACAATTTACTCTGCGACCCTGGGAAAGAGTCTTCTCAATCTCTGAATCAACACCAAGTAGAGGGGAGTTAGTAGCACGGGTGTGGACCATAAGATAGATCCACACCAAAGGAACACACACACACAAACACACAGAAAAATCAACACTTGTACTCCCCGGCAACGGCGCCAATTTTGACAAGCAATTGTCGTATACCACTAAATCAAAATAAACCTAGACAAACCTAAACAAGTAGTTAGGACAAGTAAGGATCGAATCCACAGGGAGGAAGGGATTAATCTATGTGTTGTTCGCATACAATAGTAACAAGAGGGGGGAGTTTTTGGTTGGTTTTGTAATCAAGAAAGTAAACAAAGCAAATAAGCAAAGAGTGTAATCAAATGTGGGAAAAACACTTAGCCAAACAAGATCCACTTTTCCTATGGTAGATTGGTCCTAGGTTCTCTCTATTCCTTTCCTTTGTTTATTCTTGTCCCTATTCTCGTATAGTTACTAGTCCTACCAGTCCTAGCAACTCTTATTATTGAACGCACAAGAAATAATCAAGATTTAGAACAATAATAGCATTGGGCATAGGATCAAACCAGGATACATGTCAAATAATCACAACCCGCAATAATTTAACATGCAATCAATCTTCTTTCATAATAATCTAGTCCTACCAGTCCTAGATAATTATGGATGCTACTCTAGATAAGGATTCACCGACCGGTCAATTCCAAACCCTAGCAATAGATAATTACTAAACCTAACTAGGTGATCAGTCTAGTCAAATCAATAACAATCCATATGAATAAGTGCAAGAAGGAAGATATAAACCCAAAGGAAATAGGAAATAGAGAATTAACCTCGCAATCAAACCATAGAAAAAGCTTCACATGCCGGGCTAAGCAATGGGTGCTTAGCTACTCATAGTACTGAAAGACATAATTGTTGAAAGGGAAAAACTCTGAATACTGAACATACGATAATCCGGGGTTCATCTGGGATTTTCGAATGGAGGTTGTGAGAGTTAGGTTAAATAAGTTAACCTAAAGCCCAAGATCACAAACCTCATCCCTAAAAAGGAAAAATACTAATATTCGGAATTAAATAAAGCAACGAAAAAGGAAAAACAGAAAAAGAAAACAGAAGTTCGGAGCGCGTCGGGCTGACTCCCGCTGATGGCCGCGGTCGCGGCCTCTTCACTATCGCCCATCTCCTTCGGAAATCTTGTCGCGGCCTTCTGCTCCCCGCGGCTTGGTCGCGGTTTCTTCACTTCACCGCCTTCTCACGTGGTTTCTTCATGGATCTTGCTTGTCTCCTCAGGTGGTCAATTTTTCTTCTTCTGGATGTCTCCAATAAGCTCCTCCAGACCACCAAAACCACACTTCTCTGCTCCAACTCCATAATCTCTAATTGTGCATAAAATCCCACCAAATGACGCCTCAAACCTGGTAATAATCCCTAGAAATGTGCTACAAAATAGCACTGATCATTCTCCAACACGTTTTTATCATAAAATTATAATTAAAAAAGTTGAACAATTCCCTATTAAATTTGAACAATTGTATGTTAAAAGTTTAACAATGTTTTTTGAACAATATATAAAGTTGAACAATTATACCAAAAAAGTTGAACAATTGTATACTTAAAGTTGAACAATTTCATTTTTCAAGTTAGACATCTGTTTTCACAAAGCAACGGTCAGTTTTGTTTTTTGCCAAATTTTTTTTGGGATAAAACATTTTTTTTATCGTTTTTTTTTTTTTGTTTTCCTACACGCTTTCCTCATAATATTGTTTCTAAAAAATTGAACAGTTCTCTCTTGAATTTGAACAATTGTATCTTACAAGCTGGACAATTTTTCAACAATATATAAAGTTGAACAACTGAACCAAAAAAGTTGAACAATTTAAATTGCTTGAAAATTCAAACTTATAACAAAAGATAGATTAAACAATACTTCATTAAAATTTTAACAATTGTCCAATAAACTTGAAGTTTTGTTTATAATGTAATATAAACATATCACAACTCAAAATGTTCAAAACATAAACCCTAAAACCTAAATGCGTAGGAAAATAAGAATAGGAAAAACGACAAAAATGGCCACCCCTAAAAACTTATAAAAAAATTGAAATTGTTCAACATTAAGAGACAATTTCATTTTTCAAAAAAAAATGAAAATAAGAATAGGAAAAACGACAAAAATGTATATAAATTTGAACAATTGTCTCTTAATGTTGAACAATTTCATTTTTTAAATAATTATTTAGGGGTGGCCGTTTTTGCCGTTTTTCCTATTCTTATTTTCCTACACATTTAGGATTTAAGGTTTATGTTTTGAACATTTTGAGTTATATTATGTTTATATTACATTATAAACAAAACTTCAAGTTTATTGGACAATTGTTCAATCTATCTTTTGTTATAAGTTTGAATTTTCAAGCAATTTAAATTGTTCAACTTTTTTTGGTTCATTTGTTCAACTTTATATATTGTTGAAAAATTGTTCAGCTTGTAAGATACAATTGTTCAAATTCAAGAGAGAACTGTTCAATTCTTTAGAAACAATATTATGAAGAAAGCGTGTAGGAAACAAAAATAAAAAAATGATAAAAAAATGTTTTATCCCGAAAAAAAAGGCCAAAAAAACGAAAAACAAAACTGATTGTTGCTTAGTGAAAACAGATGTCTAACTATAAAAATGAAATTGTTCAACTTTAAGTATACAATTGTTCAACTTTTTTGGTACAATTGTTCAACTTTATATATTGTTCAAAAAACATCGTTCAACTTTTATCATACAATTGTTCAAATTTAATAGGGGATTGTTCAACTTTTTTAATTATAATTTTATGATAAAAACGTGTATGAGAACAAGAAAAAAAGGAAGAAAAAAAGTTGCCCAAAAAAAAACTAAAATTTGCTTAGTGAAAACAATTGTCTAACCATAAAAATGAAATTGTTCAACTTTAAGATACAATTGTTTAACTGTTTTTGTACAATTGTTCAACTTTATATATTGTTCAAAAAAAATTGTTCAACTTTTAATATACAATTATTCAAATTCAATAGGAAATTGTTCATTTTTTTTAGAAATAATTTTATGATGAAAATGTGTATAAAAACAAGAATAAAAAAGTGTTTAAAAAAATCTGGGCAAAAGTCAGTTTGACATCAACGGTCAACGCTGACCGTTGACCGATCAATGGTCATATGTTGACCATGGGGTGTGATTGAGTGTGAGAGGGTGTATGTTTGCTATGATGGATGTTCCATCATAGTCTTCCATTGTCCCAAAATGGTTGGCTCTCATTCCTCCTCACGTTTCACAGTAAGCATCCGTTTTACCGGAGCCTGACTATATATACATATATGAGTATTTTTATGGTATTAAGATTAAACAAGACTAATTAATATAATAGTGTAAAAAAACGAGAAAAACAATCAACTTGGATGCTCCACATGTTAAACGATACAATTTAATTGAATAATGTATTGTGATAAGTTATTGATTATAATTTATTATTGTGATTTGGGTATCACTTTTGGATCGGGGGTAAAGAAGGAATTGAGTTGTTGATTTGAATCAACTTCGTGTCTAAGCCGTTTTAATCGGCAAAACACACTAAGGCAAGTGGTGGTTTGCTCTTGTCATTTCAGTTATTCTTTTGATCGACAATTAATATTAAAATTAATTGTTAACTAATTGGGTAATTTCTAAAACCTAATTAATGTTTGGTAACACTTGTGTACTTTAGTTAATTTTGTATCTAGGTTAATATTTATTGTTGATATATATATATATATATATAGTTATATATAGGTATATATAATTAATGTTGTTATCGTTTTAAAAACGATATTGTGTATGGACTTTGTGTGCTAAATGCAGACTTTATAGTCATTAAGTGTGGACTTTAAATAGTCGCGTGTGTCAAGGATATTATGGTATTGTGAGGTATAATGATCTATTTATAACTCGGTATTAGTCGTAATAATTCCCTAATACTTTTAAGGTCATGATCATTGCTTCTTATCCACCCGTTAAGGATAATAGGTGTTTAAGCACATTGCTAGTGCAATTGGGTAGGACATAATGTCGCCCTGTGTTGTTCTCATTTTATTCGAGATTGTATTAAAAGCTTTAAGAATAATTGTGGTGTGATGAAATTAAATAATATAAGTGTTGCGAGCACATAATTAATAAACTTCGAGCGAGAAGTACAACTTGGAAACCGCTCGTGCTTCAGCTTTAGCGGATCGTCTTTTCAATCTGGATTCGCATTATGCGGTAAGGTTGGTCGGGCCCAATTATTCAATGGAGCTTTATATACGTTGTGTATAATTTAAAACGTTCCTAATCAAATCATATCTTCTTCCCATAATACCCGCATTCATTCGGGTATTCTCTTGGTGCATATCTCTTTTGTTCATCCTTCATTTCAGTGGAAGTATTTTAGTTATGTATCGTCTATCGGTTTTAATTCTCGAGACAAAGATAGTAACTAAATATGATCACACAGAACCTCACATAAAATACCCTTGCGTACTTTATCATTAGACTAACCAACCATTATTTTTCCTTGCATGGTTGGTTGGTGTCATCCGTCCCATACGACACATTAGTCGACTTGCCTCAGGTTGTTTAGGAGTAACTAGACAAAGAAGAAGGCTTGCAGTTGAAGTTTAGTTTGAAGAATTTTCAAGATTCTTTAAATATAAGATTATTTCCTAATTGATGAAATAGGCAAAAGTGTTATAACCTAGTCATGTAATTAGGATTTATTTAAAGTCTTCCGCTGTAATTTCAATATCGTTTAGAAAACTTTTCTCCTCAATTTATGAGGGGGATATTAATAATGATTGGATATTTATTTTAAAATTCTTCCTCTACTTATTTCTTATTGAATATTTATTTATTTTACGCATAAATTGTTCGGATTAAGCCTTGGGTGACTTTGGACATTAAAGTCTGAGGTCATTGGCGTGTGGCACTACTGACATAAGTCGGGGGTGTTACACTAGTAGGGTCGGGAGATCATTCAAGGTACGTTCTTGGCTCTTCACAAGTGGGTTCCATCGTCTCCTTCCCTAGATTCTCTCGTGACATGTTTTGTCTCAAGAAAGAGGTTAAACAATCTAACTAACACTTAATCAAAGCAAGCAAACTGATTATGTTAAATAAATAACAAAATAAACTAAAAAAAGATAATATCCTAACAATAAAGATTCTATCTTGACAATTAAAACTATGACTTTTAGGGCAAGAAGATACCTTTTCTTGAAACACACTTTTCTCTCCCCGTGATCTTGTAGCTTTTCCTAACAACCTTAACTTGGTCCTAGGGTTAGTGCAATGAAGATGATATTTCACAATCTCAAGATAAGGGACCATGTAAGATCTCAAAATCAAACACAATGGTGCTCAATTAGGGTTAGGTCCACGGCTGGCTTAGGATAGGAAAGATTAGCACCAAAATCAAGATCCTATCAAGCAAGATGTAACTAGATAAAATAACGTCCAAGATTAACTTAAATCAATTAAATAATCTAGAATCTTGCTATCAAGGACTTTTTTGGGCTTTCTCAAGCTTTAGTAAGGATCCCTTTAGGCTTTCTCAAACTTAGCAAGGTCCCTATTTTCCTTTCTTTATTTTCTTGTTGTACACGAATAGGGTTGTTCATCGGTCCAGAACCGAACCGAACAAAACCGAAACCGAAATTGGAAATTTTTTGAACCGAAAACCGAACCGAATACGATCGGTTCGGTTCGGTTTTGGTTAAAACCGAACAATGAAAATGTATGAACCGATTCTAAACCGAAAACCGAAAAAAACCGAAAAACCGAACATGATATACTTCGGACTGCATAAGAAACCAGCTGAAACTTAACCATTTTCCCTGCAGAGTAACTGAGCAAGTGTTTGCTATTTTGCTAAGCAAAACCACAACCAAATCTAAGAATCAAACACCAATATTGTCTCAAAAGTCCAAACAATTAAACAAATACAAAGCGTCAAAGCTTAGTTCATGTCCTCACAAGATGAAGCATGACCATAACCATTAATCGATTACTCCACAATCCATTAATCTAAATCCAATAATCCATGTCTTGAAAGTTGAAACAATATCAAAACATAATTGAAGTCTTCAATGATCAATCAATCACTTCACATGTCTCCATCATAAGATCCAAAACCTAGAAAATGAACAAAGATTATATAGAATTAGAACTTTGTAAGATATACTTAAAGGCCAATTCATTTAGCATAATATTAATTCATTAATAATATAAACCAAATTAGTAACTATACCTTTTTGCTTCTAAACAAATTGTAACTAAATCCTTTCTCTTGCATCATGACTTCAAACATTCAAGTGGTTCATAACTTCATAGTTCATATCTAACAAACATATCAAATCATTGGAAGTTTTTACCCCAAAAAATGAACAATTTGCAAAAGCATAAGCAATGAGAATATACTCAATATAGGATATATAATATGACGGTTATGACTATACCTTCTACAACCTTCTGTGACTCGATATATTGATTGAGTTCATCCCATTCATTTTCCTTCTTGTCACGAGACCTTATATCTGCACGGATCCAGTCTTGTGTGCAAAGAAGTGTTTGAACCATCTAATCACAATAAGAAAGAAAATGATTAATATTTGTTAAATAAAAATACAAATGTAGCTAAATTTACATTACAAAGAGTTAAAGACTTCACCTCAGGGGATAATCTGCTTCGAAATTGATCAATAGTATGCCCTCCTGCACTAAAGGCTGATTTAGATGGAACTGTAGTGACGGGAATTGCTAACACATCACGAGCCATTCTAGCAAGAATTGGATATCAAATCCCATTCATTTTCCACCATGTCAAGACATCATAATCATTACAAATCATCTCATCTAATAAGCGATCAAACTCAGATGCTTGCAGCGCACCAGCAGATACATCCTCATTAATCACATCAGAAGTGACGCCCTTCATAAACTCAGTATCAATAGGTGCAGACAAATCATCTCTCTGTCTCATCATACTAGACCCAACATCAGAACTCGAACCCGGAGGAGCATACATGATTCTGTACTCATCAAATATCTCTCTTGCGGTACCCTTTAGCTATAAGGCCAACACCAAAACCTAGTAGAGAAATTAGGGTCAGAGAAATTTTTTATAATGGCACCTAGTAGAGAAATCTAAGCAATATGTAAATCTAAATATCTAATGTAAAATAAGAGTATACTGTATACCAAGTGGCTTCTCTATAAATGGATTTTTTCAAAGAAGTAGTTAACCAAACTACATTTCAACTAAACTCAGATCAGGCACTACATTCAACATTTCAACATTTCGGATATAAATGATTTTTAATGACTGATGTCTGATGGGGTTGAGAAGATTCAGCAGAAGGATGGTATGAGCAAGTGAGCAACAAACACTCAAACAGAAGCACATCAGCAACAAACAGAAAGAGCACAAGAATAAGACAAGAAGAAGAAGCACGGCAGCACGCACTGTCGGCACTGAAAGAGCGGAAAGAAGGCATGGAATGATGGAAGTGAATCAAGTGTAAGACTACCTGATCAGATGAACTCATGGAGCCGGTGTCCGGTGAAGAGGGGACGGACTGAAAGAGCGGTCGCCGGACGGAGCAGAGCAGCAGCCAACAGGACTCAGGAGCAGCAATCGTCGGACGTGAACTCCGAGCAGAGCAGCAGCAAAAGAAGAGCCCGTGAAGAAGGGAGAAGAAGGAACGACGCCGGAGCAGGAGCAGCAGTCGCTGCCTCGCCGGCCGTGAACTCCGAGCAGAGCAACATCAAAAGAAGAGCCCGTGAAGAAGGGAGAAGAAGGAACGACGCCGGAGCAGGAGCAGCAGTCGCCGGCCGGACGCAGAGCTGGTAGCAGCGGAGGCGCGGAGCAGCCAGCAGGAGAAGCCGAGAAGAGGCGTCGTCTGAAGAGTGAAGACTCTGAACAGAGGAAGATAAATTAGGGATGCCGGATGGGAACCGGGAAGGGAAATGGGCAAATGGCCCATTAGGGTTTCAAGTTTCTATTGCTAAAAACTAAAAAGTAATTTTTTTTAAATCGGTTTTAACCGAAAAAACCAAACCCGAACCGAAATGTGATTTTTTTAAAACCGAAAATCGAACCGAATTATGTTCGGTTCGGTTCGGTCTAAAACCAAAAAAACCGAAACCGTTGAACATCCTATACACGACTTAGGGTTTCCCTTGTCTTTCGGCCTTTGGCCTTTTCTTTTCTTTTTGTTTGTATGCAAGTTAGTTAGGAAAAGATTTAGGAAGACAAGATACTTTTGGTCCCAAAGGATAACAAGAATCTTAACTAAGTAAAGATCTAAGTAAATCTTGTGACAAAATCTTATCTAATTATAAAAAGCACAATAAGAATCTTATCGTTAAGGTGCAAATCAAAATAAGATCAGATCTTGGGATTGGTTGGGGGTTGGTTACGGATGGGGGTGATGGCAAGAAGTGGTGCGCAAGAAATTGGGCACAAGGGCGGTTGCCCTTTGGCTTAGCGCGCAAGGCGCCCTCCTTTTCTCTCTCCCTTGACCAGGTTGTTAGGGTAGGTTCCTTTTGTGTTCTAGGGCTTCCCACGGCAGTCCCCCTCATAAGATCACGCTCACAAGATAGATTGGTCCGCACTTGAAGATGCAACGGTTCTAAGGTTCTCTTCTTGGATCTCAAGGCAACTCTCGGCCTTTTCTTGATGGAGTTCTCTCAAGATTTTGGATGCTCTCAAGGCTGTCCTCACACAAAAACTCATACTCAAGTTAGGCACAAGTTTAGGGCAAGAACGACAAGACTTGATGAGCACACAATCTTAAGTTTGAGATTAAGACAAGCAAAGGCCTAGACTTTTACCTTGATCAAGATATGATACCAAATGATGCGTTCCCCAATAAGGATCCTCCCGCTGGTTCAATGAAAAGTCACCTCCAAAGCCTCATTCTTGATCGATCTTGATTTGGCTGTCACAGTTGTAACAAAGATAGCTCTTTTATGGATTTTTTGTTTTTGAATTGCAAGAAAGATAAAGGGATAGACAAATTGGATCTATTGTATGGTACACACCAATAGATTCAAAATGAGTTACTGAGATCCACCAAGGATATGACTCACCTAGGTTTCACACCGGTTTTGGATATGACTCACCAAAACCGAGTAAGTTGACTTGGATATGACTCACCAAGACAAAACACTTAAGGATCGGGAAGTTCAGAGTTAATTCAAGAAACTCAATGTTTTGTATTCAATTAATCAAAGCTTAATTTCAAAATGAAAGCAACAGAACATATAAATAGGCAAAATGTTTCACCGATAAACCTAAATGAAAAAGTACTGAAAACATCTCTTCCCCTCCTCCGTTGGGACTGGAATTTGGACAAGAGCTAGATACATCCAATAACTCAAATATATAAAAAATCCAGCCCAAATGTCCGAGTAAATCATAATTGAGCCTTTGGAGCAAGTTGGGCCTCGCATGCTGAAATCCCCGGTGCCGCCGTTGGGCTTGGTGGGCTTGACTTCCCCGAGCCCACTTTCACTTCTCTCCGCCATATGGGATTCCATATACTCTTTGACATCTCTTATGGCCTGTGGCTAAGGCTTGTGTGAGCCAAGTGATTTGGATCTTTGTTTTGGCCGCAGCTTCTTCCTCTCGACCATGGCGACGACGCTCGTATGATGCTCATGGGGCGTCCTCCAGGCACTTCTCCTTCAAACAGTCCCATACTTGGTAGGGGTCCTTCAACTGATACCTTATGAGGATTGGAATGGGTAGGGCTTGAATTGGACGAGGTTTGCTCGGTGGATTTGAGAAACCCTAATTTGAAGCACATCGATATCGCGTAGGTGATCCCTTGTGTTTGCCTTGTCTCTTGGCATGTCCTTGCAGATTGATGTGAGTCCGGATCACATCATGATCTCTCTACCCATATAGGACTCATTTTCCATAATCACCTAGGTGGTGTAATTTTCCTAGACAAAAAATAGATTCCACGTTCATCACTGCTAAAATGTGAAGCATTTGTTCTTGAAGGAGTGTGCAAGGATATCTCTCTTAATATTGATAATCTGATTATTGAGGGAGATAACCTGAATGTTATCAATTCCATTAAAGGTATTTGGAAAATATCTTGAGAAATTAGAACTATTATATTAGATATTTTGTCTCTCGTACAACATTTTTTCAAGGGTTTTCGTATCTCACAGCTATAGGGAAAGCAACATGGCAACTGACTTTCTTGCCACCACAAAAGTGTTTTCTACTCTTCTCAGAAGTAACATCAAGGGTTATACTACCACTTTTTCCTCTCGAGAGCTTCTTCTGGAATCGCACTTACAGTTATAACCTCTAACGAGATCACACTTACAGTTACAAACTTTGAACTCTTAATTTAGTCGTATTTGTAAGAAACTTGTAAACATCATTCAGTATCATAATTTAGGTATTGTTTTTTCTTCGTAAAAATACATTTTGTTTGCGTTTTATTGGAAAAAATTTGACAAGTGATAAATGATCTTTTGTTTGTTTGTAAAAAGAACTAGTGTAGACCCGGTGCCATGCATCGATTATTTAAATTCGTAGTACTATGTATTAATTTAATATATCTCCAATACATATATATACAAAACTTAGTGATCAGGCAAATGACTCATACATGCCGTCTAGTGTAAACCTCATACCTAATACGAGAATAATAAAAATAATATGTTGTATAAGTATGGTTGATATAAAGTATTAAAAATATAATTTTAAATCAATTTTTTTTTTCTTTATAAAACATTGTTAATGAAATATAGTAACATACAAATTTTGGTGTTTATATTAAAATTGTATTTTATAAATAATAATTTGATCAAAATTATGAATCGAATGTGAAAAATATATGATAGACTTTATATGAAGTCTAAAATTATTACTTTGATTAGAATAATAAAATAAACTTAGTTTTCTAAAAATTAATTTTTTTTATAGAAATAGTAAGATAATAAAATTTCAGAGTTATGAGTAAAAATAAGGAAAAGAACAATGTTAAAAAGAAAGAGGAAGAAGAGTACTCCGTATATAATAAAACTGTAAAAAAAAGTAGGTTAGTGTGATTCTATTAATAAAAAAGAAAAAAATAATACTAAAAATACCTATAGATACATGTCGAGTGCACAATTCATAAAATATCATGTAAATAGAATGCCTAGTGACTAATTTTTTTTGTGAAGACATTACCTCCTAATCCAATAAAACTAAAAATTCCTTATTTAGGGGAGATAAATATTAGAGGGTTTTGGGTCCATTGATCCTTTAAGAGTTTTAAATTAATAAAACTACTCCTTATTAATTTTTATGTATTTTTTTTACCCCTTATTAGATTATTTTATAAAAAAAAATTCTATTTTTTATGTTTTTTTTCTCTCTAAAATATTAGTTTTTAGGGTTTAAAATTTAGAACGTAGAGTGTAGGATTGAGGGAAAAGGAGAGAAGATTAGTTTTCTACCAGATTAGTTTCTTACAAAAAAAACGTTGCAATGAGTAATTTGCCCGACTCATCCTAAATATTACCCCCGAATCCAATATCGTGCATCTCTCACCGACGGGGGTGAAAAAACGCGTGACCCTCGATGAGTCTCAATACTCTGATACTCCCAATCTCTCTCGCACTTGCCCTCGCCTGAATTTCCCGCTCCCAACTCCACCATTTACATGTCCACATCTCATTTCTTAGAGCACATAGTTTGTATTTTTCTCTTTCTCTAATTTTATTGTCGCATAAACACCTGCTGATCGGATTGATACGCTCTGTTGCCTTGCTTAGTGATCTGACTTTGTGTCTGAACTAATCGCTGTCGCTTTGATTGCCGCTGTTTGTAGTATACTTGTGAAATTGCAACTGCTTCTGTTTTGCTTCCCAATTTGAAATCTTTCGTCAGATTAGTAATACATTCGCCAACAGCAAATATATTCTAATAGAATTTGACGCCTTGACTATCAGGTCACACTCCTAATGCAGTGCGAATGCCCAATGCTAAAAAATTGCACAAAAGAGTGGAAGAGGATCGGATTTAATTCCGTCTGAATATAATTGGGTGTATATCCCAGGAATATGTGCATTCGACTGGAATCTCAGGCTATTTTTTCTACAATTTGCCTACAGGGATGAACTGGTCGGTGCCCGAGCTCTGTTGGAATGGGTTGTTATAGATATAGGCGGTATGGCTAGTGTTTACCAAAGAGGAGATACAAATGCTGCATCTCTGAAGCTCCTCGACCAGACTGAGGGTAGTCTTCGTGCTGGACGCCGCGGAAGAAGGCTTGGCCGGATCAGTCTGCATAAGGTTCTAGTTGGATTACTCATCCTCGCTGCAACATTTTCAATAAGCATGGTAGTCTTGGGTCTCAATGTGCTTGTTCATGGTGAGGATAGCTCTCTTGTCACCTATGGGCTATGATTCATGTTTTCTGACCTTATTAATCACTGTATTTAGTATTTAGTAATGGTCTCATAAAATTATCTTACAAATTGAATGTACTGCACTACTGCTATACTAAGCTGCTAAATAATACATGGTTCATTGTGCACCTTAGATAACCTCGTTCTCTCAATATTAAAATCTTTTGCAGGTGATAAGAATAGTGGCATATCATCTCTGACAGAAGCGAAAACAAAACCCTTTCAAATAGGGAGTTTAAGGAAGAAGAAGGTCCTTGAAGGTGACAATTAGTGTTATTTTTATCTATTATTATTAATTACCATTACAACTCTAATTTGATTATGGCATAAGTTGATTGCACTTTTGCAATTACTTCAGGGAGCTCTTATCTGTACACCTTAAGTTGATCTCACAATTTCTTATATCATTATTCTAGATCCTTCATCTGGCATAGCATTTGTCAAGTCCATAGGGTATACTTATTTTAAATATTTTGTAGGTAATGAGGAGGGTGACAGATCATCTTTGACCGAAGTGAAAGCTGACATATCATCTTTGACAGAAGTGAAAACTAAACCCTTTCAAATCGGGAGATTTTGGAAGAGGAAGGCTCCAAAACGTGAGAATTAAAGTTGTATTATGTACTTTTTCCAAGTTCCATTTATTGGGTTGATCAAACAATGTAATGCAATTTCTTCCAGGAGCTTTTATGTTTGAGTGCATTATTATGTTGATCTCACTATTGCTTTTATCATTGTTTTAGATCATCCATGTGACGTAGCTTTTGCCAAGTCCATCGAGTATATCTTAGAACCAAAAGATTATTTGAATTTCACACAGTTTTCGTTGAACTATACTGTCACTGAGGAAAAGCGTTTCATAGAGAGTTCATATCAACCCAGATTTGGAGGACACCAGGCACTTACAGAAAGAGAGGCATCTTTTTATGCAAAAAATCAAACTCTTCATTGTGGTTTTGTTCAAGGCCCAGAAGGAAGTGGAAGCACAGGATTTGACTTGGATGAGAAAGACAAATTATATATGAAGTCTTGTTTTATTGCAGTTTCCTCCTGCATTTTTGGGAGCTCTGACTTCTTAAGGAGGCCGGCAAGCAAGCTGGTAGGTGGATTTATATTATGATAAGATTCATTTATTATGTAACTAATTGAAGAGTTGGAAACAAATTTGTCTTGCTTGTTTTCATTTGATTTTCTCTGATCAAGAGTATTTGCTCAAATACGAATATTTGTAAATTCGGACCTATCATATTTTCTTTTGTTTACTTGTAGCCATCAGATGCCAACATTCTTCCTTTCTGTGAGTATTTTTTTTAATTAGTGGTTGAATTACCTTATCATAAGACTTACTGTCAAGCAAATGAGACTGTGTTCTGATCATATTCCTGCGGTTGCCCCCAGTATCACATTGGTTTTAACTGATAAGCATTAAAAAAAATTAAGATTCTGAAAGTGCATGAGAGCTTTCTGAGTAGTGGCTAAATTCCTTCCCTTATCGAACCATATGAATTATATGGATCAGCTAATTTTCGTTCTAAGAAGTATGGACCTATATTTTCTTGTTGCAGATCAGTGATTCTTCCAAGAAAAGAGTATGTTTTGTTATGTTCCTGGATGAACAAAGTTTGTCAAAAGTTTCATCAGAAGGACACGTTCCTGACAGTGAGGGATATATAGGTTTATGGAGAGTAGTTGTTGTGAAGAACTTCCCATACAATGACATGCGGAAAACAGGGAAAGTGCCAAAGTTCCTAGCACACCGCCTGTTTCCTGCTTCTAGGTAACTATATCATGTATTGCCTTTCTGGTTTATCCATCGTAGCTTTGACTGAGTCTGGACAATGACATTTTTTACTATTTCTATTTAGGTATTCCATTTGGCTTGATAGCAAGTTGCGACTGAATTCTGACCCATTGCTGATACTAGAATACTTCTTGTGGAGAACTAGGTCAGAATATGCGATATCAAATCATTATGATCGCCACTGTGTTTGGGATGAGGTGCTCCAAAATAAGCGTCTTAACAAGTACAATCACACAGCTATTGACGAACAGTTTACATTTTACCAATCTGATGGTCTTCGAAAGTTTGATGCCTCAGAGCCCAATTTTCCTCTACCAAGTTGTGCGTGCCATATTTATAATTCTTAGATATATTTTGGAGATTACCTTCGTTTTACTCTTTCTTCACAACTCATAATTTTCTTCATATAGTTACAATGTCTTTGTTTTTCTGTTTACGATGCAGATGTTCCTGAAGGTTCATTTATAATCCGAGCCCACACACCAATGTCAAATTTATTCTCATGCCTCTGGTTTAATGAAGTTGACCGTTTCACGTCACGAGATCAGCTGAGCTTTGCTTATACATACCTGAAATTGAGGAGAATGAATCCAGACAAACCTTTTCACCTCAATATGTTCAAGGTGATCATTAACTAAGGCCATTTGGTGTTTCTCTATGCATATTGATGTAAACAGTTGTGCTTGATTTTTATTAAATAAATCCTACTTAGGCATACTAATTATTTTTTGAAAGTTCTCATGCCTTCTGAACCCTTTTGGAATACTCAATGCATGTATTTTTTTTTTACTTATTGCATGTTTTAGTATACTGCTTTTCATGCCTAACAAATGGGCTTTCTGGCATTTCTGCAGCACTTGTTTATGCACATCATAATATGTCATGGGTTAGAGTTCCTTGCGAAAAGAATAAAAAGAAAAATATGTCACACTCTGGAACGCCTTGCCTTTCTAGTGTACTCTTTAGCAGTCTTTCCTTTGTTGCACTTTGTTTCTTTGTGTTGGGTCCTTTGCCTAGTTTCTGTACAAATAATTGACTTTACACTCAATAATGACATGATAATCTTGAGTGATGCTCATTAGTCTCTAATAACTAGAAATTTACCTAGTAGGTGAGTACTTGGTGATGGTGTATATATAAGTCCAGTTACTGCTTCAAGAAATGAAGTGAATGAGAACAAAATTAGCCTATTGAAATGATTGTACTTTGAACTAAATCATCTTCACAATGACAGGATTGTGAGCGCAGAGCACTAGTGAAGTTATTTCATCATAGAGAAGTTCCTTCGCCCCCGACAACCCCATGACCAATCGGAAGTTTGAGCATATATATTAGCTCGGTGAGTCTCTTCCTTTACCTAAAATCATTCTGGCATCTTCTTTATCTGACTGTTTCTTAATCACCTTATATGATTATCAAACCCTTCCCTTAAAAATAATTATTATTCTGTTGATATTTATTCTATAAGCTCTGAAGTAGCAATCTGATTAGTGAAATAGGCCAACTGTAGCATTTTGGTGAATCCTGAGCCGGACTTCCTTTGGAACTTGACATTCTGAATGCTTGCTTTCTTCGGAGGTGCAGATTGTTCTTCTGACTCATTGCGCAATCTGGTGCCTTTCAAACAAGTGGATCCAAGTGTTACACGATCTATTCCATAATGATGCCAGATATTGAAGGGGATACTTTGCTGATCTGGGCTTGTTCCCGAAGATTAAGGGGGAAGACTAAACCTTTCGAGTTCGATTATGCCGTGTCATTTCCATCATACTACATGAACGCTTACAATATAGTTGCTACTTGTGAAATGACTCTTGTATAGCTGGATAATATTTTTTTGTAAGCTGTAAAGCTTAATTATGTGTACTGAGCTTATGTTGAATCTATTCTTATCAATTACGTTACGTATTTTATTCATCATCATTCTTATCGTTAATCCTGTATCTCCATAACATTTTATCGTTTTCATTCATCTTGTTAATATCTTATTAACCTATCTATACATAATATGTCCAAAAGAAATTAAGTGCAAGTACTTTGTGTTGCACAATCTGAAAAAGAAAGCATTAGCTCGCATGGGCATAGGACTTCCTGCAGCCTACACAAAAGTTGAGAGGCAGCTGGTTCTGAATTTGTAGCAGAAAGAGGCCGTAAGTGGTGGATCGAGAGCCAAGTGATAAATCTGCAGACCAGAAATGCAGCTGAAGGGGATAGGAGAGGCGGAGAATTTCCCATCGCTGGAGAGCATGAGATGTTCAGGTTTGAGTTGCTTCTTCACTTTGAGGATCGATCGCCAGCGCCAGCTGTCGTTGTCAGTCCACATGGTGGTGTTTTTTTTTATACAGACAAACAGAAGGTATCCTTACAAACCAGAAGACATACCTAAATCATCGCAACGGATGATTTTTACAAAAAGATTTACAAGCTAACGGGACGCTGAATCTCAAATCTAGGTAGTTTCTTCGAGAACGAAGCTGTTGAGTATGGTCTTGATTCTTCGAAAGGAACTCAGAGATTGCACTGCGGAGAACAGTAAAAGGGATGGTAGAAGAAGCCAGAAAGTCAGCTGTTTTATTTGACTCTCGATAGCAATGATGAACCTGAAAATAATCCAAACCATATAACAGAGATCAAATTTCCATAATTATGGGAGAGATTTCCCATTGAATTTTCCAAATTCCACGGATGGAATTAATGACAGAAAGATTATCTCCTTCAAGAACTATTCGCGTAAAACGATGCGAAATAGCCCTACGAAGGCTTTCAAGAGCGGCCAAAGCCTCCGCCTTAATAGGTGAGGAGCAGAGGATCTGCCTGTGGTCTAAGAAGACCACCTCACCAGAATGGTTGCGAAATACATATCCAATATGTGTTGAACCATTTTGTTTGACTGCATCAAAATTTAATTTAATACAATTTGAAGGGGGGTTTCTCCATCTTGAAAATTGCCTTGGTCCCTTATTTTTACAAGATAAGGAAGCTTCTTCCAAGAAAGACCGCATCTAGTCCTTGTAAGAAATGAAAGCACTGTTGACTGTTGTATGAATATTGATCGGGATCTTTCTAAAGATTAAAGCATTACGGTCTTTCCAAATTGTCCACCAAAGAAAAAGAACCGGAATGATATTTTTGTTTCTCGAATGAAAGCATTCCAAATTGGTGTAGAAATCGTTGTCAAAGTTGATGCTAAAAGTGATCCCCAAAAGTTTTTGAAGAAGTTGTAGATATCGTAAACTAAATGGGCATTTAAAAAACAAGTGGTTGGAGTCCTCGATGGGAGAATTACAGAGGGTGCAGCTAGAATGGACCCTATTGAAGAACCTGTTTAACCGTTCCGTAGTTGGTAAGGAGTCGCTGAAGTATTTCCATAGAAATTTTTTAATTTTCGGAGGAATCTTCAATTTCCAGAACCAAGTCGGGAAGCCAGAAGAGGTTGCAGGATAAGTAGTTAACGATCGAGCACTTTTGACAGAAAAGTTACCGTCCGTTGATAGGTACCAAATTAGTTTATCAAGTATGAAAGTTGTAGGTATAAAGATGTTCAAAATGTTTGGGATTAAATGAGAAGGAAGAACACGCTGAAGGGCACCCAGATCCCACTTTTTATCGGTGGTAATGTATTGTGAAAATGTGCAGCTTCTGTCATTACTTCCGGCAAACAGCGAAAGAATACAGTCAGAGATCCAGTGGTCTTCCCAGAACTTGATATGAGTACCATCACCAATTTGCCAGAATAATCCTTTCTTGAATTGTTCTCGTAGTTGGAGAAGTTTGGAGAATTGCCATGAGTCCGATGGGTTTTTTTTGTACGAAAAAATATTGGAATTCCGTATGTATTTTTCTGATATTAATCGGACCCAGAAAGAGTGAGGGTCAGATATCAATTTCCAGAGAAGTTTCATTTGCATAACACTATTGATGTTCTGAGAGAGTTCAAGATCTAGACCACCATACGTTTTTGGCTGACAAATAGTCTCCCATTTAATAAGTGAATGAAAATTCGGACTTGAATGATTCCAAAAGAAGTATCTGTTAACTCTATCAATCTCTTGGCAAACGCCTTTTGGAAGAAGAAAACTTTGCATAAGGTAATTTGTTTGTGATTGTAAATTTGATTGAATTAGGACACATCGATCTGCATGGGACATTGAATTAGCTTTCCATTTTGATAGTTGTTTATGTAATTTGGAAATTGCTTCAGAAAAAATTTAGTTTTTAACTCGTCCCCTAATTATAGGAATACCTATATATTTTTCCAAAGAACAAGTAACATGTAAGTTTAAAATACTTGCAAGAGAAAGAGATTGTTGTCTAAAAATATTACAGGATGTTTGAAATATACTTTTATGGTAGTTTATAGAAAGTCCTGATTTAAGAGAAAAGTTATCAAGGATTGATTTGATAAAAAACATATTATCCTGGGTAGCATTTGCAAAAATTAACGTGTCATCTGCAAAATTTAAAAAAGGAATTCAAGTTTCATGTTTAATTATTTGAATACCAATAGAAGAGCGTGATTTTTTAATAAGAGGCCTTACCAAATACTCCATTCCAGATGGTGGTGTGTTAATATTCAATTTTGCTCTCTGAGTGATGCTAATTAATTACTCTATGATAACTTGAAATGTACCTAGAAAGACAATATTGTAATTGTAAAAAAAGCAACATACATGCGATCGACATAGAAAAATCAGTTTATGAAAAACGATACAAAATGAAATTATTTTAGAGAAAATAAGGTAAACTAATTAAATATTATATTAAATAAAGAACATTTTATTAGTAGTTGTTTTGTCTATTTTAAACGATTAATTTTTTAGGTGAAATATAATGTATAGATTGAGAAATTAAATATTTAAAATATATCATATAATCCCTTTATTTACTAATCATTTTCACTTCTATAATTCTTTATTGATTGTTTCCTTACCAATACAATACCATTATCAAATAAAATAGCATAATATCCTCAACTAATATCTTCTCTTTTAAACTTTTTTTTACACAAGGTATACACTAGGACCCTTTCAAAAAGAAAGACAATCCTAAATTATCGCAATGAATGATCTTTATAAAATTTGTACCAAAATTATCATAACAAGATTATAAACTTATATCTAGTGGCAAGCAGACTTTGTCTGGAGGTAACAGATCTTGTAGTTGATAGAAGACGCTGAAATCTTAAGGGGTTGTTTGTTTTGAAGGGTTGGGTGCTCAACTTTGGGGTTGGCAGGGGTTGATGAATCCCATCCCAAAACCCAACATTTGGTTAGCACAAACATGAAATCAAATTCATATCTCAACCCTAATCAAAAGGAGGTTTTAAAACCCCTCCAAATATTTGGGTTTGAAGGGAAGGAATGGGGAATGGTGAGAAAATGGGCCATAAAGCACTAATATAACTTCATTCCAAAATACTAACCAAACACATAAATTCATCTATCACTTTTCAAATCCATACATTTTTAACCCGATACCTCATTCCAATCCGATATCTAATTTTTATCAAACACCCCCTAAAAGGCTGACGGTGCAATATCATGGGTAGCTAAGAAGTCAACAACATGGTTGGCTTCTCTAAAGCAGTGATAAACCTGAGTAGCAACAAAGGAAAATAGTAATGTAGTAATGTCTACTATAATGGAGTGTATCTCCCAAGGGATTTTCCAAGTACTTCTAATTGAATTAATAACAACTAAATTATCACCTTCTATAATTATTTTTTTAATATTAAGCTTAGAAGCTTGGCGAATGCCACAAAGTGCTGCATGAGCTTCAGTTCGTAAAATAGAAGTGGGTGGTATACTGTCACGATGAAGAGAAAGGAAATTTCCATTACTATCGCGTAATAAGTATCTAATGTGTGATGTATTGTTATGCCTTCTAGAGCAATCAAAGTTTAATTTCACCCAATCATCTGGTGTTTTTTTCCAAGTATTGTTTGTAGATCGTAATCTGTTACGTTTCATAGGTGGTGGATGAGTTATAGGAGTCGATGTGATCCAGTTTTGGTATTGAAAATAAGCATGATCTGAGGGACACGTCTTTTGTACGGTATCATGCCTTCTAAAGATTATAGAGTTACGATAATTCCAAATGGACCACCATAAAAAGAACATTGGTATAGGTGAGCAATTTGATGTTCTAAAGAATTCAAAGTTAAAAGTAAAATCTACCGTAAATTGAAGGGAAAAGGAAGAATTGAATCTATTTTCAAATTTAGAGATCATGTGTTGTAGAAAGGAGCAGGTAAAGAAAATATGATTAAGATCTTCATTATTGGAGTAACAGAGGCTACACACACATAGGGAACTGTTGAGAAATGCCGATTTCATCTCTCTGTAGTAGGAAGAGCGTCAACCATAACTAATTTCCAAAGAAAATTTTGAATTTTAGGTGAGATTTTTAATTTCTAAATCCATGAGAAAGTATAATTGAAGATGATTCAGGGATGCATCTGTAACACCCCGGGCCAGAGGTGCTACAGTACCATAGTCCCGAAGGACTATAAGGCGGTTTCTACAAGAAAAGAAATCCAAAACTCTTCCACATAAATCATCAATATTAAAATCCCTGCTCAAGATTTAAAACAACACTTAAACCTGTCGTCCAGTTTAATGCATCAATTTAAATCCAAAACAACGGAATCGAATACAACATTTTCAAATCCGATGCAAAACAAAATCTTTAACTGTGAAGACCAATCTGTGATCCAGAACCCACTTGTTGCTACAAACCTGCAAAGACCAGTTGACTAGGGGACCCGAAACCCCAGCCAACCGCGGCACGTAAATCGAAGCTGGTCAGTCTTTTGAAAGACTGGCAAGACTCCTCAAGCCAAAACAGTTAAAAACACAGCTTTAACATATCAACAACTCATACCAAGCAACAACATGCCACACAATATATATACCTATATCATAATATCAACTATACTTAATCATTCTCATACCAACCAACCAATCACAGGTCAAAACACAAAACATAAACACACACTATCACATAACCGACAAAGTACCCATACTTATCCAACTCTACACTATACTAACCTCTTTCAATCCAACCTCAATCTCATCATAAGCATAAACGAATAAAACGATCCAATCTAATTTCTCTACTATTAACACCTCAATTATCAACTTACAAAACATATATACATATCATACTACCAACATGTAACCAAGGCTAACCAAACATACCGAACTCACTACTGTCACTACACACAAATCTCAACACACACAACTGTCAACGCCCACAACTGTCAACACACAATCCAACTCACACAACTGCCAACACAACAAAGGTCAATACACACAACTGTCAACACACACACAACAACCAATCACACACAACAGCCAATCACACACACAACCAATCACACACAACAGCCAATTACACACAACTGTCAACACACACCATCCAACACATACAACTGTCAACACACACACAAAAGTCAACACACACAATCCAACACATACACAATTTGCCAACACACACACAACAACCAATCACACACACAACCAATCACACACGACAGCCAATCATACACAACTATCAAGCAAACGGGTGAGACGATCAACGCCCCGGCCTATCCCATGTTGCCTCGCACCCGCAAGGTGGGAAAACAACCATGGAGGACCTGGACCAGCCACCCCGTGCCCCGCACCCTCAAGGTGGGAAAGCAACCGGCGCCGCCCAATCCCAACCTATCCCGTGTTGGCCCGCACCCTTAAAGTGGGAAACCAACCATGGAGGACCTGGACCAGTCACCCCTTCCGATGCCGCCCAGTCCTAACCTATTCCATGTAGGCCCGCACCCTTAAAGTGGGAAACCAAGCTCACAATTAGTTACAATCAACTATCACACCAACATCCAATCAAACACGACACAAGGCAACCAACCAACACCTCCAATCCAACCCACTACCGGATGGGACTTTCACCATCCAACCCTTGGTCCTTAACGACGTAGGCGTGCACCCTACGCGGTTTGGTGAGGCTATCATCACCTGACCCTTTGACTCTTAATTAACATTGGCCCTTAACAACGTAGGCGACCCTCGGTCCCTACGATGTTTGGTGAGGCTATCATCACCTGGCCCTTGGACTCTCAATCAACAACAATCCCTCACCACACCGACACCCAATCAATTAGCACAAACGACAATCAAAATCACATAATCACACACATATATAATCAACCAAGCAACTTTAAATTCAATAATCCAATCAATCCACAACAATCAATTCACATTTAGTTATGACCAACTACCACATCACATTCAATCAAACACAACACGAGACAATTACTAATACACCCACACATTCACACACACACACACACACACACATATATATTCAACCACGTAATTCTACATCCAATAATTCAGCACATAACCAATATCTGCAAACAATCAAGCAACAACCAATATTCTACACAAAACAGTAACCAAGCACATACCAATATCTGCCAACAACCAAGCAAACAATCCATACCCAGCACAAGACCAATAACAAAACACACAACTGGTATCCGATGCACGACCAATAATTATGCACACAATCCAACACACAACCGCCAACACACACAGGTGTCGACAAACACACATATTCAACCAAGAAATTTCACAACTAATAATCCAAATTAATTTACTCAAACAAGGCTAATCAATTACTGAATCAATATAGGGACAAAAGTAATTTTATAAAATATACGAAGGGTTAGCAAGATTTATCTTGCCTCAAACTCGACAACCACGACTTCAGAGATCTCCAACCAACTCGAACGAACCTGCGAAAATCAATCCGAGCAAATCCCTGGCGTTAATTACTCATACCGAGTCTCAACTAATAATTCCCCAATTTAACCCCAAAATTTCTCCTATCATCATCCCTAATTAATTAGGCCAAATGACATCCAAATTCAACCCAAATTAATCCAAACTTAGAATCGAATTATGCCTCTTGCACACATATATAGACGAACTCAAAGTCAATCCAATTCTAAATCAAATTTGCTACTCAATTTCACAACCCAAATCAGTCCAAGTTCAGCTTCTCAATAATCGATCAACACTACAACAACTGAAGCCCAAAATTATATCGAACGAAGACCCATTCTTACCTCATCGTTGACACACAGTCGTCGCCGGAGCTAGGCATCACATCGCCGGAGCTCACATCAGCAACAGCAGCAGCCACTTTGCACAGCAGCAGTTCGCGGCTCGCCTCATGGAAGGGAAGAGGTGGCCACTGCTGGTTCGGGCTTCTCGTCGCCGGCGATTTCAGCAGCAACAATGGCAGCACAGCAGTAGAACGACAACAGAATGCAGCAGCCACAAAGGCGTACACAGCTCAGCAGCGACTCGCGGCTCTCCTTCTGCAACTGGTCGCGGCTCGCTCAGGGGAAGGAAGAGGTGGCGACGGCTTGGTTGGGCTCACCGGAGGGAAAGATTGGCTAAGCAGAGGAGAAGGAGTCGGGAAGAGAATTGGCTTGATGGGGAAGACGGCCACAAGGGATTTTTATCCCCAAATTTCCCATTTCCCAAATTTAAGAAATCCCTAATTAATTTACCATTTTGCCATTACTATTATCTTTGGGGTATTTCATTCTCCCTCCCTTATAGGAGTTTCGTCCTCGAAACTAAGATCAAACAGGTTCGGATAACTGTCTCGCATAACTGATTCCAGTTCCCAAGTCTCTTCTTCTGTTCCATGCCTAGCCCATAACACTTTCACCAAAGGAATAACCTTCCTAGAGAATCCACTCTCTAATCTCTTTATCAGCTGGCACACATAACTGATCTGAAATCACAATACTCCATCCTCCTGAACAAAAATCCGGGCACTCTTCCCTGAGCAATCTCACTGCATATCTCACTCAACATTCCATCGCATTCAGCTGCGTTCGTTCCTTCTCGAACCAATTTCAATTTCATCCTTCACCCTTTTGTTGCAATCCTGGCCGAACTGTCAGACAAGCAACCACATGCTCGAGAGTAGACTTCCTACACAAAGCATCAGCAACCTCGGTAGCCCTTTTCTGATTGATAAACAATATCTTTTCATAATCCTTAATCAATTCTAGAAACCATCTGTGTCTCATGTTCAACTCTCTCTTATACAATTTGAACTGACAAAAAGCATATGCAATGACCTTCCCATTCTGCATTAAAACACAACCCAGACCTCGCTTAGACACATCACTGTAGATAACAATCCTTTCTGTTCCCTGCGGAATAACCAACACTGACACACTAATCAAACACTTCCTGAGTTCTTCGAAACTCTCTCCTGACATTTCCCGTTCCATTCAAAATTCTTAGCCTTACGTAACCAGCCACAATCTGCCTGTAGCAACCTGCGCATTCTACTTCTCAGCTCAGCCGAACCCATAGTTGTAAAAATTTCCTTTTTCCGGTGCAGACCGAGTTCTCTGTTTCTTACTACTTCCAACATCAACAGTCTGATCAAAATCAACTGTCTCAGTCTCCCTGATCAAATATTCATCAGCATACTACTCAAAGGTCGTACATCTATGCATCATCATCAAAGTTTCATATCTGAATACAATCATCTCTGAAAGTGCTCCATCTGTCATTCTCTTTAATTCTGACAATAGTAGTAACACACAACATCTTCATACCAAATCATCAGTTACCAGACTCAACCTCTTGACGATAAGCCCAACGGCTTCATCCTCTACCATACTCATACCTTTTAAATCTCTAGCACGTCCCACTTACCAGGGAACGCACCATTAAAATTATTCAACAACACTAAACATCACATATAAAATATATCAAACACAAACTTACCTATGCGCAACAACAAGGGTCTCTGATCACACGATTGCTTCACAGTTTTTGCGAGTGGTCTCATCCACCTCAAACTTTTGAAAACCATTTTAGAACGTAAAGGCTCTGATACCAATTCATGTAACACCCCGGGCCAGAGGTGCTACAGTGCCATAGTCCCGAAGGACTATAAGGCGGTTTCTACAAGAAAAGAAATCCAAAACTCTTCCACATAAATCATCAATATTAAAATCCCTGCTCAAGATTTAAAACAACACTTAAACCTGTCGTCCAATTTAATGTATCAATTTAAATCCAAAACAACGGAAGCGAATACAACATTTTCAAATCCGATGCAAAACAAAATCTTTAACTGTGAAGACCAATCTGTGATCCAGAACCCACTTGTTGCTACAAACCTGCAAAGACCAGTTGACTGGGGGACCCGAAACCCCAACCAACCGCGACACGTAAACCGAAGCTGGTCAGTCTTTTGAAAGACTGGCAAGACTCCTCAAGCCAAAACAGTTAAAAACACAGCTTTAACATATCAACAACTCATACCAAGCAACAACATGCCATACAATATATATACCTATATCATAATATCAACTATACTTAATCATTCTCATACCAACCAACCAATCACAGGTCAAAACACAAAACATAAACACACACTATCACATAACCGATCAAGTACCCATACTTATCCAACTCTATACTATACTAACCTCTTTCAATCCAACCTCAATCTCATCACAAGCATAAACGAATAAAACGATCCAATCTAATTTCTCTACTATTAACACCTCAATTATCAACTTACAAAACATATATACATATCTTACTACCAACATGTAACCAAGGCTAACCAAACATACCGAACTCACTACTGTCACTACACACAAATGTCAACACACACAACTGTCAACGCCCACAACTGTCAACACACAATCCAAATCACACAACTGCCAACACAACAAAGGTCAATACACACAACTGTCAACACACACATAACAACCAATCACACACAATAGCCAATCACACACACAACCAATCACACACAACATCCAATTACACACAACTGTCAACACACACACAAAAGTCAACACACACAATCCAACACATACACAATTTGCCAACACACACACAACAACCAATCACACACACAACCAATCACACACGACAGCCAATCATACACAACTATCAAGCAAACGGGTGAGACGATCAACGCCCCGGCCTATCCCATGTTTCCCCGCACCCGCAAGGTGGGAAAACAACCATGGAGGACCTGGACCAGCCACCCCGTGCCCCGCACCCTCAAGGTGGGAAAGCAACCGACACCGCCCAGTCCCAACCTATCCCGTGTTGGCCCGCACCCTTAAAGTGGGAAACCAACCATGGAGGACCTGGACCAGTCACCCCTTCCGATGCCGCCCAGTCCTAACCTATTCCATGTAGGCCCGCACCCTTAAAGTGGGAAACCAAGCTCACAATTAGTTACAATCAACTATCACACCAACATCCAATCAAACACGACACAAGGCAACCAACCAACACCTCCAATCCAACCCACTACCGGATGGGACTTTCACCATCCAACCCTTGGTCCTTAACGACGTAGGCGTGCACCCTATGCGGTTTGGTGAGGCTATCATCACCTGACCCTTTGACTCTTAATTAACACTGGCCCTTAACAACGTAGGCGACCCTCGGTCCCTACGATGTTTGGTGAGGCTATCATCACCTGGCCCTTGGACTCTCAATCAACAACAATCCCTCACCATACCGACACCCAATCAATTAGCACAAACGACAATCAAAATCACATAATCACACATATATATAATCAACCAAGCAACTTTAAGTTGAATAATCCAATCAATCCACAACAATCAATTCACATTTAGTTATGACCAACTACCACATCACATTCAATCAAACACAACACGAGACAATTACTAACACACCCACACATTCACACACACACACACACACATATATTCAACCACGTAATTCTACATCCAATAATCCAGCACATAACCAATATCTGCAAACAATCAAGCAACAACCAATATTCTACACAAAACAGTAACCAAGCACATACCAATATCTGCCAACAACCAAGCAAACAATCCATACCCAGCACAAGACCAATAACAAAACACACAACTAGTATCCGATGCACGACCAATAATTATGCACACAATCCAACACACAACCGTCAACACACACAGGTGTCGACAAACACACATATTCAACCAAGAAATTTCACAACTAATAATCCAAATTAATTTACTCAGACAAGGCTAATCAATTACTGAATCAATATAGGGACAAAAGTAATTTTATAAAATATACGAAGGGTTAGCAAGATTTATCTTGCCTCAAACTCGACAACCACGACTTCAGAGATCTCCAACCAACTCGAACGAACCTGCGAAAATCAATCCGAGCAAATCCCTGGCGTTAATTACTCATACCGAGTCTCAACTAATAATTCCCCAATTTAACCCCAAAATTTCTCCTATCATCATCCCTAATTAATTAGGCCAAATGACATCCAAATTCAACCCAAATTAATCCAAACTTAGAATCGAATTATGCCTCTTGCACACATATATAGACGAACTCAAAGTCAATCCAATTCTAAATCAAGTTTGCTACTCAATTTCACAACCCAAATCAGTCCAAATCTGTCCAAGTTCAGCTTCTCAATAATCGATCAACACTACAACAACTGAAGCCCAAAATTATATCGAACGAAGACCCATTCTTACCTCATCGTTGACACACAGTCGTCGCCGGAGCTGGGCATCACATCGCCGGAGCTCACATCAGCAACAGCAGAGGACAGCAGCAGCCACTTCGCACAGCAGCAGTTCGCGGCTCGCCTCATGGAAGGGAAGAGGTGTCCACTGCTGGTTCGGGCTTCTCGTCGCCAGCGATTTCAGCAACAACAATGGCGGCACAGTAGCAGAACGACAACAGAACGCAGCAGCCACAGAGGCGTACACAGCTCAGCAGCGACTCGCGACTCTCCTTCTGCAACTGGTCGCGGCTCGCTCAGGGGAAGGAAGAGGTGGCGACGGCCTGGTTGGGCTCACCGGAGGGAAAGATTGGCTAAGCACATGAGAAGGAGTCGGGAAGAGAATTGGCTTGATGGGGAAGACGGCCACAAGGGATTTTTATCCCCAAATTTCCCATTTCCCAAATTTAAGAAATCCCTAATTAATTTACCATTTTGCCATTACTATTATCTTTGGGGTATTTCAGCATCTTGTTGACTTAATTGTAAACTTGCCATCCGAGGACAATCACCGGCTAATATGGTCCTCAAAAAGTGTTGTAGGGATATGGATTTCCTTGATTTTTGGCATAACAAAGGGTGGTAAAAGATTTTGAAGTCGTTGTATATCCCACTCCCTGGTGGAAGTATTAAAAGAAGAAACAATTAGATTAGGGTAAGTGGTATTATCAAATTAGGGATGAAGATCACAATCTGGTATTCATGAGTCAGACCAGAACTTTGTCGTTTTACCATTTCCAATTCCCAGCCCAGACCCTGCTTACAAAGATCACAGAGATGCAGGAGTCTAGAGAATTATCATGATTGTTTAGGTTTCTTTTTATAAGAAAATAAATCGTCAGAACCAATGTATCTTTCAGTAATAAGGCGAATCTAAATGCTATTAGGTTCAACTAGAAGTTTTCCAAAGTAATTTCATCTGTAGTGATTTATTCATATTAGCAGCTTTATGGAGGCCCAATCCACTAGAGGATTTGGTTTGGCATATACTGTCCCAACTAGCAAGAGATCGATATTTAGGATTGGGTTTACTCCAGAAAAATCTTTATTGATTTTATGGATATCATTACAAACAGCAGAAGGCAATAGTAAACTTTGCATTATGTAATTCACTTTTGATTATAAATTTGATTGGATAAGAATCAAATGTCTGGCTTGAGAGAGTGTGTTGGCTTTCCTAATTGTTTCTTAAGGCTAATTATTGAGTAATCAATTTTTTTAACACGACCTCTAGCAATTGGGATACGGGATACCAAGGTATTATTCCTTGATTTAGTTACTTGGATATTTAAGATAGATGCAAGACTTGATGTATGAGTAAAATAATCAAGGATACCTTTAATATACGTCATGTTAACATGAGAGGCATTAGCAAAGATAAGAGTATCATCTGCAAATGTGAGAAATGGAATACAAGTTCCATTTCGAGTAAGTTGTATACCAACTTTACGATTCAGATGTTGAGATTCAAGCGTAAGGGTCCCGGAGAAGTATTTCATTGCTATAATAAAGATGGAAGGTGCTATTGGGTCGCCTTGACGAAGCCCGCATGAAGGAGAAAAACATGACCAAGTTCATTGTTAACAAGAACTGAGAAGGAAGTGGAAGTCATCCAAGTCATTAATAGTATTAGTCTTACACAATCACTAGAGAAACCAAGATTCAGTAAAATAAGTTTAATGAAATTCCAATTCAATTTGTCATATGCCTATTTCATATCTAATTTCAGGGCCATTCAACCTTTTTTACCCTTTCTCTTGGTATGAAAAAAGTGAAAGATTTCATGAGCTACTAAGATGTTATCTTGAATAAGACGTCCTTCAACAAACACCCCTTGATAAGGACTAATCAGTCGTGGTAGCAAGGATATTTGCCATAATTTTGGTGATTTTTTTATAAGTCGTGCTACATAAGCTAATAGGACGAAAATGGTTAATTGTATTAGGATTTCCAATTTTAGGAATAAGTGCAGTAAACGAATGGACACATTCTTTGAGAATTTGTCCAGAATGGAAGAAGGCATGAATAGCACTAGCCAAGGATTTACCAACAAAAGGCCAAATGTTTGGTAAAATTCAACAGGATAGCCATCAAGACCCGGAGTTTTGTTTAATGGCAAATCAAAAACTACGTTTTTAATTTCAAGAGAGGAGTGAGGAGACATAAGATGTATATTATCTTGATGTGTAAAAATTTGAGGAATAATATGTAAGTCATTAATTGAGGTGATATTAGGTGTAGTACGTGTAAAACATGCTTTTAATTCCTAAGAGACAACATTCTGTATGAGATTGCGGTCGTGCATCCATCATGGGTTTGGAAGGATGAAATATTTTGTTTATACGTTCTAATTTTTTTCCATATATTGAAAATATTTTGTATTTTTGTCTGTATTTGTCAAATGAACAAATTTAGCCCGTTGTTTCCAAAAAAAATGTTGAAATTCAAGAAGTTTATTATATTTCAATAGGTGTCTAGTGTACTTAAGAGATAAGTCATGAGTAAGATTGGACTGTAATAGTGATGTTTGGAGCTCAAGAAGTTTAGATTCAATAATTTTAAGTTGTTCGTAATTGTTTGATTTGTAGATTTAGACCAAGATTTATAGTATTATTTTAGTAATTTTTGTTTCATATAAAGTTTAAGCATGAAGGAGCCTATATGATTGTACTCTTACACTTTATGAACAAGGGATTTGTAGCTAGGGTTAATGGTCCATGCATTTTCAAAACGAAAAGGGTATTTTCGAAAAGGCTGAGATTGACCTAATGAGAGGGTAATAAGGCAATGATCAGAAGTAGGAAAAGGGTTATTTTTAATAATAATGAAAGAGAATGTTTAAGTGAAAAGAGGTGAATGATAACTCGATCCAAACGTTCATATATCATGTCATTTATGGTTGCAGATTTACGCCTTACACGAGAGCGCTATTATTTTCTTAAATATTTTTGTATAACTTTTCTATATAACAATACATACTAAACTTATGGATGTTGATCTAGTGCGAAAGAGCCTTCCCGTGAACGTGCGTACGAAGGTGCACAAGCCTGTGCAACATAATGCACAAAAGGAATGAGGTGTATAACTATGTGCATTCTGGTGCACCATCATGTGGAATGTGGTGCACATGTATTTTGGTGCACAAATTTGTCTACCACATTGACCATGGGAGCTCCGGTGTTGACCACCGTTGACCTGCGTTGACCAGGCATTGACCGTACCTTGATCGGTCAATGCACTACTTTGTGCACCACTTTGGATGTGCACCATGTTACGAGTATTTGTGCACCATTTAAATAAAATACAAGTGCACAATTAGATAAAATTATGGTGCACCATGTCATAAATAAACGTGCACCACGTTACAAATAATTGTACACCATAGTTCATGTGCTTGTGCACTCAGAAGGTTGATGTGTTTGTGCACTACTTAATAAAATTCTAGTGCACAATTCAACACATTATGGTGCACATTTCAATAGACTTTGGTGCACAAGCTCGTACAACTTGGTGCACAAACATTGTGCACTGCTATTGTACTAAAAGAAAATACAAGTGCACTAATCAATAAAATTTTGGTGCACAATTCCACATATTTTGGTGCACTTTTCAATAGACTTTGGTGCACAAACTCGTAAAACTTGGTCCACAAGAATTATATTTTGCCCAAAAAATTTAATACGCGAAATATATCCGTATAATTCATTTGTGCCGTTTTTTCATTTTTCCGCATGTTCACACTCTAAAAAGCGTTCGCATCGGACACTCTTCCCTAAACTTGTATTAATTATAGTGGTTATTAATTTTAAATATTTATATTTAATTTAATATCATATCATATTGAATTTTTTAAGTTATAATTATATTTGACATAAGGTTTGTTATGGTCATCGCACTAACAAATTAATCTCTACTATCGAAATAATTTTAGACTCTTAATATAATTTTTTTAGATATTCACTTAAAATGACAACCATTAGCTTTCGGCGACAAACCGCGCACTCGTTTTTTTTTAACTTCGCACTCCACTCTGGGCGGCACGTGGTACAGCCCAAAAAACCCTCCAAAAAACCGGTCTGACCCTGGGCGGCACCTATTGCCGCCCATCCAAACCAGGTTTTTGCAAAACCCGGTTTGGATGCTGAACTGCACCTATTGCCGCCCAACTTTTTTTTTCGTATAGAACCCGGTTTAGGAATTTATTTTATTTGTTAAAATAAAATTAGATTGGTTTTTTCGAACCCGGGTTTAATTATGGGCGGCAATAATTGTCGCCCAGAAAACCCTCCAAAATTTGAACGTGGGCGGAAATAGGTATTTAGGGCCGCCGAGATCGTCTTCTCCGAGTATCCAGAGGAAATATTTTCCGGCGAAAACAGATCGAAATTTTGTGAGGATTCCGGCGAGATCGAAAAAGAGTTGATGGCAGATTCCGGCGATATGACCATGGACGAGATATGGGCGGCGATTGACAAGGAGGAAAACCAGATGGCGGCGGCGGGAGATCTCGGCGGCGGCGGTGGCGATCCACTGGACTCGACGGTGGAATCGAAGGCGGTCGCGATGGAGGACTCGACGGCGGCGATGGATGAGTCGACGACGATGAAGATTTGTTTTGTTGGCGGCGGTAGGGGAGGCGACGCGGCGGAGGGAGCTGGGCTGCACGATCCGGGGGACAAGGGGGTTTCTGGGCTGCACATGGTGCCGCCCAGGACCGGGGACGATGGGATTTCTGGGCTGCACGAGGTGCCGCCCAGCTTGCCGGCGAGCATGGAGGTTTTCGGCGGCGGCGCAGTGGTTTTGGGCGAGGAGGGTAGATTGCCGGCTAGGACCGAGGAGGTGGATATCGGGGCGGACAATGCTTTCGACGTGGCGGTAGCGGTTGCTATGCAGACGATGGATGATTTGGCGGAAAATCTCGTTCGTCAAAAGCGGAAATATGAACGGAGGCTGACCGAAAAGGTATGTTTTTTGTAATTTTTAATTTGTTAAATCTAATTTATTTAATTAAATTTTTACTATAATTGTAGACTTATAAACTTAGTTTTTATTGTATTTAATCATAATTAAAAAAGACAATATAGGTAATAGGCTCAATTTTGCTGTTAAATAATATTAAATATATTATCGTAATAAAAAATAAAAAATTTAATATATTGATTTTATAAGAAAATAATATTTTTTTTTCACAATTGTTAAGGTATATGTAACTAGGTTGTATTGGGTAAGATGAAAATAGTTATATTTCTTATGGTAAAATAGGATGTATTGGGTAAAATCAAACGGTCGGATCGAGACAGTCACCCTACTACTGCATCTGCTCGCAAGAGGAGGGTTGTGGGTGTATCGCAGGACACGGAGGTGCTTAGTGAGGACGATGCTGATCCCGTCTGTTCAAATAAGGACATGGTTATGGAGGACCCACCTCAGGAGGACTTTACTACCTGCCCTTCTACTATCCCTGAGGATCCGGAGTTTACTACCGACCCACCAGAGCAGCAGCCACCTCAGGAGGCCCCACCTCAGCAGCAGCCACCTCAGGAGGACCCACCAGAGCAACAGTCACCTCAGGAGGACCCACCAGAGCAACAGCCACCTCAGGAGCACCCACCAGAGCAGCAACCACCTCAGGAGGACCTACCTCAGCAGCAACCACCTCAGGAGGAGCCACCTCAGCAGACTCCACCTCAGCAGGACCCACCTCCGTATGACCCACCTCAGCAGGCCCCACCTCCGCCTGAGCCAGCTCAGCAGTTTCCTTCTGTGTTGAGGAACTTTGATACGCACATTACGGAGCTGATATGGAGGAAGGCGTCATTTGACCCTTCAGAGGACGTTGTTAGGACTTTGAGGGTTTAGACACGCCCTACACAGTTTGCGTTTTGGAGGGATCGTATTCCCAGAGGGGTCCTTGAGGAGGGTTCCTGGTTTTGGATTGCTCAGAAGACGGGGTTGACCGGTTTACTTGATTTTCAGTTCGACAATGCTGATCACACCCTCATTTCAGCGTTCGTTGAGCGATGGCATCCAGAGACGAACACCTTCCACTTTCCCTTCGGCGAGATAGGTCCTACGCTACATGACGTTATGATGATTCTAGGGCTGCCGATTGAGGGATTTGAGGTGATATCACCATGGACCGGTCAGGATAGCGAGCTGGCAGAGTGTGAGGCATTGTTCGAGTATCTGTTTGGCATTGATTCGGAGTACAATTTAGACGAGGATGATGCTGACATGGTCTGTGACCTTAGGAAGGGTTGGGTCAAGCAATTCCAGTTAGGGAGGCATGTGTTGAGGATGATTGAGGAGGGTGCTTACCTAGAGGATATAGCAGCTGGTTTTTTATGGCACACCATGTCGGCTAGTATCTTCGTTGACAAGTCAACGAACGAGCTGAAGACTACATTGCTACCTCTTTTCGTGGACTGGGAGCGTGTCGTTCGTACTGCTTGGGGCACCGGGGTTCTAGCTCTCCTTTTTAGAAACCTCGGAGAGGCTTCTCGACGCGGAGCTGCACAGTTTGCCGGTTGCGCACGTCTCTTAGAGGTAGACCTTTATTATAGTTCGATTGTAATTTAAATCATTAATATACTGTGTGTAATTGTTTATAACTAATGACTTTCTTCCTCCATACGCAGGTTTGGATTTGGACGTACTTTGTATACTTCCCGGGAAACCCTAACCTCAAGGAAGGTGCGAACGACGACCTTCGATGTGCTGCACGATACAACATTGGCCGGACCCCTCTCCGTTTAAGTCGCAACCAGTTACACTACAGACGGATACTGGACGAGTATAGGCCAGAGGATGTACGTATTCTTATTCCATTTTAATATACTATAAGATAGGCTTAATGAATTAATTTATGTTTTGTATTTTGGGGTTAATCCAATAACCGGGGTTCGCCCTGGTCGGATTTTTTACTTTCCATCGGGTGTGGATCCTCCAAGACTCCGTGAGGTGGTAGACGAGGAACACGTAGCTAAAATTATAGCTCTTTACATACCTGGTGTTCCAGTCACCCTTTACACAGAGTCTGTACACCCGAAACGTCATATCCCGAGTCTTTTAGAAGATCCGGAATCTGAGGTGGACAATGGTAGCTTTGATGATGGCGGGGAGACGAGGATTAGATAGCTTTTTATGATTCATATTCAACTAGTGTACGCTTTAACGTTTACGTGTGCGTGTATTTGTTAATGATTTCCAAGTAATATTATTGTCTCGCATTGCATTTTCCCGAATCAACAACAATTCTAATAAAAATAAATGATTCTAAACACAATATACGGTCAATCTCAATCAAACTTTCCCACAAAAGGAAATACAATGACATATATAAAGTCAATTACAATCCAAAAAACCTAGGTAAGTATGTCAGGTCGCTCTTGAAATGCTCGCTCCTCTACATAACTCTTGAACCTATCCTTAAAGCGCTCATGACTATCCCATCCATCAACACTTGGATCCTTGTAAATGAGCCACTGCCTCAGAGGCGGTGGAATTGGACAACGATCATTAACAAGCCAAATCTGTAAACATAAACGATAAAATTATAACAATTTATGAAAGAATAAGTAAATACCAGAGAGTAGCGTTCCACGTACCAGTACGTAATGGTCTCTCTTGCCTACATGTGCTATCGCATAAACCTTTGTCGGAGGCTCAGCACCCGGAGGGGGCCACAATGGAAGACATGTGTGCGGTCCAAACCATGATAAGACAACAACCGCCACTTGGTGTTCCGTGGCAAACGCCAAACCAGTAATAGGCATTATACACCAGAAGTTCGTTGTGCACGGTGAAGCAATATAATTCAATCTCCTAACAAATGCTTCCATTGTCAACTCTTCCTCCCCAAGCATCGCTACGTAGTTGGCTGGATGTGTCTGGATGTGCTTCGAAAGTTCTAACCGGACATCAACGTACTCCTCTTCTCGGCGACCTAGCAAAACGACAAGGGAACGAAACCCGCAATGACCATCGCCTTTGACACTTTGTACCCTAGAAATGTATGTGAGCATGAAATGATCAATATTCTCGTGTCCCCAGTTGAAGCCGAGATACTTTAACGACTTGTTTGAAGCCGATTTGGACTTGTTTGAAACAGATTTGGACTTTCCAGGTTTAGTGGCACTCCCCTTTGCTGTTGAAACTCCACTACAAGGTCGTCCTCTAGAAGGACATCCTTTCGATCCCACATACGCTCTTGATCCCACAGACGATTTCACATTGGTCGTCTCTTTCTCTGCAGGCGCATCCTCCTCTTCCACTCCCAGCTCCTCATCCATATTCTTCATATTCTGCTTCTCCTTCATCTTCTTACTTTTTGCATCCACATGCTCGTCCCAACCCATATTCCTCTTGGTGCCGGTCTTTCTCGCATTCATCCTAGGCCTCCTCTTCTTGGTCTCACCACGTGGCGGGTCTTGAATCTGGCACGATGTAGGGTCAGTTGACTCACGCCACTTTTCCGCCATCTTCTTCAACATAAATCCATCAACTTTCCCACATAAGAACTCTTTAACGAAGTCCTGCACCGTGACATTATCCGTTGTGATTGCAACACCATCATCGACATCAAGATCCTTAGCATCCACCCCTTTCCATCTGATCTGCTTCCAGAAAATATCAACTTCTTCAGGCACTAACGGGTAACCCGTCTCCACATAGACCTTAATTGTGTGTGGGCAAGGCATTCCTAGTGTGGACTTCCACCAAAAATCATCATATTTGTCCCCAATTTTCCCCTCCTTTGCTAACACAGCTTGGGCATACAACATTCTCAAGCATTTCTCAGAGCACTTTTCAAGGATGCGCTTGAAGAAGACCTTAACCCACTCAGGGCCATTTACTATCTCCATGGGAAAGGCAGTGCAGTTCTTGGTCATCTCAAATCGGATCTTTCGATGCTGATCAACAAACATGTTGTCGATGTGTTGCACAATTGTGCCGAACCCTCCAACGGATGTCTCAATCATGTCCTTAAGCATAGAGTGCTGACCCTCAACCCTGAAAATAATATAATCATTTACAATTTACTAATGAATTTTAAAACCCAATTTGATTGCAAATGTTTGTATGAAAGTTACTTGTTTGATGTTCTTGTGGCAAAATGGAGAACATCATCACACCATGCCGCAACTAGCTTTTTCTTATGGTCATTAAACCATGTTTCCTCGACATATCTCACAAGGCCTTCATTCCATATCTCCTTAAAGTGAGCAAGTCGCTCTCTATACTCCTCCTTTGTGTGAGACCTCATCACCCGACGAACACTTCCCAAGAATTTCTTCTCGTCAATCTTCATCAACTTAGCATATGCCTTTACATTACGGTCTACATGGACCTGATACAAATGATGTCGAACCTTCGGAAACACCATTTTGGCAGCCTTGATCAGTCCTAGCTCTCGATCAGACATGATGCATACATGACTTTTCCCCACGTACAACCACTTCAATCGTGTCAATGCCCATGCATAGTGGCTTGCCGTCTCCCTTTCCATGAACACAAGAGCAATGCAATATGTGAAGTTGGTGCAAGTAAACCCAACAATCTGGAACAGTGGCATACCGTACCTATAAATGTAACACAAAAAATACTTTAAACCCGCAAAAAATATCATTATCTACTCATAATACTAAAACGAGTAAGGTTACCTGTTGGTTTTGTACGTCGAATCCATGATGACGACATTAGGGAACATGCACAACAAATGTCGAGCGTCTGGATGAGAAATAAACAAGCACGCCAATACCTCCTTCCCATCTTCCCTCGTTTTAGTAGCAGTGTCCAACAAATAGCCTTTGTCCTTCAAAAACCCCAATGACCATTGTGTCACATTCAGAATGCCCAGGGATTTCAACCTCTCATTAGCCCTAACAGTGTACACTTGCCTCCTCGATACCGTTGAACCCGTATATTCATTCCTAATCTGTGTAGAAATAACCTTGGGTCTTGCACCCGCCGCAGTATCAATCATCACTTTTCTACGCTGCTCCATCGTAAGTCGGGAAGCAAATGCATGGCCAATCAAGGTGGTCGAAAGCATATGGTTATGGCATCCTCTAACAACCGATATGGTCCACCCAGGATCTCTAATAGCATTTCCTTCCCTAAAAATACCATGCAACAAAAAGGGACAACCCTTCTTCTTTGACCTAGCTTTATTCACTCGTATCAGACTAACCTTTTTACCATCGACTAACTTCTTTTTCTTGCCGGACCTAGGTAACCCGGATCTCTCACAATGAAATATAATCTTTTTAGACTTTGATGATTTAGTAGTGATCACCATAAAAAGACTACAACCGACCTTTTGCACCCACTGCCTCAATCCCTCCATACTCAGAATTATCTCATTAGTAGTAAAATGGGATGAGAAGTCGATTACTATAAATTCATCATCACTAGAATCACCCTATTTATATACAAAAATTAGTACATTAGAGACTAATTAATAATTAAATTTATACAAATTAATATACAAAAATTATAAATTATTTTTAAACAGTCTACATTTCAAAGACTAAGTACAATTAATATCTAATCATTTTATACAATAAAAATTAAAAATATTACTTACCTTGAACTACTGAGGAGAAATCGACGACTGAAAATCATCCTCATCATCTAGAGACATGGGCGCGCTCGAAGACGACTCCGACCACCCCCTCCAACAAGGATCTCTTGACGACGACATATATATATTCGGAAAATTACAATGGGTTTGAAGTTTTTTTCCCTTGTATTTCAATGGTGGTATACTATTACATCTCCCATATATATAGCCGGCCACATGACCATTAAGACTGAAATGGAATAATTCTGGGCGGCACTATGTGCAGCCCAAATTGACCGTTAAATTCCAGTCGTACACTCCCTGGGTTGTACTATGTACCGCCCAGAAATCCGGTTTTAGTGAACCGGTTTTATGGGCTGCACATAGTGCCGCCCATAAAACCTTTTTCCTACAAAAAACAGTTCAGTGCACCGGCTTAGTGGACGGCACATATTGCCGCCCACTAAACCGGTTTAAAAAAAATCAATTTAAATCATAATTTTAATAAAAACAAAAAATGAACCCATCTTGGGCGGCACATAGTGCAGCCCAAGAAAATCGGGTTTTCTAGGCTGCACTAGGTGCCGCCCAGATAGAGTGCGAGGTAAAAAAAAAAAGGAGTGCGCGGTTTTCGGCCTTAAATAAACCGTGGTTCGAATGATCATCTGCAAAACCCTGAAAATGAAAACGCTCCCAAATAAAAAAAAACGTCAACCCTCGTGAAACCCTAAAACCAACTTCTTCAAGCACCGCCACCTTCACCCACACACCACCGCCACCTTCAGCTCACACCACCATCTTTTAACCAAACTCCAATCCTCTACCCCCACATCTAAGGCCATCCGACATCCTCTTTTCCACCATTGGTTGTTGTCGTCGAGCACCTTTCTCTACAATGAAGCACCCCGTCGACCTTGTGACTTCACCACCCTAGATCTGCGCTGTGGCATCGCGGTGTTCAGCACCCTGGCCAGATCTGAGAAGCGAGCGCAACCGCCCTCTTCACCACCCAAATATGAGAAGCGCATCCTTGCTCTCTTTGGATATGAAGTTTTCACCCCCTCAGACCTGCTCTCCGTCAGACACGTGACCGCGACTCATGAGCCACCAAGCCCACCCCTTACTCAGATACACTGCTTCCATGTCCGCAACCCACCCACGAAAACCCCCTACCAAACTACAAGATCTATAGGGGTAACCCCCCATAAACCTTTCTATGCTTGCTGATGCAAGCTTGGGAAAAAAAGACCCAAAACTTTTGGAAAAAATATTTAAAAAATCAAATTCAAAGGCTGAGGTAGCTATTTTGGATTTGCAATTACTTTTGAATCTTGAAAAGTTTTGGATTTGTTATTATTCAAGTCAAATTCATTATTCTTTTTACCAATGACCTTACTACATGTCTGATTGTTTGGTGAATCAAACCCTTGTTTATCTTTTTTGAACAATGATTAACCTAGACCCTTTAACCTCTTGCATGCAGAACTCTTAGCCATTCTACCATTTTATTTTTCTTTGCTATTTAAGCTTGTTTTACAAGCTTTGAGAGTGAAAGAAAAAAGGAACTAATAGACTCATGTATATGCTTAATAGAAAGGCTTATGAACCAGATTTACATTTGTGTTTTTATTTTGGAATTCCAGATCCAATTCAAGAGAAAGGTTTATGACCCAGATTCTTGTGTATTGACAAATAATTTAGCCGAGAAGGCATTTATTTCTGATCCAGTGAACAACAAAATGATCCAGCTTTATAGAAAGCCTTAACAAATTTGCTGGAAATCGACCCCTTCACTGACAAATTACGGGTACTCAGGTGTACTCCTTACCTTTCTCTTGGATTTTACTGCATCTAGCTTATTCAACACTGCTTTCGAAAACCTGATATTTGCTCAAGACTTTATCTCTACATATGCTTCCTACCCAATCTTGCAAACCAAAAACGCAACCAAACAAATACAAAAAAAAAAAACAGCGAAAATGCGGTGGTCGAAAACAGATCTGGTCCCGATTTCTGATTTCTCTCTTGTTGAAACTTCTTTGCGAATCGATCAAACAAGGTTTCAATTTCAAGAAATTTCATCATCAAGGCGGAGGAAACAACCTCTGCTCCAAGTGCTACCGCGACCACCGCCAAAGGGGCAGCAACACCAGGAGATGTGATCTCTGTTGGCGTCCACCGCCTCCGGCAAATCGGCGTCGCCGCCTTCCTTCGCCAACTCATCGTTGTCTTCGGCGGCATCGACGGGGGCTCGGTCGGAGCGGGTGGGAATGGATCGGACCATGGTGGGATTTGGGCTTGGTGCACTCAGACCATCGCTGTCTTCGGCGGCGTCGGCGGGGGCTCAGTCGGAGCAGCGGGGGTTAGGGTTTTCTCATGGATGCAGCCAAAGGGTATTTGGGAGCGTTCGGTTAATAGTCATTTTTGTACTGGTGGTGATGTGTTTGAAAAGCGAAGCGTTTTGGTAAAAAAAATTCCACGGCCTGAACAAGTCAAATTTTAAGAAGGAAATCTTTCTACAAAGATAACACGTGATCTTCACCGGTTGAACTGCGTAATTTATGGAAGAATAAAATCTTCACTAGAAAGGAAAAAAGATATATCTTCTCTCTATATAAGGTGGCTACAAGTACCACTCTCTCGTTATCTTTTTGCTTCCAAAAATCACCCAAGCTCTCCTTTCCCTCAACTTCTCTCAAACGACCTCCATCCCCACCATCATCATCGACGGAACTGAGAGTCCCAACACCCTGCTTCAGAAGCTCGTCGCTCTTGGAGCAAACCATGTCGTTCTCGCTGCCATGACCTTAACCTCCACTTTCCCAAACACACCTCCACCATTTCCATCCTCCACTATGCACACCTCTCCACCACTCCCCTCCACCGCAAACTCACCACGTCAACCGATGCCCTCTCCATGGTCCTCTACCAAGCTCCACCCTCCCCAACTCCAATCGTCGCTCCTAACCCTATCCTGATAGCAACATGCATGGGAGAATTAATCAAAGGCCTCTAAGGAAGAGGCTCAAGCAAAGGGTGAAGTCTTGTGCAAGTTCGAAATTGGTACTTCTCGTTTGGTTCTGGACAGTCTTCGGTAAAACAACCATAATTGTGGCTAGCAAATTGATCTCTAGATGATTAAAAATGTGTTGGAAAGCTGATTCAAAGATCTACAACTTCATAGTTTATGTTGAATCAAGACTCCTACAGGAAGATGGTCAAAATCGAGGTTTACGGAGAGTTGTGCAATTTCTAAGGGGAATTATTCACTTTCCTTAATTAGGTTATATTAGATATAGTTTAATCCGTTTTTCCTTGTTTGATTTTTATTATTTCAATCATTTTTATTTAGTTTATTATTTATTTAGGATTAGATAAGAAGAATTAGGATCCAAGATTGTTTGGTTTCCTAATTGCTTCTTTAGCAAGATCTTATCTTTTATCTAGTTTCCTTATCTTTCGCATTAGGTAGTTTTCTTCTTTTACAAGGCTATAGGCCACGAAATTGTGTTATATAAACACTACTTATGTCATTAATAAGATCATGTTGATTTGAGTTTTTAAGTTGAGTTATCTCCTTCCTTGAATCCCAACATCAACCCCTACGATCCCTAGGATCGATCCTACCCCGTATCTCGTCGCTTCGAGCATCTATCCAACGTTCCTCTGGTGAACGTCTTGATCATCTCTTTGATCGTACTTGTCCATCATATCCCTAACCCATCAAAGCCTCCATTGAAGACGAAATCTCCTCCACTGAAAAAGAGAAGACTCTCAAATCCTCACCCATACCACCGCCAAACGAAATCCAGGAAACGTTAACCATTGTGGCTCCGACGTCGGCTCCAATCTTGAAGCAAAGGTCACCAAAGTAGTGTGAAATCTTGAGAAGGTGCTTGATGTTTCCATCTCTAAGGAGGTATCCAAGAAACAATCGCCAGGACCATCTTCTGCTCAAAAGAGGAAGAAAATCATGGGAGTCAGTAAGGCAAAAACCGGTTCAAAGTTGCATTCTGCCATCCCTTTGAGTTCGGATGATGCGGAAGGGTTTCGAACACCCAAGGTGTTGAATTCCTTAGGTTTTGATGGTAACAAACATTCAACTAATATGATGTCTAAGTGTTTCAGGAACAAATAAAGTTGTCACAGGGAACCATTAGTAGCGCAGGATTGCAGAGGGAACAAAGAGTCCTCCATACGCTTTGTTACCTCTTAAGGAACATCAATGCCTTAACAAACAACAAGCTGTGAATGTTATGAAGAAATCAAGCATGAAGATTACAAAGATTATCTTTGAAGATCATGCGGTTGAAAAGGGAAATCGGGTGGATCCCGCCGATTAGAATATTTGGAGAGAGAAAGATATTATCTTATTCTGATTATATTATCTTAGGAAATCTTTCCTTAGATTATATATCCGGTTGGGATTTTATCTTATCAAATCAATTGATATCTTCTTGTTGATGAAATTAATTAGTGGGATTTTTGAGTTGTATAAATAGAAGTGTGAGATTCATTTCTTAGATACGAACTCCAAGCATTTTCATTGAGAGAAAAAGAAAAGTGAAGCGTCTATGAGTCTTAGAGGAGTGAGCTCGTGTTCTCGTTGTAGAAGAGATTCAAATCTAGGTGGGAAGTCTAGGGTTTGAAGTCCAGGCTACAAGTGTAACCAATCAAGAAATCAATAAGACAAGTAGATTCTTCAAAATCCTCTCAAGCGAGAAGTTTGATGTAGTGGTTTTTCCTTGGTTAGTTATTTGACTGATCGGGGTTTCCACTATACATTGTGAGTTCTTAATACTTTCTTTATTGCTATATTATTCCACTGCACTTTTTGTAGGAACAAAACATTTGTTCCCTCAGACGTAACACTAACAATCCAATAATTGGAATCAGAGTCTGGTCTCTAGATTGTTTTTCTTTAAGACTTTGCAGGAAAAATGCCATCAAGCAATGTTATTGGTGATTCATTCTGGAAGCCTCCAGTTCTGAAAGTTGGAGAATATGACTGGTGGGTTGAGCAAATCGAGTCCCATATTTGTTCCCTCGATGGTCAAATATGAAAAATCATTGAAGTTGGCCATATTGCTATCCCAAATGAGAAGGATGCTACAAAGCCAAAACCAAGGGCTGACTATACTGATGAAGATTGGAAAAAGCTGGAGAAAAATAGCATAGCCAAGAAGATTCTTCACATGGCTTTGCTCCCTGCTGATCTCAAGAAGGTCATTGGTTACAAAACTGCCAAAGAGATATGAGATGCTTTAAGGCGCCTTCATCAAGGAAATGAAGATGTCAAAAAGAATCGTATTCTTTCCCTGGTGAATGAGTATGATCAAATCTCCCAAGGAAAAGGTGAACACATTCAAGACTTCTACTCTCGGTTTCAGGGGGTAGTTGGTCAACTGGAGTTCTTTGGTGAAGAGCTGTCTGATTGGAAGCTCACTCATCACTTCATGCAAGGCCGCAATCCTTAGTGGGACACGATTGCTCTCGCTCTTTACTCCTAGACCGATGTCAAAACTCTCACTATGGAAGAGGTTGTTGCCAAACTTGAAAGGAACACCTCTATTCATAACCACAAGATGAACAAGAGAGGAGTAAAGAAGGCTTAAAGCATTGCTCTAAAGGTTGAACGTGCCTTTGACTTGTCTCAAGTCGAAGATGAAGACGGAGATGAAGATGTTGCTCTCATCACCAAAGCAATGAAAAGGATATGGTCTCGAAACAAGGGCACCATTCGTTCCTCTGAAGGGAACAAAGACCCGAAAGATGTTGTTTGCTATCATTGCCAAAACAAGGGACACTTTGCCAAAAAATGTTTCAAGAAAAAGGCTGGTCTTCCTCCTGTTCGTGAATGAAAGCAAGCAATGGTTGCAACATGGGGAGATTCTGACTCAGATGATGAAGAATCCTATTATTTAAGGGATGTTTGCTTGATGGCCATAAAAGAGTCTAATGACTTAAAGACTGAAGGTAGTCTGCATGACTCTGAGGCTGAAGTGAGAAAAGGTTCCTGGTATTTCGATAGTGCATGCTCAAGTCATATGACAGGGAACAAAAGCTGGTTCACCTCACTTCAACAGGCCTCCAGAGGTTCAATAATCTTTGGAAATAAGAATAAGGGAGAAGTTGTGGTCTCGGTAAGGTAAGGCTTTCTAGTCACATAACTGTGGATAACGTGACTCTCGTGAACAATCTCAAATTTATCTTTTTAGTGTTGCTCAACTGTGCCAAAACAAGAAAAATAGGGTAGTTTTTACTACTGATGATTGTTATGTTGAGTGTATTAGTACAGGGAAAATTCTGCTCAAAGGGATCTGTGATAACAATGTCTACAAGCTTGATCCTGCTTTTATCCCTAAGAAGGATCTCTGTTTGTCGCCCATTACCGCGACAACAGATATGTGGCATAAGCGGTTTGGACATGCAAGTCTCCAACTTCTTTCCAAACTTCATAGACAAGAACTGGTCAACGGTCTTCCTAAGATCGAAGCAACGAGTAATGAAGTTTGTGATGCTTATACCAAAGGTAAGCAGGTAAGGTCCTCCGTTAAAACCAAGAAAGAGGTAAGCACAACTCGTCCTCTAGAACTAATCCACATGGATCTGTGTGGGCCTATACGCACAAGAAGCCGTGGTGGAAATATATATGTGTTTGTTATTGTTGATGATTTCTCCAGGTACACATGGACCCTCTTTCTGTCATCAAAGGATGAAGTATTCACTGATTTTGAATCTTGGCTCAAGTCGGTTGAGAAGAGTATAAGGCAGTCTCTGAGGTCCATTCACACTGATCATGGGACATAATTTGAGAACTCTTAGTTTCTATCCCTCTGTAGGAACAATGGCATAAGTCACAACTTCTCAGCGCCCAAGACTCTGCAGCAAAATGGTGTTGTGGAAAGGAAGAACAAGATTCTGGATGATATGACGCACACCTTGCATATTGCTAGTGGTCTTCCTAAGAGCTTCTGGGCTGAAGCTTTGAATGATGCATGTTACGTGCTGAACATGGCTACCATTCGCTCGCTGCTGAACAAGACTCCCTATGAACTCCTAAGGGGAAGAAAGCCGAATGTATCTCATCTGCGGACTTTTGGTTACAAGTGCTTTCTCCACAACAATGAGAAATATTCTCTTGGAAAGTTTGATCCGAGAAGTGTTGAAGGAACCTTTGTAGGATATTCTCTCCACAACAAGGCCTACAAAGTGTTCAACAAGAGGACAAGGAAGGTAGATGAAAGCATTCATGTGGTTTTTGATTAATCTGTTATGGCTAGTAACAATGTGCAGGACCAAACGACTAGTGTTTCCTCAAACACCGGTCTCGCAAAAGATGATTGTTTTCAGCTTGTGGAAATCAGTATTATGGATGTTGCTCCAAATGGTGGTGTGGATGGAGTCCCTCCTAATCAAGACATTCACGATGACCCATCAACACCAAGGACTCAAGACTCAGCCGACAACATTGAGACTAATGGAGGTGCTCTGTCGTCTGATCCTACTCCGATTCCTCAAGAGTAATAGAGCTTGTTTTCCAGTCGAGTAATCTCCTGCAAACCCGGGCCCTGACGTCACACAAATTAATGCGTTTCTAGTTGAATTATCCTGGCGCGTTAATTTGGTTCCAACTATCCAGTTACTATCCGTTTTCCCGCAACAAGAATTAACCCTAATTCTTGTCGCCCCACAAACCCTAATAGCCACCATCGTTCCCTTGCTCCATATGACTACCGCCGCACCACCACTCCACCACGCGTCTCCACCCACTTCCGCCATCGGTCAGCACCATCACCGCCGCATCTCCAACCACCCTTCATCCAGCCGCTGCGCCTCCACAGTCCCACAGTCCGTCTACAACACGTCTCCCCCTTTCCGATGAGTTGGTTCGCCCCAATACGGATTCAATCGATCCTTGACAGCGAATCGTGATCTTTCCATCGGACAAGGTCACATCATCATGTATCTCCCAAAAATCCAATGGGAAATTATGAACATGAAAAGGGAGTTGATCCAACACTCTATCGAGGAATCATAGGTTCGCTTCTTTATCTCACTGCTAGTAGACATGATATTATGTATAGTGTGTGTCTGTGTGCTCGATTTCAGGCTGATCCGAAGGAGACATACCTCAAAGCAGTGAAAAGGATTCTGGGATACTTGAAGGGAACAAATGATCTTTATATGTGGTATCCCAGGGGTGGCAACTTTCATTTGGTTGGATACACAGATGTTGACTTCGCAGGGAACAAAGTGGACAAAAAATCTACATCTGAAATGGCTCAGTTCCTTGGGCCATGTTTGGTTTCCTGGGGGTCGAAGAAGCAAAATTTAGTTGCTTTGTCAACTGCAGAAGCCGAATACATAGCCTCTGCAGCTTGTTGCCCTCACCTCTTATGGCTCAAAGAACAACTCAGTGACTATGGTATTCTTCTTGACTCTATTCCCATTTTATGTGACAATACTAGTGCTATAAATATTTCCAAGAATCATGTACAACACTCACGTACCAAGCATATTGAGATACGACATCACTTCTTACGTGATTGTGTGGAGAAAAGGGTTGGTTTCCATGGACTTCTGTGGAACCCAGGATCAAATCGATGACATTTTCATCAAGACACTCAATAGGGAACCCTTCGAATAGTTCCGCATAGAGCGTGGTATGATCTCTCTCAACTAAATGTCTACCTATTGTGTTCCCTCGATGATTGGCTAAAATACTTGGTAGATTGTGGTCGTGTAAGTGTCGTGTCTTGATTTTCAACCTTCGTCTTGATCATTATATGAATAACATGCTTAGCATCTTGCATGTGCTTCTCTAATTTGCAAATTTTCTTACATGATCATCTATGCTTGCATAATAATACTTGGAACAACTTTCTTTCGGCCCAAAAGAGTCAACTTGATGCATTGATCCCTCATTATAAGCCCAAATGAGTATTGACTCTATAACTTACCTTAGCCATCATGCTTGATGCTCCCTATGAGCCCCTCTAATCATCCACAACTGAGAGCCTCTCATTCATGATTAAACATTATTAGAAAATTCTCGTATATATTTTTGTGTGATGTTCTTTGTACCCTCTCTGGTAACGTTACCCCCGCATCACACTCTTCTACTTTTTCGGAAAGCCGAGAAGACGAGTCGTCGCCTCTGTGGTCTGTGACTGGGATGTGACAGGTTTGATGTGCAATTATGGCCTGCAACTGGTTAGGAAGCATTGTGTGCTTTTAGGGTTGAAGTGATTGCTGCATGTTGGTTGCCGTGCTTGAGAAATTGTGAGTTTTGATGTATTTGGACAGTTTTTATCACAAGATTAAATTTTGGGAGGTGAGGATTTCGGCTGCAATCGTTGGAAAAGATAGAAGATCTTATGCATTATCTTTGGCAACCGAAAAGATCACTTGTGCTTTATATATTCGGCTCTCCAAGGTAATTTCTCCTTACCGCCTTTACTGCACTCTCTACATAAATCTGTCTTGCCTTCTGACAAGACCGGAAACCGGTGTCGTTTTCCTGTCAAAGTAATCCTAATTCACCTACTAAAGAGTATAGCAAGCAAGTCAGGGTCGATCCCACATGGAGTCGGTTATCTGTATGCAATAACGTGTGACTAACAAATAACAGGAGGGGTTTTGGAATAATCGCAGGATGACCAAAGATGCAAGTAGTAACAGAAGAAGAAATATAATGAGGGAAAGTATTCCACCAGACAAATATCCACACCACAAATGCAATAGGTTGATCACTGAAAACTATCTTTCCAAGTTCTTTTACTATCTTATAATTGTTCCCATCCTGATCATGAATACTATCGATTCTCACAGTTGTCGATAGACTTATTACTATGCCACTGATAAAATACTTCTGATTCTCACAGTTGTCGGTGTACTTTACCACTAATACAACAATAGCAATGCAAACAAGGATATAGGATACATGCAAGTAGAAAGGCGTACAAGTACTCACTCCCCTACTCACATGCAACTGATTCTCACTCACAATTGTACGCTCGAAACCCCTATACGCACAATTGTGTTTACCACTAGATATGCACTCAGAACACCTATATGCAATCCTAGCAATATGATAGATGTCGAAAAACCTAGTTAGCTACGCTAGAAGAATCAACATAAATCAATAGACAATTTAACCAAGAGAATAAATCCAACTTAATAAGATATAGAACACGGAATATAAATCTCACAACCAATTCATTGTCGTGCTTCAATTGTCTAGCGAAACAAAAGTGTTTAGCTATCCATTGTTCAAAAACCTAGAAGTTGAATAGACAAAAGAGAGAGGACCGAACCCTTTCTAAATTAACAAAAGAGATCTTATATAGGTTCTTAGAAAATTAACCTAGCAAACAAAATAAGGAAATAAAATATAATAAGACATAAAATCCACATATACTAAAATAGAAACAAATGACACGTTGGCCGCACAATCTTATCTTCCACCGCGAGGCGGTATGGATCACCGCGAGGCGGTGGCATCTGGCGCGTTGCACTTCTCTGAGGATCACCGCCGGGCTGCGGTGACTTCTGGCGCGGGGCGGTATTGGCCAGCTTCTTCATACTTCATCTTCTATCCTCTTCACTAAGCTGTAAAACCTTCATATATGTACTGCTTCAACTCTTCCCCTGAACTACAGACTTAGCCTAATTCTACACCAAAACTTCATCTAAATTGTGTCAATAATCACTAGTTAAGGTGTATGAAATGACACCTATCAAATATCCCCACACTCAGACCTTTACTCGTCCCGAGTAAATCAAATCAATCATACTCCACTCTTCAAATATCAAGGCCTCAGGAAGTGTGACAACAGATGATACCAATGACTACAACAGCACAGCAATCAGCCTCAGACAACCAAAACACATGATGCGAGATGAATCTATTCCTAACTCCTGTCTAGCTTCTTATTGCTCCAAAGTGACCTACCCGAACTCCTTATACCGCCTCTTCTTATGACGCCTCGCCAATAGGTAGAGAGAAATCCTAGAATCACTCTTCTTCTTTTTCGCTCATCTTGTCGAGGTGCCCTTTCGGGTTTTCACCAAGCCACTCATTTCATTTTACTAGATGTCTCACATGTGCTCACATCACTCCAGTCCACTTTTGCCCTGGTCTATACCAGTCGGACTACCTGCTTTTTACCTGAGCCGCCCTTGCGGGTTTTCGGCTCATCCCAGGATTTTGATTGCCTTTTCAAATATGTTTGGCTTTTTTTTTTTTGAATAAGAAATACGAAATGCAAGAATAAAATCTGTACACTAGCTATGATAAATAGTGAGTCAAAATCCCTCCCCACACTTGAAACACACATTGTCCTCAATGTAAAGACGAAAACAAAACAAAATAGGGAGAAAAGAACAAAGACTCACTGGAAAGGTGGATACGGTGGAAAGCTCGGTGGAGGTGGATGCCGCCTAAAGTATTGATCTTGCATGAAGGCCTCAGCTGCACTCAGCTGGTCCGTGATGTCGCATGCAATGTCAGCCTGTAAAGTCCACAGCCGAGCCATCGTCGCCTCGTTCGCAGCCTCCTGATGCAGCGTGAAGGCATCAAAACGGATGAACATCTCGTCCCAAGAAAACTCAGAAGACGATGCAGATGTGGAGGCAACGTTAGAAGAAGGGGGATCAACATCCATAAACATGGGAATAGCAGCCGGCGGATCAGCCTCATCGTCGGAGGGAATAATCTCAGCGTCAGATAGGATGTACCAGCCTGTGAAATCTTGCGGGTAGGCCAAAGGACGAGGGAGGCGCAACAGGTGACCTCCGTAGGAGCACCACAGATACTGCCCCTGAGATATGGTCAGCATACCATACCATCACAGATATGGAATATCGTAGCGAATAGGCATGAGTGGCTGAGGAATGGTGTCCATCGAAATCATGGCCGTAGTAACCAAGGTGATCAGTCCACCCTGAACAATGTCTCGCGCGGCGCCCTCGCGAATCTGCTTCAGCTCATGCAGCCATATGACCACCCATCTAGGGGTCACCTCATCCAAAGGATCAATCATTGGGGAGAAAAGACCAAGGCGCTTTAGAGAAACCTTTCTCTCCTCCATACACCCACAAAAAGTCGGAAGCAACACAGTGTAGACCAAGCGGAAACAGGGGTGGACAATCTTGTTACAAATCTCCTTCCTCTTTTGATATTCAGCCATTCCCGTTGCGGTGGTCCAGAATTCCTTAATGTCCGCCTTGTCGGGACCCTGCCTCCACTTCTCAGTAGCTGGTTTCGACACACCCAGCAGCTCCCGAATTTCCTCTATAGGAATACCATAACTCCGACCCTCATATTTGAAGGTGATTCCCGCTAGGAGTTTCTGCTCCCTACCATCAATGATTCGTCGCGTGTGGTTTCGAGACAAAGTGGCTATAAACTGATAGCAGAGTTCAGGGAACGCGGGGGCGCATTTGTCCAGGAAGCCCCGCAATCCCATCCTGTCCAGACATTGTTGAGTCATTTCTAACAAACCCAATTCAGCAAGCGTTCCCCTATCAAAGAAACGAGTCGGCTGTACGTGTCTCGCTGATACCACATCATACACCTTACACTCCTCCTCGGTCATCCCAACCTTCCTAGCTCTCGACATTGTATAAGGAAATAGGCTCTCGAATCAAAAAAACTAGGCAAGGAAGACTTACAACCCGCTGAAGAAAGAATATGAGTGTCACCGCGGGGCGGTGATGATTACTGAGCGTAGTAGCCGGGCCGCGGGGCGGCACTGTTCACCTTCTTCTCCAAATTCAAAATCTGATTTGCGCGAGGCGGCGAGACTGCAACGCGAAGCGGCGAGACTGTTCGATTCCTCCTCTAACACCACCGAACAACCGGAAGAACACCCAGATTGCACCGATCACTCCACCAGATCAAAATGTCACCCCCCCCCAACTACTAACCACCATGGGGAAGTTCGGAAATCGTTACAAAGGGAGGTTTGGGTAGAGGAGATCAAAGATGGGTTAAAGGTTGCCACTACCAAGGCTAGGAACAAGGGAGATTGGGGCGGGTAAAGCTTTGGGTAAAGGTGTGGAGATCTTGGAATGGGGGGGGGGGGGGGGGTGCGGCAGAGAGAGAGACGGGGGAGGGAATGAAAAAGGGGATTAGGGTTTGGCGGGAGAGTTTATGGGGTGATAAGTGTAAAAGTATGAAGTAGGTACCGGACCGCGAGGCGATCCAACTGACACCGTCAAATCCTTCGTATCCAACTCAAGAAATAAAAAATATTACTCACCCGTTTAAGGTTTTTTTTGGGGCCCTTTATTTTTTTTTTATTTTTTTTTGTGCTGAGAAATCATACCAGACCTCCACCGCGGGGTGGTGAGATCCACCGTGGGGCGGTGGGACGAGCTGGGTACTACGTCTCTTCTCGGATTTACTTTTGTACCTGAAATGTGAATAACAGGTGGACGAAACAAAGCAAAAATAAACTACGAAAATAATCTAATGAAAAGAAAATATCAAATAACTAACCCGGGTTGCCTCCCGGACAGCGCCTTGGTTAACGTCGTTGGCTCGACGTAGGCTGTGGCTCACCCTGTTTCAGCTTCAGGGCTTTCGAAACTTATTGCATCAACATGGGTTGGATCGAAGCCTTCGTAATAGGGTTTTAGCGTGTGGCCATTCACTTTGAAGATGTTGCCTGTCTTGGGGTTTGTCAGTCCGATGGCACCATGGGGGTGAACTTCAACAACTTCATAAGGACCCGTCCATTTGGACCTCAGTTTCCCAGCAAAGAGCTTGAGCCGGGATTGAAATAGGAGGACCTTATCTCCTGGCGTAAAATCCTTTCGCAGAATATGCTTGTCATGCCACTGCTTGGTCTTCTCCTTGTAGTTAACAGAGTTCTCATAGGCTTCAAGGCGTAATTCCTCCAGTTCTTGCAGCTGCAGCTTACGGAAATCCCCCACTTCATCCAGTTACATGTTGCATTTCTTTATTGCCCACCACGCTTTATGGTCAAGCTCTACGGGGAGGTGGCAAGCTTTTCCAAATACCAACCGGAAAGGGGACATTCCTATCAGAGTCTTGAAAGCTGTACGGTATGCCCACAGCGCATCATTGAGCTTGGTGCTCCAATCCCTCCGATTAGCTGCTACTGTCTTCTCCAGTATAGATTTAATCACTCTGTTGGAGTTCTCGGCCTGCCCATTAGTTTGAGGATGGTAGGCCGTAAAGATTCTCTGGGTGACGTGATACTTCTTCAGTAGGGCAGTCACTGTCTTGTTGCATAAATGGGTTCCCCTGTCACTAATTAAAGCTTTGGGTATTCCAAATCTTGAGAAAATATTTTCCTTGAGAAAACCTGCCACAACTTTAGAATCATCAGTCCTGGTGGCCTTCGCTTCCACCCACTTGGAAACGTAGTCCACCGCAAACAATATATATAGATTCCCATGAGAGCTAGGAAAGGGTCCCATAAAATCCATTCCCCAAACATCAAAGACCTCACAAAAGATTAACGATGATTGCGGCATTTCATTCCTTCTGGTGATGTTTCCAACCCGTTGGCATCGATCGCAGGATTTGCAGAAGGTGTAAGCATCCCTAAAGATGTGTGGCCAAAAAAATCCTGCCTCCAATACTTTCCTAGCAGTCCTATTTGCTCCAAAATGACCCCCATATGCTTCAGAGTGACAAAAGTTGAGGACAGATTGTACCTCATTGTCTAGGAGGCATCGGCGCACTACCTGATCGACACAATGCTTCCACAGGTAAGGATCATCCCACACATAGTGGCGAGCTTCTCTCCGTATCTTCGCCTTTTGAGCTCTGGTGTAATCTGGGGGTATTTCCTCTCGAACCAGATAGTTGACGATGTCTGCGTACCAAGGTCTGAAAGAACGGATTCCGAAGACGTCCATGGCTATGTGAGAGGGAGGGTCAGAGGTGTTTCCAGAGCAAAGTGTGACTCCAGAGATGTGATCGCGGGGCGGTGCTATCGCTGCAGGTCGCGGTGGGCCTTCCTGGTTCTCACATAAATCTACCGCCGAGTCACGGTGGTCACCACCGCGGGGCGGTGACATCTCCAACTTCATACTGGCTATGACTCGCCGGGTAGCGGTGGTGGGGACCGCGGGGCGGTGTTTGTTTTCTGAACTTCCTTCGATTATAAAAAGTGTGTCATCTGGGAAGGTGCCATGAATGGGGTTCTGTTCTCTGGGCTTATCTTCCTCATGGACGAGCCTACTCAGGTGATCTGCTACTAGGTTCTCTGCTCCCTTCTTATCACGGATCTCCACATCAAATTCAGTGAGAAGGAGAACCCATCGGATTAGTCTCGGCTTTGCTTCTTTCTTCGTCATCAGGTAACGAAGAGCAGCATGATCTGTGTAGATAATCACCTTGACTCCCAAAAGATATTGCCTAAACTTTTCCAAGGCAAAGACAACCGCCATCATTTCCTTCTCAGTGGTGGAGTAGTTCCTCTGGGCTCCATTCAGAGTCATGGAGGCATAATGAATCACATGGGATGCCCGTCCCACTTTCTGTCCTAGAACTGCTCCAACTGCATAATCGCTGGCGTCACACATGATCTCAAATGGGCGAGACCAGTCAGGTGCCTGAATGATAGGTGCACTTGTCAGACGTTCTCTCAGGCAATCAAACGCTTTCTTGCACTCATCAGTGAATGCGAAGGTCACTTCCTTCTTCAGTAGTTCGCATAGGGGTGAAGAGGTTTTTGAGAAGTCCTTGATAAATCTTCGGTAGAAACCTGCATGACCTAAAAAGGACCGCACTTCACGCACATTAGTAGGATAAGGCAAAGACTGAATTACATCAATCTTCGCCTTATTGACCTCAATACCCCTAGCAGAGACAATATGACCCAGTACTATCCCCTGTTCTACCATAAAATGACACTTTTCATAATTTAAAACCAAATTGGTATCAACACATCGTTTGAGTACGAGGGCCAAATGGGTTAAACATGAATCAAAGCTAGTCTCATGCACTGTAAAGTCATCCATAAATACCTCAATGAATTTCTCAACATATTCAGAGAATATACTAACCATACATCGTTGAAATGTACCGGGTGCGTTACACAATCCGAATGGCATTCTGCGGTATGCAAAGGTGCCAAAGGGACATGTAAAAGTGGTTTTCTCTTGGTCTTCTGGCGCAATGGCCACCTGGAAGTATCCTGAGTATCCATCGAGAAAACAGTAGTAGGGGCGCCCAACAAGGCGTTCTAGCATTTGATCAATAAAGGGCAGGGGGAAATGGTCTTTCCGAGTTACCGCATTCAGCTTACGGTAATCGATGCACACTCTCCATCTTGTGGTGGTCCTGGTGGGAACTAACTCTCCTTGTTGATTCTCCACTATAGTAATACCTCCTTTCTTAGGGACCACCTGGGTTGGACTTACCCATTGGCTATCCGAAATAGGGAAGATCATATCAGCCTTGAGGAGTTTTAGCACTTCTTTCTTCACCACTTCCATCATCGGAGGATTGAGCCTTCTCTGTGGCTGCCTGGATGGTCTAGCTCCGTCTCCAAGTAGAATCCGATGCATACAAGTCGAGGGACTTATCCCTTTTATGTCTGTAATGGTCCATCCAATCGCGGTTTTATGCTCCCTGAGCACGCCTAATAGCTTCAATTCCTGGTCCGCAGATAGCTTGCTAGACACAATGACCGGCAGGGTGTCGTTGGCTCCAAGAAAAGCGTACTTGAGATGGTCTGGCAGCGGCTTCAATTCGATCTCGGGAGCCTGTTCAACAGAAGGAACAAGCCTTTCGCTCGGGCTTAGTAAAATGGAACCAACGTCCAAAGGATTTGCAGAGTACTTACCATGGGCATCCAGTTGAGCGATGACTTCCTGCATGTTAGATGGTAAAGAGTATTCCTCATAGGACAAGTCCAAATTACTTTCAACGATGGTCATCAACTCATCAGGACCAGAAATATCAAAGACATCCTGTGCAATGGTATCGATCACATCAATAGAGCATAGAGAATGGTCTTCAGCGGGGTGTTTCATGGCTTCATAAATGTTATATTCCACCTTCTCCCCATCAAATTCCATCGAAAGTGTCCCACTTTGCAAATCAAGTTTAGTCTTAGCAGTTTTTAAAAATGGTCTACCTAACAGTATAGGAGTTGCCTTCGTATTTGTTTCCATATCTAAGACAAAAAATTCTGCAGGGAATATCAATTTATCAACCATAACAAGGACATCCTCTATTACTCCCCTAGGGTAAACACTAGACCTATCAGCCAATTGAATTATAATTCTTGTTTCCTACAGAGGTCCAAGTCCAAGAGATTCGTAGAGAGAATAGGGTAACACATTAATGGAGGCACCAAGATCAAGCATAGCTTTTTCAAACTTAGTGTCTCCAATAATACAAGGAATGCTCCACATACCTGGGTCTCCGCACTTCTTTGGCATACGCCTCTGGAATACAGCAGATACGCGTTCGCTAACCTTGACTTTTTCCTTGCCCTTCAGCTTCTGGTTTCTTTTTATAGTGCACAGCTCCTTTAGAAACTTGGCGTACCTCGGTACACTCTTGACGAGCTTGAGGAGTGGGATGTTCACCTCACACTTACTGAAAGTGTCGAAGAGATCCTTGTCATCAATGACTCTCCTTTCCTTTAGTGCCTCCGGAAAGGGGGCAGGTGGCTTCTCAGATCCAAGGGGAGGAAAGTTGGGACGTGTATAGGGATCCTCTTCTTCCTCAGGTAAATCTACGAGCTCTGGGCTTTCACCGCAAGGCGGTGAACTCACCGCGGGGCTGTATGGATCACCGCGGGGCGGTGGCAATGGCGTAGGATTACTGGGGGCTCCCGCCGGGGCGCGGTGGGAGTCACCGCGGGGCGGTGACGTTGGCTCATTGTCAATTTCGATTTCAGCATTATCGTCCTTTTCAGCCATAGGGGCGACTTGTAATTCCCTGCCACTTCGTAGGGTTACTGCATTTGAAGCCTCTTTTATGCCCTCTTTTCTCCACCCAGCAACCTCATCGGATAATTGGAACACGGCCTCCTTTATGCTCTTAATGTTGGCCTCAATAGTTTGCACATGCGTTGTAAAGTGCATTGTTAGGGCCTTGAGCATTTCTTCGGTTGAGGAGGGGCTGCTAGTAGTTGGTGGATCATCAAAGCGAGGTTGTTGCGGCGGCTATTGATCATATTGAGGTTTAACAGGCCCGTAACCTTCAGCAGCGTACACTTCAGCAATAGTGGTATCCTGTAGTTGGGGGCAGGCGTTGGTGTTGTGAAATGGACCGGCGCAAATTCCACAGCCAGCGTGCTATTGAGGCTCTTCTTGCTTGCCCATCCCCACAATGGCCTTCTTCAAAGAGGCAATTTCTTGCGATACATGTGAATCGTTGGAGAAGACAACATCAACTAATCTGGTCCTTAGGGGTTCGTCAAAATCCCTTGTACCCTCAGCCATATCACGAAGTTTGGTCATGACTGCGTCGGGGGTCATATTCAGGATACTACCACCACATGTAGCATCAATAATTCTTCTTTCATCATCCATCAGCCCGTTGTAAACATAGAGCACCAGATATTTCTTCTCAAAACCATGGAACGGGCAACTAGCACAGAGTCGCTCGAACCGTTCGCAATAGTCATAGAGGGTCTCCTCCTCACCTTGTTCAATGCTGGTGATTTCCCTTTTCAAGGCGTTTGCCATCTTGGTTGGAAAATAGCGTGCGAGGAAACCCTTATGCAGCTTAGCCCATGAATCTATGCTCCCGCCAGGCAGATGATAATACCAGTCTTCAGCATCGTCTTTAAGAGTGAACCCAAAGGCTCTCATTTTAATCTGATCCTCAGTAACGTTGGCTGGTTTGATGCTCATAATGACGTTGTGGAATTTATTCAAATGAAGAATGGGGTCCTTTCCACTTCGTCCATAATATCTCGGGAGTAATCGTATCACTCCTGTTCTGAGCTCAAATGTTGCACCATCAGCAAGGGGCGGAATGATTACAGCCAAAGGCTGCTATATCAGATCTGGTGCAGTCAATTGTCGGAGTGTCTGAGCCATTCGTACCTGTCTTTGTATGAACTTCAACAAGTAGCGAATCAGTAACAAAGGTGCGGATCGTAAGATAGATCCACACCGCAGTCAATCACAAATAATCACAAACAGAGTATTTGACTCCCCGGCAACGGCGCCAAATTTGACAAGACCGGAAACCGGTGTCGTTTTCCTGTCAAAGTAATCCTAATTCACCTACTAAAGAGTATAGCAAGCAAGTCAGGGTCGATCCCACAGGGAGTCGGTTATCTGTATGCAATAACGTGTGACTAACAAATAACAGGAGGGGTTTTGGAATAATCGCAGGATGACCAAAGATGCAAGTAATAACAGAAGAAGAAATATAATGAGGGAAAGTATTCCACCAGACAAATATCCACACCACAAATGCAATAGGTTGATCACTGAAAACTATCTTTCCAAGTTCTTTTACTATCTTATAATTGTTCCCATCCTGATCATGAATACTATCGATTCTCACAGTTATCGATAGACTTATTACTATGCCACTGATAAAATACTTCTGATTCTCACAGTTGGCGGTATACTTTACCACTAACACAGCAATAGCAATGCAAACAAGGATATAGGATACATGCAAGTAGAAAGACGTACAAGTACTCACTCCCCTACTCACATGCAACTGATTCTCACTCACAATTGTACGCTCGGAACCCCTATACGCACAATTGTGTTTACCACTAGATATGCACTCGGAACCCCTATATGCAATCCTAGCAATATGATAGATGTCGAAAAACCTAGTTAGCTACGCTAGAAGAATCAACATAAATCAATAGACAATTTAACCAAGAGAATCAATCCAACTTAATGTTGACTGCCCAAATCAAAGGGGTCGTGTGCAATCTGGAAAAGGAATTGGTTGAGGATGATACTGAGGCTTCACCGCCAAAAGTTGACTGGAAGGGTCAAGATGGGTTGCCCCGCAAAACGCAAAACCAGGGCACAAGCCCAGGCCGCCAAGGCAATTCTAGTGAGCTCGGATGATGAGTCTGAGCAAGTTTCTGAGCGCAAGTCAAAGCACGCCAAGGTGTTCGCGGCTCCTGTTCGCAAGAGTCAACGTCGCCAAGGGGTGAAATCGAAGGCTAAGACTGAGGTGGACGAAGTGAAGGATATGAGTCATAAAGGCATTGTGAGGGAACTGTTACTGGATGTTGACTTCCTAAAGCAGAATGCACTGGGGGAAGTTGTGTCACTGTTGGAGGCTCAGAAGTGGGATCACTTGTTTGTTAAAGAGGAGGATGTTGATGAAGATCAACTCAGGGCTTTCTACTCTTCATTTGTCATTGAGGTTCGGCCCCACGCAATTCTGGGCAGTTTCACGCTGGAGGGCACCACCCATGTGCTCTCTAGCATGGAACTAAGCCTTATTTTGGGGGTTCCTCATGCTGGCTATAATGAGTATCCGAAGGGGCATTGGCCAGAAGATTTCCCCTACCACGACGCGGTTTGTCGTGTCGCTGAGATTACGTCTTCCCTTGAGTCTGGTGTGTTGGATACCTCATCTACAATTTCACTCCAAGGGAACAAAGGAGAAACAAGCTGATGTTCTTGGATGTGATCCTTCTCGCCAAGCTGCTAGAGAAGGAGCCTGTCAATCTGCCGCGAGTGATGATGTAACATATGGCTCATGCGAGGAACACTGATCGCCATGCTCTTCCTTACCCCCATGTTGTCAAGCAAATTCTGGAGTACCACAAGGAAGGAGTTGGTTGGATAAAGGAAGAACCAGAGCCAGTGGTTGAGGTTGATGATGAAGAGTCTGCCGGTGCAGACTCTGAGGGGGAACAAAAGGATGACCCTGATATGCGAAGGGTCGTGAGAAGTTTGTCCCGCGCGGTAGCTCTGTTAGCGGAACAACAAATGTGTCTTATGGAGGAAGTGCATGCTTTAATTGTTATTCATACTTTGGCTCTCTCTGCAGGCACCAGTGATGCTTGATTCATCTCTCTCCGGCTGACCAATCTCTCTTTTGTTCCCAGCTCATATTATCCGTAGTTGTTTTATTTTCCTTTGCTTTTGTTTCATGTGTTTGCCTGTTAGGCATGTTGATCATGTTTGTTCTTTTGCTTATTTTGATGTTGCCTGTGATGTTGTCTTTTCTTGTTTTTATTAAATGAAAAAGGGGTTGGTTGGTTATTCGGATGTGTTCTCTTTCCTTCTGCACTTTACTTCAGATTTTTTATGATGCCAAAAGGGAAAAAAATGACAGGTAGTCTAGCTGAGGGGGAACTAATCATGCTTGTATCGTTACTATCTTTGAGGGGGAACTATTATGTCTTAAAGGGAAAACTTTCTTCATGCTACTATTGCTATGTGTTATTTTGTCAAGAATGTTTGTCACCATCAAACATGGGGAATTTGTTGAATTCCTTAGGTATTGATGGTAACAAACATTCAACTAATCTAGTGTCTAAGTGTTTTAGGAACAAACAAAGTTGACACAGGGAACCATTAGCAGCGCAGGATTGCATAGGGAACAAAGAGTCCTCCATACGCTTTGTTACCTCTTAAGGAACATCAGTGTCGTAACAAACAACAAGCTGCGAATGTTATGAAGAAATCAAGCATGAAGATTATGAAGATTATCTTTGAAGATCATGCGGTTGAAAAGGGAAATCGGGTGGATCACGCCGATTAGAAGTTTTGGAGAGAGAACGATATTATCTTATTTCGATTATACTATCTTAGGAAATCTTTCCTTAAATAATATATTCGGTTGGGATTTTATCTTATCAAATCAATTGATATATTCTTGTTGCTGAAATTAGTTAGCGGGATTTTCGAGTTGTATAAATAGAAGTGTGAGATTCATTTCTTAGGTACGAACTCCGAGCATTTTCATTGAGAGAAAAAGAAAAGTGAAGCGTCTGTGAGTCTTAGAGCAGTGAGCTCGTGTTCTCATTGTAGAAGAGATTCAAATCTAGGTGGGAAGTCTAGGGTTTGAAGTCCAGGCTACAAGTGTATCCGATCAAGAAATCAATAAGACAAGTAGACTCTTGAAAATCCTCTCAAGCGAGAAGCTTGAAGGTAGTGGTTTTTCCATGGTTAGTTATTTGACTGATCGGGGTTTCCCCTATACATCGTGAGTTTTTAATACTGTCTTTCTTGCTATATTATTCTGCTGCACCTTCTGTAGGAACAAAGCATTTGTTCCCTCAGATGTAACACTAACAATCCAACACAAGGGAAAGAAGGACAAGATTGTCCCCTTCTCTCTCGTAAAAGTGAAAGGAAGGGGTTGTGAAGGAATAACCCAAAAGGAGGAGAATGAGGTCAAGGACATGCCCGAGAAGATGGTTGTGAGGGAACCGTTGCTGGATCCCTAGTTTCTAAAGGACACAACTCTAGGCAAGGTGCTTGATTGCCTCAATGTTCAGAAGTGGGATAACTTGCTCACTATAGAGGAAGCTGTCAATGAGGAACAACTCAGGGAGTTCTACTCCACCTTCGTGACAATGATCTATCATGCCTCACGAGATTCTAGGGAGTTACAGAATGAATGACATCACTCATATTCTTTCCAGTGAGGAGATGAGTCTTATTCTAGGAGTCCCTCAATGTGGATATGAGGTGTATCCTAAAAGACAATGGCCAAGGGATTTTGACTATTATGATGTCATCAAGCTGGTATTTGAAGCTTCCTCCCCTCATGCTTCGGGGGATGTGAACACTGACTCTATGGGAGTTGTGAAAAAAGGCATTGTTCTCCTACTTGATCAGCAACATTATGCCAAGGAAACATAAGCATAATACTCTCTTAATTCTGGATGTAATGCTTCTAGATTGTATATTCTGAGAAAGGTGCCCGTTAATTTGCTCAAAATCATGATGCAACACATGGCGCATGCTCACAAAGTTACCCACCATGCACTTTCGTTCCCTAGTGTGGTAAAAAAGATAATGAAGTATCATGTTATGTACAAGTAAACTGATGATGATGTTATCTTCAGCAAGAATCTGGGTGAAGGGAATTTGAAGAAGATGAAGTTCGAGCTGGTGAAAGGTGTTGGTTAGGTTAAGATCCCCGAGGTGGAAGAAAGTGACGAGTAAGGAGATGAGGAAGGGAATACTGAGATCCCCAAGGGGAAACAAATGTACTATATGATATCAGTGGAACTGTTAAGAAGTTGTGTGGGTTGATTGAGCTTCTCACTAAGAACCAACTTATGATGCATGAGAAACTGAGTGCGTTGAGGACTGACGTGTACAAGCTTGGAAAATCACATTCCACTCCTTCGATGACATGATAGATGCCTAATCTTATCCTTCCGGCTAACATATCCCTTATTTTGCTCCCTTGCCACATTATGCACGTTTGCTTGTTTTTTGTTTCTTTCTGAATGTTTCATGTGAATGCCTTGTAGTTGTATGGCATTAGTAGTAACTAGATTTATTTTAAAAATTTTTAAAAAAAAGCAGAAAATGACATGTGGCGGTTTTAATGACGGAGTGCCATGTGGCAGTTTTAATGAGGGGGTGCCATGTGACGTAATTAGGTTCTAGTTTAGTAGATATATAGTAGATTAGGAAATTTTGGATTTGTATATAGTTAGGAAATTTCGGATTTGTAATCTTTGTGATTAATTTGTAATCTTTGTGCTTGATTTGTATATAAATTAGGAATAAATGAGTGATAGGCTTAGGATAATAATCTTTAATTTATAATTAGATTTGATTAAAAATTTTGAAAAAAGAAGAAAATGACATGTGACGGTTTTAATGAGGGAGTGCCATGTGGCGGTTATTAATGAGGGATTGCCATGTGGCGTTATCGGGTTCTACTTTAGTAGATATATAGTAGATTATGAAATTTTGGATTTGTATATAATTATGAAATTTTGGATTTGTAATCTTTGTGATTAACTTGTAATCTTTGTGCTTGATTTATATCTAAATTAGGAAAAATTGAGTAATAGGTTTAGGATAATAATCTTGGTTTATAATTAGATTTTTTTAAAATAATTGAAAAAAGCAGAAAATGACATGTGGCGGTTTTAATGAGGGAGTGTCATGTGGCGGTTATAAGGAGGGAGTGACATATGACGTTATTAGGTTCTAATTTAGTAGATATATAGTAGATTTTGGTTGACTTTCCTTTTGTTGGATGTATGTGCCGGTAAGTTTGGCATGATTTAAAATTATTAATGAAAGTGTTAATTGGTTGCATTATTAGCCATACTATATAAATTATGTTGTTTAACTTGTTTTTGATGATGCCAAAAAGGGGAATACGCTGAGGTGGTCAAACTGAGTGGGAACAAAATTCATTTTATTGATGCTTTTAGTAGGAACTATGCTTGCTTTGAGGGGAACCTTTCTTCAATACTTGTCTTTGTCTCTTTTTGCTCATTTTTGTCAAGGATGTTTGTCACTTTCAAAAAGGATGAATTTGTTGAATATCTTGAGTTTTGATGGTAACAAACATCCAACTAATATGTTTGTTAAGTGTTTCATGGAACTTAACGAATGTCACATGGAACAATGAGGCCTTGAGATTTGAGAGGGAACGCTAGGTCTTGCAGATGGAACGCTACCTCAAAAGGAGAGGTCTTGGGTTCAACTCCCCCGACAACACGCCCATGTTTTTTCTTCATTTTTTCACTTTTCTTTTAATTCCGTACAACACCAGTAGTTATACATTGTTTTAAATTAAATCTAAGAGAAAAGAGATGTTATCATATATGAACATTAAATGACAATATATGAACATCAACATACAACATATGTACTTCTAGTTTATGAACCTTAGAGAATTAATATATGAACATATGAACGTTGACGTTATCATATATGAACATCAACACATAGAGCAAGTAAAAAGAATTGTAAATATATGAACATGTGAATGTTACATATGAACGTGTGCATGTTACATACGAACCTCAAAAACCAAGTAAAAAGAATTGAAATTCATAAATTTGAACCCTGAGGTTTATATGTAACATGCACATGTTCATATATTAGTTATCTAAGGTTCATATGTAGCATGAACATGTTCATATATTTGAATTCTTTTTACTTATCTTTGTGTGTTGATGTTCATATATTATAACGTCAATGTTCATATGTTATTTGTTGATGTTCATATAATGTCCATATATGATAATGTGAAGCTTCATAGTAAGGATGCTTTTTAACTCAAGTAGTAATTATTTTGGACGTAAAATTGTGCTAAAAATGTAATGATTTTGAGCAAAAGATTTAAAAATATGCGATTAAATATTATTATTATTAGTTATTGAATAATTGAGTGTATTTGGGTGATTAATAAAAGAAAGAAAGGCAAAAAAAATTAATTGTGTAATGAATGAGAGAAAAAAAAAAGGAAGAAGGGAAGAAAGAAAAATAAAAATTAGAGTGTTGGGAGTCAAACACTCAACCACATGGCACTTCCAACACTTCATCACCAACTGCGCTAAGTGCTTCTTTTGTTTTATAAGAGAAGTAAACTGTTTTTATTCCCTTTCAAAAAGAAAGGCCGCGCAAAACAAACGCGGACCGTCCAATGAAGCGGAATGGAAGGCTCAAATTGCTTCATACTTTGCACCGGATACGTGCTCCGTATTGATCCCGTCTTTTCTACATATCATATAGATTACTTAAAGATACAAGTTATGTATATGGTTTCATATCCATAATTGAATTATTTATACTGCTGTTTTCTTTTTCTTTTATTCATCTGAATCTACATCATATCTATAGACAATGCGATTGGAATAGAGTAATGCTAAACATTACCAAAACAACAGTCCGGTTCTGGTGCGGACCGGCCTTGACATTAAAAATGCGGACTGACCGCCCACCATTAGATGAAGGCTTCCAACGGTCTAGATTAGGAGACTCCTCCCGGACATACAGTAAAGGCAAGCACGACAGATCGAAGTAACGATGGCTTTCTCATAAATTTGAGAAAACGGTCGAAAAAAGGACGCGCGTTCCCTTAGCCGCTTAAAACACGGAACTCTTCAACTGCAACTCTCTCAAAAAATCTATCTCCAGTCGATTCGGTTAAAAAACCCTCAAGAAAAATCTTGTGTTCGTACTCAAAAATTAACCAAACGAGTGACAAAAAATTGGAGTTCAACAACTTGGAGAAGCAATCGAGATATCCATTTCGCGAAATCGACACATTACAGAGGCAATGAACAAGAGACGTACGTGCAAGAAAAAACAAAATCAAAAAATGTCAAACAACGAAAAGAGCAAGCAAAATAGCAACAATGAATCAGAGTTAGAAGGTAGTAACACTCCAATTTCTTGCCTTCTATCAGTTCGAGTTTCGGATTTTAACAAAAAAAAGAAGATGTTTGATGAAATGTCCATAAAATTTAGGGTTTACTAGGTTAGTATGACATGAACATTCATGATTGAGTTCGCATTTGAGATAATCAAAGTTCCTAGGGTTAGATGATACATGAATGAGTTCTGGAAATAACAAAATCTAGGTTTTGATGTGCATCAGTACAAACAACCATAGAGTTGAATGTATATTCTGTATTAGGTTCATGTGTATTGTAAGTTAGGTTCATGTGTAGTGTATAAAAGGTTCATACAATATCGTAAGATGTTTGAAACTTGTGTTATGAGGTTCATGTAGTTTGTGTGTAAAGTTCAAGGTGTAGTTATGTGTGGTTCATCTGTGTGTTTACATATGTTTACTCATGTGAAAAACATGTGGTTCATGGGGTTAACAACATGGGTTCAGGTGTACTTGACACTAGGTTCATGCATATGGTTAGTGATTGTGTACCTTCTGTTATGTGGTTCATATGCTTTATATGAACCTTGTGTTATGAGGTTCGTGTATTTTGTCTATAAAGTTCATGGTTTTTAAAGTTGTGGTTCAATTGTGTCTTCGCTTATGTCTACTTATGTTATTAACTTGTGGTTCATAGGGTAAAGAATATAGGTTCATGTGTACTTGGAACTAGGTCCATGCATATGGTTAATGATTGTGAACCATATGTTATTAGGTTTAGATGTTTTATATATCAAGTTCATGTGCAAAGTCCTCATCTAACACTCTTCAATAAACATTGTTGCAGAGGAAGAACCGTTGGCAAAGCTAGCTTTGCGAAAAATGCAAGCCAAACAAAAGAAAAAATCAATAGAACAACAAACACAAGCTTTGCCTGTTCAGCAGACACGCACAAGCTCACGCAACAAAGCTTCACCTCTTCAACAGAGACGAGTTAGCAACCGCAATCAAGCTGCACCAACAGAAAGGAAAAAAGAGAAATCTTCCGAGGGAACAGAAACAGAGGAAGAGGATTCGGCTGAGAAGACTCTTTCCCAGAAGATGGGAGAGGATGAGGATGACCCGAGCATTGACTTGCATAGTGAGGCCAAGGACGACATTTCAGGGAATGAGAGCGTCAGGGCTGTCATAAGAGTCAACAAAAGGAAGTCATGCACCATGAGGAGGAACGTGACATCAAAGCCTCCAACAAAGAAACCAAGAATGTCACCGAGAAAAAGATTGCACAAGACAGCTGAAGATCAGAGCTCCGATGAGTTTGAGAAGCCTGCGCCGAATAAGGGAAACAAAAGAATGAAGTCAGTACCTAGACCAACGACTTCAAAGGGGTTGGCAAGCAAGGCGAAGGGCAAAGAGATTGTTACCGTTCAGGACAAGGTGAATAAAAAGGGAAAGGGCAAGAACTTCACTTGCAAGGAGAAATAGGCCATGAACTTGGTCATTATAAAGAAGAAGGAAAGGGAACAAACGGATAGTCCAAAGAAAGACAACAAGGACAAGATTACAACTTCCAAGAAGAAGAAGAAAAGTTGCAGTTGGCAACTGTTGCTACAAAAAACAAGAAGAAATAAGTCAAGAAGGAAACAAGTGCTTTCAAAAGCTTGAGCACAAGGAATGTGCCGCTTCTGTTGGTGGAGACACTGAGACGTATTGCCCGATAACAAGAAGGAGTGCATTAGAAAGATAAGGTTTGAGAGCCTTTTAGAATTGAAATTAAAGGATGTCCCTAAACAACTAGCTTACTTGGTCATCGACCATTTCGATACTGCCAAGTGCACAATCAAATTAGAGGATGGTGGTTACATTGATGTCAATGACAAAGAGGTGCATTGTATCCTCGGCATTCCTAGAGGGAAAAGAGAATTTGTAAGGCGAGGGGATGAGCAAAGAGACTGCGAGATCATTGAGGAATGTAAGTTGTACTTCATGGAGTATGATGGTATCCGGCCAACGAGGGTCGTTGCAGAAATATTATTGTGCGGTGACGACGCTTGGTTCACTAGGATTTTTCTCATGTTCTTCATGAGTGTGCTCGTTGAGAGCAACAAAAAAGGAACAATCGTGCAACAGTTGATGGTGGATGACATCGATGACGTACCAAGCATAAATTGGTATTAGTTTGTCATCGACAGCTTAATAGCCTCAATGGGAAGAAAAAAGGACATGTTCTTCAGAGGGTCAATCCTTTTTCTAGTGGTAAGTACGCGTATATAAAACCGCTTAATATTACATAATATCTTTGTATTTTTGCACTAACTCCATGTGTTGTTTGTATATGCAATTGATGTACGTTGATAGAGTATCTATCCTAGGAAAGAACAATCCGGTCAATTCCTCCATGTTCTTAGGGTGGACAGATGAGACTCTGGTTGAGCGTCAAAAGGATGAGATAAAGCTCGGAGGGTTTGGGTGTGGAAGAATAGTACAAGAAAAGGGCAAAGCTGCGATGGAAGAAGAGTCAGAAATTAGGGACAAAGGGAAAGGAAAGATGCATAGCTTTGGACCAAGCTTTCTACAGGTAACTCTGTCATAAAGTTCATGCATTTACTCTATGAAGTTCATGGTTTTTGGACTACATGTTCATATGCTTTCAAGTGTAAGTTCATGTGAATAAAAGGTGATACTATATAATGTGTGGGTTCAAGTGGATGGAATGCTAGGTTCATAGGTTGCAATTTCGTGATCCATGAAGATAAAACTAAAAGTAGATATTTTGGAAGGTTCATGTGTGTTTTGTATGAAGTTCATGAATTTTGCTTTTCAGGTTCATGTTCTTTAAACATAGGTTCATGTGGAGTAAAAGGATCCTATATTATATTGTATGGGTGCAAGTTCAAATTGTGCGAGGTTCATAGGTTTTAAAATGTTGGTACATGAATGTGCAAATACAGGTTCATTAAGTTAAACTTGTGTCGTGTGTGGTTTAAAGTCTTTGTTGTAGTAGGTTCATACATTTGTGTATATGGATTCATGTAAGTTTGTCTACAGGTTCATATGTACATGTGAGATGTGTGATAAAAATATTAAGACATTTTTAATTGAACATGCTTTTCTTTCTTTTCAATATGAGTGACATGATGTATTGTTTTCGTGGATGAAGGACTAGTTGACGAAGTTTACTAAGAAGAACATGATCTTAGCAAACACAATACTCGACATTGCTAGTATGGTGGACGATCTGCCACAAGAATTCAAAGCATACCAGATGGTGAAGAGCATGATCAAGACATCGCAGACACTCATGGGGAAGAAGAAAGAAGATGAGGAGGACACGTCTGAATTTGAGAAAATGTTTGTCTCAATTTTAATTACAACAAAACAGTCTAATGTTGAGGAATTTTAAAAGGTCTAAAATGGTTTTTTTTACTCGTTGATTAGTGAGTTGGTCTTTGAAGACAGGCTACAAAAAGACACAAGGCTTGAGTTCAGTACCATGGAAATGGATGTGCACTACAAGGTTATTGATTGTTGGACTACTGTTTTGAACTATAATGAAAGAGATAGAAGCCAAAACAAGCCTAAAATGATCTTCGTATATAAAATAAACATGGTAAGGTTCACGAATTTATGATGTAAGGTTCATACCAATTGAATTTTAGGTTCATGAACTCATTTGTATGCATGTGGATTGAAATACACCTGTGAGGTTCATAGATGATGCAATAAAGTGAGTGCATTAAAAGGTTCAAGTAGTTAATGCATGAGGTTTTTTTTCTTATTTAAGCTCATGTGTTAATTACTGTAGGTTCATTTGACAATTTAGGTTGGTTCATTGATTTTAATTTAATGGTTCATGAAGTTGAACTTGAGGTTCAAGTAGATACTGCATGACGTTCATGTATTTTCATATTCAAGCTCATGTGTTGATTACTCGAAATAAAACTCATGTGTATGCATGTGGATTGGAATACACATGTGAGGTTCATGGATGATGCAATAAAGTGAGTGCATTTGAAGGTTCAAGTAGTTACTGCATGAGGTTCATGTATTTTCATATTCAAGTTCATATGTTAATTACTGTAGGTTCATTTGACTATTTAGGTTGGTTTATTGATTTTAATTTGGTGGTTCATGAAGTTGAACTTGAAGGCAATTGATGGAATATAGATTCATATATAGTTAATAACACGTGTGCATTGGAAAATAGGAATTGCACCCCAAGGATGAGCTATACGACTTCATGACGAACATCGATTTTGTTGTGAAAATGGTGCATGGACGGAAAATGAGAGATGCTGACATGGTAATCATTAATTTGTGTGGGTTTTAACTGTAAGTTCATGTGAATAAAAGGTGATACAGTATAATGTGTGGGTTCAAGTTGATGGAATGCTAGGTTCATAGGTTGTAATTTCGTGATCCATGAAGATAAAATTAAAAGTAGATATTTTTGGAAGGTTCATGTATATTTTGTATGAAGTTCATGATTCTTGCTCTTCAGGTTCATGTTCTAAAACTTCGATTTTGTAGGTTTTTGTTCATATACTGGCGAATAACTATCACTTTTATGTCATCTCGTTTGACATAAAGAATGCCATAATCCATGTTCTGGACATCGTACACAACGACAAAAACATGGAGTGGTATGCAAGTGCAATAGATAGGGCGGTTAGTCCACAAAGACTTGAAAATGTTTAATTTAACACTTTCCATTCTATCAATATAAAATTGTAATAAGAAAATATGTTGTTTATACAGGGCAAGCTAGTTACAGAGTACATGTCAACTGCAAAGCTGCACAAGGGGTCTAAGACGCTTCTAGTTGCCAAGAAAAAATCATCCACTATGCCTTTGCCATGGTCAAAACCTGGAGACATACTTAACACTTTAGTGTATTTCATAAGGCACATGGATATGTACATGGGGTCACCGAATGAGAAATGGGAAGCTGAAATGAATAAGAAAAACAGAAAGAAGTACATTGAAGCGTTGAGGATCAAATATGTACATGTCATCATTACATCGGACATCAATATCTAAAAGGATGAGGTAATGAAGAGAATCAAAGATGCAAACAACCTTGAAAAGGAAGTCACTAGAAATGAATAGGTGGTTCATATGTAAGGGTTCTTGTAGGTGTTATGAAAACTCAAGACAATAGGTGTATTATAGTTAAATGGATTGTGTCTTTTAAAACATTGAAACTTGTGTGAGACAAAAACAGGTTAGAAAAGGTGTTAAGACAACTATATGTGAGTTATAATCACAAGTGTTTTCAAGTAATGTGTAGTGTACTGTGTTTTGGATAGCAGGTTCATTGTTAAACTCATGTAGGTTCATATATTAACTCACACAGGTTCATTGATTACCTTTTACAAGTTCATACGACAAAGATAAATTCATGATATGAACCTTGTTCATAATGTTATGAATCTTGGTATGAAAGATCGTGATCCTAACGAAACAATAACATGACATCGTTGGTAAAACACTAGTTAATGAAGATGAACTTTAAGGTTCATATAATTTGGAAACTGGGAACCAGATTCAAGTACGTGCAATAGAAGGTTCATAAAGTTATTGTACGAGGTTCATATGTTTTCACATTCAAGTTCACGCGTTAGTTAATGTAGGTTTATTTGACAAAAGAGGTTCATATAATATAATATACGTGTTCAAGTATATTTTGTGGTAGGTTCATAGTTTTTAGTTGAGTGGTTCATGAAGTTGAACTTACAGGTTCATATAATCTACATGTGAAAAATGTGAGTTCAAGTAACAAAGTTAGGACGTTCATGAAGATGGTGTATAAAGTTCAAGTTTCTAGTAGTGAGGTTCATATTTTATTTCATGTAGGTTCATATAATACAATGTGTGGGTGCAAATTAAAAATTATGGCACGTTCATAAGTGTTATGTTACAGGTTCATAGGGGTTATGTTATAGGTGTATATGTGTTAAGCTAAAGGTTCATAAGATTTAAAATGAGGGGGTGTGAGTTCAAGCGAAGGATGAATAAGATGAAATTATAAAACCAACATTTTATAATCCATGAAAGAAAAACAGTAACAAACAAGATAACATGTTCCACACAAACTACTGAATCTCCTTGTTAAAAGTGATTTAACTTCAAAAAAACGTCTGAAAATTTTGCACTTAGTTACAAGTGCGATTGTTGTGAGTGGTAAACCTCTTGCATCTGCCGCAACGCCTTTGTCTAGAACGGCTAGCAGCCATGTATATATCTCTTCCACTACGGATATGCTTGCCACTTCCTTTCGTCTTAGCTTGCTCCGGTGGTACAATATTAACCCCAACGGGGATTTCAACGTCCTTGTATGTCTACAATGTTGCCGGTTCGAAGTAGCACCACTAGAATATTCCTCGCCCGTACTCAATCAGGAGGCCTTTTTCTCCTTCAAAAGAGATGAAAATTGTTTCAACAGATCCGACTTGTCTTCTAGTAACCCCACGCAGCTATAAAAGTCGGAAATGACATCATTCATAAGCAACTCCCTTTCTTCAGTAGCCACGCATTGATTGGCGACAGTATCATCAATTGTGAAGATCAGGTTTATGGTGGAATTCTTTGTCCATCGCATAAGGATGTATTTCGCCGGGATCATTTCCAAACACAAGTTTCTGAAGACGAAAAATCATATGTCAATAAGGCAATCCAATACGTTGAAACATCGTGCAGCTACATATGAAGGCATCCTCCATAACCAGATGTTCCACCTCCAGTGCTTTTTGGTCGCCTTCCTTAATGGCATATACTTTTGTACCAATGATGTCCGACATAGAGACCATGCAACACGAGTAGCAAGCAGCACAAATCTTCTTCTGAAGACGTAGAAACATAGACAGCGTGTACACCTCAGAGGCGTGTTTCTCCAAACTCAAAGGCGTCTTTAACTCTGGAACCATCGTCAAACATTCGTGATTCAGCTTTGCTTGATGGTGTCTCTGAGTGTCTATAGCAATGTCGAAATGCATAACGAGCTCGACAAGGCGGTAGTATTTGTCATTAAAGTGTCCAAAAAAACTATTGGCCGACTCAAAAATGGATGTAGTACGAAGCAAACCACCAAAGAGGATGTCTCTAAAGTAAGCAGGAATCCAATACTTCCAAATAGCAAACATGTCGTCGAACCACCTCCGATTCAGCAAGAGGTATTCGTCCAACAACAAAATCAAGCGTGCCTCGAAATCTGCAGGTTCCAAATCATGGCTCCACACGATGTTGTTGAGTTTTCTCCAGAACACCTCACCTATCTCAATATCGTATTTCGTCTTCCCCGGAACTTTGCTCATGATATGCCACATACAAAGCCGATGGCGAGACTGTGGGAAAACATGCTCAATCGCAAGCTTCGTGGATGGGTATTGGTCCATCACAATAATCTTCAGCTCGTGAACCATAGCTTCCTAGAACTTCTCCAGCAGTCACACATACGATCCCGCATACTCCCTGAATATTAATCCAACACCAAAAGTAGCACTCGTCTTGTGATGATCGACGCCGGTGAAAGGAATGAAGATCAAATTGTACCTATAGCTTGCAGATGGAAAAAGAATTTGTAATCAATAGCAGACAAACACGTTCACATATATGAGAGATAGGTGCATACACACTAGGGAAAAAGGTTCATATGTTTAAGTCTGAGGTTCATGGACAATTAAAATGAAATAACATCTAACAAATAAGTGACATCATAAGGTTCATGGATTATTGCTTGTAGGTTCACAACATTTTACAATAGATTCATCAACAAACAACGTACACTAGTGGAAAAAATCCTTATAGAGGCGGGCCTTTGGACACTTATTGAGGCGAACACCGTTCGCTTCAACTAAGGGGGCTGCAACAAGTAGGGATACTTTTTGAGGCGGGCATTTTACGCCTCTAAAAGGACCTTATTGAGGTGGGCCTCCGAAGCCCGCCTCAACAAGTCCCTCACTTTGGCGCCAAAATGAGGGACTTGTTGAGGCGGGCCTCTATAGGCCCGCCTCAACAAGTCGCGCTGACTCGGCCGAGTTCTCGGCCGAGTCAGCGCCAGTGGACTGCACATCTAGGCCCAAAATATAAGTGGTCCTTGATCATCTGTTCAAGGACAAAGATGATTGTATGACAGCAAAAACAACTACATATAATACTAATCCTATAGACTTGCATCAAACTTAGCTTACATTTTGAAGCATTCAAGTAACATCGTCCAAGGGAACACATCTAGCATTATATATTGCTAAAAACATACAAGTAACATCATCCAAGATTTAGAATTTCTCACAGCTAAATTTTCAAATTTCAACCCAATAATTATGAATTCACTATCTAAAGCTCCATAACCAAACCCCAATTCCAACAACAGATTGCAAAGGAAACAAATAGGCAGAGATTTAAATTCAAAGAACGATGCATTTACCTCACCGCATCACAAGAAATGACCTTGAAGCCCGGTATATCCCACTTCTAAGTGAATACCTGATTTCCAGCATGATCCATCCCGTCGATCGAAGTTCTTCTCCCTAATTAATTGTAGGACAATGAGAATAGTCATGAGCTCCGCACACAGAGCGGTAACTAATCCAATCTGAGATTTGAAGGAGAGCATAAAATCACCCGTAGGAGTCCTCAAAATTCCACCACAACCTGCATCTCCTGGATTACCCTTACATGCACCTTCGACATTGAATTTCACCCATCCCGTCGGTTGTGGCTCCCAGCAGGACCGCTAGTCATTAGTGGACGTAGAAGTTGAGGACAACCTGTTTCTCCTGATGTTAGTGACAACGACAAAGTTCAACGCAGTTGTGTACACCAAACTGTGCAAACGAAGAGCATCATCAGTAGCTACTTCAAAAACAATATGATTCCGTTGTTCCCATACTAACACCTAATAGGGAAGTTCTTCCATCAATTACGAGAGATTTACTGCCTCCCCTGTTGAATTGATGAGTAAATACAATCTGAGTTCATGTGAGAACATGGGTGGAGAAGAATGGGACAAATGTTGAGTGTAGTTTTGATGAGATCAAAGCAGTTTAGTGCAGATTTGGGTGAAAACGTGGGTGGAATCACCAGTAATTGAACAGAAAAAGTAACCGCATTTGGAAGAAGCGGTTCCACAGGGAACGTGAAAGTAGATAGTGGAGCATTGGGAACACATGGCATCAAATTGGAGTGCCAAATGTCAATAATGTAGAAGGCCAAGTGGTGCAATATTTTATACAGACTTGCCTACAACTTTAATTATATAGGGTAGATATGAACTCACAATTCAACAACAAATATATCTTAAATCAACACAATAGTAATTCTAAGCTTAAAATGATCCGAAAGTTTCACCTAATGTACTTCCAAAAGAAACAAAAAATTGAACCTTAGCTAAAAAGAACTGAAATCAGACGCAAAAGATGATGCAAGAGAAATTTTTACCTTGTAAGTTTGTCGAAAAGATGATACATGACAAATTATGCTCTTATACCCATCCCTAAACAATTGCATAAGAATAGAAGATCTGCATGTAATACAAATTGATAATTTATGTTAAGTATTCAACAATAAAAACATTCAAAAACAGATACACAATAACAAATGACCTAATCCAATTAATTGACACATCTCTTTTACCTTCAATTTCAAGTTCACACTAAAAGGGAAGGATTGAAATACAGAGATATACTCACTTGATATGGATTCTTCTAAAGCGTCTAGAGACAGCATTCTATGCACCTCAATCTACCCAACGATAGTGATATAGAAACATAAGAAACCAATTGCATAACCATGATCTCATCATCTATTTGGATTCCCTTAATAATGTATTAAAATGCATTATCTTGCAATAAATTGATGATTAATGCAATTTAATACGAGATAATGTATTTTAATGCATTCTCTAAGGGAAATCCAAACAGACCCAAAGTGAGAAGAAACTGAGATTTTTTTTCCTGGTTTCTTACTTCTTTAACCTTCTTGTCTTGCACGAAAACATAATCAATCTCGGCGTGGTCTATGATGTAATTTATAGCACCAGGGCCTGTACCCACAACAACAGAATCAGTAAATTTGACATGTAAAAAAGTTTTTACAGATTAATCACAAAGGAGTTATACCTAGTGTCATAAAGAGGCACACAAATCAAACTATGAGCTGCACAAACCTCCATTGCAACAATCCATTGAGGACAATTGGGGCCATAAATTACAATCCTAGCACCCTGTAAAGTTAAAAAATTAACATAGTGAATGTAACTAAAATCTGATTGATTTATAAGGTAAGTTGTAACAAAATCTTCATAGACTTGTTTGTATGGTTTCCACACATATGAACCAAACTATAATGCACAAATTGAGGCAACTGTTATTTTGTACCAGCAAGATTTGTAAAAGCATTTGAAATAGCAAGGGCAGTGCAAACACCCTTCCCTCCTCCAGACATGTCCTCTCCAAGCAACAGCTTTGCAAATCTTTCCTTCATCAACTCTACCTCTACAAATGGATACAACTAATGCAAGAAAACAAAAATCCACAGACAGTTAACAATGGATAAGCGATAATTTTCAAGAAAATTTCATAACCCTAATTCTCAAATCGTACATGATTTCACCCTACACAGACGCACACATCTCTCAAATCGTGTGCCCCCCAAATAAAAATTTCATAACCCTAATTCTCAAATCGTACATGATTTCACACCCGATTACCTCGATGACGTTCATCAACCTCTCATCAGATTCACCCTACACCAACCGCGTCGTCAGCGTCCAACTCCACCCTCCCGTCGGCCACCCTTCAAAATGAAGCTAAAAACTTGGAGGATGTAGAGATAAAAAGCAAGGAAATGGAGAAAGTGAAGAAGAAAATAGAAGAGACGTGGGAGAAAACTTAACTGAAAGGAAATTAGGGCTTCTTGTCTCCGTTAATTCTTTTGGCTTTCGTCTTCTTCGTAGCGGTGATTCAAAGTAACAGAAGGGGGAAATCGAGCCGAAAGCTGGGGTAGACGGAAGTCGTGAGCGAAGGCGGCGACAGTTCACCGATCTCGGAGGTGGAAAGGATGACGCCGATGAGCTCGGGAAGACGGAGCTCGGAGAAGACTGAGGAGATCGATGAAGTCGGGAAGACAGAGGAGATCGATGAAGTAGGGAAGACGGAGGAGATCGATGAAGTCGGAGCTCGGGACGAACGAATTGAAGACGAAGAGGAGGATACGAAGAGGAAAATGAAGGCGCGTGCAGCTGTTTTTTTTTTTAATTAGGGTTGAGCTTATAGAGGCGGGCCTAACACGCCCGCCTCTATAAGTATTACGACTCGGCCGAGTCGGCAGAGACTCGGCCGAGTAATGGTCTAATAGAGGCGGGTCTTACATGCCCGCCTCTATTGGACATACTTATTGAGGCGGGCTTTAAGAGGCCCGCCTCAACAAGCTTTAATTGAGGCGGGCTACTTGGCCCGCCTCAATTAGTTAGCATTAGAGGCGGGCCTTACCCTGGCCCGCCTCTAATACTTTAGCGGGAAATGTTTTTTCGGATACTTGTTGAGGCGTATATTAATTTGCTCGCCTCAAAAGATGTTTTTGAGGGGTATAAATTAATTATCCGCCTCAAAAACCAAAAAAAGTGATTGCCTAAGTCGTTGTTGAGGCGTTTTGAACTATGTACGCCTCTAAAAGGGAGCCTCAAAAAGTGTTTTTTCCACTAGTGGTAATTACACTCTATAAATGGAAATACAAGTAGAACAAACAAAAAGATGTAAAGTGTTTATAAAGGACCTATTCGTTCGGTAGGTCGCGTCAAAAGATACAACATCACCAAAGAGAGAAAAGTTTTTCTGTGAGACGGGATCACACCAGAACAGTTGGGTCAAGCAGTCGGTGGAGTCGACATCGTACTCAAAATAAAACGCAGAGGATAGTTCCTTTTTCTTGAAGAATTTGTAAATCGTCATCTATGCATCAGAACCGCCTATGTAAGCAACATATCACGTCGGAAATTCTTGAAGTCAACCGAAGAAGCACCAACGTGTGAGAAGTCCCCGACAATCTTCTTGAATATGCAATGGGACCTCACGAGACCAATGCTTGCCTTTTCACAGTTCATAAAAAACTTCTTGTGCCTTACATCCATCTTCCTACACATCTTTATAAACTTCCTAAGGATGTCGATGACGAGTTTGTGAGTGTGACGTTCTTCGAAAACAACTACTTTGAACCCTAGGCTGCCAGACAAACGAAGGGTGAACTTCACCTTGCAACCGACCTTATTCGACACCCTTGTACGGAGATGTTTGTTGTCTTGTCCTTGCTTGAAACCTTCCCTTTTGCATAATAGATACATCAACGTAACAACTCTGTCTTTTTTGTGAGAACATCCATGTCGATCATTAAATCCGCACTTGAAAGCGTACTGCTTGTAAAACGCAACGCCTTCCTCTAGCGTACGAAAATTTATTCCTACAACTGGTTTGATAGAGGCAGAGCAAACTGGAATTTAGTATATCGAACCGCCTTAAGATAAATGAGACTCATAGTGTGGTTGTGAATCACCCTCATCTAATGGAATTTCTTCAAGACTAAGGCAGCTAGATCCATAAGATGTTTCATAACCAGGTTCAACAGGGATTGATGTAGACATTGTAAACAGAGAGACAACATGCTAATATTAGGTTCATAATGTATCATACTGCAGGTTCATAACTAATCAACACTAGGTTCATGCGTTGAGAACACTGATGATATATGATGAATTAATTGCGTGAATTTAACAACAATGAAATCAAGTAGCACAATCAAACAAGAGACAAAAAATGATCGTAATAGATGCATAAGAAGTTGAATGCAGGTTCATCAGTAATGAGCACTAGGTTCATAGGATGACAACACTGATCCTTAATGTTTCATGTGAATCTAAAAATAATGAAATTTAATGGCACAACCAAACAAGACACGAAATAATGTAGCACAAACACATTAAACAAACACAAGAAGAGGAACAATGCAGAGATCAATCATAACAGAGCGAACGCAGTCAAACGAAGAACAAAACCTAGATTTTTCAACACATTCAACATCGGCGGTTTATACTGGGAGAAATCGAAGCGAAAAATCATTCACAAACACAGGAGAATAAGATTCAGAAGATGGAAGAAGATTTAAATACAAGGATTAATCGGAAATTAAAGCACAAATAAATCTTGGTCAAAACGATAATCGCCTTACTCGGATCCAAGCCGTTCGACAAAATCGACGAGCGGAATGTAAAGCAAACACTAATTAACAGGTTTTTAGACGAAGATCAATGTAATGCAACCAGAAATCGAGCACCCCAACAATGGCGATTTGTGGAAGAAAAATCGCCAAAATCGCCACTAGAAGAGAGCGTTGCCGCAGAGGAGGAAGGATCGAAAGCGAAAGGACAATTGTGCCCCTATGTGTGATTCCTACAGAATTGCAGACGCCTCTAGACCGCACGATGAAACGGAATGAACGGCCCAAATGTGGTCCGTATGTTACACTAATCATATCCTCCTAATTCACATAAACAAATCCTCACCATCTGTTAATTTCCAATATTATCCCAACTAGTACCATAAAAAATTATTACGATTTTTTATTCTCTAAATTATCCCTCATCAATTACTATATACTAAAGCATTAGTAATTTCTGCCACGTGTCGTCCGTTGAATAGCGCCACATCACCCCATATTAAAATAATTGATTAGTTGAAATTTTACTTGACCCCGCTTATTTTAAAATTTTAATTAATTAATAATTATTTTATTTTTAGATAAAGTAGAATAATATTAGTTTTTTGATTTGCAAAGAATCTCGGTTAAACAATCTATGCCCATCAGTCGGTATTCAACAGATTTCCAATTAATTCAATAAACAAATAGGCATATGGTTCGGTATTCACAAATTTTCAATTAATTAAATTAAATAAATAGGCATATACATATCAAAAAGCAGGCTATGTGATATCCTCCCAGATTTCCCCCTGATTTCGTATTCAACAAATTTCCATTTAATTGAATAAACAAATAGGCACATGGTTCGAGATTTCACAAATTTTCAATTAATTAAATTAAATAAATAGGCATATACATATCAAAAGCAGGCCATGTGATATCCTCCCAGATTTCCCCCTGATTTTCCCTTATCGGATTAAGATATTTACTTTTAATATAAAATCTTTCACACAATCTCCCATCAATCTATAAATAGCTTATGTGCAGAATTATAGATCGTACCCACACTTTTCCTGATCAGCCATTTGCAGTGGTATAATTCAATGGTAAGTTTTGTTTATAGTAAACATGAATTTAATATATATTTTACGTTGCATTTTTCCTAATCAGCCATTTGCGGTTGACCATATTCAATCGTAAGAAAAAATAGAGAGCAGTGTATTGAGTTCAATCTCCTTTGAAACACATGACGTAGAAGATATATTAAACTAAGAAAATAACTATTAAGATTGTAAATTATACGAATTTATGTTTACTATTTTTTGTTAACAATCTTGGTTATAGTAAACATGAAATTTATATATATTTTACGTTGTATTTGCTAATTTTTATTTATTATTGCAGACTATGGAGAGCTCCAAGTGGGCCATTTTTGGTAAGCAGAACTGGCGATGCGGGATGAACCGGAAGCCGGGTTACGGTGCCCAAATGCGCGCTAACCTAGATCCCACAAAGGGTGTTGGTCGATTAAGACAGCAGGACGGTGGTCATGGTTATATCACATCTTTAATCCTTTTAACAAGCCTCTTGATCTTTTCTTAAAATATCTTTTCTTATGATATTGTTAAATGATGCACAAGTAATATATTTTCTTCTTACAGGAATGCATGTCGATGAAGCGCTGCTTGGAAGGACTTCATGCCTTATTAGCTTAGATGTGTAGTTTTTCATATTTGATTTTGTTACATTTTGTCATTGATTACGAAATGTTGACAACTTAAATTTCATTGTTAGTTTATAACTGCTTAAGTTTCATACAGGAAGTTATTTTAAGTAGTTGATGTTACAGGAATACAAGAAGTTATTGCTATTGGAAAATTGATTGGATTATGTATAAACATAAATAGTGCGGTTCCGGTGCGGAGCACTCTTCCCGTGCGGACGTGCGGACATGCACTATAGGGCCTTATTTGTGCACTTTAGAGCCTTATTTGTGCACTTTTGCAAAAATTTTGAAAAATGCTTGGAAAACAATTTGTAAAAGAAATTATTATTTTTTGAAAAAGTGCACAAATAAGACATTAAAGTGCACAAATAAGGTCCTAAAGTGCATGCTCCGCACGTCCGCACGGGAAGAGTGCTCCGCATATGATCCAAACTCTATATTTCAATATATATATGATAATAACGAATTTTGAATAACGGCCCCCGTGCAGGGCACGGGTCTTCAACTAGTTTTATCTTACAATTACAGCAAAAAACCCTTGTAATTCATCTCTCTCGGTGTTTTCGATCTAATTCTTTCTCCCCGGCACCGTCGGGCGTCTTCTCGACCTTTGGGTATATGCTCTGGTATTCCTGGGTCTTTTCTGGGTCTGATAACAGTACGAGGCTCTCGACGATTGTTTCGTCTCACGTTGAACACAGATGCTGTTTCTAAAGGGAACCCGGGTCCTGCTGGTGGGGGCGGTCTCCTTCCGGTAATTTTGGTTTAAATGCGGCGACTGTGGTTCCTTGACTGCGGCAATCCTATCCGTCTTGCTACTCGGCCATCTCTCCTGACCAAATCTGCGTGTTCATCCTGACTATTATCTGGTTCGTCAGTGCCAGCAGCTTATTCATGAGGCCAACCGTGATTTCAAGCTCACCTTTTGGCAGATATTGTTATGCGAATTAATATCTAGGTTACCGACCAATGAAATCAATTCAATATTTTATTGATAAAAATCAATTATCTAAGTTACAGCCTTTTTTTCTTTTATCGTTGTTCAAGATCTTCTATACAATCCATTATATAAAACTCGAGAGTCAAGATAAAAACCAACGCTTTTCTATTTGCCTCCTTGTTTGTAAATTCACAATTTTGTGTAAAATTAGTCCTTCTCCCCTACATATACTCATAGAGGTTTCGACAATCTAGAAGAGAGGAGAGTATCAAAAAGAAGAAGCAAGAAGAACCGAAACACATTTGATTCTCTACTATTGCGCTAAAGTTCAACAATTGAGAAGAAGGGGGCTTGAATTTCTGTGATGGGCGTTGTTGCAGCATGATGATGTAATTGGGCTTCGATTTGATGATCATAAAAGGTCGAGTCATTTGCAGATTATCGTACTCATCAATTAACATATATAAAAAGGGGTAAATATTGTCCAAAATGTGTATAAATGATGATTTTATTACAAAGCGGTGATGTTTATACGTACGTGCAGTTCCACTCATCAACATCCATTTGAAAGTTATCTAATATATATACGTACGTAGTGTGGGAGTCGAGTTTCCGCAAAGACGTAGCCACGCGTAGTGCCAGGTGCTCACCAGAATTCGGTTATTAAAGTGGGCCATGGCGACAGAGCAAAAGGGGGGTTTGATGCAGGTGGTGAAAACTCATCATTAGACGGTGATACATGGCAGCATGGTAGAAGAGAATTACTCTTATATATACCTCTAAAATTGGGGAGGAAATGATCTTTTTGCAATTCGGTGAGAAAAGAGAGAAAGAGCAAGCTAGAACACTCGAATTGCAGCTCTCTTCCCTGGCTTCTTCTCCAAACAATCTGAGTAAAAACCAGAGAGAATCGTGCGAGAGAGGGAGAGAGCTTTGTTTCTTGATTCGCCTTTCCTCCTACTTTCCTTTCTGATTCGTGAATTCTTCGCTGACTTGGGCGTCGGAGGATGTTCTCCCGGAAAAGCCATCTCCGGGATTTTTCAGGTGGTTCCAGCTCTTGAAGGATCAAAATTGCAGCGAGAAAGGAGTTGTTAACACCCAGGAGACGAGAACATAGGAAGAAGTCGTGCAAGTGGAAGCGCTAGGAAGTTGGGTTCGAGAGGGTACATCTGAGAGGCGACAGGGTGGCCGAAGATCTCAACCAGGATCAAACTAAAAGTTGAAGTCTCCGGTGCCAGGAACGAAGCTTGGAAATGTTGGTCACGATTCACGCGAAGCCCGACATCGAGAAGTAGCTGAGGACGTCCCCGAACAAACAAATCTCATCAAATCCGGGCCAAGGGCGTGTTGACCCTCGGCGTTACCACGCGTGTTGGTTCGGAATTCAACACGTAGTATTCTCCTAATTTGGTAATATATCAAAGTTAACTCAAATTGAGTGTACGTACATGTATAGATCGATATAAATATATAAAAGCCAAAATAGTACGTGTCTATTGAAATGTGTTCGCTAGAGTTTGCAACAAGTAGGCAACCAAACCGAGCTCTACGAAAGATATGACTTTAGGCAATATATATATGTAGGTGTGCAACGTGTCGAAAGTACAATATCCAACAATGAAGAAACTCTTAGCATAGCTACATAGCAGTAGATGACGAAGAGTGTTTAATTTTTTTATCTCTATCTCAACAAACACGAAACTAATAATTAACCGTAGCCTTTCAAGGTCTAATCAAGCGGCCGGGGCACTCGAATGTGACCTGGCAATCATCATCTACGACGACGGTGTAGCGATGGGCTGGCCTGGAGAGGAAGACAGGCAAGAGGACCAGCAAATCGCAGACGCAGCTGTCGTCCACGTTCCTCAGCCAGCGGCAGCACTCCTGCTGCACCTCGGTCTGGTGGGGCACGTGCGGGAGGGGGAGGGCTTTGGGGTGGTCATGCTTGTGGTGGCGGTGGTGGTGGTGGTGGTGCCGGGGCGGGGCCGTGTCCGGAGGCGGCGGCGGAGCGGGCGTCGCCGCCGCCACTGCCGCCTCCCTCGGGGGGGCGAATGGGATTAGGGCGCACGCGTGGGTGACCAGGGCGAACTGAGACATGCACATCGGGCTTAGAGGGGGGTGGGTGTAGTGGGGTCTATGTCGACTTTCTGAGTTGGGTATGAGTACGAAGATGGTCACCGTTAATAGGAGTCGGGTCAACCCGGTCCTCCTACCCGCTTCCGAGTTCATTATCATTGTGCATGCATCAACTGATCCAACCTCACTGGAATGGGTGGGGGGAGATCAAGATGCAAGTAACCAGCATTTGTAAGGGCTTCAATTTATATACCGAATACTGGATCCTCTGTTTCTTGTTCAACGGAATTAACTAAGTAGGTGGTGATCAATCTTTGGGGGGGGGGGGGGGGGGGGGGCAATTAACAAGGGCAAGAGCAATGATTACGTGAACATATGTACACATATATATTATAGAGAAGTTAGATGCAAATAGCATATTCATTGGTGCAGTTCATTTTGCGTGAGGATTGTTTTAAAGCTCACAATCTTGGTCATTATATATGGCAGTAGCTATATGCACGCGGTTTCGTGTCTAAACGGACGCGAAACAGTGCGCATAGCATAGCAGTATGGTATCGTGTGCGTAGCATAGCAGCATTGGGGTAAAATGAGCATTTTTTAAAAGTCTGTGACAAACCTATGCGCGTTGCTTACGCGTACCCAAAAAAAAAAGCACTTTTTTTTCTTTTCCATAATCATATAGAGAATTTCAATACGAGTCCGTACATATAAAATTCGTCCAAAACGGACATCGTTTGCCCCTCCAAAAGCCCAAAAAACGAAGCCTTCCTACCTATTTTTTTTTACAATTTGGTGTCCGGCATATAGCGTATTGTAGTGAAATTTTTTGGTATTTTTTGCATTTTTCTACTATAATTTTGTATAAAATTTTAATACGAGTCCGTACATATAAAATTCATCCAAAACGGATATCGTTTTCCCCTCCAAAAAGCCAAAAATCGAGAATAACAACTTTATATACTATAGTATTTTATTATATTTCATAAATTTATACTTATATATTATAGTATTTCATTATAATTCATATAGTTGTAACACCCCCAAATCTTAACCCATTTGAAAAGGTATTACCGCCAGTGACCCCAGTGTTCCTTACCGAGATCACCCAAGGCTTTACCGGTTTAAATACAATTCATGGAATACAATTGATACATAATGATCAAAGTATTCAAATCAAAACATCAATAAAATGAAACATGAGTTACGGGATTACATCCCAATTCCAAATAGGACAAATACAGAGTTTAAACAAAGTACAACAGAAGTCTTATAAAAGATATTACAAAAAAGGTTGTGATCGTAATAATCACATGCCCAAGGATCTCAACCTGATTAAAATAAATTATTAAAACATCCAAAAACAACCGTCGTCTTCATAGTCAATCTAGTCTCCTCAAATCTTCGCTCTATCTGATGTGCCGAATCGAACGGATGACACCAGCCCACATGCAGAGAACAATGTTTGTGGGTTAGTCTACTTGAATAGACTAGCAAGGGTAAAAAGCAGAGTGGTTTGAGTGATCGTAACCGTTTACTATCATTGTCCCTCGAATAATAACCGAAGGGACGATACATAACCCGGCACTTTCACGGAATAACAACAAGAGGTATGCACAAGAGAAGATTCTGGAAGACTTAATCTTCACAGAAATCGACCCGAAAGAAGACTCCAAAGGAAATGAGTCTTTAATGAAATATGACAAATCTGGAATGTTTACAGAATCAAACAACATCGATTAAAAGCTGACTGAGATGCTTCGGCTCACAACCAACCTCACCGCTTACAGCGAATCCAAATCGGAAGGAGAATGTACTACATTCAAGTCTGGATCTTACAGAACCACATAACGATGATTTAAAAACTGACTAAGATGTTTCGGTTCACGACCAACCTCATCACTTACAGCGAATCCAGATTGGAAAGAGAATGTACTCTGATCAAAAGTCAAGACGAGCTTTCCTAGCTGCACTATTTACTTAGCTGCACTACTCGCCAAAGGTATATTAATTAAGTGCTCTCGGGCACCTTATCTTATTTAATTCCAAAACGATTAACACGTTGTAAGCTTTTAATATATTTCTCTGTCACGCAGGACCCATATCTAAGGAATGAACCTCACTGAGTCCAAACCTCTGAATCTACATCGAAAGAATGAACCTCACAGAGTCCAAACTTCTACTATCGCAGGGTCTTGCTCGCCCTTTAAAAGAATGAACCTCACTGAGTTCAAACTTCAACAATCGTTGGGTCTTCATCGCCCTTACAGTTATAAAGGAACGCGCATGGAACTCTCAGGATCCAGGCGTTCCTACAAATACTCGTGCTAACTTACAGTTACAACACAACCACAGTACAGGATAAATCCACATAAATGTCCGGAAGGCGATCACAGATAATAGCGTCGTTCTAACAGATATACAACCTATTATATGATTTTCCAAAACCGTTTATAAAACCAATTCCAGACAAACACAATAATCATTCCAAATTAATTACTCAGATAAACAACTGATAATTAATGTAAATATGGAACGATGAGCAAGAGCGAACCGCCACTTGCCTGAGTCCGCAGAGATTGAACGAAGTCTAACGACGGGATTTCGGGCTCGACGCAGAGACAAATCTGACAATTCTGGCACCTTCGGATCGACCCATAAAGAAACCCTAAGTTAGATTCGACAAACAACAATACCGATCTATGAAAGAACGAAAGGAATCGAAGGAAACGAAACCCAAACGAAGGCTACGAAAGCCAACACCAACAACCACGGCCACCAACACTTCACGGCGGGCGCCACAACAATCACGGCGGGCGCCGCCTTAAATGCAGCGGGCGCCGCCTCAAGCACGGCGGGCGCTGCTCATCCACGGCGGGCGCCGCTCATCCACGGCGGGCGCCGCTCCTTGGCCACACATCACGGCGGCTGGGCAACCTCACCACGGCGGGCGCCGTTCTCCACGGCGGGCGACGTTCCTAGCGGCGGGCGCCGTCTCCCTGGCGGCGGTCGCCGTCGCGAACGAAAACAGAAATACGAGAGGGAAAAACTTACCCTCGACGATCGGTTTGGCTCGTCTTTCGCCTTGCTTGGCTTCTAGGCGTCTGAGAGCCTCCAATGCTCCTCTTGGCCACCGTAAACGACACTAAACGAGCTCCGACGATCCACTAGAGCCTTCCCGAGAGAGAGCGTTTTTGAGAGTCGAGAATTTGAGAGCGCTTCCGCGTCTTTCGCACCGTCTTCCACCCTCACCCAACACCTCTATTTATAGAAGAAATTAGGGTTCCTTGCCTCTTGGACAATATCCAAACCCTTTTGCCCCTTGGACAATGGCTCTTGTACAAAAACCTTTGGATAAAGAATCTTGTACTATTGCCCATTAGATAACAACTCTTGGGCAATAAACTTGTACCAATCTTAACCCGTGTTAACAAAAGTCGTACACGAACGAGTACGAACTTCCAAAACATCTCGACTGTATAATTCTTCACTGAGAAAAATATTACAGATACAGAGCACATTACAGAATGTCTCAAACCTTCAGAATTAAATCCGACGTACCAAACGGACGTTCGGGAAAAATCCATAATTCCCAAAATAGCCTTACAAAATTACGGGGTATCACAATAGTTACATTATATATTGAAGTATTTCATTATATTTCATATAGTTACACTTATGTACTATAGTGTTTCATTACATTTCATATAGTTACACTTATATAGTATAGTATTTCATTAAATCTAGTATACTTAAACTTATATATTATAGTATTTTATTATATTTCATATAGTTACACTTATATAGTATAGTATTTCATTAAATCTAGTATACTTAGACTTATATACTATAGTATTTCATTATATTTCATACAGTTATACTTATATACTATAGTATTTCATTAAATTTCATATAGTTACACTTATGTACTATAGTATTTCATTAAATCTAGTATACTTAGACTTATATACTATAGTATTTCATTATATTTCATATAGTTACACTTATATACTATAGTATTTCATTAAATTTCATATAGTTACACTTATGTACTATAGTATTTCATTAAGTCTAGTATACTTAGACTTATATAATATAGTATTTTATTATATTTCATATAGTTACACTTATGTACTATAGTATTTCATTACGTCTAGTATACTTAGACTTATATACTATAGTATTTCATTATATTTCATATAGTTACACTTATATATACTATAGTAATTCATTATATTTCATATAGTTACACTTATATACTATAGTATTTCATTAAATTTCATATAGTTACACTTATGTACTATAATATTTCATTAAGTCTAGTATACTTAGACTTATATACTATAGTATTTCATTATATTTCATATAGTTACACTTATGTACCATTGTATTTCATTATATTTCATATAGTTACACTTATGTACTATAGTGTTTAATTACATTTCATATAGTTACACTTATATAGTATAGTATTTCATTAAATCTAGTATACTTAAACTTATATATTATAGTATTTTATTATATTTCATATAGTTACACTTATATAGTATAGTATTTCATTAAATCTAGTATACTTAGACTTATATACTATAGTATTTCATTTAATTTCATACAGTTACACTTATATACTATAGTATTTCATTAAATTTCATATAGTTACACTTATGTACTATAGTATTTCATTAAATCTAGTATACTTAGACTTATATACTATAGTATTTCATTATATTTCATATAGTTACACTTATATATACTATAGTATATAAGTCTAAGTATACTAGACTTAATGAAATACTATAGTACATAAGTGTAACTATATGAAATTTAATAAAATACTATAGTATATAAGTGTAACTATATGAATTATAATGAAATATTATAGTATATAAGTCTAAATATACTAGATTTAATGAAATACTATAGTACATAAGTGGAACTATATGAAATTTAATGAAATACTATAGTATATAAGTGTAACTGTATGAAATATAATGAAATACTATAGTATATAAGTCTAAGTATACTAGATTTAATGAAATATCATAGTACATAAGTGTAACTATATAAAATTTAATGAATTACAATAGTACATAACTATAACTATATGAAATATAATAAAATACTATAGTATATAAGTGTAACTATGCGAAGTTTAATGAAATACTATAGTATATAAGTATAACTATATGAAATATAACGAAATACTATAATATATAAGTATAAATATATGAAATATAATAAAATACTATAGTATATAAAGTTTTTATTCTCGATTTTTGGCTTTTGGAGGGAAAAACGATATCCGTTTTGGATGAATTTTATATGTACGGACTCGTATTAAAATTTTATACAAAATTATAGTAGAAAAATGCAAAAAATACCAAATTTTTTTACTACAATGCGCTATATGCCGGGCACCAAATTGTAAAAAAAATGGTTAAGAAGGCTTCGTTTTTTGGGCTTTTGGAGGGGAAAACGATGTCCGTTTTGGACAAATTTTATATGTACGGACTCGTACTGAAATTCTCTATATGATTATGGAAAAGAAAAAAAAAAGTGCAATTTTTTTTTTGTACGCGTAAGCTACGCGCATAGGTTTGTCACAGACTTTTCAAAAATGCTCATTTTACCCATGTGTTGCTATGCTACGCGCACGATACCGTGTTGCTATGCTACACCCACAGTTTCGCGTCCATTTAGACACGAAACCGCGTGCATATAGCCTTTTCGTTATATATAGTCTGAGAAGAGATCCTGTTGTATCGTTGCTAAAGGTGTAAGAGGCATGTTTTCCAGCAAAGAATAAATTAAATGGAATTAATAGACTAAGGGGAAGAAGTAGATCGAAGAATGAGTTTGTTAACAACATATTTACTTTGTACTATTAGATTTAATGTAAAGTGCCTGAACACCGAAGGCAAATGAAGGAGGCTAGAGTCCGTTCGTTAGTACTTATGTTAGTTGATGGAGTATAATGAGGGACGTTACTATATACAGTACGTTTTTTTAACTTTCGCACTACAAAAGTCTACGCAATAATCTGGCGTATGCCAAATACAAGTGCAGAAGGCAAATTCCTACAAAATACGTATTAATTTTTTTAAAAATAAATAAAAAAACTCTACGCCAGTATCTTACGTACACAAGATATTGGCGTAGAGTATTTGTCTCCTATGCCAGGATTTGGGAGTTGGGCCTTTCTTTGAAATTTGTCTCCTACGCCAGGATCTGGTGTATGCCAGATCCTGGCGTAGAAAAAAAAAATCCTGGATGCAACAAAGTGAACAACATATTTTTGAAATCTGCATTTTACTCTAGTAATAGACGTTATCAAGTAATCAATGTTACATGGACATAAATTCGTTTTTATCATGAGGTTTTAATATACTTTTATTCATGTACATTTCTCCACCAATTTGTTTGATATTAACTGTTTGTTATTATTATTCTCGAAAATCACATATAACTATGGTTATATCTTATAATTATATCCAATTTGGTTATGTCTTATGGTTATATTCCATAGTTATATACTATGGTTATATCCTAGATTATATCATATAGTTATATATTATGGTTATATCTTATAGTTATATCCAATTTGATTATATTCTATAGTTATATAACTATAAGATATATGATATAACGTAACCAAATTGGATATAACTATAAGGATATAATCATAGTATATAAGTTATATACTATGGTTGTATCATATAGTTATATACTATGATTATATCTTATAGTTATATCCAATTTGGTTATATCTTATAGTTATATCTTCTACGCAATATTCTTGCGTAGAAGATTGTAGTGCGAAAAAGCGAATATTCTTGCGTAGGATTTTTAAATAAATCATTATTATTTTTTCTAGACGCAACCAAGTGAACAATATATTTTTTTAAATATGCATTTGACTCTAGTAATAGACGTTATCAAGTAATCAATGTTACATGGCAATAAATTCGTTTGTATCATGAGGTTTCAATATACTTTTATTCATATACGTTTCTCCACCAATTCTTTGATATTAACTGTTTGTTATTATTATTCTCGAAAATCCCATATAACTATGGTTATATCTTATAGTTATATCCAATTTGGTTATATCTTATAGTTATATGCTACGGTTATATTCTGTAGTTATATATTATGGTTATATCCTATAGTTATATACTATGGTTATATCCTATGGTTATATCCTATAGTTATATATTATGGTTATATCTTATAGTTATATCCAATTTGGTTATATATTATGGTTATATCCTATAGTTACATACTATGGTTATATCTTATAGTTATATCCAATTTGGTTATATCTTATAGTTATATGCTACGGTTATATTCTTTAGTTATATACTATGGTTATATGCTATAGTTATATACTATGGTTATATCTTATGGTTATATCCTATAGTTATATATTATGGTTATATCTTATATTTATATCCAATTTGGTTATATCTAATGGTTATATCCTATAGTTATATATTATGGTTATATCTTATAGTTTAATCCAATTTGGTTATATCTTATAGTTATATGCTACGGTTATATTCTTTAGTTATATACTATGGTTATATCCTATAGTTATATACTATGGTTATATACTATGGTTATATCCTATAGTTATATATTATGGTTATATCTTATAGTTATATCCAATTTGGTTATATCTTATGGTTATATCCTATAGTTATATACTATGGTTATATCTTATAGTTATATCCAATTTGGTTATATCATATCGTTATATCCTATAATTATATATTATGATTATATCTTATAGTTATATCCAATTTGGTTAGATCCTATAGTTATATATTATGATTATATCCTTTAGTTATATCCAATTTGATTATATCTTTTGGTTATATCTTATAGTTATATACTATAGTTATATCCTTTACTTATATACTATGGTTATATCCTATAGTTATATACTATGGTTATATCTTAGAAGTATTAGCAAAAACTACCAGATTTCATTAGCCCATTTGCAAAAATACCATATTTTGAAAAGTATTGCAAATATGCCAAAAAGCCGCAAAACTTAATTTTCTGAAAAAGATAAACTCATATATTTATTTACCTTTTCTTTTGATAAAAATTATACTTTTAACAAAGACTAATTACACTTAACAATTAATTGATAACAGATTTAAGTTTCTCTGAACATAATTACAAACCCCATAATTGTAAACCCTAGTTCTAGACCTCGCCCTTTTTTTGGTTGAAGCCATGGACGATTTGCTTGCTGCTTATATGAATTTGGACTCTGCCCAATCTCCGCCTCCCTCGCCGTCGGCTCCAAGCACCCCGACGCCATGGTCTGCTCAGAGGCTTCTCCGCCCTCACCAGCTTCGATCTCCAATCGCGACTTGAGGTCGAGGACGGAGTAGTCGGTGGGAAGGCCGATGACGAGGACCTTCATGAGTACTCTTCAAAAGAGCAGCTAAGGGACCGGTTGCTTCTTGCGATTCAGAGGCGACTAAGTAGGCGACAGTGATATTCTAGACCTATACATCTGCATCACATGCCGTTCAATGGTTTTGGGAAGAAGTTGGGTCTTTCAACAAGGAAGATATGGCAAGATTGCTTCAATTTGTCACTGGAACATCCAAGGTATGTAATTTCTTGCTGCTCAGGCTGGAGTAGCCTTCACTATCCTTCTATTGTATAAAATTTCTGCGAAATAAGCTTACTGAAACTGAAATTCTTTCAGCGTTGTTCTTACTAATTAAAGTTCTAGTGATTCTGGTTGGTAGTGGTGAACCATAGAATTGCACTGTCATTCCCATTCTCCTTTCTATGCTATTAAATTAAGCCTTTAAAGAATCCTACTCCCTAATCCTACTCCCTTGACTGCAGATTCCTTTGGAGGGTTTTCGAGCATTGCAAGGCATCTCTGGGCCTCAAAAGTTTCAGATTCACAAGGCTTACGGTGCCCCTGAGCGGCTTCCATCTGCTCACACATGGTAAGCTCTGTAAATTCTAGGGAAGTGATTGTATCGGCTTCCATCTGCTAATGACTGAAATCAAGATTGTAAATTCAGGGGAAGTGATTGGTTAAGCATTCGGCATCAAGGTTTCATCATAGTTCTTTGGACATGTCAGTTGGCACCAATTTCATCTGTCTTATGCCACTTGTGCCCTCATTGGATCTCAATCCTACATTGTGCCCTCATTTCAGTTAAACAACATTGGATCTCAAGTATAATAATGGAATGTCGAATGGTCTCAGTCGCCTCCACGTTATTTCTTGTGGAGGCAAGCATGGCAGTTGGCAGAGTTGAAAAGCAACTGGAGAGGAGGGTCTTGATATCAACAGAACCCTATCATTTTTTGCATGTTTGTCTAAATCCTCTTAGAGATCTCAAAGAGGGCAAATATACATGTTTCTGCTTTCATTTAGCTCTAGCAGATCCTTTTAGAAGTGGAGGTCTTAACTTTTGGCTTAATCATCATGTATGTGCTGATGCTCTGCTTGAATTACTATAGCTGGTGTTGCTCAGTTACATGAGAATGTCTTTAGGGATGACACCCAAATCGCATAGACAGCCAAAGCAAAGTGAAATGATGCTTTTGGTACATGGGTCACCTCTTGGCGTCTACAAAGAGAACAATAACATGGAATCAATAATTGGTAAGCCCGCGCTTTCACCTGATTTGGCCTGAAAAAGTCAGATTTTCATACACAACTGTAAGCAAGTTGTTGTTAGTCATCTAATTGTTTTATATGAACTTGTTGATTGCAGAATCAGAAGAGGCTAACTTCTTCAGGAATACATTCATTGTTCCACCACATATGCAGATCTAACCAGAGGAAGGCCCTCCACTTGAGTTATCCTGTTGTCATCTTTCTGTTCATAGTGTTGTGTTCCTATAGTGCAAAGCCCTCGTATCTATTCTCATAACTCTTGAATTTTTCTCACTAGATAAGATAATTAATCACATTTTCACTGTTTGTAGTCTACCTTATACTTCATACAAAATGAACGGGACCACCTTAAATCTTGGTAAAAAAAGAACACTAAAATAAATCAAAATGATATTTTAGCTTATTTTAAGGTTTAATATAAGAAAATAATCTATAATACAGTATTGCTGGATTAATCGATAAATAAATTGATATTTATGTATATTTATTTATAGTTTGGTCTATCGATCTATGATCTCACCAAACAAAGACTATAATTAGTGTACCAAACAATCCCTTATACAATATCATCACCAAACAAAGACTATAATTAGTGTACCAAACAAGTCCTTAAACAATATCATCCTTAAAGACATATTTCTCTTATCAAAACTCGTAAATATTTTGAGTGGTTATCAATTCAACAAGTAATGACCTGACTACGTACAAATGTGTCATGATAAAGTGAATATTGCTCTGAAATTTAAAATCGGCTAACATTTTAAATTTTGTGATATAACAGAGCATTGACCTGACATAGTATACATGTGACTTGACTTTGTATAAGTGTGGCCTGACAAAGTAAATATTGCTCTGAAATTTAAAATTGACTAACATTTAAAATTATGTAAAATAAAAGAGCATTGACCTGACATAGTATACATGTAACTTGACTTTGTATAAACGTGTCCTGACAAAGTGAATATTGCTCTGAAATTTGAAATTGACTAACATTTAAAATTATGTGAAATAAAAGAGCATTGACCTGACATAGTATACATGTGACTTGACTTTGTATAAGTGTGGCCTGACAAAGTAAATATTGCTCTGAAATTTAAAATTGACTAACATTTAAAATTATGTAAAATAAAAGAGCATTGACCTGACATAGTATACATGTAACTTGACTTTGTATAAACGTGTCCTGACAAAGTGAATATTGCTCTGAAATTTGAAATTGACTAACATTTAAAATTATGTGAAATAAAAGAGCATTGACCTGACATAGTATACATGTGACTTGACTTTGTATAAGTGTGGCCTGACAAAGTAAATATTACTCTGAAATTTAAAATTGACTAACATTTAAAATTATGTAAAATAAAAGAGCATTGACCTGACATAGTATACAAGTGACTTGACTTTGTATAAATGTGTCCTGACAAAGTGAATATTGCTCTGAAATTTGAAATTGACTAACATTTGAAATTATGTGAAATAAAAGACCATTGACCTGACTTAATTTCAGAGCAATATTCACTTTATCAAGCCATATTTGTACGTAGTCAGGTCATTACTCTATTAAATTAACTAACTTAAAATTTGAAACACTTAAAGTTGTATTTATTAGTTGTAATTCTCGTTGAATTGATAACCACTCCAAATATTTATACGTTTTGATAAGCGAAATATGCCTTAAACCAAGCAAACCATTCAATATAAATTTACAAAAATAATGTTTGAAATGTTAGTAACTTTGATAAGAGAACTATGTCTTAGGAGGTTTCAATTTTTTGAAGAGCTACCAAGTCATACATGCACACGAGAATTACCCAACCTGATCTCATAATAGCTCTAAATTAATCAATTGTAAGACATCCAACCTCGAGGACTGGTTTGAATCAGTGTCTGAACATTTGGTGCCTGATGCGATTGAAGTTCCCTTTGAGTTATCTTCAAAAGTTTGATTATGCACTAGAAGGGGTTCCTTTCCAACAGCTAATCCGAATGCCCAGTGTTGTTTATGCTTCAACCTCTCACTGTGCAGAAGCTACTGCTTATCTAGCTCTAGAAGATTTTCTACATGCTAGCATGAAGGGGTTGTGGGAGGCATTTTGGAGCGACGATGAGAACCTTCCCTTCTCGGTTGCTTGCCTCTGCAAGGAAAATATGAAGTTCTACCAAGCAGAGAGAGCTGTTGCTCACGTGAAACTTAATGATCTATGTGCAACTACTATATTGCTGAAGAATGATAGACATCCACATGGGAGATGGGATGAAGTTGTTGAACTAGCCCTCATGAGACCTGATATTGGAACTATTGTGATGGAGAGTGCTCGGCTCCCTCTTCTGTCCACTGTAGGTGAAGAATTAGATAGATGTCCAAGAAACCAGCTAGTCTTGATATTATACACAACAAGAGAAATATTGTACTCACATTCATATAAGAGGAAGTTGACCAAGTCCAACTGGTAAGGACCCTTCAAGAGAATTCAAACTCAAGTTTGTGTCTTCATAAACAGTTAAGAGTATTGATCAGCTTATTGGAAACTATGAAAAAGGGAGCTAATGGAAAAGTTGGTGGATAACAAGCAAGAACAAGAGGTATTTGTGTTACATAACAGAGCATTATGTACTTTATCAGGCCACATTTGTACGAAGTCAGACCACATTTATACGAAGTCAGGTCAATACTCTGTTATATCACAAAATTTCAAATGTTAGCCAATTTTTAATTTCAGAGCAATATTTTCTTTATCAGGCCACATTTGTACGTAGTCAGGTCATTACTCTGTTATATTACTTACCTTTAAATTTGAAACACTTAAATTTGCATTTATTAGTTATCGACCATATCATGAGTACCAGCTTTGCACCACCAAGGTATGACACGAATCTTTTAGAATAGCATCGGAAACAGACGAAACATAGCACACAGAATCAGTTGCTAACACACTTTAATTCGAATCTTGTAGTGAACATTGTAGAAGCTGCGGGACAGTGCGTTCCTTGTCTTACGCTCTCCATAATTGGCGACCCAACCGGATCATGTCTTGCAGTGTTCATCTTTTTCACTTCACCCCGTAACTAAAATTACTCTTTTACGGAGGAGCAAAAACCCTGACTTCCACCAATCGATTGCAAGTTCCAAAATTAAATCTTTGATTTCTTCGTTTCTCATACCAAAACGGGTTTGACTCGATGAGACATCCAACTTCAAATTTGGTGATATAACAGAGCATTGACCTGACTTCGTATAAATGTAACATGACCTCGTATAAATGTGGTCTGATAAAGCACATCATATTCTAAAATTTGAAACCTCATAACATGAGATAATGCTCAGAATCTGAACTGAAAGGAGAATCTACAAATACATGTAGTAAGAGGATAACATCTGAAGTATACAAATATCAAATTCTTACAATCCTCGCCTTAGGATAATAGTAAAGGGAGAAGATTCACTGAATTCTCTCAGGAATAAGTTACAAATTACAATGTAAAAGAATTACAAAACTAAGTATGTCAATATAACATCTACACTATTCTACAAGAAGCCAATAGAACTAAACTGTATGCTCCTTTAAGGAAAAAAACTCAAAAAAGTTTAAAAGCAACCTACCTAGAAGTATGATTGTCTTCCTCTTATCAAATCCTCTCGATGTCGTTCGGAGGTGATTTCAAATGATTCAAGAGTCGGGTTTAAGTAACTTGAGCATGGCGAAGACGATGGTGTGGTCAGATTTTGAATTTAATGAATCGAGAGGTGTTTTTATTGGGGTCGACTACGTACAAATGTGGCCTGATAAAGTGAATATTGCTCTGAAATTTGAAATCGGCTAACATTTGAAATTTTGTGATATAACAGAGCATTGACCTGACTTCATATACATGTGACCTGACGTTGTATAAATGTGCCCTGACAAAGTACATAATGCTTTGTTATGTAACATTTGAAATTCTGTGATATAACAAAGCATTGACCTGACTTTGTATAAATGTGACCTGACTTCGTATAAATGTGCTCTGTCAAAGTATATATTGCTCTGTTACATAATAGAGCATTATTTTCGTTATCAGGCCACATTTGTACGAAGTCATACCACATTTATAAATGTGACCTGACTTCACATTTGTCTTTACTTGATTTGCATTTTGGAATTAGGTTCATGTTAATCAGTCTTCGTATAGACTTGTAATTCACATGCCCTAATCGTTCATGCCAAATATTACAAGACTCAACAACATAAGCAATATGATTCTTTTCATTTATTGAAACATCAGAAACAATAGTTTTTGGGATGACTGTCATTACATTCATTTTGACCAGTCCATCCTTTACATATCCCTTGCCCAAATAAACCCCATTCTTAGAGAGAACTAGCTTGTCAGACACGAACTTCACTGCGAAACCGTTTTTTGGATCTGTATTATGAGGCGAAATCACATGCTTATCCTCTTTCAGATACTTCTCTAGCTTCAGTGTGGTCAGAAAGAAGAACATATTTTGCTGCCATGTCTTGAAGCCAGTTCCATCGAACTTTTTTGGCATCAGCCTTGTGTTTACATCATTATGCATATGAACTGTCGATTGAACAGTCTGATAAGCAGTCGGTTGGACAATCTGATTAGCATCAGTTCTGGCCCTCATTGCTTGCATATTCGCCGCTGGTAGATTTACTGTAGTCAAATTGACTGCTGGTAGACCACTTCAAAACTGAATCTGAGGTGTTGACTCAGCAAGATTTCCATTACCGGCTCCAACAACATTGTTTTGGGGTGAAAATCCAGTTCCATCGAAAAGATCAGACGACCACATTTGTACGAAGTCAAGCCACATTTATACGTAGTCAGGTCAATGCTCTGTTATATCACAAAATTTCAAATGTTAGCCCATTTGAAACACTTCAATTTACTTCTGTTTGACGCATTCCATGTACATAAAATAATGGCATATCATGATATTGAAAAGGTTAAAACAATAGAAATATCGTACAAACATCAGTACATCATAGTTCAACTTATTTGAACTGGCTTATTACCAATGGGTCCAACAATATAAGGGATATTACTAGCACAAGGAAATCCAACCTCGGGAATTTCTACTCTGTGCTATGTTATGTACTTTATCGGGCCGTACTTGATCAAACAATGGTTCTATTGATAGTTTTTTTTGATATTGTTGCTTATGTCAGTGAATAATTATTAGTTACCTCTGGTATATACCTGGTAATATACAATATGGACCAAAATTTAAAGATCCCATCTTGTTCACTTCATGATGTTGCCAAGAGTGAGGTATATTACTATTATCTATTCAATTCCATTAATGTAGTATGGAAATCTCGCTCAATAATAGGGGTTTTCTTTTGAGTTTGTGTTATATGGCTTTTTGATGTCTAGACTAGCAAAATACAAATGCATTCTTAACTAGGCAGGTTCTGGTATAAAAGTGGTTCTGCTTAAAGCTAATATAGCAGAGTTATGACCTGAGTACGTACAAATGTGGTCTGACAAAGTGAATATTGCTCTGACATTTGAAATCAGCTAACATTTGAAATTTTGTGATATAACAGAGCATTGACCTGACTTCGTATAAATGTGGTCTGACTTTGTACACATGTGGTCTGATAAAGTACATAATGCTCTGAAGTTTCAAAGCCAACTTGCAAAAAACCCATCTTTTGAAAAGTATTACAAAAGTACCAACTTTTTGATGGTTGAATTTAATTTTTCTTGTAAATGTACAAATCAGATAAAAGATTAAAACTTTTAAAAAGAAAAGGTAAAATAAGATCTTAATCCTACTAATCTAATCCTAATTAATTCCAAATCTCATTGTACCTCCTCCTCCTCTGCTTCCCACTTCCTCGCCGACGCACGTAGACTCTTCCTCGTCGGCGACTCTTCATCCTTGCCGCCTCCTCTTCCTCCAATGACGCTCATGTCTCTCATCATCGAAGCTACTTCTCACTCTTCTCTCTTTGCTTTCTCTGAAATTCTTGCCGTTCACCCACTTGTACAGAAAACCTGCAACCGTTGCCTCCGAAGCCGAGCATCCCCCATGGAGGGCCCTCGAATCCTTGTCGTCTACCAGTACGTCCTCCGCCTCATGGTGACTGAGAAGATCGAGCTCGGGCGCGACAACAGTAAAGCCAGTCGACGAGACTTGAGCTACGGAGTAGTTGTGCCTCGAGATGTACCATGCATTTATTCGCTTTGATCTTGAATGAACATGTAGAAGACGATGGTGATGTATATAGGCGATGAACAAGACGATGGTGTGGTCAGGGTTTAAGTAACTTGAGCATGGAGAAGACGATGGTGTGGTCAGATTTTGAATTTAATGAATCGAAATGAATTTTTTTGGGTCGAACAAGGCTTGGTGGTGATGTCCACATGGGTTGCTTTGATCTTGAATGAACACTGAAGTTGAACGCGGATCACTATGCCTCATTCGTGTCATACCTTGGTGGTGCAAAGCTGGTACTCTATAATGGTCCATAACTAATAAATGCAGATTTAAGTGTTTCAAATTTAAAGGTAAGTAATATAACAGAGTAATGATCTGACAACGTACAAATGTGGTGTGACAAAGTGAATATTGCTCTGAAATTTAGAATTGGCTAACATTTCAAATTTTATGATATAACGGAGCATTGATCTGACTTCGTATAAGTGTGGTCTGACTTCGTATAATGTGGCCTGATAAAGTACATAATACTCTGTTATGTAACACTTTCTTTCTTGTTCTTGCTTGTTATCCACCAGCTTTTCCATTAGCTCCCTTTTTCATAGTTTTCAATAAGTTGATCAATACTTTTACCTGTTTATGAAGACACAAACTTGAGTTTGAATTCTCTTGAAGGGTCCTTACCAGTTGGACTTGGTCAACTTCCTCTTAGTAACCTTTTCAATTTTGTTTCTTTTCTTACGTTAAGTTGTCTGCATTTTCTGCAGTATTTATTATTTGCAATCTTTGTATCTGAGTTTCTATATGCGATCTTGTCATGTGATTTGAAACATCTTAATTGTTCTTATGGATTGCACAGCTTCTCTCAGATGAGTTTTACTTGCATTTTGCTGATGAGTTGAGTACTTGAGTTTATTGGAACTGTGAATTCAGATTGTTGAAACTGCAAAGATGGGAATCTTGGTGATTGTTGATGAAGTCTACGGGCACCTCGAATTTGTGTACCTCATTTCAAGCCACATTTATACGAACATATATACATCACCACTAGGCCTTGTTCGACCCCAAGTAAATCACATTTCGATTCATTAAATTCAAAATCTCACCACACCATTGTCTTCGCCATGCTCAAGTTACTTAAACCCACCTCTTGAATCATTTGAAATCATCTCCAAACGATATCGAATCACCTCCGTATAGGCCTTGCTCCCCACTTTGGCTACCTCCTTGTGGAGTTCTTTCTCGTGAAATTGATAGCCATATTGTACAATGCGTCATTTTCTGGTGACTACATTTCCCATTACCCATATTGTACAATGAGTCATTTTCTGCCTCCTTTCAGCATGACCATCTATTACCAATTACCATACTCACCTTGGTAGCCATAGCCAATTGAAACTTCAACTCCTCTTCCAACAAACTCATCTCCTCCTCACACTGCATCACAGTCCACTGAAGTGACTAAATAACTTCCTGATCATACATTTGCTTCTCCTCAGCCCATCTCTGCAACTGGTTCACTTCCATCTGCAACGCACTCTTCTTGTTCTAGAGTCTGAAGATCATGGCCATGGATTCTTCTGTAGCAGAAGCAGCAGCCATCCTCTCCTTCTTCAGATCCCTCAATACAGCATCTGCTTTCCTCTTCTCAGCCTTCACCATTTTCCTCAACTCAATTACACTGAACACTTCATCTTCACTCCCACTTCTTCCTCTTCAAAATCCTCATTTGCCCCATGAAATTCTGTAAGCCCTGCCTCATCATCAGCCGAATTCTCTAAACAATGGTCCCCATTTGCTTTACTCGAGTTTCTCGATTCCTTAAAAGACGCCTCCTTTACAAGAAATACATCATTGCAAACCCTCTCTAAACCCGTGATTTTTGCCAAAAAAATTGAACTGGGGATTTTGCCCCCAAATTCTTCAATCCTAGAAAGTAGAGGTCTGAGTGCAAAACATTTAAACTGGTGAAGGCTAGAAAGTAGAGGTCCGAGGTCCGAGTGCTGAATCTTAATAGTATTAAGATTTCATTAATTATGGTTAGCTTTTTTCCTCACATTGGATGATGACCGAAAAATTTGAACTGGTGAGCGGGGACATGAGGGGAAGAACAAAGAATTTGGTGGAGTTGGGGGATCGATTTCCAATTCTCATCCTGTTGGAGTTTGAAAATCTGGACGATTTGCGACACCGGCGATGACGGGTCATCTTCTTCGTGTAGGTGGACGATTTGCGACACCCTGTTGGAGTTTGAGAGGATGCTCTTGAGATTGAGGGAGTCGGGGCGGTAGCCGCGCAGCCGGAGGCGGAGGTCGAGTTCGGAGAGGATTAGGTTTTTCAGAGAGATGGGAGGAAGAATATGGAAGCAGAGGGGGTTAAGATTTGGGATTAATTAGGTTTGATTATTAGGATTAGATTTTCTTTTACTTTTTGTTTTCAAATTTTTTAAAGTTTTATCTGATTTATATATTTAAAAGAAAAGTTAAATTCAACAATTAACAATAGCAAAAATGTCAAAAATCTGATAGTTTTGCAATACTTTTTGATGTGAATCAAGGATCGGGGTCGATGCGGTGCAAGGAAAGGCTCGAAAGATCTTCAAGCAATCGTCAAGAAAAGCCCAGAAAAGTGATTGACTTCAACTGGCTCGTTCTCCTTGCTCCGAACTCGGAATTGGATGATTCAAAAGCCCAGAGACAGATCAGAGAGTCTAGAATAATCCCTCAAAATTCGGTGGACAGTGGATCAATGGATCGGAAGTTATGATGTTTCTCCCGAACAGTCGCAACCAGAGAACAATGTAAGCGAAAGGGAAATGGATGATTTTTGGCCTGGTGTTTGATGGGGACGGTGGATGATTGTTTGAAGGAGATGGAAATGAAGGATAAGCACCTAACACTCTTGTGGATATGACTCACCACTCAAGTTTAGGAGAGATCAAGATTCAAGAGATATGACTCACTCTTGAAACAAGACCGATTTGTTCGATATTACTCACGAACACACTCGATATGACTCACGAGCAAACAAGAGAAAAATTGACGTTTTAAGAAAGCTCTCAATGAGGTTTTTGATTCAATAAAAATGTGCCTTACATGAGGGAGATTGAAGCCTATTTATACTACTATGGGGGCTAGCCTCTTGGAGCCTTTTCAAAGCATTTAATGCCTAGTTATCAGCCCACATAGGGAGTGATAAACCGGCCAGCCAAGGTCCCAAGGAGGGTTGATTACAATGCAATAAAAGGACTACAACTCCCTAGGCAAATAGGCTCCAAAATACAAAATTCAAACTAGAAATTCAAATGCAAAATGGAGGGAGATTTCAAGCACATGGGCCGGCTCTTCTTGGACTTGTAACAACATGAATGGGCCTTGATCTTGTTTGGTTCTTGATGTGGAGGATTCACATCACTTTTGAAAATCTTGGATTTTTGCAACTTACTTTAGCAAATCTGGTATATTTGCTAATGGGCCTATATCTTATAGTTATATCCAATTTGGTTATATCTTATTGTTATATACAATAGTTATATCCTTTAGTTATATACTATGGTTATATCCTATAGTTATATACTTTGGTTATATGCTTTAGTTATATACAATGGTTATATCCTATAGTTATATATTATGGTTGTATCGTATAGTTATATCCAATTTGGTTATATCTTATGGTTATATCCTATAGTTATATACTATGGTTATATCTTATAGTTATATCCAATTTGCTTATATCTTATGGTTATATCCTATAGTTATATACTATGGTTATATCTTATAGTTATATCCAATTTGGTTATATCATATCGTTATATCCTATAATTATATATTATGATTATATCTTATAGCTATATACTATGGTTATATTCTTTAGTTATATACTATGGTTATATCGTATAGCTATATACTATGGTTATATCTTATAGTTATATCCAATTTGATTATATCTTATGGTTATATCCTATAGTTATATACAATGGTTATATCCTATAGTTATATATTATGGTTATATTGTATAGTTATATCCAATTTGGTTATATCTTATGGGTATATCCTATAGTTATATACTATGGTTATATCATAGAGTTATATCCAATTTGGTTATATCTTATGGGTATATCCTATAGTTATATACTATAGTTATATCTTATGGTTATATCCTATAGTTATATACAATGGTTATATCTTATAGTTATATATTATGGTTATATCGTATAGTTATATCCAATTTGGTTATATCTTATGGGTATATCCTACAGTTATATACTATGGTTATATCCTATAGTTATATACTTTGGTTATATCATATCGTTATATCCTATAGTTATATACTTTGGTTATATCCTATATTTTATTCTATAGTTATATACTATGCTTATATCATATAGTTATATACTATGATTATATCTTAGAGTTATATATTATGGCTATATCATATATTATATTTTATAGTTATATCCAATTTGGTTATATTCTATAGTTATATACTATGGTTATATCCTTTAGTTATATACTATGGTTATATCATATAGTTATATATTATGATTATATAGTATAGTTATATCCAATTTGGTTATATCATATAGTTATATAACTATAAGATAGATGATAGAACCATAGTATATAACTATAGAATATAACCAAATTGGATATAACTATAAGATATAATTATAGTATATAACTATATGATACAACCATAGTATATAACTTATATACTATGATTATATCTTATAGTTATATCCAATTTGGTTATATCATATAGTTATATAACTATAAGATATATGATATAACCATAGTATATAGCTATAGAAAATAACCAAATTGGGTATAACTATAAGGTATAATCATAGTATATAACTATATAATATAACCATAGTATACAACTATATGATATAATCTAGGATATAACCATAGTATATAACTATGGAATATAACCATAAGATATATCCAAATTGGATATAACCATAGTTATATGTGATTTTCGAGAATAATAATAACAAACAGTTAATATCAAACAAATTGGTGGAGAAATGTACATGAATAAAAGTATATTAAAACCTCGTGTTACAAACGAATTTATTGCCATGTAACATTGATTACTTGATAACGTCTATTACTAGAGTCAAATGTAGATTTCAAAAAATATGTTGTTCACTTTGTTGCGTCCAGTTTTTTTTTTTTCTGCGCCAGGATCTGGCGTACACCAGATCCTGGCGTAGGAGACAAATTTCAAAAAAGTCCCAACTCCCAGATCCTGGCGTAGGAGACAAATAATCTACGCCAGTATCTTGCGTACGCAAGATACTGGCGTAGAGTTTTTTTTTTTTAAAAAAAATTAATACGTATTTTGTAGGAATTTGCCTTCTACACTTGTATTTGGCGTACGCCAGATTGTTGCGTAGAATTTTGTAGTGCGAAAGTTCAAAAAATGTAGTGTATATAGCGGAGGCGATAATGAGTTCTAATGGAGATGTCCACTAACACAAATTTATGGTTATACTAGAGGGGTCTAGATTCGACAAAGTAGTTAGAATTTATCATTTTGAATGTAGTGTGTGGTAAAGTAAGTAAATTTAGCTGTAGTTCCACATTTGTTCTTTAGAAAGTTAGGTTGATATTATAAGCGCTTAAAATAAAATCAATCATCTGATTAAGGACTCATAGTTCATCATTTTGTACAATGAGGTTTTAAAATAAATTAATTGTTGTTCAAGAAAGAATGAGGTGGTTTTCACTTTCCTAATTTCATTGAGAATGATTTTAAGGATTATCTATATCTTCTTGCACATATATAGATTAATAAGATTTCTATAATTTTTCCATGATTTTTTACTTCTCTCTTTTTGCATTTGTACTTGCATCATTGTGAACACAAGAAAGCGAACAAACACTCGTTTACATTGTACGTAGAATTATAATCCTACACTTCATGGCCCATCTTCAAAAGGTCGTCCAAGTTACTTTCAAGCATCTACTCAACAAGTTTGGTATATGCGGAGAAGAGTTTTTTGCCTAAACCATCTATTCCTTGAAAGTTGAAAAACAATATGTTTCGACAGAGAAGAACTCATGAGTAATATGACCATAGAAGAGGAAGAACTTGTAAGGATTTACTGGAAGCATGCATCGAATGAGAAATAGTGGTCTCATAGAATGTGAGAAATAAGCATGTAGTGTATGAAAGAAAAGTGAAGATAACAGAAAATCATAAGTGTTTTTATGTGGAAGATCTACCTTATAAATCTAAATTGACACAATATACAAAAAATTACATGATTAATATGAGAAATAAACTGAAGCAAATGTTTGAAGGATGGAACTGTAGCCTTTTAAATGGTCAAGGCGTATACACTTTTTTCAACTGTAACTATGATGTAATATATAGCAAAAAAAAAGTACATAGGTTTTGTGTCTGACCGACGACCACAGAAACAACACTCGTACAAGGCACGTGGCCTGTGGTCGCACTTTTTTTCACAGAGTTTGCATGCAAAGAAAGAAAATTATGTTCTCCTTGTTGAAGTCTAAGATGAATATATTCAGCCAATATTCCATTCGTAGAAAACTTTTTTGATTGCAAAAAAATGATGTATCAGCAACTGTCCAAATTACAAACATTTTGAAATACAGTGATTGGTAACGAATTTACAGTTTTTGTTAAAACTTCTTTAATGGTAGTCATCACATGTGTTGTGTTGTTGGTGCGTGTTTCTTCAATTATGCACTTGCGCTCTTTAACAACAACACCATTAGTTGTCTTCCTGCATAAGGAGGAAATATTGGTTACATATTTAGTTCATATAATTTTCAAGTAATAGAATAATTAGTGAATGTTAATTATAATGAATATTGCAACAATGTTTGAGAATTGGTGTTTCTTTTATAAGCGTACCACTTTATTAGTGCGGCAACTCATTCTCCCTTTGGATCGAATGATACCGTTGTGAATCTTGACGATGCAAAAGGAAACCCTAAGACACATATTCAAGTAGTTAAAAGCACGTGTGTCAAGGAGTGTCAATTGCATAAGATATACTCACCCTGAAATGTGCTTGCATGCAAGTCACTTAAACTAATGATAGGGTAGTTTTCCACCTCTGAAGCAAGATTCACAACCTCATTGTTTGCAAGGTAATTACATAGATACACAATCAATGTAGCTTTAATGCTGACACATTATTTGTATCTACAATGCTGTCACATTATTTTTGAAGGGGTAAGCATTATAATATGTGTACTTAAGTTGGTTCAGGTGGTAATGATATAAATCAGTAGGTGTAAAACATAATATGTGATTGATATGTATGGAAGAATAAAAAACAACATATCGTCTGTGACCACCAACTCAAAAACATTCACTAAAAAACACTTCCTCCAATAATGGGATTTGGAGGTCCCACATAGAAAACAATGGCAATAAGAAGGTCTGAAACAAGGACACGTATGTTTACATGTTGCATACTGAAAGAGTAAGAAATGTAAGTTGCTAAAAGAGTTATGTTGCAACAGAGAAACGTATAAGATAGTAAGAAGGCATACTGAATTGTTCACTGATATAGGAGTCGCGATGAATAGAACTTATCTCACGATATGCAACTCTTGTTTGGCTTGAACAAGCTCTGGAACCTAGTCGTCAAACAAGTGTCCGACGTGAAATTGTCATTTGATGATCAACACAACAGGCGGAGAAATTTAGAGTAACACGACTTATGAAAGCATTGTTGATTTTATATTATCCATTCTTTTGGATGATATCCTTAAATGTGTCAATGTCTTCCCCATATAATGTAGCGTACATGTGGTTACCCTACACAATCGGTGGAACAAAGCAAGGTTACAAAGACAGACCTAATTGTGGTACAAAGGAGTCAAGTCCTTTTCACTAACATATACAAAAACATAGTACTTTTTCGTCTTTCAAGATGATACTGATATCGACTTTTTCAGCAGACTGAGCAGCTCAGTTTTTGATACTTATGTCACTTTCACAAAGTAGTATCTCATTCGTAGATTCATCTCCTCAAGATATTTCATATTTGGATTCATCCTACATAGAGAGCCTAGTATGTGTAAGTTGATATTTTGTATTGAAGTTTGTATTTTTGTGTTACAATGTAAAGAAAATAGTTATTATGTGATTAGTATTACGTAGTTTGTAACTGAATAAAGTAAGGAGGTTCTGTTTATACACAATGACAGTATATAGAATTGCAATCCATGTGAATCTTAGTTCTTAAATACCGGAATCAAAACAGTTTCGCAACTTGAATCAAGGAAATGTCATAATTTGTAAATAGAAAAGAACTAAGCATATGTGTAAGATGAGTAATAATACCTTATGGTAGAGAACGTGTACCTTATATTAGAGAGCTTATATCAATTGTAGATCTAGGAGACAAATATTGCAGAACTGATTAAGCCTCAACAAAGATGATGTTCAGCAGTATAGGAAAGGGAAAAACACATAATGGGTAAACTATAAGAGAAACAAATGAAAATAGAAATCACAAAAAGGTTTGGAATAAGAGAAGGAAATTTAAGAAACCATGCATATGATAAATAAAGAAGACATACCTTTGCGTATGAATAAGAAATTGAGGAGGGCAATGAAAATAAATTTACTTAATTTGTGCGGTTTTATATAGAAACTATCGAACATGACAATACCAAAGTAGGTGAAAGTGAAAAGTTTCGAATTAAGGTGCAAGTGCTATAAGTTTCAAACTAAGGTGCAAGTGATAATGTTCAAATGTAACAACATATGCTAATGTTAGGATTTTACGAGAAAGTGATAAGTTTCAAACTAAACTGCATATGATAATGTAACACCCCCAGGCCAGTGGTGCTACAGTGCCATAATCCGGAAGGATTATAAGGCGGGTGAAAAGAAAAAAATTGCAAAACATAACCCAAATATAATATCAAAAGCAGCACAGCGGAAAACCTGTAAAACCTGTCCAGAGTTTGAAACCACCAACAACTTAACATACTGAAATACAACCATTTATAAACCAAAAACCAACAACCAAAAACCAAAACCGATACAACAAATACAACCCATTCAAAGTCCGAAACCAAAACGACACGTGCAACAAGTCAAGTCCAAACCAAAAGAGTAGAGTTCTCGACTCCAAAACCGATGGTGATCAGAATCCTCCATGCTGGCGCTAAATCTGCAAAGCCTGATTGACTGGGGGACCCGATACCCCAGCCAACCGCGGCACGTAAACCGAAGCTGGTCAGTCTTTTGAAAGACTAGCAAGACTCCTCAAGCCAAAACAGTTCAAAACACATACATATATCACCAATCAACTCACAACAATGACAACACGCCACACAATATATATACATATATATATATATAATATCATAACTATACTTAATCATATCAACCAACCAATGCCAACCACACGTCAAAACATATACACACACTATCACATACCATTCATTGCACATCCTTATCCAACTCTACACGATACTAACCTCTTCCATCCAACCTCAAACTCATCACAAGCATAAATGAAAAGAACGATCCAATCCAACTTCCTCTCCATTACTAATACCTCAAACAACAACTCTATGCACATACACATCTTACGACTGACTTACAACCACAGCTAATCAATTAGACTGAACTCACTACTGCACTACACAACAAATTCAATTAACCTTCACAACAACAAACACATAAGCATCAAATCATTACATATAAACATAACAGAATAACGATCCAGGCCAGCCACCCTTCTGGTGCCGCCTGTTCGTTAACATAGACGGTAACTCATACACTCAAATTCAAACCATGTGGCCCACACCCTCAAGATGGGAAACCAACCTTCACAACATCCACACAAAATCGACCTTCATAATCAATCAACATACCCTTTTATCCGAAACTAGCTAATACCAGCATCCATATCAACAGAGATTCACAACTTTGACTAGTTACAATTAACAATATAACACACGAAATTCACAACCACAACCAATGGCCAACAATGACCCACAACCACAACTAATAACAATCAACGTCCAACATAAACCAATTATCAAACATACAACCAAATTACCAACACAACCACTTAATCAAGTACATAATCAACATTCATCACAAATCCACGTATTCAGGTACACAACCAATATCATTAACACAACCACTTAATCAAGTACACAACCAACATTCAACACATAACCAACACACACAACCACCAACACCTCCAATCCAACCTCCGTCTCTACCACCACATCACCGGGTGAGACAATCAACACACACAACCACCAACACCTCCAATCCAACCTCCGTCTCCACCACCACATCACCGGGTGAGACAATCAACACACACAACCACCAACACCTCTAATCCAACCTCCGTCTCCACCACCACATCACCGGGTGAGACAATCAACACACACTTTTCGGATGGGACTTTCACCATCCAAACCTTGGCCCTTAATGACGTAGGCGTGCACCCTACGCGGTTTGGTGAGACTATCATCACCTGACCCTTTGACTCTGAATTAACAACAATCCATCACCACACCGACACCCAATCAATTATTACACACGACAATGATTAACACATATTCACACATATATATAATCCACCAAGCAACTTTAAATTCAATAATCCAATCAATCCACAACAATCAATCCACAACAATCAATCCATAACAATCAATCCGCCATAATCAAACAACAACAATCAATCCACATCAGTCAATCCCAGCATACACACATTCACACACAAGCATTCACACACAAACGCACAATCCCAACATACAACTGTCAGCACGCACACAATTTAACACACAATCGCCAACACACACAGGTGTTGACATACACAACCCAACACACACACACAAGTGTCAACAAACATTATCAACAACAATCAATCACATTTAGTCACAATTGACTACCACGTCAACATTTATTTGAACACGATACGAGACAAAATACTAACACACGCACACACACCCATTTTCAACCAAGTATCTATATAGTCAATTAATCCAATTTAAATCGCTCAAACAATGATAAAATTAATTATGAAACACTAGGCATAAATCAATTTATAAAAATTATATAAAGTTAGCAAGAATCCTCTTGCCTCAAGTCGAACCACAACGACCCCAGAGATCTCCAATCAACCCGAATGAACCTGCGAAATCAATCTGAGCAAAACCCTGGCATTAAGTCATACCAAACCACAACTAGAGAAAAATCCCCAAATTCAACCCTAATAATACCTTCCAAAATTTCAGCAACCACACACCCACAAAATCAAGCCAATGCTCACGAAATTCTTCTTCAACTGCCCATGAAGAATAATTCAACATCAATTCGGACCTCCATACAACATCAATTCGAACATATACCAATATCAATTCGAACATAATAAAAAAAATCAGCAAAGCTTCAGCCAAATGAACCCCAAGCAAACCCAAATCAAACATCACCTTACCTCTTCGTTAGTCCTCGCCGGAAAGCTTCTGACGCCGGAGACGACCACCACGACGATGGACTGCAGCTGCAGCTCAACAACACCAGCACAGACAGCAGGAACAACGAAGACCGTAGCTCGAACCGGACAGCACAGCCACCACGAAGATAGCACGCAGCCAAGGGAGGAGGAGGACGACGCTTGGAGAGGCTGGGCTCGCCGGAGGAAGGAGCTGCTCGGGAGGAAGAAGCTGGGCACGAAGAGAGACCGGAGGAGAAGAGAAAACGTGGGTGCTCAACGGGAGTTCACACGAGAAAGACAACCGAACACTTAGGGATTTTTATCCCCAATTTCCCATTTCCCCTTTTTTAGTAAAATCCTTAATTAATTTACCCTTATGCCATTATCCACTTATTTGGGGTATTTCATTCTCCCCCCCTTACAACAGTTTCGTCCTCGAAACTCAGATCAAACAGGTGAGGATAACTGTCTCGCATAACCGACTCTAATTCCCACGTCTCTTCTTCAGTTCCATGCCTAGCCCATAACGGATGATACACATATCTCCTCAGCTGAGACACACGAAATACGTCATGCATTCCACTCATCTCTGGCGGCAATGCCACTTGGTAAGCTACGACACCAACTCTCTTCAAAATCTCAAAGGGACCAACGTACCTAGGACTCAACTTGCCTCGTTTCCCAATTCTGAATACTCCTTTAGTCGGTGAAACTTTAATAAACACATGATCTCCCACACTGAATTCCAAAGGACGTCTACGAACATCCGCATACGATTTATGTCTGCTCTGAGCTGACAACATCCTTTGATGAATCGCCTCAATGTCATCCTTAGTTTTCTGCAGAAGCCCAGGAGCAACTAACACAGCATTAGTCAAATTATCCCAACACAATGGCGATTTACAACGACTATCATACAAAGCCTCAGGAGGTGCCATCTGAATCAACGCATATCAACTACTGTTGCCGAAGAATGACTTTCCTTGAGAATCAATTTTCTAATCTCTTATCAGCTATGACACATAACCGATTATGAAGTCATAAAACTCTATCCTTATGAATGCAAATTACGGGTGCCTTTCCTTGAGCAACTTCACAGCATAGCTTACTCAACACAGGGTCCCGAGATTGTTTCTCCCCGATCAACTCTACTAATGTCGATTGGATTTCTAATACATTCAGCATCATTTCCTTCTCAGACCAATCTCAATCTCACCCCGCACAACTCTTGTTGCAACTCTAGCAAAACTGATAAGCAAGCAACTGTATACTCGAGAGTCAACTTCCTACTCAAAACCCTGGCATTAAGTCATACCAAACCACAACTAGAGAAAAATCCCCAAATTCAACCCTAATAATACCTTCCAAAATTTCAGCAACCACACACCCACAAAATCAAGCCAATGCTCACGAAATTCTTCTTCAACTGCCCATGAAGAATAATTCAACATCAATTCGGACCTCCATACAACATCAATTCGAACATATACCAATATCAATTCGAACATAATAAAAAAAATCAGCAAAGCTTCAGCCAAATGAACCCCAAGCAAACCCAAATCAAACATCACCTTACCTCTTCGTTAGTCCTCGCCGGAAAGCTTCTGACGCCGGAGATGACCACCACGACGATGGACTGCAGCTGCAGCTCAACAACATCAGCACAGACAGCAGGAACAACGAAGACCGCAGCTCGAACCGGACAGCACAGCCACCACGAAGATAGCACGCAGCCAAGGGAGGAGGAGGACGACGCTTGGAGAGGCTGGGCTCGCCGGAGGAAGGAGCTGCTCGGGAGGAAGAAGCTGGGCACGAAGAGAGACCGGAGGAGAAGAGAAAACGTGGGTGCGCAGCGGGAGTTCACACGAGAAAGACAACCGAACACTTAGGGATTTTTATCCCCAATTTCCCATTTCCCCTTTTTTAGTAAAATCCTTAATTAATTTACCCTTATGCCATTATCCACTTATTTGGGGTATTTCATTCTCCCCCCCTTACAACAGTTTCGTCCTCGAAACTCAGATCAAACAGGTGAGGATAACTGTCTCGCATAACTGACTCTAATTCCCACGTCTCTTCTTCAGTTCCATGCCTAGCCCATAACGGATGATACACATATCTCCTCAGCTGAGACACACGAAATACGTCATGCATTCCACTCATCTCTGGCGGCAATGCCACTTGGTAAGCTACGACACCAACTCTCTTCAAAATCTCAAAGGGACCAACGTACCTAGGACTCAACTTGCCTCGTTTCCCAATTCTGAATACTCCTTTAGTCGGTGAAACTTTAATAAACACATGATCTCCCACACTGAATTCCAAAGGACGTCTACGAACATCCGCATACGATTTATGTCTGCTCTGAGCTGACAACATCCTTTGATGAATCGCCTCAATGTCATCCTTAGTTTTCTGCAGAAGCCCAGGAGCAACTAACACAGCATTAGTCAAATTATCCCAACACAATGGCGATTTACAGCGACTATCATACAAAGCCTCAGGAGGTGCCATCTGAATCAACGCATATCAACTACTGTTGCCGAAGAATGACTTTCCTTGAGAATCAATTTTCTAATCTCTTATCAGCTATGACACATAACCGATTATGAAGTCACAAAACTCCATCCTTATGAATGCAAATTACGGGTGCCTTTCCTTGAGCAACTTCACAGCATAGCTTACTCAACACAGGGTCCCGAGATTGTTTCTCCCCGATCAACTCTACTAATGTCGATTGGATTTCTAATACATTCAGCATCATTTCCTTCTCAGACCAATCTCAATCTCACCCCGCACAACTCTTGTTGCAACTCTAGCAAAACTGATAAGCAAGCAACTGTATACTCGAGAGTCAACTTCCTACTCAAAACCCTGGCATTAAGTCATACCAAACCACAACTAGAGAAAAATCCCCAAATTCAACCCTAATAATACCTTCCAAAATTTCAGCAACCACACACCCACAAAATCAAGCCAATGCTCACGAAATTCTTCTTCAACTGCCCATGAAGAATAATTCAACATCAATTCGGACCTCCATACAACATCAATTCGAACATATACCAATATCAATTCGAACATAATAAAAAAAATCAGCAAAGCTTCAGCCAAATGAACCCCAAGCAAACCCAAATCAAACATCACCTTACCTCTTCGTTAGTCCTCGCCGGAAAGCTTCTGACGCCGGAGATGACCACCACGACGATGGACTGCAGCTGCAGCTCAACAACATCAGCACAGACAGCAGGAACAACGAAGACCGCAGCTCGAACCGGACAGCACAGCCACCACGAAGATAGCACGCAGCCAAGGGAGGAGGAGGACGACGCTTGGAGAGGCTGGGCTCGCCGGAGGAAGGAGCTGCTCGGGAGGAAGAAGCTGGGCACGAAGAGAGACCGGAGGAGAAGAGAAAACGTGGGTGCGCAGCGGGAGTTCACACGAGAAAGACAACCGAACACTTAGGGATTTTTATCCCCAATTTCCCATTTCCCCTTTTTTAGTAAAATCCTTAATTAATTTACCCTTATGCCATTATCCACTTATTTGGGGTATTTCATTCTCCCCCCCTTACAACAGTTTCTTCCTCGAAACTCAGATCAAACAGGTGAGGATAACTGTCTCGCATAACTGACTCTAATTCCCACGTCTCTTCTTCAGTTCCATGCCTAGCCCATAACGGATGATACACATATCTCCTCAGCTGAGACACACGAAATACGTCATGCATTCCACTCATCTCTGGCGGCAATGCCACTTGGTAAGCTACGACACCAACTCTCTTCAAAATCTCAAAGGGACCAACGTACCTAGGACTCAACTTGCCTCGTTTCCCAATTCTGAATACTCCTTTAGTCGGTGAAACTTTAATAAACACATGATCTCCCACACTGAATTCCAAAGGACGTCTACGAACATCCGCATACGATTTATGTCTGCTCTGAGCTGACAACATCCTTTGATGAATCGCCTCAATGTCATCCTTAGTTTTCTGCAGAAGCCCAGGAGCAACTAACACAGCATTAGTCAAATTATCCCAACACAATGGCGATTTACAGCGACTATCATACAAAGCCTCAGGAGGTGCCATCTGAATCAACGCATATCAACTACTGTTGCCGAAGAATGACTTTCCTTGAGAATCAATTTTCTAATCTCTTATCAGCTATGACACATAACCGATTATGAAGTCACAAAACTCCATCCTTATGAATGCAAATTACGGGTGCCTTTCCTTGAGCAACTTCACAGCATAGCTTACTCAACACAGGGTCCCGAGATTGTTTCTCCCCGATCAACTCTACTAATGTCGATTGGATTTCTAATACATTCAGCATCATTTCCTTCTCAGACCAATCTCAATCTCACCCCGCACAACTCTTGTTGCAACTCTAGCAAAACTGATAAGCAAGCAACTGTATACTCGAGAGTCAACTTCCTACTCAAAACCCTGGCATTAAGTCATACCAAACCACAACTAGAGAAAAATCCCCAAATTCAACCCTAATAATACCTTCCAAAATTTCAGCAACCACACACCCACAAAATCAAGCCAATGCTCACGAAATTCTTCTTCAACTGCCCATGAAGAATAATTCAACATCAATTCGGACCTCCATACAACATCAATTCGAACATATACCAATATCAATTCGAACATAATAAAAAAAATCAGCAAAGCTTCAGCCAAATGAACCCCAAGCAAACCCAAATCAAACATCACCTTACCTCTTCGTTAGTCCTCGCCGGAAAGCTTCTGACGCCGGAGATGACCACCACGACGATGGACTGCAGCTGCAGCTCAACAACATCAGCACAGACAGCAGGAACAACGAAGACCGCAGCTCGAACCGGACAGCACAGCCACCACGAAGATAGCACGCAGCCAAGGGAGGAGGAGGACGACGCTTGGAGAGGCTGGGCTCGCCGGAGGAAGGAGCTGCTCGGGAGGAAGAAGCTGGGCACGAAGAGAGACCGGAGGAGAAGAGAAAACGTGGGTGCGCAGCGGGAGTTCACACGAGAAAGACAACCGAACACTTAGGGATTTTTATCCCCAATTTCCCATTTCCCCTTTTTTAGTAAAATCCTTAATTAATTTACCCTTATGCCATTATCCACTTATTTGGGGTATTTCATTCTCCCCCCCTTACAACAGTTTCGTCCTCGAAACTCAGATCAAACAGGTGAGGATAACTGTCTCGCATAACTGACTCTAATTCCCACGTCTCTTCTTCAGTTCCATGCCTAGCCCATAACGGATGATACACATATCTCCTCAGCTGAGACACACGAAATACGTCATGCATTCCACTCATCTCTGGCGGCAATGCCACTTGGTAAGCTACGACACCAACTCTCTTCAAAATCTCAAAGGGACCAACGTACCTAGGACTCAACTTGCCTCGTTTCCCAATTCTGAATACTCCTTTAGTCGGTGAAACTTTAATAAACACATGATCTCCCACACTGAATTCCAAAGGACGTCTACGAACATCCGCATACGATTTATGTCTGCTCTGAGCTGACAACATCCTTTGATGAATCGCCTCAATGTCATCCTTAGTTTTCTGCAGAAGCCCAGGAGCAACTAACACAGCATTAGTCAAATTATCCCAACACAATGGCGATTTACAGCGACTATCATACAAAGCCTCAGGAGGTGCCATCTGAATCAACGCATATCAACTACTGTTGCCGAAGAATGACTTTCCTTGAGAATCAATTTTCTAATCTCTTATCAGCTATGACACATAACCGATTATGAAGTCACAAAACTCCATCCTTATGAATGCAAATTACGGGTGCCTTTCCTTGAGCAACTTCACAGCATAGCTTACTCAACACAGGGTCCCGAGATTGTTTCTCCCCGATCAACTCTACTAATGTCGATTGGATTTCTAATACATTCAGCATCATTTCCTTCTCAGACCAATCTCAATCTCACCCCGCACAACTCTTGTTGCAACTCTAGCAAAACTGATAAGCAAGCAACTGTATACTCGAGAGTCAACTTCCTACTCAAAACATCGACTACCACATTAGCCCCTTCTGATTGATACACAATATCTTTCCCATAATCCTCAATTGATTCTAGCAGTCATCTGTATCTCATGTTCAACTCTCTCTTATACAATTTGAGCTGACGAGAAGCATATGCAATGACCTCCCATTCTGCATTAGAACGTAACCCAAACCTTGTTCAGACACATCACTATAGATGACAAACCTTTATGTTCCTTGCGGTAAAACTAACACTGGCGCACTAATCAAACACTTCCTGAGTTCTTCGAAACTCTCTCCGGACATTTCCCGTCCCATTCAAAATTCTTAGCCTTACGTAACCTGCCACAATCTGTCTATAGCAACCTGCGCATTCTACTTCTCAGCTCAGCCGAATCCATAGTTGCGAAATTCCACTTTTTCAGATGCAGACTGAGTCATCTGTTCCTTAATACTTCCAACATCAATAGTCTGATCAAAATCATCATAGCAATCTCCATAATTAATCACTCATCAATACCCAAGGATTGTACAGTTATGCCTTACCATCAAAGTTCATCTCAGGACACAACCATATCTGAATGCGCTTAATCTGTCCTGCTCAACCCTAACATTAACAATAGCATACAATAACTTCATACCGAATCATCAGTTACAAGACTCAACCTCTTGACGATAAGCCCAACTGCCTCATCCTCTATCACACCCATACCTTAATAATCTCCAACACGTCCCACTTACCAGGGAACACATCATACATATAATTTAACAACTCTAAACATCACATATAAATATATCAAACATTAGCACAAAACATCACAAACAACCAATACTTACTTACCAACACAACTCACTACGGTTGACAGCAAAGATTCCTGATCACCTGATCGTTCATAACAACAACGTATAAAAATTCTCAAGTTGAAAACTCGGAAAGAACACATTTTTTTGAAAAGAGCTCTGATACCAATTCTTGTAACACCCCCAGGCCAGTGGTGCTACAGTGCCATAATCCGGACGGATTATAAGGCGGGTGAAAAGAAAAAAATTGCAAAACATAACCCAAATATAATATCAAAAGCAGCACAGCGGAAAACCTGTAAAACCTGTCCAGAGTTTGAAACCACCAACAACTTAACATACTGAAATACAACCATTTACAAACCAAAAACCAACAACCAAAAACCAAAACCAATACAACAAATACAACCCATTCAAAGTCCGAAACCAAAACGACACGTGCAACAAGTCAAGTCCAAACCAAAAGAGTAGAGTTCTTGACTCCAAAACCGACGGTGATCAGAATCCTCCTTGATGGCGCTAAATCTGCAAAGCCTGATTGACTGGGGGACCCGATACCCCAGCCAACCGCGGCACGTAAACCAAAGTTGGTCAGTCTTTTAAAGACTGGCAAGACTCCTCAAGCCAAAACAGTTCAAAACACATACATATATCACCAATCAACTCACAACAATGACAACACGCCACACAATATATATACATATATATATATAATATCATAACTATACTTAATCATATCAACCAACCAATGCCAACCACACGTCAAAACATATACACACACTATCACATACCATTCATTACACATCCTTATCCAACTCTACACGATACTAACCTCTTCCATCCAACCTCAAACTCATCACAAGCATAAATGAAAAGAACGATCCAATCCAACTTTCTCTCCATTACTAATACCTCAAACAACAACTCTATGCACATACACATCTTACGACTGACTTACAACCACAGCTAATAAATTAGTCCGAACTCACTACTGCACTACACAACAAATTCAATTAACCTTCACAACAACAAACACATAAGCATCAACGATATAATCATTACATATAAACATAACAGAATAACGATCCAGGCCAGCCACCCTTCTGGTGCCGCATGTTCGTTAACATAGACTGTAACTCATACACTCAAATTCAAACCATGTGGCCCATACCCTCAAGATGGGAAACCAACCTTCACAACATCCACACAATCGACCTTCATAATCAATCAACATACCCTTTTATCCGAAACTAGCTAATACCAGCATCCACATCAACAGAGATTCACAACTTTGACTAGTTACAATTAACAATATAACACACGAAATTCACAACCACAACCAATGGTCAACAATGACCCACAACCACAACTAATAACAATCAACGTCCAACATAAACCAATTATCAAACATACAACCAAATTACCAACACAACCACTTAATCAAGTACATAATCAACATTCATCACAAATCCACGTATTCAGGTACACATCCAATATCATTAACACAACCACTTAATCAAGTACACAACCAACATTCAACACATAACCAACACACACAACCACCAACACCTCCAATCCAACCTCCGTCTCCACCACCACATCATCGGGTGAGACAATCAACACATACAACCACCAACACCTCCAATCCAACCTCCGTCTCCACCACCACATCACCGGGTGAGACAATCAACACACACAACCACCAACACCTCCAATCCAACCTCCGTCTCCACCACCACATCATCGGGTGAGACAATCAACACACACAACCACCAACACCTCCAATCCAACCTCCGTCTCCACCACCACATCACCGGGTGAGACAATCAACACACACTTTCCGGATGGGACTTTCACCATCCAACCCTTGGCCCTTAACGACGTAGGCGTGCACCCTATGCGGTTTGGTGAGACTATCATCACCTGACCCTTTGACTCTGAATTAACAACAATCCATCACCACACCGACACCCAATCAATTATTACACACGACAATGATTAACACATATTCACACATATATATAATCCACCAAGCAACTTTAAATTCAATAATCCAATCAATCCACAACAATCAATCCACAACAATCAATCCATAACAATCAATCTTCCACAATCCATCACCACACCGACACCCAATCAATTATTACACACGACAACGATTAACACATATTCACACATATATATATAATCCACCAAGAAGCTTTAAATTCAATAATCCAATCAATCCACAACAATCAATCCATAACAATCAATCTTCCACAATCAAACAACAACAATCAATCCACATCAGTCAATCCCAGCATACACACATTCACACACAAACATTCACACACAAACGCACAATCCCAGCATACAACTGCCAGCACGCACACAATTTAACACACAACCGCCAACACACACAGGTGTCGACATACACAACCCAACACACACACACAAGTGTCAACAAACATTATCAACAACAATCAATCACATTTAGTCACAATTGACTACCACGTCAATATTTATTCAACATGATACGAGACAAAATACTAACACACGCACACACACCCATTTTCAACCAAGTATCTATATAGTCAATTAATCCAATTTAAATCGCTCAAACAATGATAAAATTAATTATGAGACACTAGGCATAAATCAATTTATAAAAATTATATAAAGTTAGCAAGAATCCTCTTGCCTCAAGTCGAACCACAACGACCCCAGAGATCTCCAATCAACCCGAATGAACCTGCGAAATCAATCCGAGCAAAACCCTGGCATTAAGTCATACCAAACCACAACTAGAGAAAAATCCCCAAATTCAACCCTAATAATACCTTCCAAAATTTCAGCAACCACACACCCACAAAATCAAGCCAATTCTCACGAAATTCTTCTTCAACTGCCCATGAAGAATAATTCAACATCAATTCGGACCTCCATACAACATCAATTCGAACATATACCAATATCAATTCGAACATAATAAAAAAAATCAGCAAAGCTTCAGCCAAATGAACCCCAAGCAAACCCAAATCAAACATCACCTTACCTCTTCGTTAGTCCTCGCCGGAAAGCTTCTGACGCCGGAGACGACCACCACGATGACGGACTGCAGCTGCAGCTCAACAACACCAGCACAGACAGCAGCAACAACGAAGACCGCAGCTCGAACCGGACAGCACAGCCACCACGAAGATAGCACGCAGCCAAGGGAGGAGGAGGACGACGCTTGGAGAGGCTGGGCTTGCCGGAGGAAGGAGCTGCTCGGGAGGAAGAAGCTGGGCACGAAGAGAGACCGGAGGAGAAGAGAAAACGTGGGTGCGCAGCGGGAGTTCACACGAGAAAGACAACCGAACACTTAGGGATTTTTATCCCCAATTTCCCATTTCCCCTTTTTTAGTAAAATCCTTAATTAATTTACCCTTATGCCATTATCCACTTATTTGGGGTATTTCAGATAATCTTAGAATTTAACCGCATATGATAATTGTAAAATTTTACTGGAGGCGGCCTCTCACTGATAAAACATAATACGCCGCACTAAGTGATAAGTTTCAAACTAAACAACATATGATAATCTTAGAATATGACCACACATTGATAAAACGTAGAACATACATGGCATTAAGTGAAAAGCTTCAAACTAAACGTCAGGTGAATGTTCGAATTTAATCGCATATGATAATTTTAACATTGATAAAACGTAGAACATACGTGGCATTAGGTGAAAAGCTTCAAACTAAACTTCAGATGAATGTTCAATTTTAATCGCATATGATAATCTTAAAATTTCACTGGGAAAGTGATAAGTTTCAAACTCAACCGCATATAATAATCTTAAATTTTAACCACATATGATAATCTTGAAATTTGACTGGAGGTGACCTCGCACTGATGTGATTTAGAACATACGTGGCACTACAAAGGATGTTGTGTCAAGGCACTGTGCATAGTGCATGCCATGTGGCGAAGTTAAGATTTTATTGTGTAATATGACGAATCTATGTTAGTAGGGTGGAATGAAACAAATAGTAGTGACTCGTAATGAGTGACATGTCAAAATACACTTAAAAAATTATGCACGTACAATGTAGAATATATACACATTTAGGGAAAAAGTTATGCACTTTAAAACGCATATACTTTTGTAAAAATTTGTATAAATTTCTCTAGTTTATAATTTTTTGCCTGAATTTGCATATATTTATAAATGTTTGCCTGAATTTGCATATCTTTACGCCGTATGTGAATCATTTGCATTTCGCACGAGAGTGACCGTTATCACATGATTCATTCCACAATTATAATTGTATTAATATTTTCGACATAATTGGTAAATATGCCTTAATTAGAATTTGATAATATTATTATTTTTACAACATCAAAATCATTACGAAAATGGATAAAAAAAGGGGGGAAAAACACACGGTCCATAATTGAGACCAAAGTGGCTTGGACCAAATCAGAACTGAAGTGAAGTGGAATATTTTGGTCCAATCTTTGGTCTAGGTTTTGGAAGAATTTTGGTCCATTACGGTTTGCATCGATGACATCTCTTGATTTGAGGTGTTTATCTTGTTCGTATGAGAGTACACAAAAAACAATAAAAAATGTTAAGGTTATTTTGATATTTTAGTATTTGTAATATAATAATTAAAAAATTAATGATATAGGTGGTTGTTTACAACAAAATATAAATAAGGGATGGTCTTATGCAAACTTAATTTTATACATTTATCCCTAAAACAAGATAAGCATGTAATTTTTGGATTGTGTAGGTTGGGCCACTTACAAAAAGCCTAATATAAAAAAGATAAACTAATTACAACTTAATATATAAAACAAAACAAAAAATGGTGTTGACAGTAGTTTTTTTTTTTGATTAGGTAAAAATTAGATTGGAAACCACAGAAGAGCCGGTTTCTCAGTCTATAGCATCCTTTCGGATGAGAATTACAAATTCTAGATTAGCTCGAATATCTTCCAAGGAACTCAACTGGACCTTCTTTGCGATGAAATCGGCCACCACGTTTGTTTCTCGGAAGATATAAAAAATCTGCACTGAAGAGAAAAGTTGTAAAACACACAGGATATCAGAAACTAACATTTCAATATCCCATGGACAATGCCAGATTTGATTCAGAACATTCACAATGGTAAGGTTATCGCATTCAAGTTGAATGTCGGTAATGCATAATTCATAGGCCTTTACCAGGGCATTTCTTACTACAAGCGTTTCCGTTTTTAAAGGGATTGAGATACCACATTTATCCCCACCGAGGAAGATTGGTTTACCCGTATTGTTCTTGAAAATGTAGCCAAAGCTAGATTCACCATTAGTTTTAGTGGATCTATCTGTGTTGATTTTAATAAAATTATCAGGTGGTTTTTTCCATTTCTTTGTTGGTCGTCTAACAATGTTCGTTCTATGAGTTTTTTGTTTGTCTTTTGCTAGACAGTCAGGGTTCCAGCTCTTCATCTTATTACAGTTCTCAATTTGTTTCTTAATGTAAATTGGTACATCCTTTATGGAATCGGCATTATCGTTTGTTCTTCCAAAGCTTTGTTGGTTTCTATAAAACCAAATTCCCCACCAAGAGACCATTAATTCTATAAATTGTGATCTATCAGTTTTTTGTCGAATTTCTTCAATGATTTCATTGATTTTTTTGTTTCCTATGTTTAGGGATCTAATGATGCCATAGGTATCATAATTCATTTTCTCGATTGTTTTTATGGATACAAATCCTCCAACTGAGCATTACAACGGATACAACCCGTGGGTGTTGCTACACCTTTTTCTGCTAATCTAGCTTCTGTTGGGAGTCCGTTTTTTCATTATTTTCCAGACAAAGTTTTTAACTTTGGGGTATGTGTCCATTTTCCAGATCCATGAAGAATCATAGGCAATATATCTCTTATTTCTGTTAATTATTTCCATAGCAGAATTCGTAGAAAACCAACCATTTTTGCTAGTTTTCCAGTACATTCTATCATGAATATCATTTAAGGGTATTGGGATCGAGGTTATTTTTTTGGTTAAATCATATGGTAAACATTGTTCTAATAAATCCTTATTCCAGGTTTTATTTGGCAACATAAAATCAGCTACTAGGACATCCTTATTCATGATTGATTGTGTGTTTATGATATTACATAAAGGAGTGTTCAAGACCCAGTTATCCGTCCTAAATTTGATTGTTTTGCCATTACCAACTTGCCAAATTAGTCCAGATTTGAACTCATCCATGAGTTCAATCATTTTGGACCATTGCCAAGAGCAATTTCCTTTTTTCTCGTAATGAAATATGTGGATTGTTTTCAAGTATTTTTCAGTAACAACTCTAACTCAATAATTATTCGATTCTGCTAAGATTTTCCATAGTAATTTGAATTATAGCGCTTTATTCATGTCTTTTTCTTTTCTCAATCCAAGACCTCCTTGATGTGTTGGTTTACATATTTTTTCCCAGCCTATAAGAGGTTTATAGGAGTTGTCTTTGTTCCAAAAAAAGGATCTATTTAACTTGTCAAGTTCATTGTGTGTGTGTAGGTAACATACAACTTTGCATAAGATAGTTTGGTCTTGATGCCAGATTGGTTTTTATTAGTGTTGTTCTTCTTGCTTGGGAAAGAGAGTTTGCTTTCCATTTAGATAATTGATTTTGGGTGCTAATTAAGAGGTCAGCAAAGGTATTCAAGTTGACTCTATCATTAATGATAGGGCACCCAAGGTATTTTTCGAGAGATATCATGTTTGTGATTGTGAGGATATCTTGTATTGCTAATTTCTTTTGATTGGTAACCTTTTTTGTCACTTGAAAGGCCAATTTATGGAAATTTACTTTTTGTCCTGATATTTTGCAATAGTCATCAATAATGTCCTTGATTTCTTTGCAATGTTCCTGTCTTTTGAGAAAATCGCAATGTCATCCGTAAATGCCAGAAACGGAATTCTTGATCCTTGTTGAGTGATTTGAAATCCTAGAGGATTACGTGGTCTTTCTGAAGCAATTTGTAGTTTTCTAGCAATGATTTCATATCCTAAAATAAATAGGAAAGGAGAAAGGGGGTCACCCTGACGAAGTCCTCTTGTTGGTTTAAATATTTATATGGGTCTGTTGTTTACAAGTATCGAAAAGGATACCGTTGTAATGCATTCTCTTATCCAGTTGATAAATTTTTCATGGAATCCAAATTTTTCCATAGTTTTAATGATGAAATTCCCTTCAATTATGTCATAAGCTTTTTCCATATCTAATTTTAGCGCAATGAAGCCTTCAGTTCCTTTTTCGATTTAAAAGAGTGAAAAATTTCATGGGCAATCAATATATTATCTTGAATTGCTCTGTTAGCAATAAACGCATCCTATAGGGGGTGAATTATTTTTTCCATGGTTCGTTTAAGTCTTGTTGTTATGATCTTCGAGATGATTTTATAAATTGTAGAACATAGACTTATAGGTCTATAGTGATTAGTAGAGTTTGGATTGTCACATTTTGGGATCAAGGAGATGAATTTATGATTTATTTGTTTGAGCAATTTCCCAGAAAGGAAAAAACTTTTAACTGCTTGAATAACAGAGGGACCTACAATATCCCAATATTTTTGGTAGAATTCTGCTGTCATACCATCAGGCCCTGGTGATTTGTCAGAGCCAATGTTAAAGACAACTTTCTTAATTTCTTCATTGGATACATTTCTTATTAATTCTAGATTGTCCTTTGTAGAGATTTCAGACTGAATTAATTCAAGGTTTTCCTGAAATAGTCTCTGGTTCATATTTTCACTTCTGAATCTTTTAATGAAATCATTTCTAATGTTTTCTTCTCCAGTAATACTTGTTCCTTCTTGTGTTTTAATTTCTTATATGATTTTTCTATTTCTTCTTCCACTTGCTATTTTATGAAAATAGCTAGTATTCGTATCGTTTAATTTAATGTGTTTGACTTTTGCTCTTTGGTTCCAGTAGATTTTTTGGAAACATATAAGTTTTTCTTTTTCTTTCTATGATTCTACGTTGTTTTTTAATGAGATCATTTGTAAGATTAGTACAAATCTCAGTTTGGATTTCAGAGAGCTGTTTTTCTATTGTTTGTAATTGAGTGAATACGTTGCCAAAAGTGCTTTTGTTCCAGATCTTGGCATGTTTCTTAAGTAATTTTGTTTTGGATACAAGATTATACAATATTGATCCATGATAGTTGGTTCTCCAGGCTTGTTTGACAATATTTCTAAAATCCTTCCTAGTCATCCAAATTTTCTCAAATTTGAACGGTTGATTTTTAAAGGGTATTGCTGAGTCGAGCTCAATAAATATGGGACAATGGTCTGAGCTGGTAAAAGCAAAATGTTTGGTACAGATATCAGGATACCATTGAAGGATCTGGTGATGAATGAGTACCCTATCCAGTTTTTCATATATGTTATCTATTTCTGTAATGTTCTTTCGCCAAGTATAGATGTTACCTTGAATCGGAGTATCCAATAGTTCACATTCATTCTTAAAATGTTGTAATCTTGCAAATTTTGTCAAAGGTGGTATTAGACCACCTAATTTTTCAGTAGGGTCTTAAATTTCATTCAGATCTCCCATAACAATGCACGGAAGAGAACAATTTTTAATAAAGGAGGTGAGTCCATCCTAGAATACATGCTTTGCAAATTCATTGGGTGGAGCATAAGTTAGGATCACCATAAGTTTTTTGTTCGTGAGCTGATTTGTATATTTGATAGTCATAAACCTTGTTTCAATGTGATCAATTTCAAGGATTTCATTAGTAAGTTGGTAGGTTTTCCATATAACACAAATACCACCTGAGAAACCCATAGCCGGGACATAGTAGAATTGGTCAAAACCCGCTTTTCTCCACACTTTTTCGCTTGGTTCTTTGTTTGTTCTTGTCTCAAAGAGTGCAATTAATTGAATTCATTCAATTTTACAAAAGGATTCAACATCCATCCAAAAGGTTTTCTTTTCAATTCCACGGCAATTCCATGTTGTAATCTTCATAAAAAACCAATTGAGTGATTGCCCCATATCCAATGACAGTTAGGGGTCTTGTTCTGTGGTTCATAGTAATGACAGTTAATACGAGCGCAAACCATCAAAGATTCGTGATGATCATCCTAGAGTTCATTGTATTGATAGACCACAACATAATTTCCTTTCTGCATATAGTGGCTTCGTATCCAATTTTCTAACACTCTTTGGCTTTGAATTTCAAATTCCAAGGGCTGGTTTGTTAACATTTTGAGGGAATAAATACAAGTAATTGTCATTTCATTTCCGACATTGTTGTCACACTTGGTGAAGTAATCTAAGAAGGCCCTGTTCTTTGGATTGTAAAAATCCAATATACAAAATATAATCCTTTTCCATTCAAGCAATTGTTCGCATTTGATCTCGTGTAAAGAAAAGTGTTCAAATTTATTTTTGGTCATAGTTGATGACTCTGGTGGGTCAACTAACAAAAATATATTCACGGTACTCACATTATTCTGGTTATAATGTAAGAATCCGATATAATGCTTTATTTTGTCAATGACCATCTTAAAGAAGAGGTACACAGTTTTCATGAGTTCACACCATATACATATCCAGAAGCAAGTTCCCTGAACTAACAGAACATTTATATCAGTGGAGAATATATATTTAAGATTGTGGGAGCCCTTCCTCAGGGAATTTTTTTTTTAAGGTTGTGGGAGGCCTTCCTCGGGGAGAGTGTACTCTTTAGCAATTGGTAGCACTAAGAGCATTTGTTCAGAAGACATAAAGTATAAAATGTAGATAAGATTGGTCCGATAAAATTTGTTCAGAAGTTGCCAAATGTTCAGTCTAGCAGATAAGAATGTAGACCGACAATGATCTTCCTTGTTTGAGCTCTTGATAAAGAAGCCAGGGGTTACCTGGACACAAATCAAAGGATAGATGAGGCAGACACAGAAACAAATCTGCTGCATCTTAGGCAAAGGTTCAAAATCAATAAGATTTGAAAAATGATAATGAATAAGCAGATCAGTCCAATAGCAAAAGTACCAAATAATCCACCATTTCAACACCATTTCTAGCCAAATATCCCAAATCAAACTAATTACAAAGATAAGGATATCAAATTTATGGTAATAAAGGTAATAGTAGTTCAGGCAAAAATGGATCATTTTCATATGAGCAGGGACACAAGAGCACAAAAAATGCCCAAAAATCCAGACAACCAATTTCACTTCACACCATAAGGTCACCAACACCTTATGCATAATTATAGGGTAAAGATTTTCAGGATTACGAAGATCATTGACAAAGCAGAGAAGAACAAAGTACAACAAGTACTTATCCATCTTTTCAAAAGGGGTCTGGATCCGGATCCGGCAAACAACAACAAAGTCATAGTCAAACAGATCCAGAACAACATAATCAAAGGTTAGCAAAAACGGTAGGAAGTAAGATTTCAACTTAGGGTTCAGATAAAACAGATATGTGGCTCGCAACAAAAACAACCAAATAGCAAACACAAAGATCCAAGGTTCAAACAAAACAAAAAAATCAAGGAAAGGACCAGAAGGGGGAGGATCAGAAAGGGAACACCTTGAATCACGCTGGAGAGAACTCAAGGCAGAGATCCAAAGTTGAGCGGTGCCGGGTTGGGCAAGTCGTCTCGATTCCTCATCAAATCGGTGAAGGAAAGCTCCATAGGCGTCGAGCTCCGGAAGTCGGTGTGGAGCATCCTCAGAAATGGTGAAGGATTCCGGCAACAGCAACCAAAGCTCCGATTGGAACAAAGACAGATTCCGACCCCCATTCCAAAAGCAGATGGCGAGGGAGAAAGACAGAGCAAACACCCTACAACCCGGAGGAAAGAGGTTAGCCTCGACAAGGTAAGCAAGAAACCACCGCCTCGCCGCCGTCCGTGCCCAAAGATGGTTGCGTTCGGTACGTCGAAGGCGTCGATTTCGTTTTCGCCCTTTGAACAGAATTGTTTTCTCCGCTCCATCACAGTGGGAGATCTCGGTTTCAGGGGAAGCAAGGATCCACTGGATCGAGAGATTTAGTTGGGTGATAGTGTTGGTATGGAAGGGTTTGTGCTTGATCTTGCTCGTGGCAGGGGTGGTAAAGGGCGGCGGCGGGTTCCATTTTAGGGTTTTGATGTGACCTTGTCCGGGGAAAGACCACGATTCGTTGTCACGGGATCGATTGAATGTGTAGTAGGGCGTTCAACTCGTCGGAAATGGGAGAAGGGGCGGCGGACTGTGGTGGAATGAAGAGGCGGCGGTGATGGTGGTGATCGGCGGCTGTCTAGGGTTGTGGGGATGGAGGCAGCCGTGGAGGTGATGGAGAATTAGGGTTTGGTGTGGAGGCAAGAACTAGGGTTAGTTCTTGTCTCGGGTGTTGCGGATAGTAACTGGATAGATTGGTAACCGAGTTAACGCGCCAGGATAATTCACTTAGAAACGCGTTAACTGAATCGATGCGCCAGGATAGTTTGACTAGGAACGCAAAGATGGTTGACGTCGGGGCCTGGGGTTTAAGGAGTTTACTCGACTTGAAACTTAGGCTTAATTTGACGTAATTGAAAATGAAAACAAAAGAGAGTATTTATACTAGAGAGTTGACCTAATGGGCCAGACTCTCTAGTTACTAAATCTGGCGGCCCATTTAACATAAACGAAAATCACCCAGAAATAGCAGCTATTAAAAATAGAAATAACGGTAAATAGAGAAGTACTAAAGAAGTAATGTCTAAACATAGTAAGAACTAGAAATAGCAAGTCTCCTAAATCTAGCTCGGAATAGCTGTAGCTGTAGAGGAGTCTCAAGGCGGATGTCTCATGGTGTCTACCTCCTCTCCAGCTGACATGGGGGACATGGTCACATCACCCTCCCCCACTTGGTTGTGAAGCGTCCCCGCTTCACGCTCACCAGGCTCGGGTTCAACATATGGTGTGGAGTCAGCGACGTAGAACGTTCGATGCACCCCATACTTGTCCGGGAGCTCGAGCTGGTAGGTGCTTTTGCCAATGGTCATGACGAATCTGAAGGGACTACCACCCCGTCGGTCGAGCGTAGACTTGCGGACGAAAGAGATAGGCTCCTTCCGCAAGTGAAGCCAAACCAAGTCGCCCAGGGCGAAGATCAAGCGTCGCCTTCCCTTGTTGTGCGGGGCTGAGTAAAGCAGCACGGGCCTCTCCAGCTGTGTGCGTGTCCTCCCTCCTGGCAGCTCCGGATGATGTCTGTCCACCCGCAAGTCCTGCAAAAAAGACAAAAAACTCAGCGAGAGGGCAGGCTCTGACAAAGTAGTGAGACAAGGAAAGGAACTATCAAGGACACAAGGAAACTTGCCTGGTGGATGTATATAGAGTAGCGATCTGCGCTCACAGGTGCCACGCAGAGGTGAAGCAGGAGGCACATTTCCGCCTGGGCCGGCAGCTTGCTTTCCTGTCGTCTGTGTTGTAGACCTCGCAGGAGTAGGTAAGCTGGTGGTGGGTGAGTTGCCCGTCGGGTCTAGCGCGTCTGGTGGCTTTCTTCCCGAGGCCTCTATCGCCTTCTAGCGCTGTCGGTCAGACATATCCTGCAAAATCTCATGTGGAGTCATAGGTGAGAGTGTCACGCGCTTCCCGTGGTAAGTGAACATGTAAGTGTTCAAATACCCGTCGTGAAGGACGCGACGATCATATTGCCACAGACGCCCCAAAAGCAAATGGGTAGCATACATGGCGGTAACATCACAAAGCATAGTGTCGCTATATGGACGAATAGAAAATGAAAGAAGACACTGATGTGATACGTTGTTACCTGAACCGTCGGAGATCCACTGAAGTCCATATGTAGCCGGATGCGGTGTAATAGGAAGGGTGAAACGGTGCACAACCTCCGCATGGACAATGTGGCGGCAAGAACCCCCGTCGATGATCACACGCAGCGTTGCATCCGGAAAGCTGCACCTAGCATGAAACAAGTTCTCTCGGTGCTCGTGAAGGGATCCCTCCTTGACGTTCAGCACGCGTCTAGGAACCAAGGCAGAGTGGGGTGCCTGGTCATCAAGGTGTTCGGAGGTATTGACCACATCGCCTCCAGCATCCGTTGTAAAGACGCCGGTAGGGTCAACCTCGACCTCGTCATCATCTGCCTCTGCAACTGCAGGGTCTTCCTCCTGGAGCATTTCCTGTGACTTGAGGCATTCCAGTAGGCCTGGAGTCGATGTTGAGGGAAGCATCAGGTTTGTTTCCTTTTCCGTTTCTAGGGCAAGGGTGCTCAATTCATCAGATTGTAGCTGATCCTGCACAGAATCTACTGTAGTGAGCGGAACTGATTGCTGCTGAGCTAAGGTTTCTTTGTTGTGACGCTGAAGCTCGGCTATTTGCGCGTGTATCGCTTCGTTCGTAGCAAGCAATGCTTGTTGTAGCTTTTGTCCTGCAATCTTATGTTGTAGTTCGGCTATTTGCACGTCTCTTTCTTTGTCTCTAGCAAGCAACTCGCGGATCATCCTTTGGTTAGCAGTTTCTGACACCACTGCTACTGGAAGAGACGGCCGCGTTCGAGCTAATAACACGTCAGTCCGACGCAGTGCCTCGTCAATCTGCGCAGCTCGGACGTTGGAATCAAGCAACGCTCGGCGGGCCCACTGTTCAAAAGTCTCGGTCATGGTACCTGACAGCAAAATATAGCAAACCACAGAATCAAGGAGAACAACAATAGCAACAGAGAATCAACGAAAAGGTAAGCAGAACCGAACTCAACAAACAATCACCCGGGAAACTACTCTGGCTGGCCGTGAGGGCGGTTACGAGCAGGCTTAAGGCAACTCACACAACAATCAACAAAATCCAGGCAATGCTCAGCAAAGAAAATGTCGAAAGTAGATATGCAAGGATATAAGCACAGAAGTAAGCACAACACAGTCAACCAAGATATGCAACCCAGACAATGAGAGATTAAGAAGATGGTAAATGAATCACTGCGAAACGTGGGGTTGAAGGTGTCGGGATCAAACCGGGTTCTCCCTTCCTGCACTGCGAAGAGACGCACTTGCCTTATTTTGGCTTGTGTGGTCTCGAAATTCACTCTCGTTTTTTTTTTTTTTAAATGAACAGCTCTCTGATTTTTTTTTGTGGAAAGCTAGGGTTTTGGACTAATCTGTCGTGAACAAACACAACGAACAGCACAATGATGGAATTGGCCGAATTGAACACTGAAATTCAGTCCAACGTGCTCACAGTTCAGCAAAGTAGCATGTAACAGCAAATTGCAACAAGGAAGCAGCACAAACACGAACAAACAGCAATTTCGTGCACAGAAATTCAGCAGATTCCAACACAGAAATCAGCAAACTCCAACACAGAATTCAGAAAACTCCAACACAGTGCAGCGAACAAAAAGAAAAAAAAATCTGGGGCAGTGAATCAAGTGTGAAGTAGAAAGGGGATTGCGAATGTGTAGATTTGTGGCGCACACAAGGCAAACGAAGTCACAACGAACTATCTAAGCCTATATGCAAGCATATCTACCCTAAACACAATCCAAAACCAAGCAAATACACAAGAAAGTGCAGAAAATTGGTGAGCAAGGTGCGGTTGTGCAGATTTCGGAATTTTTTTTTGTGGGTTTTTTATGAAGGCCGAATTGTTCAACCAACAAACCTATGCTTTTCTGGTTTTTCAGATTCGAAATTGCAAAAAAAAATAAAAAAAAAATTGGGTTCCTAGAACAAGATCTAGGGTTTTCTGGGTTTTTCAGATTCAGATCTGTAGTGAATATTTTTTTTTGATATGCAGGAATTGATTTGCGAAAGCGAAGGAGTGATTTGAATGAAGAGTTGGAACGACTTACGCGATTCGAAGGCTCTGATGCCAGTTGATGTGACCTTGTCCGGGGAAAGACCACGATTCGTTGTCACAGGATCGATTGAATGCGTAGTAGGGCGTTCAACTCGTCGGAAAGGGGAGAAGGGGCGGCGGACTGTGGTGGAATGAAGAGGTGGCGGTGATGGTGGTGATCGGCGGCTGTCTAGGGTTGTGGGGATGGAGGCAGCCGTGGAGGTGATGGAGAATTAGGGTTTGGTATGGAGGCAAGAACTAGGGTTAGTTCTTGTCTCGGGTGTTGCGGATAGTAACTGGATAGATTGGTAACCGAGTTAACGCGCCAGGATAATTCACTTAGAAACGCGTTAACTGAATCGATGCGCCAGGATAGTTCGACTAGGAACGCAAAGATGGTTGACGTCGGGGCCCGGGGTTTAAGGAGTTTACTCGACTTGAAACTTAGGCTTAATTTGACGTAATTGAAAATGAAAACAAAAGAGAGTATTTATACTAGAGAGTTGACCTAATAGGCCAGACTCTCTAGTTACTAAATCTGGCGGCCCATTTAACATAAACGGAAATCACCCAGAAATAGCAGCTATTAAAAATAGAAATAACTGTAAATAGAGAAGTACTAAAGAAGTAATGTCTAAACATAGTAAGAACTAGAAATAACAAGTCTCCTAAATCTAGCTCGGAATAGCTGTAGCTGTAGAGGAGTCTCAAGGCGGATGTCTCATGGTGTCTACCTCCTCTCCAGCTGACATGGGGGACAGGGTCACATCAGGTTTGGGGTTGGGTTTGGGGGTGAGGGAGCGTATTCAGGTTGAGAGCGTTTTTCATTTTTCTTTTGTTAGTTATGTGTTGACAATAGTTAAATAGAGAAAGCAACAATCTAATTTAACATAACCCAAATTCCAACTCAAATAAGACAAACAATTTATTGTTCCTAAGGGCAACTCCAATTTTTATAGTATGATAGATATGGAAACTTACGGGAACTGAAATTTGGATGAAAATATAATCTCCACCAACATTATCTAAGCTTATGGAGCTTATCTAAAAATTAATTCCCCTTTTATCTTTAAAAGTCCTCAAATCTTTATACTAATAATAAATCCAAAAGTCTCTTTCCTACGTATCACTAAGTTAGTTATGACACGTAGACACATTTTCTTTATCATTTACCATTTTATCCTTCATAATTTTTTATATTTACTTAAGCTAAATATTTTACTTTTTTACAATATACTACCTACCTTAATTGTAATTGTAATATATTTTCATATATTCCCTAATTTTACAATTTATGAAAAGTATAATTTCATACTATGTGGGTCCTAATTAATTGCAATGTGCGTATTATTATTTCCTATGTTAGTGTATAGATAACATGTAAAATAATTTTTATTTATGATTTTATAAAATATTTTTTAACTAAGATTTTCATTTTCTTTCATATTGTTATTATATTTTTTTTATCCAATTCGTGATGTCTGCAAACAACTTTATCACCCTTTGACAATTCAATTAGTAAAATAAATAAATGCATTATATAACCACAAAAATAATGAAAACCTCTCCGTAGACATAGAATTCCGTTCAGGTGAAACAAATTTTTTGAACAAAACATAGGTTAATGTAAATCATCTGATTAAAAATTTTACGTATAAGATTAAAAGAAATGTAAACATAATAAGTTACAATACACTTGCTTTATGGAATTCTTCCAAAACAATCTTTTATGGGTGATTGAGTTTTCTTTCTCCCATTTCACACAGTTACAGAAATTTAAATATAAGTATTAATAAACAAAATTGCTTTTCCCATTTCACACAATCTTCACACATATACTACATCCCTTCTTTTATTTCTTACGTGTCAGCCTGTAGGCTATTCTACGTAGGCAAATTTAAATGCCATTTTATTACTTTGCCCTTCTTATTTTTGACAATTTACAATATCTTCTACCCACATCAATTTCCTTATTTACCAACTATAATCTACCATGCATATAGTAAATTATTACACCAAATACATTACCAAATATAATGCTTGTGGATATATTATCAAACTTAATTCAATTTACCAAGTTAATGTATGTGTGTATATTATTTAATACTTATTTTTAGATTTATTAAGCCACTAATTAAATTGCCACTTATTATTTTTGGCTTAATATATGTATACACAAAAATATATAAAATAAAATATATGTTATATTGTTTCATGACTAATTTACTTAAAGTTTTATTACATTTATATGGAATAAACCATTCACATGCATATCTACAAAAGAAATTTAATTTGTTTTACCGCACAATCCTTACTTTAATAACATACGATTTTATTTGAGCAGCATAATCTTTCTTTCATTTTTTTAGCATCCTAAAACAACTTCATTCTTATAATATTGTATTTCCTTTAGTCAATAACATCTTATATTATAAATTTGTTTACTCTTAAATATATAATTTATATTTATTCAAATCCATGCAGGGCACGTGAACATATGCTAGTTATTCTCGTATATATTTTTTTTATAATCTTACACTTATCAGCTAAGCTACGTAAATTCGAACACCTAACTAGCTTATTCAAACAATAGCTCACAATTTCAACTATCAATTTCAGCTTATAATTAAAATCATATTTGGCTTATATCAACTTCAAGCAGAACAGACCCTAAGGCCATAGTTTGGTAACCAAATTCAAAAGATGTTGCAACATTGAAAATTTGAAGTTGAACGCTAACAACTAGGTGGGTTCCAAACAACATTAAACACACCCAAATAACACTAAATCTTAATCCAATCAATTTAAATATCACAAGCACCATGTCTTTGGAAAAAAAATATGGGTTGCCCCATTATCAATGGGAAAGTCAACCATAATACTTTTTAAGATACTATCCTCTCAACAACTAAACAATTAGCCAAATGGAAAGCAAGATCCCTCTCTCTTGAACGAAGAGCAACACTCATCAAATTAAATCTTATTGCAAAACCCAATTACATTATGCAATACTTTAGCTAGCTTCTAGCATCCATACATAAAAAACTTGATAAAGTGAATAAAATCTTCTTATGGAATAAAGATAAAACGTAAAAACCGATGAGACAAAATCTGTAAAAATAAATCTAATAGGGGCATTGGCATCTGGAAAACACTGGATATGAACAAAGCCCTCCAAATGAAACTTATTTGGAAAATATTTGCAGAACCTAATAACATCTAGGTAAAGATCATAAATGAAAAATACCTAATAAATACAAATATATTTCAGTAAACCAAAAAACGAACCATTCCTGGTAATGGCCACAATTACACAAACATGGAACAAAGTTCCATTCTAGACTCCAATGGCTTATCGGAGATGGCCATTCTATTAATTTCTAGAAGGATAATTGGGCTGCTAACCTAAACTTGACAGACAACACTCTTCCATACACTATCATTAATCCATCGACAAAAGTAAGTGAGTTTATAACTAATACAATGGAATAGAATAAAACTCAACATTGTACTTAATAAGGATACGGTGGATTTCATTACCAACATTTCAATTTCTAAAAATAATATTATAGATAGACTTTACTTGTAATACCCCGGACCATAGGTGCTACAGTGCCATAGCCCCGAAGGACTATAAGGCGGTTTCTTTCAAGAAAAGAAATTTAAAGCTCTCCCAAATTCACAAAAGTCATCAATATTAAAATCCCTGCTCAAGTTTTAAAACAACACTTATCCTGTCAACCAGTTTAATACATCAATTTATATCCAAAACAACGGAAGCGAATACAAAAATTTCAAATCTGATGCAAAACTAAATCTTTCACTGTGAAGACACATCTGTGATCCAGAACCCGCTTATTGCTGCAAACCTGCAAAGCCTGATTGACTGGGGGACCCGATACCCCAGCCAACCGCGGCACGTAAACCGAAGTTGGTCAGTCTCTCGAAAGACTGGAAAAACTCCTCAAGCCAAAACAGTTCAAAACACATACATATATCACCAATCAACGCACAACAACGATAACACGCCACACAATATATATACATATATATATAATATCATAACTATACTTAATCATATCAACCGACCAATACCAACCACACGTCAAAACATATACACACACTATCACATACTATTCATTACTCATCCTTATCCAACTCTTCACTATACTAACCTCAATCAATCCATCCTCAATCTCATCACCAGCATAACGAATAAAACGATCCAATCTAACTTTCGCATCAACAATCACTTAAGCATAAGCAAGACAATCATCACATTATATAAACATAACAAAAATAACAACCCAGGCCAGCCACCCTTCCGGTGCCGCCGGTTCGTTAACATAGACCGCAACTCATACATTCAAACCCAACCCATGTTGGCCCACACCCTCAAGATGGGAAACCAACCTTCGCAACATCCACTTAACCAGCTTCATAAACTCAATGCACCCCTCTATCCGTAACTAGCTACTACCAGTATCTACATCAACAGAGATTCACAACCTTGACTGGTTACAATCAACAACTATAACACACGAAATTTCACAATCACAACCAATGGCCAATGATGACTCACAACCACAACTGATAATAGTCAGCATCCAACACAACCAATTATCAATCACACAACCAAAATTACCAACACAACCATTTAATCAAGTACATAATCAACATTCATCACATAGCCACTTATTCAGGTACACAGCCAACATTTAACACATAATAGATATCACAATAATCAACCAACAAATACACATAATTAACCCATCATAACACCTCCGTCTTCACCTCCAATTCATTCCAATTCAACCTCCAATCCATTCCAACCCTTGGCCCTTAACGACGTAGGCGTAAATCCTACGCGGTTTGGTGAGGCTATCATCACCTGGCCCTAAATCCTAACTTCCAATTCAATTTCAACCCTTGGCCCTTAACGACGTAGGCATATACCTAGTATACCCTACGCGGTTTGGTGAAATCCATTCCAACCTTTGGCCCTTAACGACGTAGGCGTATACCTAGTATACCCTACGCGGTTTGGTGAAATCCATTCCAACCTTTGGCCCTTCGACCTCCAATCAACAACACTCCAACCACCACACAGACAATCAACAACAATCCAAACACCACACAGACACTCAATCAAATATCACATACGACTATCAAAATCACATAATCACACACAATCACACATTTCATCCAAGCAACTATATAGTCAAATAATCCAATCAATCCACAACAATCAATCCACCTTTAGTTATGACCAACTACCATATCACATTCAATCAAACACAACACAACACAATTACTAACACACAACTGGTATCCGATGCATGACCAATAATTATGCACACAATCCAACACACAACCGCCAACACACACAGGTGTCGACAAACACACATATTCAACCAAGAAATTTCACAACTAATAATCCAAATTAATTTACTCAGACAAGGCTAAATCGATTACTGAATCAATATAGGGACAAAAGTAATTTTATAAAATATACGAAGGGTTAGCAAGATTTATCTTGCCTCAAGCTCGACAACCACGACCTCAGAGATCTCCAACCAACTCGAACGAACCTGCGAAATCAATCCGAGCAAATCCCTGGAATTAATTACTCATACAAATCCACTACTAACAAAACCCCCAAATTCAAACCCTAAAATTATACCTCCAATTAATTAAGCAAAACATACCCAAATTCAATCCCAAACTCAAATCAAAGTGCTGCACAACCACCACCGAATTCAGCCCATAATCAAATATATATATATAAGATGTCCATAACCCCCAAAATTCAGCAAAATACCCATAATTAATCCAATTCTAATTAAATCATGCCTTTGCTACTAAATCCAACAAATTCAGCAACCAAATCTGCCCAACATCCAATTTTGTCAACCCAGAAATTCAGCAGCACAGAAATTCAACAAAAATTTTCTGTAAAAATCGAATTGAAGAAACCCCCAAATCTACCTCGTCGTCACCTTGCTCTCACCGTCGGGATGGGGCTTCTCGGCGCCGGAGGAGCAGCACCAGCGGCGGATCTGCAGCTGCTCTTCGCGGTCTCGTTCCAGCGATGGTGGCTCGCAGCTCGCGCAACCACAATTCGTGTCTCCCCAACAGCTCGCCTTCGTCGTCAGGACCGAGCTTCACGTCGCCGGGAAGGTGCAACAACAGCGGTGGCACAGAGGCAGTCGACTCCCTACAGGCCGCGCGGACGACCGGAGCTCAACACAACTGTCACACAACACTTCGAACCTTCACACCAGCAGCGTCCATGCCTCGCACCAGTTACCGGTCGACGGAACCCAGAACAAGGAAGGGAGGTGGTGCCCAGCGGCGGAGAATCGAGCAGCTCCCAGAAGAAGAAGAAATGGCGAGCCCTTGAACAAGAAGACCGACCCAGATTTTTGCCCCAAATTTCTGATTTTTATCCCCTAAATTTCCCTTTTTCTGATTTAATAAAATCCCAAAATTCTTATTTACCATTTTGCCATTACTAACATCCTTGGGGTATTTCATTGTCCCCCTCCTAATACGAATGGTTGGTTTTCAACCGAAATAGCATTCGAACTTATTACTAAACAAACAAGCACTTCATCAAATGATCTCTCATGGCTGTGGAATTTAGATACGTACCCAAAAGTCAAAAATTTCCTTTTGAAAATATGCCATGATGGGTTACCAACTAAAGCTAGATTATTCCAAAAACATGTTGTAGTCCCACTAGCATGTGACTCATGCAATAATCTACACAAAGACTTAATCCACTTTCTTTTTAAATACCCAACCACCCTTAAACAAATCAAAAAACAAAGCCCCTTCATAGAGCACACTATATGTAGCATGAACACAAACAATAAAAAAACCAATTGATTTACTCATTGAAGCTCAAACACAAGTATCAAAGAATTCAACTCGCCTAACTAAAATAAAAATCAAAAACCTTACAGTATATCAAAACTGAAATACCCCAAATAAGTTGATAATGGCAAAGTGGTAAATTAATTATGTGATTTTAATAAAAGGGGGAGAAATGGAATTTTGGGATTAAATCCCTAAAACACATTCTCGGTTGTCTCTCTCTCCCGTGCGATTCTTCAACCGAGCAGCTGCTCCCTTCTCTTCCCCGGCGATTCCGACTCCCTCCCCTGTGCCCACCCGAAGTCGCTCTCCCTCCGGCGAGCTCGACCCAGACCGGACCGCCGCCGTTCGTCCGTCTCCTCTGCTGTCCGCTGATGTTTGTTGCCCCGTCTGCGACATCTCAGGAGAATGGTAATAACGTTTTGCTCACTTATTATTTTGGTCTGAAATTTTGAGGAGGTAAACTAGACTCGTATATCTAACTCCTCGAGTTGGAATCATCGCATTCGGAGTCCTGAGCAGGGAGAACGAATTTTTACAAGTCGGAGCCGCTGTTGGTGATCTGCTGCGTGCTGTTGCTGTTCTGCTGAAGTTCTGCAGCGATTCCGGCGACGTGGTGCTCAATTCCGGCGAGGACAGTGGTTGACAACAAGGTAAGATCGATGTATGTGTGAGGGTTTACCTCCAATCTGAATTTTCGGGTTGATTTGTGTTGTTGATGAATTGTGGTTGATTGTTGTTGTTGTCTTGTGGGGACTGAATTTCTTGGCTGAATTTTGGGGTCGTTTTGGCTAATGTGTGTAGTTGGGAGTTGGACTGAGATTGGGTTGATTTTGGGGTGTGATTTGCCTAATTAATTAAGGGTTTGATTTTAGGGTTTAAATTGAGGGTTTGTTGGCAGTGGATTTGTATGAGTTAATTAATGCCAGGGATTTTGCTCGGATTGATTTCGCAGGTTCGTTCGAGTGGTTTGGAGACCTCTGGGGTCGTTGCGGTTCGACTTGAGGCAAGAGGATCATTGCCTAACTTATATTTTTATAAATTGATTTATGCTTAGCTTATGTCATAATTAAATTTATGGTTGCTTGAGCTATTTTAAATTGGTTTGAATTGACTATATAATTGCTTGGTTGTGATGTGTGATAATAGGTGTTGGTGTGTGATAATGTGTTGCTATGTGGTGATATGTGTTGTTGATAGTGTCTGTTGACACGTGTGTGTGTTGGCTTGAGTGTGGGTGTATGTTGACACGTGCGTGTGTATTGGATTGAATGTGTGTGTGTGTGTGTTGGATTGAGTTTGTGTGTGAGTGTTGGATTGTGTGTGTGTATGTGAATATGAGTTAATCATTTCTGTATGTGATAATGTGTGATAAAGTGTGATTATGTGTTGTTGATCGTCGTTGTGATATTTGATTGATTGTCGTATATGATTTTATTTGATTGGTATCGGTGTGGTGGTGGAATGTTGTTCGATGGTGAAATTCCTTATATGTGAGGGCCTCGGTGGGTATGAACCCCCGAAGGTCGAAGGGTCAGGTGATGATAGTCTCACCAAACCGCGTAGGGTGCACGCCTACGTCGTTAAGGGCCAAGGGTTGGATGGTGAAAGTCTCATCCGGAAAGTGTGTGTTGATTGTCTCACCCGGTGATGTGGTGGTGTAGACGGAGGTATTGTGGATTGTCTCACCCGGTGATGTGGTGGTGGAGACGGAGGTTGGATTGGAGGTGTTGGTGGTTGTGTGTGTTGGTTATGTGTTGAATGTTGGTTGTGTACTTGATTAAGTGGTTGTGTTGGTAATTTGGTTGTATGTTTGATAATTGGTTTATGTTGGACGTTGATTGTTATTAGTTGTGGTTGTGGGTCATTGTTGGCCATTGGTTGTGGTGGTGAATTTACGTGTGTTATAGTTGTTGATTGTAACTGGTCAAGGTTGTGAATTTATGTTGGTATGGTTATTGTTGGTAGTTGATGGATTATGAATGTTGGTTGTGTTGTTTGAGTGTATAGATTGGTTTCCATCTTGAGGGTGTGGGCCAATACTAGTTGAGTTTGAAGGTATGAGTTGCAGTCGTGGTTGACGAACCGGCGGCACCAGAAGGGTGGCTGGCCTGGACCGTTATTTAGGTTATGATTGTGTTATGTGATAATTATCTCGTTGATGCTTATGTGTTTGTGGATGTGCAGGTTAATTGAATTTGTTGTGTTAGTACAGTAGTGAGTTTTGTATTATCGGTTAGCTTTGGTTATAAGTCAGTAGTAAGATATGTGTATGTGCATAGAGTTGTTGTTTGAGGTATTAGTATTGGAGAGGAAGTTGGATTGGATCTTTCTATTCGTTTATGCTTGAGTACTGATGAGTTTGAGGTTGGATTGAAAGAGGTTAATATCGTGCAGAATTGGATAAGAATGGATAATTGATGGTTATATGTGATTGCTGTTGAGTGTCGGTGTGGTAGTTGGTTTGTTTGATTGAGTATGGGTCTGGTGTTTGGATTATCGTTGATTGGGTTAGAATGGATTATGTTGGAGTTATTTGCGTTTGAGAGTTGAGTACTCTCTTGGTTGTTTTGGCTGGATTTTGTGATGTTATATATATCTTATATGATTGTATGTTGTTTGAACTGTTTTGGCTTGGCTAGTCTTGCCATAGTCTTTCACGAGACTGACCAACTGCGGTTTACGTGCCGTGGTTGGCTGGGGTATCGGGTCCCTCAGTCAATCAGGCTTTTCAAGTTTAGCGCCAGCAAGGAGGATTCTGATCATCGTCGGTTTTGGAGTCGAAGGCTACTCTTTTGGTTTTTGGACTTTGACTTGGTTGTATGTGTCGTTTTGGTTTTGGACCATGAAGTGGTCGAACTTGTTGTATTGGTTTTGGTTGGTAAGTGTTGTATTTTCTGTATGTTAAGTTTGATTGTGATTTCAAACTCTGGACAGGTTTTACAGGTTTTCCACTGTGCTGCTTTTGATATATTTTATATATGGGTTATGTTTCGCAAATTTTTATTTTTCCCGCCTTATAATCCTTCCGGATTATGGCACTGTAGCACCACTGACCTGGGGGTGTTACAAAAACCCTAATCCAAAACTGGAAATACTAAAAATCATGAAAGCGATGATCTCATCCAAACAAAACAGAACCCAGCTCAAAGATGAAAAACTAGGAAAATTAAATTGGAGAGACCTAAAACAGAGTTTGTCAAAATTAATTTTGACGAAACAAAATTACCCAATGGAGAAACCGGTATTGGCTTTATCATCAGAAATGAGAATGCTGATATAATTCATATGGAGTGCCATCAGAGTGGTATTAATACGATCCTCATGGCAGAAACCATGGCACTAAGAAACAACATTACAAAAGCAAAATCTCTTAACCTTACAAACATTGAAATCGAATGAGATAATCTTTGCCTTATTAATTCAATTCTAGGCATTTGGGCTTGCCCTTGGGAAATTACAATGGTTGTCGCAAATATTCTTATCGATCTCCATTCCTTACGGAAAGTCCTTATTAGGAACGCTTTTCGAGAGGTGAACCGGTCCGCTAATAGTATTGCTAAACTCGTATTCTCACCCTCTGTGCCTGACCTTAAATCTAATCCATAACTTTGTGTCTTCATCCGCAAGGATGCTCTAGGCCGGACCTTGCATAGACGCTAGGTCCCGCCTAATTCTTTCCTCATAAAAAAAAAAACTAGACGAGTTCATATTACATCCAAAATTACATTATGTACATTATAATATAATGCAATAAAAATGAAATGAATTATCCAAAATAACATTGCTAATGTCAATATTTTTTATAAGGTAAACATTTATTGTATTTGACAATTCTAGTAGATCTAGAGGCCGAATAAATCGAAATCGGGCAAACCGGCATGAAGAAAAATAAAACATGAAAAAAACAAGCAAAGAGAAATACAATAAAACAAAAAAGGAGCCTAAATGAGCAATATATCAGGTTGAGTAAAGCACTAGCAAAGAGCAGTGCCGCTGGAAGCAAGTATAACATGACATCTCTAAAGGAAGTGCAAAATGGACCACCATGATGTTTCCTTCACCGAGATGGACCTCAACCAATACAACTTGGTCCATACCCTGAATCGACACCGCAAATGTAGAGAGGTATTGCACCACAGCTTAAACCAAACGAGTCTACAAGAAAACTTTCTTGCAAAAGTTGAAAATAGTGTGGTAATCTTGTAATAGTAAAGATTGTTATAGTCTTTTAAAGTAGAGTTATATCTTTTTTATGTGATACCAGCTTAGTTCTCGTGTAATGCACGAGGCTTGGGTAAAAATCTATATAATTTTTTATAATTATTAAGATACATACCGATTTTACATTTAAAAAATATTAATAAATGAGAAAAAAACTAATTAGTGACAATGTAAATGAAATTAACATAAGTATGATCATATACATAAATCTCTACTAATAATCTAACAAATATGAATGTGATTTCGTACATACATAATATATTGAATCTACATACTATTACTAAAACCATTATTATCTCTCCTATTTGTCAATCATTAAGGTATGCTAAGTCATCAATTTAATTTGCTCGGTTACTTATTTTCCCTTTCATTTTCTATAAATTAAAGCTCAATTATCAACCTTGTAAAGCTATATATTTCTTATCATATTAATGAGTAGTAGTTTATATGATATATCTAGGTGATATTATTGTAGATGAATAAGAAAATTTACATCTATATATTTTGCACATGTGATTTACCTCTTCATATCTATATACGATTACGTAATACCTATTTATATCTATTTTCCACCATTATATAAAAATATTTTTTGTATATTTACTATGAATGTGTTGATTACAGGTTGTAGATTGAAAAATGCATGTCCATATATGAGTGAATGTGTTTTTTTACTATTATTGAGGTTTAGTCATGTTCACGAAGATTGCGTATCATGGTTTGAAATTAAATTAGAACCAATATTATTTTCACACTACTACACGTGCGTATCATGGTTTGCCCGTTTTTTAATGTGTTTACAAAGAATGTGTTATTTTTTTATTGATTGAAGCTCGATGTTTTCTTTCATAAAATTTTTCATGTTATTGTATATACTTTTATAGGAATGACGTGATAGCTTTTACTATGTGGGACCGGTATGTTGATCAATTTGCCCATTACGTCAAAACTATCATAGAAGACACGATTATTGTCATAATTGAATTGTCAAGGTCTGAACATTTCGAAGTATAAGTACACCTTTTCCAATTTGTTCATTATCCTTTTGATTATTTTTACATCTTTCAATTAACTTAGTTAGTGTTATATGTTTTTTCTTCAAATCAATACAAGTTGATCAATGCATTTGGTAGTGGAACTCATATCATTATTAATGATCCCTTAATTTCAAATTTTATTGATTTTAATGAAAGTTTTGTATTATGTTTATTTTAGCTAACATTATATATTTTAGCAATATTTTTATACAACTAATTTTTTATGATTCATTTTAAAGTCTTCACATCTCCGGTATTCATGCTAGTACGAACAAAATTATTTCAATTTCGAGTGGACCTTCATATTTTTATTAGATTAATTCTTAGATATCGCATTGTTTAAGCCGATTAATGAAATTCTATATATCAACAAGGTAATTTTATTATTATTATTTAATATTAGTATTTATAATATTTAATGTTAGAATCTGATTGTTTTTCCCCCACCAAATATTATCTTATTTTGCAGTCATGTCAACGCATCAGTATCGCTACGCTAGATGACATTGACAACACATTTGGATGGTACTATCATTCGTGCAAACAATGAAAAAAGAAGATCGACATAAAGGGGATCAATTCCATTGCGGCAAATGTGAAAGCATTGTCAAATTCGTCATTTCTAGGGATCTAATGTAAAATAAAAAAGAATATATACAGGATAATAATTGTATTATGATTCTAAAAATTACTTATATTGTCATGCATGTTTAAGGTTACGTTAATAGTGAAAGATGATTTTGGCATGACATCTTTTGTTATATTTGATAGAGTTGTCAAAAAGTGGGTTAACAAATCTGTAACCGAAATGTTGAAATCGAATGTTAAGGTATTACATTATATACTAATTAGTTATAATACTAATTTTGTACATAAGATTGTACACTATGTATAAAAAAATATTTTATATTATACTACATTATGACTTATTTAGTTTGCTTAGAATTCTACATTTACTTACATAATTTGTCATATACTTACTTTATTGTTTCGATTCCATTAAAACTATTTTCTTATGTACATGATAAGGATAATAGAAATACACTTGAAGAATTTAAAGTGTTCATTGGAAATTTTATTCTGGATTGATGTTGATGAGTTCAAGCTGTATGAACTTAGTCGTGGATTCATTGTTTACCATATGACTGGCTATCCACTTTGATTTTTGAACTTAAATGGTTGATTTCATAAACTCATGTATTTACTACTTTGTTCCTATATAGCACATATAACACAACAATGTATATCACATAATTAATTACTTATATACTTATATTGAATATTTCAAAACAATGTCGAACCACTACCATGTGAGCCTATACACTACAATATGTCATCCAATGAAATGCTTACTCCTTCCAAGTGCTCTAATGACAGTGTACTGATTGAAGATGACAATGGAGAAGATCGTACACAAGACCAACTTTCTAGTTCACGTACCAAGAAATTGTTGAAGAAAGAGAAGGATGACTAAGTGGGTTGTACATGACATACACGTTATTAGTTCTTAAATAAGACTTATTCTATGATTTCTATTTTAACAACATTATTATCATACATTTTTCCTTATTTTTGAGGATTTATTTGATATTTATCGTTATCATTACATGACATTATTGGTGTTAGATATTATTGGTTTAATTTATAATAATTAATTACCATTATTTATTTCAAGTTATTACATATTTGTTTACAAGAACCCGTGCAAGGCACAAGGCAATCTACCAGTTAGGTCCTATACTTGAAAATAAATGAATTAAGAAAAATGGAATAAATTTCACTAATTAATTAGAAAAATTATAGGATAGTATTAGAAAAATACCTAATATATTTCACATAATAAGGAAATTAGAATCAAATATGAAAAAAGAAATTACGATCATATATCTAAGATATTTTACATAATAATAATAATAATTATTATAATAATAAAAATAAAGATAAATTAATGATGTGACAAGATATGGAGTATACATGTAACAATAATTGATGTGAAGCAATGTAAAAATGACAAGTCGTGAAAATTAAGATCATATATAGGTTCTACTTTAGTAAAGTAGATTAATACTAGCTTAGTTTCTCGTGCCGTGCACGGGTCATGCGTAAATTTTATGTTGATATTTTTTAATTATTAAAAATATATCAACTTCTCATTTAAAAATATTAAATAAATGAAAAAAATATCTAATTAGTGACAATATAAATGAAAATAAGATAAGTACGATAAAAAAATATCTACTAATAATCAATTAATAGAGAAGTTTTGTTTTAATAGAGAATTTGTTTTAATAGATATATTATATATAATAGATTAATTGTAAATTTATAGTATTTGATTTCAAATTTTATTGTAATAATCAATTAATAATTTGATATAGTTTTTAAGTGAATTAATAAAAGAAAGTATTATATCAAGCTATATTATATCATATCCAATGAAATCATAAAGATTTTCGTAAGGCTTAAAATTGGAAACGAATATATAGAGTATTGAATTTTGAAATAAGATAAAGATCTTATATTGAATTATTATATTGAATTTTTGAAATTTTTTTTGAGAAAATGTCATGTGGCAAAATAAATATGAGTGTGCCATGTGGCATAAGAAAGTTATAGGCTTGGTAGAGAGTGCCATGTGACATAAAATGGTTTTGGTTTAGTAGATTTAGTAGATTGTTGTGCATGTTTTATATTGATAATCTTTGTTATTGATTTGTGTGTAAAGTATGAAGTAATTAGTTTATTTATGTGATTAATTGGTATCAAAATTAGAAAATTGTATGTAAATTAGGAAGTGATTATTTCATTTGTGTGGTTAATTTGTATCTAAATTAGGAATTAGTCTAGATTTATGATACAAATCTTTTATATATAAATTTATATTTTAAAAAGTAAAATTCTAAATAAATGACATGTGATATTTTCATTGTGGGGATGACATGTGGCATAGTGAGATTTTGTTTAGTATATATATAGTAGATTGAATTTACTAATATTTATTTGTTAATATTTCAGCAAAAATGTGTAAATAAATCAAGATTAAAATTTTGGTTAGACTTATTGAGATTTTTTCCTTAATTAGTATCCTATTGACATTCAATGAATGATATTATTAACAATTTCTTTCCATATCAATTATGTATAGATTTGGGTTGAAATTATATGATATGATACTATACAATTATAATGTGCAAGGAAGAGATATGCTACCTTATTCAACTTTTAATTTGGAAATAATTGATGTTAAAAATATTGCATAATTATTTTAGTGCATTAGAAATATATTGCAGAGAATAAAAATATGCATAGAATGTAATATTTTGTCTTACATTATGCAAATAAATGATTATAAAAATATTATAGACTTATTTTAGTATAGTATGTAATATGCATGTTGTATATAGATATAAATTACGTACAAAAAATATATGGCTGAGAATATTATTTGCTACATTTTTGGAAAGATTCAAAGATTAGAGTAATAAAAAATATTCATATTGTATGCATATCCGACTAATATAGATAGCGATTTGATTTTCTTTGATTTATTAGATTTTTGAAAAAACAATCAAAAATATGAGAGCTTGACACGTGATAAATTTAATGTAGTGATGCCACGTGGCAGCAGAGGGGTTTGATTCATTTTCGGATCGTCATGTGACGTAGTCGGTATTCTGCTTTAGTAATTATATAGTAGATTGTTATTATTCTTTTTTTTTATTTTTTTTATTATACTATTGTTATTATTCTTTTTATAAAAGAAAAACAGCTTGTCGTGCAAATATACTATTTTAATTTTTTTGTTTTCCTTTCCTTTTTTTTTGGATAAGGGTAAAAATTCGAGTAACCGACAAAGTCGGACCACTCGAGAGAGGCCGATAAATCGGCAACTTTTTCCTTTCCTTTAAACTTGCGCATCAAGCTGTGGAAATTAATTTTCATTAATAGTATTAATAATAAAATCACTTAAACTTGGGTAGTAAGTTTGGGGCAGAACGCTTGTCGACGGCTAACAAAGGGAGGCGTAGTGGCTTGCGTGGTAGATGTCAGCTTCAGTGATTGGATGAGACAAATTCGTCTCAAGCAGGAGAGAATAAAAAGGGTGAGGAAATCCGATATAGTGGAAGATTTGGTGACATGCAGTGACATTCTGATTGGATTCCAGTGGTGGGGGAAACAAACTCATGTAGATTTGGTTGCAGATCGGGAGGTTGGGACAGAACCGACCTTGGATTTGGGTGAATCAAGGTTCGATTTTGTTTTGTTTTGAGATTTAGACTATTGGATTGCTCAAGCCTTAGTATTGAAAGGGATTTTCATGGTTAGAATTTACTATTAGAGGGTTTAGAAGTTCGTAGATCTCTTTGTTTTTGAGTTTCTCGTAGCTTTATTTGATTTATGATAGTGAGGTTTGGAGTCTAATTAAAACAACGAACAAGATTGATAGACAATCAAGTGTATCAAGATTTATCAAGTCGTTGGTAGTAACTACCACCACGGAGACAAAAATTATTCGAAAGGGGTCAGATTTTTTTCCATAAAAGATGAGTGCGGTTCCGGTGCAGAGCACTCTTCCCGTGCGGACGTGCGGACATGCACTATAGGGCCTTATTTGTGCACTTTTGGGCCTTATTTGTGCACTTTTGCAAAAATTTTGAAAAATGCTTGGAAAAAAATTTGAAAAAGAATTTTTTTTTTTGTTGAAAAAGTGCACAAATAAGACGTTAAAGTGCACAAATAAGACCCAAAAGTGCATGCTCCGCACGTCCGCACGGGAAGAGTGCTCCGCATATGATCCAAACTCCATAAAAGATAATGAGATACTGATTAACATTTAACTATGATCTTTGACAACTTATTTTCTCCTAATATATAGGTTTTCATAATTGTAACACTCCTAAATTATCTTAGGAATATTAACATCAGTGGTCTCGAAACGCATGTCCGAAATCACCTAAGACTTATAGTATTGATCGCAAAATATAATTAATACAGAACTTACTTAAATAATTCAAAATGTCTTACAACGTTGTTGCGTAAGATGACAACTAAATAATGTATCAAAAGTAACAGTGGAAGACTTAATAGAAATGTCAAGATTTCATAAGCAGGATCTTAAACCTTATTATAAACAGATATTAAAATACTAAAACATCTACCTTCAACGTTGATGTCCTACTTCTTCAATTTGGGAAGAATTACCTGATGTACCGTATGAGACGGATGACACCAACCAACCACGCAAGGAAAGAGAAATGCTGGTTAGTCTAATGAAAGACTAAACAAGGATACAACAGAAAAAGTTCTATATGATTGTATCCAGTTATTATCATAGTCTCTCGAATAAAACTTGGTAGACGATTTATAACAAGAATACTCTCACTGAAACGAATGAAGATGTATGATCCAAAAGAAGACTCCAATGAAATTGAGTCTTATAGGAATTATGTACGTTTGTTAGGGAACATTTATAATTATCACACAATTTTAAAAATGACTTATTTGAATAATCAAGTCCTTAACCAACCTCACCGCATATGTGTTATGCAAATTTAGATTGGTAAGAGGACCTTCATAGATAGAAGCCCGAGCGGGTTTCAGGTTGTACTTCTTGCCCAAAGTATATTAATTATGTGCAAATAAGCACTTATCTTACTTAATTTCAAAACGTGCATTACGGAAGGCTTTTAATCCACATCGATCTCATTACGAGATATAACATGGGACAAATCCCGAATAACGACACTAGCTAAGTACACCACCACTTATATTCGAATAAGGGTACAGTCATGACCAAAAGTGCTAGAACAATAATCCTCTTAATACCAAGTTATAAAGAAATCGCTAAACCTTACAAGGTATATAGTGTTCCTATGAATACTCGTGCTAACTAAACAAACAAGTCCACACCAAATCCGCACCAAAGTTCATCTAGCACCCTGTAACAATAAATATATAGATATATACGAGGGTCGTTACTAGCAAGTATACAACCTAATAAATAAGGTTCATTTCACACCAAATTAACACATAAGTTCCCAAATGAAATTTTCAATAATATTTATCCCAACATAATAGCACAATCGATTCATTATCAATTAAGATGATTATGGAATAAATTGCAAGAGTGAACCGCCACTTGCCTTGAGTTACGAAGAAGATGAACGGTGTATCGGGAGAGGTTGCTTCCGAGTAATAAATTGGCTCCCTTCTTTATTTCCGTTCCAAAAAACGATTCCGAGATGTACCCAAATCACACAAAATAAATAATTTATAATTGGATAATTTATTCAATTATGTCATTTGAAAGATACAAGTCTCGATTTTTAATTGAATTTATTTAACTATAAATAAATCAATTTCAAGGCTTTTCGATAAAACGATTATTTATACGATACTAAAAATTAATTAGTCGTATATTCTAAATAATCATATCATAAATAAATTGAACCAATAATTTATTTATAACCCTAATAATTTATCACCCAACATTTATCTAGATGAAGTGTTAAAATTTAACAATTCATAATACAAGATAATACCCCAAAAATTATAATTAATTTTATTTAAATACAAACAAAGTTAATTTAGCCTAACATAATTTTTAATTAATCCAGATTAAAATAATTAACCAAGATTAATAAAAAACAAAGCCAAAATCGAAAATCAATTCGGCCGAAATACCCTACCGGATTCGCGAATGGACACTCGCCGGAGAATAAAGAAATTCGCCTTCGTCGGACCACCACCGGGGCTGGGGTTAGAGGGTTTATAAAAAAGACTCCTTAGGGGATCTAGGGATGGAACCAATTGCAAAAACGAAGCAAGGAAGAGGACGAATTTTGGTGATGAACAACCGCGGTTTCTCTGCTAGGGTTCGTGAGCTTTGGATGCGAAATTGGATAATCTAATCCATGGGTGAATGAGTATTTATATGGCTTTAATATATCTCTCAAAACCCTACAGATTGATATAAAATTTGGGCCAAAACGATCCTGAATCGGATCACAATTTCCATAGAAATCGAAAAACGTGTTTGGTATATCTTGTTGCCTTTTCGGGTGAAATTCGATTTTGTTTAGGGATGAATCTACCCAATTCTAGTGTGTATATGCAAGATATAGTGCTACCTAAATTGCCCAAGCCCAATGGATAATCTTCAAAAACGCCCAAATTTTGGTACACAAATCCTCCATGGAAGGAAACTTACCTTGTATGGAGGTGGGACGTTGAAGACAACCCATTTTTTGGGTAAGTACATACAGCCTCCTATGTTTTGGCCTAATTGCACATTTTTGCCCAACTGTTTAAATTTGTGGCAAAAGTGCTCTTATTTCACTTTTAAAAAATTCCAAAAATTACCCAAATTTATATATTTTATTATACTAAGTTTATATAATTATTTTAACCCAAAATTAAGATGTAGAAAAATTAAATTAGTTTAAAATTAAGCTTAAGTCACAACTTCTTATAAAATTATCCATATGTAAATCTTGATTAACACTTTGCTAATCTTATTTAAAATAATATAGGTTAAAATTAATAAGTTTATTTAAATTTAAATTAACACAATGTTAGAATAAATTTAAATAAACCTTAACTCAAAGTTGTAACAACTTAGGGTAAGAATCTCTAATCTATTTCCCTTTTTGTAATAATAAAATAAATGTCAAAATTCCTTTATTAGAAATAGAGTTGAAAATTACATAAATATCCTTAGTTAAAAATGAGGGATATTACAATAATCCAAAACATTAACAATATAGTATGTAAATATAAAAATTGTATACAAAATTAAATTTCAATAATAAAAATATTTGAACTAGTATAATAAATATAATGAAAATATATACTTGACAAAGGAATTATTATCTAAAGCCAATTATAATATAATCTCAACCGGGAAACAAGTCACAATAAAAACGACCCACTATAATTATCAACATGGTGAGGTTTATGCAAAGATTTATTTTATCCTATTGTGCCGCCTATAGTATTAGCATGATGAGGTTTATGTAGAACGAGGAAAAAATGAAATATGAATTAGGAAGTTCGAAACGCTGACCACACCGTCCTCCTTTCCCTTGCAAACCAACTGGGCAACCGCTTGTGTTAACAATATATAACGGTCTTTACTATTCGACGCATAGGCAATTTTGTCTTTCAACGCATAGGCTCGCGCGTAACGTGGGAATAGGCTTCCCACGTTACGCGCGGGAGCAGACCCTTTCAAGCTCCACATGTTACGTGGGGAAACACTCCACACGTTACGTGGGGAGACACTCCACACGTAACGTGTGGGACAGGTCCACACATAACGTGTGGGACAGGTCCACACGTAACGTGTGGGACAGGTCCACACGTAACGTGTGGAGTGAATCTGGCTTTAAAAGCAGATTTCTCTCATTCGAAGCAATTACCCTAAAACGCAGCCCGAGCTCCCTTCTTCCCTTCCCGCATAACGCGTCTCGTGGATCTCCTCGTTACGAAGCAACAAACTCCGCACGTTACGTTGAATCAAGATATTTGAAATGTTAGTTAGTAGAAATTGTTGTTTGGTTATTTTTTGTTAATTTTGAAGTTTTTTGTTAGATATTGTAGATCTATGTTGTGTAGATATTTTTGATGGTAGATCTATGTTGTGTAGATGTTTTTGATGTTGTTGTTGATTTTTTGTTTAATTTTGAAGTATTTTTTTGTATGAAATGGTGAAAATTGGTTAGATTTGAATAAAATGGTGTTGAGGATTTAGGTTGAATTTTTGTGAAAATATGCAAATGGAAGTGATAGTATTGGTAGATTTGTTAAAATAGTGTGATTTTTGTTGAATTTATTGTATTATTTGATGAAAATATTTTTCGTTAGAATCTGGAAATTGCGCCGGAGAAGACGACGGAATGTCGTCGGAGTGTCGCCGGAATGTCGCCGCCGACAATTGGAAACTGCAAATTCACATGTTACGTGTGAAACGTTTCCACACGTAACGTGTGGAGCCATATCACACGTAACGTGTGAATTTGCAGTTTTGTTATGGCTTGCCTTCGTTTCCGGCGACATTCTGGCGACTTTCCGGCGTAGTATTTATCCAGAATACAGAATATATTATTTTGATTAAAATGTGTGGATATATAACCGCAGATGGAGCCTGGTGAAAGAACCGCACGTAGGAGGCGCCACAACCTTGTCCGCGAACAGTCGTTTAGGACTGAAGAAGAGGTGAACAGGACGGAGAGAAGGCAACTGAGGAATGTATGCTATCGGGATGATGAGACTGGCGCCTATCAGACGGGAGCCGGTAGCAGTAGTGGGGTTGCGGGCATGATTTCCTCTCAGAGCTTAATGGCGGTGCCTTCGTTTCCTGGAGATAGGGAAGATTCTGAGCCTCAGTTCTACCCGGACTACCGAGCGAGCCCGCTGCGTGGTTATTCTGATACAATAGATCAGAATAACTACTACGGGCCGACTTTTAGTCCGCCGATACTACCGCCGCATGTGAGCCCTCATCACAGCCCTTCGTATTATCAGGGGGCTGAGGATCAGCACAACCCTTGGGAGAACCCGGCAGTGTACCCAAACGCTCCCTATCATCAACCTATGGTAAGTACATTTAGTATAACATGAATTTGTTTAAAAATTGTAATTACTTCTGATTTATTTAATAAATGTAGGACCAGACCAATACATGGGGGACTCAGGACCAGGCCAGCAATGCCTGGATGCCAAGAAATGACGCTCCGGACGTGGACGAGGAGCCTCAGGAAGCCTCTTCTTCGCAGGCAAAACCGCCCCGATCAAAGAAGAAGGTGAGATATGACCCTGAATTACGGGTGAGCGTTCCTGGAGGTCCGGAGAGCCCTGAACTCTTTAAGAGTTTTGTCAACCACGTGTCGTACCTCCTGTACCAGCGCATTGTAAGTTGCATGAAACTTTATTTCTTGTAATTCTTAATCTTATTACAAATAAGTCCAATGGATTCCTTAAATATGTTCATATGTTGTTATATAAATATATACAGTCGGTGCCACCGTTGAGGTTCCAGCAGCGAGGCAAGCAGTTACGTTCATGGCGTATCACACGGAATGCCGAGTGGGATAACATGGCGTCTGCGTCCGGGCTATGTCATCTACCGGACATCATGCACGAGCATGTGGATGAGACGCTGATTGGTACCTTCGTCGAGCGATGGCAACCAGAGACCAACTCATTCCACATGCCATGGGGAGAGATGACTATAACTCTCCATGATGTGTGGATGATCCTTTTGCTGAACATACAAGGGCAAGACATGGGTCCCCCACAGAAATGGCACGAGCAGCTGGGCCCCAATGATTTGAAGAAGGCGTTGGTGGAGCAGGCACAAGAGTTTTTTGAGCTGTAGGGTGGTGATGTCGTCACCGGTACCGTGACAGTGAGAGATTTTAAGGCTCATTGTCAGGATTTGACTGACGAGACGCATGCGGTTGGGTTCTTGTTGTACTTGGTGGGGTCTTGTCTCTTTCCTGACAAGTCTCAACATAAATTTCTTGTTTATTACACTCCGTTCGTGGCTGATCCCTCGTCAACCAAGAACTATGCCTGGGGTACCGGTGTTCTTGCCCACGTGTACCGCAGCTTGGGCGAGTGCACAAGGAAAGAGGCGCGGCTCATGTCCACATGTTTCACTCTGATCCAGGTATAAATTTTCTTGTATAAAAACATATGTAGTTTTGTTATAGATGTATATTTATTATTTAGGGAATTGACTTACATGTAATTGTTTTGTAGGCATGGATATATCAATACTTCCCCATGTTTAGATCTGCACATAGTGTACACTAGGACCCCCAACAGCCGATCCCATACGCCCGTCGATGGGACATGTCACAGCCACCCAACCGGATCAGAAATTATAGGGAGGAGCTGGATGGGATGCATGTTGAGAGTATAAGTGCATATACGATCCTTATCTAGTATGTTAAAATATGAAATTATAGGCATGATTAGTTGTTTAAAATTCAATTATGTTTAGGTTGAGTGGATGCCATACGGCCCGATTGACTTCAACGACGGGATGTTTGCTTCATCGCGATTCCATGGAGTCATATCCTGTTTGTGGGTCAACGAGCCTTACATGCCGGATCGAGCAGCTAGGCAGTTTGGGCGTGCACAACAGTGTCCAAGACCACCGATTGTGCCAATTCGGGCATGGAGGGGCACGAAGATTAGCAGCTACACGGTGGAATACGATAGAGCCCAATTTGCATGGGATGCCCGCAATCAACATTCCATTAGCCTACAAGCTATGGGCCCTCCAGTCTTTCAACCCCACCAGTGTAGCGGTGATTACATGCAGTGGTACCTCCAGCATACACATCCATTCATCATCCCTACAGAGGGTGATCACGCTCAGCAGCAGGTAAGAAAGTGAATAATTATATCTTGTTTAATTTCGTGTACAAATTATTTATTAATCGTATCCACTTATCTTGTGTGCAGTGCATCGAGGGTTGCTACGGACGTCTGAATCCATATCGCGATCACCAACATGAAGATCACCAATGTGAAGACGTAGCTGAGGCGTTACGGCAATCATTAGAGCAAATGTATCCCTTCCTTCCGAACCATTGAACTCTGCATTAGGGCAATAATGAATGTTATGACTTCTATTTGATTGTTTGTGATGACTTATTTGGATTATGGTAACAATGAATGTTATAACTTTGGATTAAGATGTCTTCATTTTGTATTGTGTATGAGACCGTATTTTAATTCACGTGAAGCTAACGAACTAGATGATGTAATTATGCGTAAATCGTCATCACGATAAACAGTAGATCATACAGATAGGTTCAATTTTTCTTATTTTCCACAAGTTTCAATTTTACAGAAGACAAAGAAACCGACACAAATCACATTCTTGTGAAGTGCACGGTTTGCTGCAAACCGTGCGGTGTTGCATGCAAACCGTGCACCAGCAAAATTTATAGCTTTCAGTAGAAGTGCACGGTTTGCTGCAAACCGTGCGGTGTTGCATGCAAACCGTGCACCAGTAATATATCTGGCGGTTTCTGTGTCTTCTGTAAAATTGAAACTTGTGGAAATTAAGAAAATTTGAACCTATCTGTATGATCTACTAAGGGATGAGGGAAACATGTGTCTTGGTATTTCACCAACAGCTCATAAATACAACGAACATGTGTCGATCTACATCAAAGTCATTGCATTATACATATCAGTCATTACATAAATCGATCGTTTCAACTTTCTTCTTTCCTCTTGGCTTCTTTGGGGAGGCTGCTTGGTACTCCATCAATCGATCATAGATTTGATCTACCAAATCACCCGCAGACGGGTCATGATTTCTCACCCATGGCCCGTAAAGATGCGGCAAGGGCGAGGTTTCGGCAAGGCCAATCTACATCAAAGTCAATGCATCATACATATGTTTTAACATAAGATAGTTTCAACTTATTTGATTGTATTAACGTACCGCAATGAAATGTTGCTCTTCCTCGACATGGCAAATGCATATCGTTTTCAGCTTCTCGCCAACCGCTTGATTTGGCTTCGCCCTCATAGGCATGTATGTCGTTCCCACACCAGCACCGACGGAGACGAACACACAGTTGAATGCAGTTGCCACCAAACATCCCATATCCGGGAGGTCCAACCACGTCTCCCATGGGGCAGGCCTGTTGGGCGAAGGAAACCATGCAAGATTCGCCTCCATTGCCTCAAGTGTGATCGTAGACATCCAAATTGGCGCGAATAGCTCATACTCTTGTTTCAACGTAGCGATCATGGTACGTCGAACAAAAGCCTACTTCTCCTGCCTTAAACCCAGACCATGCGTAATTACTCTGTACCTGCAGTTTCCATCACCCACTATTTCCCACCATCCTCCCACGTGTGGTTTCATACACTTGGGAAACTGGGTAATATATCGCTTAGGATTCTTGATCAAAGATGTGTGACCCGAAGGCATAGTTGAAGCCTTCTTTGGTGGTCTTCCTTTTTGCTTCTTCGGAGGTGTTCCCTCCATCTGTTGGTCAGTGTACTCCCATGATGACGGTTGTCTTTTGGTGGGAATGTTTAGAGCTCCTTGAGGCCGACCCTTATGCCTAACTTTAGCTGGATCTTGCAGAGTAGTCCGCTCTGGATGTGCTATACTTGTTAGTGCAGAGACATCTCTTTGTTGATCATGCACTGGCAATGTGGTGAAGACGCTTGTAGCAAATTCTTCAAGCAACGACCTATTCACTCTACGTTCTCTGGCTTCTCCTTCTTCTTTTGTCTGCACTTCTAACAAGGTCAATTGCCTCCAGAACGGATGCAATGAGCTAGGTTCAATTGGTTCCTGGTTCATCACATTCTGTGCCATGTCATGCACGCAAAGCAAGCCATCTCTGTCCCGCATCTGGCATCTACATATAGTGTTCCACAATGGAGCTTCGCCTTTCTTGTATTCCTCAATCAACCGAGCTAGTGCAATCGCAGAGACCTTGTAGTGCAGCTTGCAGAAAAGATGTGCATTTGTTATCAGCGTAAATCTCTTTTCTATGCTCTCATTCAGTGCCCCCCTTATCTCACCAATATGAGTGCGCAACCGTGCATCATATTGATCGAATACAGTGCAAAGGTTGCCATCATTGCTAGTGAAGAAGCTTTTAAGACTGGAATGAGCCCCTTCAACCCTGTATTACAATCAAGAATCCGAAATCAGTATGTTGCTGTAAAAGTCTAAGTTCAAATAACCAGTTACATTTAAAAACATAATGCACAAATGTTGAATTCCTTAGGTTTTGATGGTAACAAACACTCAACTAATATGTGTACCAAGTGTTTCAGGGACAATGGAAGTTATCCCAGGGAGCTTTGCAGCAAAGGATCTCAGAGGGAACAAAGTCCTGTCAAGTGCTTTGTTACCTCTCAAGGAACTGAAGTGACGGACCGGATCAAGGCTGCAAAAGGAAATAAGAAATCCAGCGTGTTGAATTATGGAAACAAATCAAGAAGCACACACAGTAAAAGATTGAAGACTTCGGCTCCAAGGATCAAACCGGATCGAGAAGATACGGAGAGAGAAAAGCCCGATCCATGTTATCCTAGGAATCTTTCCTTAGATAAGAAATTGGAGAGAGAAGTTTGATATCATTTCCGATTAGATTAATTCCTTCCTTAATCAATATGATCGGTTAGGATATTATTCTTAACATAAAATCCTATCTTCTAGTAATCCGTTTTCAGAATATCTTATCTTGTTTGATTAGGGTTTAGCCGAAGTTGTATTTAGGAAAAATGAGGATTCATTTCTAATAACGGCTTTGAACGACGACGGAAAACAGAGAAAACGAAAAAGAGAAAGAAAAGAAGTGAGGTGTGTGTAAGTCTTTGAGGGTTGAGTTTGATTCATCGTTGTAGAAGAGGCTTCGAGTCTAGCTGGTTGTTTAGAGGTCGAAGTCCAGGATACAAGTGTAATCGAACAAGAAATCAATAAGACAAGTACACGCTTCAAAATCCTCTCAAGCGGAAGCTTGAAGGTAGTGGTTTTTCCTTGAGAAGCTAGTTTTGCTAATCAGGGTTTCCACTATACATCGTGAGTTCGTTCATTATCTTTCTTGCTGTTTTTAATCCACTGTGCCTTCTGTGGGAACAAAGCCTTTGTTCCCTCAGACGTAACTCTAACGATCCAACAATTGGTATCAGAGCCTGGTGCTCTAGATTGTTTTCGTTATAGAATTTGCAGGAAAGATGTCGTCGTCAAGCAATGCAATCGGAGATTCGTTCTGGAAGCCACCAATTCTGAAGGCAGGAGAATATGACTGGTGGGTGGAACAAATTGAGTCCCATATCTGTTCCCTTGATGGACAGATCTGGCGAGTCATCAAAGTTGGACCTCTGGCTATTAAAAATGAGACAGATGCTACTAAGCCAAAACCAAAGGTCGACTACACCGATGATGACTGGAAGAAGTTGGAGAAGAACAACAGGGCTAAGAAGATTCTTCACATGGCTCTTCTTCCCTCGGATCTCAAGAAAATCATGAGTTACAAGACTGCCAAGGAAATCTGTGATGCTTTGAAGCGCCTTCATCAAGAAAATAAAGATGCCAAGAAGAACATAATTCTCTCTCTGATAAAGGAGTACGACCAAGTCTCTCAGGGCAAAGATGAACACATTCAGGAGTATTACTCCAGATTCCAGGGGTTAATTGGTCAGCTTCAGTTCCTTGGTGAAGCAATGCCAGACTGGAAACCGACTCATCACTTCATGCAAGGCCTAAACTCTCAGTGGGATGCCATTACTCTTGCTCTCTACTCTCAGACGGATGTCAAGACTCTTACCATGGAAGAGGTTGTTGCTAAGTTGGAAAGCAATGCCTCTGTCTATAATCACAAGCTGAACAAGAAGGGAGAGGAGAAGGCGTGGAGCAATGCCTTAAAGGTGGAAAGGGCATTTGACTTGTCTCAAGTCGAAGATGAAGATGAAGATGGTGATGAAGATGTTGCGCTCATCACAAGAGTCATGAGGAAGATTTGGTCTCGGAACAAGGATTCGTCGAGTTCCTCCGAAGGGAACAGAGACCTAAAAGATTACGTGTGCTACCACTGTCTGAACAAGGGACATATGGCCAGAAACTGTTTCAAGAGAAAGGCATGAATACCTCCAGCAAATGAAGGGAAGCAGGCAATGGTTGCCACCTGGGGAGACTCAGACTCAGACGACGAAGAATCGTCACACTCTAGGGATGTCTGCCTGATGGCCATTGAAGTTCCAAATGAATCAAAGGGAGATCTACTCAACGATGAGGTAACTGAATCTGATCTCGTATCAAGCTTAAAAAGCAAATCTAAAGAAAGCTTGATATCTCTCATTAAGAAACTTGTTCATGAGAATAGTCTTTTCAGTGAGCAAATGGAAGAGAAAAATGAATCGATCTCAGGTTTGATCGAAGAAAATCAGGGTTGGGCAAACAAAGTGCTCAAGCTTGAGAAAGGTTCATCCTCCTCTTCAAACTCTTGCTCTGAGTGTCCCAAACTCACTGAAAAGATTATGTCTCTGGAGTCCTATGTTTCTTCACTTGAGGCTGAGTCATTAATGCTGAAACTAGGAAATGCAAAACTTTCTAGCAATCTAACCAAACTCATTGAGGAATAGAAGGACAAGCCAAAAGGTATTGTCTTTGTTGCAGCCAAGAATGAAAAGAAGACTGAGTCAAAGGAAATACCTCACTTTGGGATTGGCTATCAACCCAAACTTCTTGTTGATGGAACCAAGCAAAAAGGCTCTAAAGTCGAAGGAAAACAGTCTGTAAAAGAAAAGGGGGAAAGTTCCTTCGGAGGGAACAAAGGCAAAAACTGTTCAAACTCGACTGAGGAGGAAAAGGCTTGGTACCATGGACAGAAGGCTCATGCCATCTGGTTGAAGCAATCTCAAAGCAGTAAGTCCAAAAATATTGATTTTCATTCAAGGATTGCTAACAAAACAATTTGGCCTGGAAAGAGCAAGTATGTCGATCTAAAGTGTCACAGAGTCTGTTGGTATTGTGGACACTCTGGTCACTACAAGCAAGAGTGCCTTCTGAAGCAACACAATGAGGAGATTGCTCGCACTACTAGAGAGCAAATGAAGGTTGAACCTCCTAAGATTAGATATGTTGCTCGTGTGCCCAGAAAGCATAAGCTTGTCTGGGTTCGCAAGAACTAACTCTTTCTGTGCAGGATAAAGTGAGGAAAGTTCCCGGTATTTCATTCATACAAGGGTCAGTTACTTGACAGGGAACAAAGCGAGTCTCACCTCACTTCTGCAGGAATATCTAAGACTCTAAGGCCTGGTGGCAAAGGTAAAGGAAATGGAGATGTGGATAAAGGCTTAATGACTAAATTGTTCCTTGTTTGAAAATTCAGGTACCATGTACATCTAGAAAAGACATCACTGTGTCGAGAAAGATTGGCAAACAAGGAATCTCGTGGAACAAAGAATCAGACGCCAGTTTTCTCATTAAGACACTTGTTGGGGAACTCTACATTCAGTTCCATACGAAGCATGGTTTGTTCCCCTACCTACATATCCATTTGTTGTGTTCCCTCGATGATTGGCTAGATTACGTGGTAAATGGTGAAAGATGAACTTTCATGTCTTGATATGCATTCTCTTCCTTGGGTATTAATTAAACATTGGACTTGAATATGTGCTTTTACTTCCTTGATGTACTGAATGTCGTGCATGATCTTCTATGTCATCATTTGTTATATGAATCAGCTTTAATTCAACCTAAAAGAATCAACTTGATGTTTTGTTCCCTCATCATAAGCCCAAATGATAGTTGATTCTACAGCTTACCTAGACCGCCATGTTTGAAGTCTCCTATGAGCCCCTCTTATCATCCACAACTGGAGACCCCTCAGGCATGATGTAAAAATCAATCGCAAATATCATATATTTTGGTGTGATGGTCTTTTGTACCCTCTATGGTAACTAACCCCCAGCATCACACCCTACTACTTTTTGGTTTGGCGGGAAAACGATTTGGCCTCTGTGACTTGCAGGTTGAGGTGACGTGTGTTTGTAGGGTATAATGATGGAAGTCTGTGTTGGGCCGCGTTGAGCATTTAGGGCTGATTTGATGGAAAGGAGTTGGGAAGGGTAATTAAGATGGTTAAGTCGGATTTGGACGAGATTCTGATTTTATTTTGGGAAGTTGGAAGATTGCAATTGTTATCTGTTGGAAACTGAAAAGATTTGAATTTATCTTTGGAAACACTAGAAGATTCGGTGAAGATTATAAATCGGAGTCTCCGGGTAAGTCTCCTCCTCACTGTTTCCTTATCTTCCTCAAGCAATCTCCCTTCTCCTCTCTGTCTCTCGTCTTCCCAGAACTCTTTCTCTCTCACAGAAATGGCCTCCAACTCAAACCTCCCCAACACCATCGCCCAAGACCTCCAAACCCTCCTCACCAAACTGTCCTCCATGGTAACCGACCCCGCTCTCCTCGCCGCCATTACCCAATCCCTACCTTCCACCTCCACCACCCCAGCAACCACCACTGTTACCCATCCACCATCACCAACCCATGACCAACTCGCCATGGTCCCCTTCGTAGCCCCAAACACAGACCCCGCTCCACAAAACCTTAACCCCAAAACCTCTCCAGCCGTCCCAACCGCCATCTCCTCTATTGAATTAGAGGAGGTCCATTCCTCTCCAATCCATCCCGACCCCATTGATGAGGAGATGGAGGAGATGCCCCGTCAAGAGACCCCGGTCACAGCTGAGGAGCACTTTGCTGTGAAGGAGAAGATTCAGTCGGTTGTGCGGGACCTCAACAAGGAACTGGTTGAGGAAGTTGATGAGGAGGAGCCCCCAAAGGCTCCTAAGACTTCTGGCAGGGTGAAGACTGCCTGCTCCTCCAAGCGGAAGACACGCTCTTAGAGGAAGTCTGAGAAGACGATAACGGTCAGCTCCGATGAGGAGTCAGTACCCCTCTCGGGGAACAAAGCAAAGAAAGCCAAGGTGTTTGCCGCCCCTGTCCGTCAAAGCCAACGTCGTCAGCCAGCCAAAGCCAAAGGAAAGGTGGCGGCTGATGATGTCAAAGACATGAGCCACAAGTCGGTGGTCAAGGAGCTGCGAGTCGTCCCTGAGTTCCTACTGGAGAACCATCTGGAAGGGGTGCATGATCTGTTGGAGACCCAAAAATGGGGCAATCTGTTTGTGGAGGAAGAGGAGATGGATGAGGTGCTGCTAAGGGAGTTCTACTCTACCTACGCGATGGAAGTTCGCCCCCACGTTGTTCTGGGGAGTTACAAGATGGAAGGGCAGGTCCACATGTTCTCAAGCATTGAGCTTGGTGTTTCTTTGGGCGTTCCACATGAAGGGTATGGGGAATACCCAAAAGGAAGGTGGCCGGAGGACTTTGCCTACTCAGAGGTTGTGTTGGTTGTTGCTGGTATTGAGAACCCTCAGGGGAGTGTTGATCTCGACATCTCAGAGATGTCCGCTGTCAACAAAGTGTTATACCACTTCCTCATCAGCAACATCACGCCAAGGGGACAGAAGAGAAACTGGCTCCTAATCTTGGACATTGTCCTACTGTCCCTAATGCTGAAGAAGGAGCCCATTAGCCTGCCGAAGATTCTGATGCAGCACATGGCCCACGCCAGGAACACTCTCCAGCACGCTCTTCCCTTCCCACGGGTTGTCAAGAAAATCCTTGAGTACCATAAAGTGTACAACCCGTCGGAGGACGTGAGCATCTTCTCCCGCACGTTCGACGCCAGTAACCTACACAAGATGCAGTTCGTTCTTCAAGATAATGAAGGCTGGGTGAAGGTTGAGAGTGCCCCTGTAGCTTCTGAGGCAGTAGAGGATTCCGAGGCAATAGAGGTTTCTGAGGCCGACAGCTCTAAGAGGGCACTGAACGAGAATTTGTCTCTGGGGAGGGATGTGAGAAGTCTCTGCAAGGACGTGAGACGTCTCATGGCAGATGTGCGCGCGCTTATCTCTCATCACGCATCGGCTCAATCGGCTGGTCACAGTGATGCCTGATCGCTTACGTGATGTCCTTACCCCTCTTTTATTCCCTTGCCCATCTACTCCCTCTTAGTTGTTTTTCTTGTTATCTGGTTTGTGTGCCCGGTGTGGCATTTTGACTATGTTTTGATGTTTTGTCTGTCTTGGCGGTGTTTGCATGTTTTTAAGTTTTTTTTAATTAATGACTAGGGGTGGTTATGTTTATCTGGCCTTGAATTTTTCCTCTCTAACTCTTTACTGATGTTTTTGATGATGCCAAAAGGGGGAATATGACAGGTAGCATTGGTTGAGGGGGAACAGAATAGGTAAAACATATTGCTGAACTAAGGGGGAACTAACTGTGTCTTAGTGGGAAACTTTCATGTCATATTTGTCTTTTTCTAGTTGGTATATGCTTTCTTATTAAGGGTGTTTGTCACCATCAAAAAGGGGGAATTTGTTGAATTCCTTAGGTTTTGATGGTAACAAACACTCAACTAATATGTGTACCAAGTGTTTCAGGGACAAGGGAAGTTATCCCAGGGAGCTTTGCAGCAAAGGATCTCAGAGGGAACAAAGTCCTGTCAAGTGCTTTGTTACCTCTCAAGGAACTGAAGTGACGGACCGGATCAAGGCTGCAAAAGGAAAGAAGAAATCCAGCGTGTTGAATTATGGAAACAAATCAAGAAGCACACGCGGTAAAAGATTGAAGACTTCGGCTCCAAGGATCAAACCGGATCGAGAAGATACGGAGAGAGAAAAGCCCAATCCATGTTATCCTAGGAATCTTTCCTTAGATAAGAAATTGGAGAGAGAAGTTTGATATCCGTTCCGATTAGATTAATTAAGGAATTCCTTCCTTAATCAATATGATCGGTTAGGATATTATTCTTAACATAAAATCTTATCTTCTAGTAATCTGTTTTCAGAATATCTTATCTTGTTTGATTAGGGTTTAGCCGAAGTTGTATTTAGGAAAAATGAGGATTCATTTCTAATAACGACTTTGAACGACGACGGAAAACAGAGAAAACGAAAAAGAGAAAGAAAAGAAGTGAGGTGTATGTAAGTCTTTGAGGGTTGAGTTTGATTCATCGTTGTAGAAGAGGCTTCGAGTCTAGCTGGTTGTTTAGAGGTCGAAGTCCAGGATACAAGTGTAATCGAACAAGAAATCAATAAGACAAGTACACGCTTCAAAATCCTCTCAAGTGGAAGCTTGAAGGTAGTGGTTTTTCCTTGAGAAGCTAGTTTTGCTAATCAGGGTTTCCACTATACATCGTGAGTTCGTTCATTATCTTTCTTGATGTTTTTAATCCGCTGTGCCTTATGTGGGAACAAAGCCTTTGTTCCCTCAGACGTAACTCTAACGATCCAACAACAAACCTGTTAGTTATGGTAGTTCCGAGAGTGAACATTGTATCTGTCCATACGGAGACGATTCTTTCCTTGTACGGGTCAAGCCAGTTTTTTTGTACGTACTGGAGACATTTTGGATATTTCCTCCAATCATACTGAATCTTCTTCAGTGTTGCTTCATACCCTTTTATGGTCGTTTCCTTGAAGAGTTTCATGCAGTCGTTGGAAAACGTTGTGCCTCTAAACTTGTCCATGGCCTTCTTCCCGAAGTCTTCAATATTCTTCCTCACATGCCGCCTACATAGAAGGAATTTTGCTTTTGGAAACTGCTTCTCTAAGGCGTTCATCAACGCCTTCTCTCGATCAGTGACCAAACATGTGGGTGCTCGTTGCACCTTGACAAACATTTTTGAAAGTTGTTCTATGGCCCACTTGTAACTCTCTTCGTCCTCATGCTCCAGAAATGCCCCAGCAATATTATAGTTTTTTTCCAAATAGATGTGATGCCGACAATTTCAAGGAAGGGAAAATTATAACTGCACACATAATGATATGTTATGGCATGCTAAGGATCACATGAACAAGTGAAGAATATAATAGATATGTGTGTTACTAACCAGTTAGTTGCGTATGTAGAGTCCAACAACACAATGTACGGAAATGCCTTCAGCAGCCACAACTGGTCTGGGCTTGCGAAGAATATATATGTTATCTTGTTGGTCTCCTTATTGAATCTATGCTCCACGAAGTATCCCTTCTCATTGCACTCATAGAAGAACTGTTGCACAACTGTTCTTCCTTCCATGCCCTTCTTTCGTATCTCATGCATGATGTTGTACACTTGCTTCATCTTGGTCAAGTTTCCTGGGGACGACCTGATTGTAGTATGAATCTTTTGAGGCTTGCAATGATTGACTGTCATCACCCTAATAATCTCCTTCTCATCAGCGTTTGGTCGCCCAGCTAATGCATGACCATAGAAATTCTCTTTTATCACATGATTGTGAGTTCCATGTTGTACACTGATCTTCCATGATCCCTTCGGCCCTTCTTCTAGCCTCAACATGAAGGGACACCCACACTTCTTCGACCTTGTGATGTCTCTCACTTGGTCAGCTTGTTTAGGCACGTTTTGTACATGCCTGTCGCACGGTAACCAAGTCTCCCCAAGGGCTGTATACGTGGAAGGTTTATTCCTCCACTTTTTGATGCAGAAGGTGTGACACCTAGCAGTCTACCGCGCCCACATAAATGCTTCTTCTCTGGACTCCCAGATTTGATCAGTTGTGAAGAACTTTGAATAATCAGTAGAGACGAAAACATCCTCTTCTGGTGGTACACTAAACTGAGGCTGTGTGTGTAGGGATGGAAAGCAAAATTGTGGGGTAGCATGAGATAAAGATGCTTCTGGAGGCGGAACACTATAGTCAAACGATCCAAGTGAGAAGGATGGTATCTTATCTAGTGTTTTACACTCAGATGGTGTGTTCCATTCCGGCAGCGGATGATGAGGTGTTTATCAAACAGAAAATGTTTTTTGTGGGGTGCTCCAGTCATCGAGGGAAATATTGTTTAACCCCTCGTACAAATAATAGTTTGCCTGCATACACATGGAATCATCTCATCAAGTAGTGAACTAATTATCAACTGTGAAACTATAATTCCCTTTAAGAAAGCAGATTTTGCTAAATGGCACGGTTTGTGACAAACCGTGCACTAAACCGTGCCATTTTACATAAGGGACAACCAGATACTGGTTGTGGTTTCACTCGTTACGTGTGAATCAGCTCCACACGTTAAGTGTGAAACATCCCCACACGTAACGTGTGAACCCTAAACCATCTGGCACATGTTCCACACGTTACGTGTGGAGATGTTTCATACTTAACGTGTGGAACATCCCCACACGTAACATGTTAAACTGTTCTTCAGTGTTCCGAACATCTCGTTTTCTTACACATGTATCCCTCAAAATGTAACATCTAAAACTTTGTTTCTAAACCCTAAACAACAAAAGTCAAGTTCAAAACTTACAAAATCTAGCATGTGAAACTTCGTTAAACCCTAAACAACAAATATTATGTTTAGTTTTCTAAAACCTAAACAACTAAAGCTCAAAACTTTGAACATGTCCAAAACAAAAAATGAGAACTTTAACTTTAAATAACGGAAATTACCTCATTCGGATGTGGATCCTCTTCGACATTGTTGTTCCAATAATCATTGTTGTTCATGTTGTCCATTTTTTTTTACAAAAAATGAGAGTGTAAAACACAATTTTTTTAGTGTTTGAAATGAAGTATTAAGCTCTAAATTGTGGTTAGCCGGTGAAGATGAAAAAGAGGGGTCCATTAATTCAGTTAGGTGGGGACAAGACGGGTAATTCAATGCGTTTTACAACAGACAAAACCACACGTTACGTGTGGGCGTCTACCACACGTTACGTGTGGGCGTCTACCACACGTTACGTGTGGGCCTCTTATACACGTTACGTGTGGTGTATTGTCACACGTTACGTGTGACTTCTTTTCCTCTTTAGGGTTTAGGTTTAGGGTTAGGGTTATGGGTCAGAGTTTACTATTTTGGATTTTAGAATTTAGGGTTTAGTATTTAGTATTTATGATTTAGGGTTTAGGGTTTAGTTTTTTATGATTTAAGGTTTATGGTTTAGGGTTAGGGTTTAGGGTTAGGGTTTAGGGTTTAGTATAAAAGACTCATGACTACAGTTGTATACAGCTATATACTACTGTTGGTTATTAGCTGTCAATCAGATTTCTTCTTTTTGAGGCTGGTTATTAGCTGTCAAACACATTGTCTTTTCACTATATAAGAAGCATTAGGGTTGTTTGTTCACATTTTTGGGTAAGCATCTTCTTCCAATTTCTATCGATTTATTAACCCTAATATTTATATTAATGGATTCATGATATTTGTAGGAAACCAAACACTATAACAAATAATGGCATCTTCATCCAAACCATCAACAAACGCAGATAGGCTATGCTATTGTAATTTGAAAGTTGTTGTCCAAACTTGGGATTTGCAGTGGAACTATGGAAGGAGGTATTGGGGATGCCCAGAACTGGGGTGTTGTTTCATGGAGTGGATTGATCCAATGTACGAGGACATGGCACACGCGGTTATTCGACAACAATGGCAGGAAAAACAAGATCCTGTTAAGGAGAATCAAGATCTTCTTAAAGATTTTGATAACATTCGTAGGTATAACCTCAAACTACTAAATGATATACATCGTAGGTGATTAATGTCGTATCTTTTGTGTAATGTTGTTCATGTACTATCAACCTTTGTAGGGAGCAAGCAAATGTAGCAAAGCAGAGATATCATATGAAGCGAACGTTTACCAGAGACTATCCTAATTTCTTCAAACGCTAAAACAACGAACCATATATGTTCTCTTATTTTTTCTAAGTTTATGATCAACTTGTATTCTTTCCTGTATTGTGTGCTCAATGTGGTTGTGTAGTCAACCAGCGTAATGAACAATTTGTTTTATCTTTTAGGTTGATTATTTTGTATTGTTTTTTTATAAAGATTAGATAAAAGTTGGGCAACAAAATGGGGGTAACCCTCCCCTAATGCCTATTTAGAAACAATAGTATGATTCATACACAATATTATAATATGATTCATACACAACATTGAAACACAAATAAATACTAAAAATAAACAATAATATGATTCATACACAACATCCATACACAACATTATAATATACCAAAAACATCACACGTAACGTGTCAATCAGCTCCACACGTAACGTGTGAAGCATAACGACACGTTACGTGTGGATCCTAACCACACGTAACGTGTGGAGCCTATGCGCTGAAAGGCAATTTTGCCTATGCGCCGAAAAGTAACCGAGTATATAACTGCCTATTATAATATATTTTGGATGAACCCATCTCAAGAAGTTTACGTATTTGGTCTTGGGGAAGAGGGGGTCCAATGACACCCCGAAACCCCTTGGCTCCGCGTCTAGGTAGTTGTATGTGGTTTCCATTGTTTGCTTAGTCGATGTTATCGGCTTGGGTGATTTGAGAAAGTTTTGTTGTTTTGTTGAAACAAGTAATGAATCCAAAATTAGAATTTTCTTTAGTTTAGGCAAATGTTCCTTCCTTGTTCTTGGTTTAATTTGATAGTATTTGTTGTTGATTTTTAAGGATTCTTTAAGAAATTGTTAGTAATTGTTATAGGGTTGCTCCTAAAGAAGGAGGTCCATTTGTTGTTGTTGATTATTGGTTGTTGTTGTTGTCGTTGTTGTTGTTAATTATTGGTTGTTAGTTGTTAGTGGGAATTTAGAGTTAGGGTTTTGGTTGGTAGGTAACGGGGGTTTTAGAGAGAAGGTCTCTACCTTCTCTCTTCTTATGTTATATATTACTTTTTTGCTCATGTGAAACCTTTACTTTTGATATGGTAAGAATTCGATGTATCAAACAACTCTGGTAGATCGAGAGGTTGAATAAATCAATAACCGGCCAAACCGGCATAAAAACATACAAATCAAACAAGAAAAAAACAAGGAGAGGGGAATACAACAAGACAAATAAGGAGGCTAAGCGAACTAAAGAGCATGGTGAGTAAAACACTAGTAACGAGCAGTGGCGCAGAAGCAGGTACATTAGGGCATCTTCTAGGGAAGTGCAGAAAAGACCACCATGACGTTCCCTCCACCGAGATGGAAGAGGGCTGGCGACTCTTATTTTGTGGAGCTTGAAGGCTCCGATCTAGCTTAGGTAAGTATTGGCCGGGGTGTGCAGCACAGACGAAGTGCGAGTTTGTGCCCCAACCTTGATGGACTGAGAAAGCCTAACGAATATGAGAGCGAAGCTGTTGGTGGTCGATTATCTAGTTGGGTGGTGATGTAGTCTTGATCTTTCTTTTTCTTTTCTTGTGCACATCTATGGACAATGTGGGTTGATACATGGGTTTTATTTTTTTTCATTGGTTGGGGTTGGATTAAAGCAGCCCTACATCTTGATTTTGACTACCTTATCCTTATTTTGTTTGATTTCCTGCTCAAATTGTAGTTGATATATTAATGTCTCATAGTGGTAGTCGTTTGGGGTGGTGGTTTTGGTTGTTCACATGTTTACCCGAATGATGTGAGGGGAGGAGTTTACCTTATTTGGAGTGTTTGTACACGATGTTTCAAGGTGTTGGCATTTTTTGAGAAATTTGTACTCGAAACAATGGAGATGAGGTTTCACTAGTACAAGTTTTTATCTTAGACAATGGAAAATTTATTGCGCTATTTAAAAGCACAATTATTAAACAAAACGCTTAGGGCTTTATTGAAATAACCTCTAAGAAAATGAAAGATTTCTATTTTTGTTTTAGATTTACATACTCTTTTTTTTCTTCAAAAAAGCGCTATGAGTCATATAAAATTCTTTGGCATTTTTATGAAATAACGCTATAATACTTTTAATATATTTTTTTATTTTTATACATTTGACGCGTTTATTAAGATAGCGTTGAATTTTTTAAACACTATTAGCGGTTTTTAGAAAAGAGCGATATAAATGGTTTCTCATATCTATATCTATTTAAAAGTTAGCATTCTTGCCATTGAATGCTAACTTTTAAGCCCCTAAAATAAAAAATAAAAAAAGATTTAAACAACTTATCCTAATCTATCCTACATAAAAAGTTGACATTTTATATCAATAAATGACTAACATTTATCTTTTTTTAATTTAAATAAATTTGGATACAACCTTCTCCATTAGGGTCATCAGATTACACCTAATATTATGTACCAACATTTATCTTGTGTTAATTATGACGGTTTTATTTATTTAAACCAAATTGCAGTTACGTATTTCTGTAGATATTGAAAGGAGGAAGAATGAAAGGATTCTAAACCTCCAACAATGAATAGTTTGTACACCTAATATCAAGAATATTAATGTACATAAATTTGCCATCTCAATCAAGGCCATCAGGTCTGACGTTTTTTCTTTAAACCAAATTGCAGTTACATAGTTCTGTAAACATTGAAATGAGGAAGAATGAAAGGATTCTAAGCAATCAACATTGATTATTTTTACACCAAATATTAGCTTTAATTATGATGTTTTTTTAATTTACATGATGTGACCCCCATGAGATTAGAGAATACAGAGTGTTAGGAATCTATTCGTACATGTATCCCTACATACTCTAAAATTCATGCAGCGATGAATATTTTTTACACCTAATATTATTATACATCAATTTGCAAACAACCCTCTCCATCAGGGGCATCAACTTAATAACAAAGATAATGAGCAGAGGCTCATTCTTTTCATCTCCTTTGTTCCACCCTATCTTTTCATCTCCTACGACCATCAATACCATGCAATTTCTGCAACAATGAATACAGCCTTAAAAGCTTTTAATCCATGCATAAACAGCCATATGAACATATACTCACCCATATATTCCTTATCCTTTCAGCTCCTAATCCTTTCATCTCCTACAGATATAAATTCCAAGCAGTCCCTACAACATTGAACTCTTATAAAGCAAACAAATAAGTTTAAAAAAAATCACAAGCAGTCCACACATTCTTTCATGCCCTATTGCAACAATGGATTCCTCCAATTCCAACAAACACCACAAAAACGTAGTTTCCACAACATTTGTGCATGATGGATCAAGCTAGGGAGACAAGGTGGAGGACACAATCGAAGCAGCCCAGAACAAAAACGAAGATACCACGCTTGATTCCAAGACATGTGACCCAGAAGATACATATTCTGACCTTGATCAATTGTGTGAAGGTGTTGAATAAAAAATCAAAGTCATGGTGTGCAGAAAATGGGATGCAACCAACCCGTTTGGGAAATATATTAGCACCGAATACATCGTTTCCGACCACAAGGTATGTTAACATTTAATCATAGGACCTACCCTTATTTTCCCACAGCTTTACCTATTCTAACATATGCTTACATATTTGTTTTTACATAGGAAAACGATATACACTTACTGCAAGGAGCAATATTTCTCATTGTTTTCTATCTAAGCTAGAGGAAGGCAATATTTACAGCCTCAGAAACTTCACTGTTAAGCCCAACAAAGAAACATTTCGCCTACGAAACAACGACGCTCATATCATCGAGTTAGAGGGCAACACTATTGTTAAAAAAATAGAATGTGAAGGTCATGGATTTGTCCGCTATCCCTTTCAACTCATTCCTATTGAGGAGATCACTTTAAACAGCTACAAGTACCTCATCGGTAAGTTATTTGGCTATTATCTATGTTTAATTTTGCACCCAAGCAGCAAGGCTTTTGCTGTCAAGTTAATACATATTTTTCCTATAGATGTTATAGGTTGCGTTACAAATGTTGGAAAGGTTAAGCTTTCAAAGACATGATCGCAATATCTAGATTGCCATCTCATAAATGGAAGGTAGATCTGTCTTCAGTATTTGATCATCTCAAAGCAAATATTTTCATAATATTTACAATATTTTAATCCATATTTGTTGGATTTCCCATTGTAGAGGAGCAAGAATTAGAGTTACATTATGGGGCCCTTTATGTGATGATTTGCTGAAGAGTGTGAAACGCAATGAATCCATTTACACTGCCATATTCCCAAGCATGAACGTCAAAGAGTTCAGGAGTATATCACCTAATTTCCATAATTTTAAAGGATTGTTATGCTATTTTTTTTCCCATTCATATTTAGATGGTATGTTTATAAGCACACCTAAATAGTCAGCACTATCTCAATATACAGGTGAGGTCTATTTGTCAAGCACATCAGCAACCAGTATTTTTGATACTGAAAATATTCCACAAATTTCAGACTTCAGCACCTTAATGAGGTAACTTATTGTTCATACATTCATTAATCAGCAAAAGAATTACCTCTTATGTGTCTCTCACCTGTAATGTCGAACCGGTGGCAGAGAGGCTAGCCTTCCCGAAAGCTACACCGCACCTGAACAAATTTCAAGCAAGGAAGGATCCCTCTTACAATTATTACATATGGGAAGAGAGCAAAAAACTTCAAGGGGGAAGGTATGCTTCATTATTTTAACCAACTACATAATTGAACAAACCTAGGCTAGGATCTCTAACTGTCTTTATTCTTACAGCAATCTATAACATTCAACTGCACAATCCGAATAACAAATATTCGGACCAAAAACAGTTGGTACTACTTCTCCTGCGGTATTGGAAAGTGCAAGAAAGGTGTCACAAGGGCTGGGGGAAATTTCTGGTGTGAGTCATGTTCAAAAAATTCTGAATTCCCACTGACAAGGTATTGCTTCTAAGCCTAACAATAACTGTCCTCAACTTAACACAGCTAAATTACTTTTCCATTTGAATTAACAAAGCTAAATTAGCTTCTTAGAACATGTAATGCTTCATTAATACTTACTATTGCAGCTACAATCACAGAAAGGCCCAAACAAAACACACCAGGAAAGTGCTCTCCTATTACAAGGTGAAGGAGGTTAACGTCCCCTTACAAACATACAACACCGACTCCATATCAACATGAAAATTGTGAGTTCTTATCCATTGCTTTACCCTTTATCAAATTACACTCTCTCAGTTTCAAGTGGATGGAACACAAAAACATGCTTCACATGTAGGCTTTATACATTACTTTGAATATTGGGATATCTACTTTGAAACAAACATAATAACTCTTCGCAAGATCCTTTCCGTAACCTCCTTTCACCTATAATTCTTCATCTTCTAATACTCCTAATTTGCTTCTAACAATTTCTCATTATAACAGGTCGACGAATCTCAAAATGTACCGAAACCTCAAGTTCTACCAATGGCTAACAACCTAACAGCCAAGCATGCCTTCACTAAAACATTCCTTTCACATGACCAATATGTACCTACGGCTGCCTAACATGAATTCCACATTAAATCTTTCCCCGGTTATTTTTCCTTCTGTAACACCCCCATTTTTCGCTTAATAAAAATATCCTGGAAAGGGTATTACCGCTAGTGACCTTGGATTCCACACCCGAAGTCACCCCAGGCTTAACCAATTTATATAAATCATAATAACATTTAATACCAAATACCATAACTTCTGATTTAAAGGAAATGATCCGGAATTACGCCCATGGTTCAAAACATATAACAAAGTATATTACAGCGGAAGTCTTAATACATAGTTTAAACATAAGGGTCTTGATCAAGAAGATCACCCGCCAGGAAATCGCAACCTAATAAAAACTCTTCAAAAATCCTAACAGCCTTCATAGTCGCTTTTAGCCTCCATGGACGTTTATCTGATATGCCGTATGAGACGGGATGACACCAGCCAACATGCAGAGAACAATTTCCGTTGGTTAGTCTAATGAAAGACTATGCAAGGGAGAATTAGATAGGTTCTAAGTAGTCGTATTAGGTTAGACTCGTCGTTCATCGAATGAAAGCCGAAGACGATAGTCACCCACCATACTTCTACTAAAATAATATGTGAAGAGATAAGATCAAGAGAAGACTCCAACTGAATTGAGTCTTATGGGAAATTCCAAGAGAAAACTCCAATGAATTGAGTTTTAATGGAAAACATGACAAGTGTCTGGAACATTATAGTTCACACATACAAGTGTTTAAAAACTGACTAGATGTTTCGGTTCACGACCAACCTCACCGCTTAACGCGAATCCAGATTGAAAAGATAACGTACTCTGATCAAAGTCAAGACGAGTCTTCCTAGCTGCACTATTACCTAGCTGCACTACTCACCCAAGGGTATATTAATTATGTGCACCAACGGCACTTATCTTATTTTAATTCCAAAAATGCACAATTACATTACAAGCTTTTATGATCATCTCATCTCGAGACGAGAGATCTGTTTTGGGAACAACTCCCGAGTTTTGTGCCACTGGCTAAGTGCGCACCACCTCTATACGTCGGGTAAAGAGGTTAGTCATGACTACAATAAGGTATTAGGGGTTTTGTCGCCCTCTCTACCATAGTTATAAAGAAACGACTGGACCTTTCAGAGTCTCAATGTTCCTACGAATACTCGTGCTAACTAACAGATCAACACAGTAATAAATTCACAATAAAGCCATTGCGGCCAAACACAGATAAAAATAGCGTTGTTCTAACAATATACAACCTATTATAATATCTTATAATAATCATATAAATATATATCTATAATAGCGTTACCCTAACAATATACAACCTATTATAATATTTCTTTTAAAATCACATGCAATCTTTTAAAACTGTTCCAGACAAAAACAACAATTCATCCCAAATTAATTAACAATTAAACAATTGATAATCGATATAAATATGGAATGATAACCATGCAAGAGTGAATCGTCACTTGCCTTAGATTTAGACGAAGCTCTACGAAGCTTGAGACGACTGGTTTCCGAGCCCGAAACGAGGAAGAACGCGAGTTAATTCCTATGGAAACGACCCAAACGAAACCCAAAGTTAGATTCGACATTTAAAAGTACGAATCTAAGGAAGAACGAAGGAAATCGAAGAAACAAAAGTCCCAAACGAGATCACAAAGCCCAAGCCAAACCACACTCGCCCAGGCTCACCGCGGGTGTGGTGGACCCATGACCGCGGGTGCGGCAAGGCGACAGGGGCGAGAACTTCGACGACGACTCACCGGAGAAGACGACGATGGGGGCTCGACTCGTGGTGGCTCCGACCTCCGACACCTTGGGTTATCAACCACCACCTTGAGGGACACTTCCACCTCCTAGAGTAGCTCCGGCGATGACGAAGAACTCCGGCAAAGCTTGATTTCCGGCGACAATGGTGAGCTATGGAGGAAGAGAGATTTTGAGGTAGAAAGAGTGATGAACTTGGGCTGATTTCCTCCTCCATCTTCCTCCTTAAATAGGCCACCAAGGAGCTCAGATGGCCGCCTCCTCACCCGCCACGAAGCAGCTCCGACCAAGCCACGTAGCCCGGCGAAATCTGGAGGGTCAAAACGCCATCATCACGCCGCGGGGTGCGGCAGGGTGCGGAAAGGGTGCGGTGAAACCCTTGTCGGATGCGCTGGAACCCATGTTCACCGCGGGGTGCGGTGGGTATTGCCGCGGGTGCGGTCGTGACCAACAGAAAATCATCCTGACTTCGATGGGGCCGTTCTCTCAGCTCCGAACTCCAAATGAGGTGATTCCAAATCTAGGAGTTATATCTGGAAGTCTATTTTATTCCTTCCAAATTTCACATTGCATGGATCATGGAATCAAAAGTTATGACGATTTTACCGAAAGGTCGCATTTGTATGCCTGGGGAAAGTATGGGCTCGAGTTTTTTTTTTTTAAACCCCGATTTAAATATATTCGTACCCAAACGAGTATTCTAAACTCCAAAAATACGTTGAATGTATTTTATTCCACTCAGAGAATTATTACAGAGATAAAGAAATTAACAGAAGGTGTAAATTCTTTTGAAAATAATTGGACTATCACACGAGTGTTTGGAACTTACCAAATTACTCTTTATTAAAATGAGGGTTATTACATCACCTCCCCCTTATAAAAAGTTTCGACCCCGAAACTTGGCCGAATAAAGCAAAGAAAAACGAGGCATTACAACACTACCCCGTTAAAAAAGTTTTGACCCCGAAACTAGGCCGAAAAGAGCCCAGGAAAAGGTCTAAGCATATCCACCTCCGTTTCCCAGGTCTCCCAAGTAACATCTTCAGTTTCGGACTTGGACCACAAAATTTGTACCAAAGGTACCACCTTGTTCCATAACCGCTTCTCACGGCGTTCGAGTATACGCACCGGTGTATCTTCGTAAGTACCATCTGCCTGAATCTCGATGTCTTCATAACTCAGCACATGAGACTCATCTGGTACGTACTTTCTTAACAAAGATATGTAAAATACGTTATACACTGGATGTGCTGATGGCGGTAATGCCAAACGATATGCTCGTGACCCCACCTTAGCAAGGATCTCAAAGGGTCCCACGTAGCAAGGGTTAAGCTTCCCACGCTTACCAAATCTGAACACACCTTTGGATGGCGACACTTTGACAAATACTTTGTCCCCAACTTCAAACTCAACATTTCTGCGCTTCAGATCTGTATACGACTTTTGTCGACTCTGCGCTGTCAGCATCCTCTGTCTGATTAAGGCAATGTCTGAAGTAGTCCTCTCGACCAATTCTGATCCTAGAAGAATCTTGTCGGCATTCTCATCCCAACAAATCGGAGATCTGCACTTTCGACCGTACAAAGCTTCAAATGGAGCCATCTTAATGGTTGCATGCCAACTGTTGTTGTATAGGAACTCAATCAGGCTCAAGTTGTCCTCCCAGCTAGTCGGACGATCGAGTACACATGCTCTCAACATATCCTCCAGAGTCTGGATGGTTCTCTCAGACTGTCCATCCGTCTGAGGATGAAACGCAATACTGAACCTCAACTCAGTTCTCATGGTCTTGTGTAATTCTTTCCAGAATCTAGACATGAATCGGCCATCATGATCTGATACAATGGTCTTTGGAGTACCATGCAAACGGACATTCTCCTTTAGGAACACGTCCGATAGCTTCTTGGCTCCCCATGTTGACTTGATAGCCACGAAGTAAGCCCCCTTCGTGAGCCTGTCAATGATTACCCATATTGCATCCATGTACTTGCTTCTGGAATGCGATCTGATTCTTTAATCATATCTCTATATCGTATATCCTTAAATAAGTTTGGTTTTCGAAAATTATACCCCAAAAATCGAACTACTTACTCGATAATGATTCCACTTACAACATACTGCATACCTTCCTTACCCTAGCTAGGACAGATATGACCATTCACCGGATTACCATTGCCTTGATCAGAGTATTCACTCAAATTTCCAATATAACCTTGTTGTTATGTTCTAATCCTCCTGAAGACCTTTGATGTCTTTACATAGAAAACTACAACCTCTTTTTACTAACCTCCTTTTGACAACTCGGTCCTCGAGTGCATATATAGGATTCAACTATAACTCATATTAGTACCTCTTTTGTCATATTGACCTTACTCCTTACACATACGACTCACTTAGTCATCGGTTACTTTAATCACCTATGGCCCTTGTGCCACATCCCACTTATGTCTGATTATCTCAACATGAGTCACTAATCCATTCCCCAGGATTATATTCTCGTCTTACCCACACGTGTCACACGATCACCTTAACAACGTGGGTCACCTATTTCCTCAAATCTACTTGATATCATATGTCAACCTTATATGCCATGTAATCATGCTCACTATATCCACAAAATCCTGACTACTTTATAATAATGGTCTCCAAAAATCATCATTATTGTACCTTCAATACGAGAATACGCATTTCTCTTTCAATTTCCTTATATATGCAACCCTACGGTTCACACATTAACTCCTTACCATCCAAATATTAAATCTTAATAACCTCGAAACATTACATCCTTAATTTCCTTAAAAGTACCTTTCACCATTCCATCATTTATCTGGAAGTGAGTTTGACCTTATGTCATCTTTAACCTAAATCCTTACAAGAATAATTTAACGCATTCCTTTAAGCAATCTCTAACTTAAATCCTTAGGGTTCCTCAATTCTATTTATTCATAAATAACATACTGATGAACGATATTTTGCCTTCAAAATCAATCACTTTACTACCTAAGTTCTTCAATGTGTACATACAAGTAACACTATTACCTTACTCCTCAAACGTACATACGAGCATTTTCCATGTTACATCCTTTGGTTTATCGATATCCTCCGAATAACTAGGCTCTACACCATAACCTATCAACTTCAAGTGGGCTTTCTCCCAATGTAATCATTCACAACTTAATTCTTCCAACAAGTATTATACCATAAGTTTCATAGACAACCTATTCACTTAAAATCCAAGTTTCAATCCTCGAAAATTCCCAAATATCATAACTTTCTATTCCTCGAAAGTACAATCCACTGTTTTGGTTCCTTGGCCTCATTAAAATTGGCCCAAAAGATCACTTCCTAATACAGTAACTTCACATCCTAATCTTTCCAATAAGGGTTGTACTATACGCCTTATGGATGACCCGCTCACATAAAGTTCAATATCGAATTTTGTAAATGCCCTAGTGTCATTTCTCCTTAATCCCTGAAAGGACAACTTCTCAAGTTCAATCATTTGGCCTTAAAGCTCACTGCCAACTCAGACCTCTAGTTTCCTCGAAACAAGATTGCGATAAATCGATTAGCACAGTTGTGGCTATTCACATTGGTTTCTTAAACGTGACATCAATCGCCCTAACAGACATCGATCACTCTCCATCCAATCCTTATATCGTTTTTCTTAAGGTAGCCTCATAACTAAACCTCATACAAATCTTCCAAAGCAATACCTATGACTTTACACCTTTAGCCTTTCCGAAAGTCTAATCCTCTGGTCCACAATGAACATACTTACTTACAACATCCATAACCATAATCCTATATAGTACCATCTGTTTAGAGAAACTGGATTCTCTATGAACTATCCCTTATATACATTTACCATTTTCTCAGCAGTCTATCCTCTTAGATGTCCACAAGACCATCTCACAGCTAGGTAATCTGAACTCCATATAGTTCACTCATACGTGCTTCTACCAAAACAAATGTTTAGGGTACACATACGGGAAGAAAAAAAAATTCTTAACCCCATAGAGCATTAACCACACACATTTGTTTCCTTTATCTCAAGGAATTTGGTTAAACTCAAATCTAGAGATAATGCTCGCTAACTCAGCTCAACGGAGGGAGTAATTAATGTCATACCAAAATGACATTACCCCAAGAATAAAGAGAGATCCCTAAGGGTGGATCTTGTAACACCCCGTAATTTTAAGGGTATTTTGAATTATTTTTAAATTTTTCTTATGCCCGTTTTGCTAGACGGATTTAATTCAGTGAGTCTCGGACCTTCTGAAGAGGGGTCTAAGCTCTGTAGAAATTTTCCGAGCGTTATATAATACAGTTGAAGTGTTTTCGGGGTTAATTTGTCGTTAATGTACGAATATATTTAACCCGGAGTTAAGAAATTTAATCCGAACCAAGTTCGTATAAGAATAAGTGAAGTCGGCCAGAAACCGCGATCAACCGCGATTGACCGCGATGAACCGCGACCTGACGCGATCGGCCGCGATCGCGGTAATGCCTTTTGCTGAGCAGTGTCGTCTTCCTCGCGTGGCGGTTACTGTAGCTTTGTCCTCTGTTTTGGCTCAGTTGGGATATTTTTGGGCAGGCCAAGTGGTCCTTTGTCCTCTTGTCCCATTGGAGGTGGTCGGATTGGGGCTATAAAAGGAGGTGAAACCCGGAGCTAAGAAGCCCTTCTTCTTCCTTCTTCTTTCTCCTCTGTTTCTCCTCTGTTTTTCACCATTGTTGAGCAGTTTTGGAGCTTCGTGTGTGGGAGATTTCGAGTGTCTCTTGAGTTGAGAAGGTACTCTTGAGTGTTGTGTGAAGCTTTGTGGTGTTGGGAGATCGAACCATAGACAAATCGAAGGCAAACAAATCGGTTTGGGTAAGAAATTCTCCATTGTCGTCTCGCGAGCTAGCCACTGTCACAGCACAAAACCGCGACCTGCCGCGACCTGCCGCGATCGCGGTATTGTGTCCGAGTTGTGTGTTTTGTGGTTTGGCTTTGGGCTTTGCTCGTTTCCTTTGATTTCTTCTTGTATTCTTTTAGATTCATATATAAGTGTATTGAATCTAACTTAGGGTCTTGTTATGGGCCATTTCTTAGGGATTTATTATCCAAGATTTTCTCCAGTTTCAGATCCAGGAGCCCGTTGTCTCTAAAGCTTTGCTTAAGCTTGTCGGATTTAAGGCAAGTGGCGGTTCGCTCTTGCTCATCATTCCATATTTCAATTAATTATCAATAGTTTTGTTGTTAATTAATTTGGGATGATTGTTAATTATGTTGGAATTGTTTGATAACGTTATGTGATTAAAAAGAAGATATTATACTAGGTTGTATATTTTGCTAGAACCGACGCTAGTCTATTCTAGATTTGTGCAGGTGAAGGCCATAAGGGACTTTGATGTGATTTATTGTGTGTGTTTAGATTATTAAATCTAGGGTGTTTGCCAGGTGGGCATAGATATGGATAGTTGTACAGGTGGGGCCGTGATGGCTCTGTGTGGTGTGTTTGTATGTTTAACTGTGTAGTTAGCACGAGTATTCGTAGGGACAATGGATGGAGGTCCTGTCGTCTCTTTATAATAAATTGGTGAGTCATGACTAACTTCTATACTCGAGTGGAGTAAGAAGTGGTGCACTCTGCAGGTGTCACAACCCGGTTCGATATGTGTTTCGCGAGTGGCGGACATGTATGTAAAAGCTTGTAACGTGATGTGGTGTGTGGTCATTTAAATAAGATACGTGCCATGAGTATGCACATAATGAAAATGCCTTGACCATATTATTAAAGTGCCGTATGAGTAAGCACTTATTTAAAATGTTTGGCGAGTAGTGCAGCTAGGCGCTAGTGCAGCTAGGAAAAGCTCGTCTTAGTTGTAAATCGCTCGTATGCGATACTTGTGTGATGTGGTTGTGTGTGTTTGGATATGTTTTCCAACATTTGTTATCATGTTTCCTATAAGGCTCATTTCATTTTGGAGTCTTCTTTTGGGGATTGATTGTTGTGAGACTCGATCTCCAGAATCTTCTCTCGTGCATACCCTTTTGTTATTCCAGTAGGAGTATGATGGTTGACTAGCATACTCGGTTATTATTCGAGGGACGATGAGTCTAACCTAATGCGACTGCTTCGAACCACTCTGCTTTGTGCCCTTGCTAGTCTATTCATTTAGACTAACCAACCTTTATATTCCTTGCATGGTTGGCTGGTGTCATCCGTTCGATTCGGCACATCAGGTGTGTTGCTGTTCAGTGAAGGCTAGAACGACTATGAAGATGAACGGTGTTCCGACAAGTTGTTTTGTCGCTTTGTGTTTAAAACGATTTCCGCTGTGCTATTTTATATTTTGTTTATAAGTCTTCCGTTGTAAATTCTGATTTTTGTATTGATGATGTATTTGGGTCGTTTTAGGAATTGTGTAATTCCGCGACCATGTGGTTTAATAAAAGTTATGATTTTAGTATCGTAACTGTGTTTTAAGTCAGTTATGACGTCGGAAAAGCCTGGGGTGACTTCGGGGTTTACGCCCGGGGTCATCGGCAGTAGCGCTTCCAAATGGGGTTAAATTTGGGGGTGTTACAGAAATGGTATCAGAGCTAAAATGTTTTCCAAGAGCTCTGAATTTTTTCAAAAGCCGTTCATAGTCGTGCCTTCTTGAGTCTGATACGGAAGTTGCTTCTGTATCTAGAAAGACTAAGACTTTCTGTTTGTCACCCATAGTTGAGGGTGCATTTTTTTTCTCTTCTGAAGGACTCGGAAGAAGTCGAGGTGGTTTTGCCATCTCCAGTTGGACTTGAGTTTTCAGTTCTCTTGTCAGGATTTGAGGTTGTAGAACCTAAGTATTCCAGTTTGGTGTTCATCTAGGAACGTTACCAAGTTGATCTATTCCAAGTGACTTTATCATGATAAGTGTTATGGAAAAGATATTAATACTTGGGATTTGATCGGTAAACAGATGGTGAATACAAGAAATACCATACGCGCTGGTGCTGGGCCAAGCAATCCAAGGCCAATCATAAGGGACGACCTGAACCGTGTAGAAGAACACGAGTCAATGTCACAGAATAATCCGGGAGGCAATGGCCAAGCTACGGCCAACGCTCCAATAGTTTTTGATGCAGCAGCTGTTACAGCTATTCGGGAGATAATGATGCAAGTACTCGCCGAGGCTAGGCAACCTGCCGCACCACAGGCACAAGCTGTGCCGATTCCCCCAGTGGTTCCTAGATTTGAGGAGCCAGCTGTTTATGTACACCAAGATGAGGCGGTCAGGAAGAGAGGTGATTATGGTCGAGTGCTGAAGACCATTAACTCTTTGAGACCTGACCATTATGATGGCAAAGGAGAGCCAGTTAGAGCTGCTCATTGGTTTTCCCACATGGAGCGGTTGTTCCGCAACGTGGATTGCACCGAGGCTGAGAAAGTGCAGATAGCCTCTCTTCAGTTAAAAGAAGAAGCTAGTGAATGGTGGGAGAACACTGGGTTGGCTGATCGAGTTGATTTGAACTGGGCTATGTTCAAGACGAAGATGATGGACCGTTTCTTTTCCCGAGCTATAAGGGACGAGAAGCACAAGGAGTTCATGCATCCAGAGATAGAGGGATTGAAAGTCACTGAGCTTGTGACTAAGTTCAATCACTTGTTGCAATACGCTGGGTCAGATGTAACCAGCGAGGAGCAGAAGATCTGGCACTTCCATGAATGGATGGGCCCAGACATTAAGCCACTGATGGTGCGTCACGGATGTTCTACTTTGGAGCAATACGTGGATGCAGCCTACAAGCTGGAAGTGACTCTAGAGGAGTCAACCAAGAAGAGGAATCACCAGAAGTTGGTGCAAGAACAATCTCAGGCGAGCGGATTTAAACGTCCTGCGCCACCGTCTAACCTTGCTAAGTCAAGCAAGGCAAGGACAGAGTTGACTCAAGGAGGGTCGACACAACGATCTGGTCAGGACCAGGGTCTGATCCGATGTTTCAATTGTGGTGCCGTTGGGCACAGGAGCAGTATGTGCCAAAAGGAAAGGAAAGCATGCTTTGGCTGTGGAAAGTTTGGACACATGCAGGAGTTTTGTTGGCAGGGAAGGCAAAGAGGACTGGAGTCGCAGCAAGGGCCTGCTAATCAGAGTAACCGGCCTGAGTATAAACCGGTTGAGGCTCCAAGTCCTTCGATGCAGACAACTGCACAGAATAAAGGGAAGGCTCCAGTAGCTTCTGGAAGTCAAGGTCAACGTCTTTACGTGATGCGTGAGGCGGATGGATCTGATTTTCCATTTGCTTAAAGCTTTATACTTTTATGGTAGGTTGTAGATTTGGGTGTTACCCAGTCTTTTGTTATGGACAATTGTGTTAGTAAGTTTAAGTACGCAGCAAGGTTGTAAAACTTTTGTTGTAAATATTCTTGCTAATATAAATATTTGGTTTAAACCAAGCGTTTGTCAGATGTCTCGATTACCATTCAGGGTGAAGTTTGAGACAGCTGAGTAGCAAGGTGGTACCTTTGGTACGAGTTATGTGCTCCAAGTTAGAAACCGAAGAGGTTACTTGGGAGACTGAGACGGGTGTACTTAGATACTTTCCCTACTTGTTGTCGGCCTTGATAATGCAAGTTTCGGGGTCGAAACTTAAAATAAGGGGGTAGTAATGTAACACCCCGTAATTTTAAGGGTATTTTGAATTATTTTTAAATTTTTCTTATGCCCGTTTTGCTAGACGGATTTAATTCAGTGAGTCTCGGACCTTCTGAAGAGGGGTCTAAGCTCTGTAGAAATTTTCCGAGCGTTATATAATACAGTTGAAGTGTTTTCGGGGTTAATTTGTCGTTAATGTACGAATATATTTAACCCGGAGTTAAGAAATTTAATCCGAACCAAGTTCGTATAAGAATAAGTGAAGTCGGCCAGAAACCGCGATCAACCGCGATTGACCGCGATGAACCGCGACCTGACGCGATCGGCCGCGATCGCGGTAATGCCTTTTGCTGAGCAGTGTCATCTTCCTCGCGTGGCGGTTACTGTAGCTTTGTCCTCTGTTTTGGCTCAGTTGGGATATTTTTGGGCAGGCCAAGTGGTCCTTCGCCTTTGTCCCCTTGGAGGTGGTCGGATTGGGGCTATAAAAGGAGGTGAAACCCGGAGCTAAGAAGCTCTTCTTCTTCCTTCTTCTTCCTCCTCTGTTTCTCCTCTGTTTTTCACCATTGTTGAGCAGTTTTGGAGCTTCGTGTGTGGGAGATTTCGAGTGTCTCTTGAGTTGAGAAGGTACTCTTGAGTGTTGTGTGAAGCTTTGTGGTGTTGGGAGATCGAACCATAGACAAATCGAAGGCAAACAAATCGGTTTGGGTAAGAAATTCTCCATTGTCGTCTCGCGAGCTAGCCACTGTCACAGCACAAAACCGCGACCTGCCGCGACCTGCCGCGATCGCGGTATTGTGTCCGAGTTGTGTGTTTTGTGGTTTGGCTTTGGGCTTTGCTCTTTTCCTTTGATTTCTTCTTGTATTCTTTTAGATTCATATATAAGTGTATTGAATCTAACTTAGGGTCTTGTTATGGGCCATTTCTTAGGGATTTATTATCCAAGATTTGCTCCAGTTTCAGATCCAGGAGCCCGTTGTCTCTAAAGCTTTGCTTAAGCTTGTCGGATTTAAGGCAAGTGGCGGTTCGCTCTTGCTCATCATTCCATATTTCAATTAATTATCAATAGTTTTGTTGTTAATTAATTTGGGATGATTGTTAATTATGTTGGAATTGTTTGATAACGTTATGTGATTAAAAAGAAGATATTATACTAGGTTGTATATTTTGCTAGAACCGACGCTAGTCTATTCTAGATTTGTGCAGGTGAAGGCCGTAAGGGACTTTGATGTGATTTATTGTGTGTGTTTAGATTATTAAATCTAGGGTGTTTGCCAGGTGGGCATAGATATGGATAGTTGTGCAGGTGGGGCCGTGATGGCTCTGTGTGGTGTGTTTGTATGTTTAACTGTGTAGTTAGCACGAGTATTCGTAGGGACAATGGATGGAGGTCCTGTCGTCTCTTTATAATAAATTGGTGAGTCATGACTAACTTCTATACTCGAGTGGAGTAAGAAGTGGTGCACTCTGCAGGTGTCACAACCCGGTTCGATATGTGTTTCGCGAGTGGCGGACATGTATGTAAAAGCTTGTAACGTGATGTGGTGTGTGGTCATTTAAATAAGATACGTGCCATGAGTATGCACATAATGAAAATGCCTTGACCATATTATTAAAGTGTCGTATGAGTAAGCACTTATTTAAAATGTTTGGCGAGTAGTGCAGCTAGGCGCTAGTGCAGCTAGGAAAAGCTCGTCTTAGTTGTAAATCGCTCGTATGCGATACTTGTGTGATGTGGTTGTGTGTGTTTGGATATGTTTTCCAACATTTGTTATCATGTTTCCTATAAGGCTCATTTCATTTTGGAGTCTTCTTTTGGGGATTGATTGTTGTGAGACTCGATCTCCAGAATCTTCTCTCGTGCATACCCTTTTGTTATTCCAGTAGGAGTATGATGGTTGACTAGCGTACTCGGTTATTATTCGAGGGACGATGAGTCTAACCTAATGCGACTGCTTCGAACCACTCTGCTTTGTGCCCTTGCTAGTCTATTCATTTAGACTAACCAACCTTTATATTCCTTGCATGGTTGGCTGGTGTCATCCGTTCGATTCGGCACATCAGGTGTGTTGCTGTTCAGTGAAGGCTAGAACGACTATGAAGATGAACGGTGTTTCGACAAGTTGTTTTGTCGCTTTGTGTTTAAAACGATTTCTGCTGTGCTATTTTATATTTTGTTTATAAGTCTTCCGTTGTAAATTCTGATTTTTGTATTGATGATGTATTTGGGTCGTTTTAGGAATTGTGTAATTCCGCGACCATGTGGTTTAATAAAAGTTATGATTTTAGTATCGTAATTGTGTTTTAAGTCAGTTATGACGTCGGAAAAGCCTGGGGTGACTTCGGGGTTTACGCCCGGGGTCATCGGCAGTAGCGCTTCCAAATGGGGTTAAATTTGGGGGTGTTACAGATCTAGGAATACAGTAATAGAGTCGTCCCTGGTGCTAACCATGTAGGGAACGAACATCTCTTTTCCATACGTTACTCCTCCCTCACGAGTCCTGACAGTCTTGGTCCAATGACATAACTGTTGTTGGCACTCACGGAGGCTCGTATGAACGAACAATTTGTAATAATGACGAATTTAGTAATTTCCGAAACAAGAAAACACTTCTTCATTGATCGGAACATTACATACCACATCTGACAGAAAGTCGGATAGACAGACTACTAAACTATGGAGACTATCGACACAAGTTGTCGCTCCTTAAAAAGCCTTACAAATACTACCACTTGTACAAAGCTTCCCTCCCATCGGGGTGACGTATCACAAAGAGTCGTTGCTCTTGATCCGAAGGTTCCATAGGTGTCTTACCTTTATCACGAGTAGTGGACGGCCCTGAAATAGGTACTTCCGTCCTTGGGCTCTGTCCATTGTCAATATTTAAGGCCTGGTTTGTTTGCTTTGGCTTTCGGCCCTGCTTCTTACAAATACTACCACTTGTACAAAGCTTCCCTCCCATCGGGGTGACGTATCACAAAGAGTTGTTGCTCTTGATCCGAAGGTTCCATAGGTGTCTTACCTTTATCACGAGTAGTGGACGGCCCTGAAATAGGTACTTCCGTCCTTGGGCTCTGTCCATTGTCAATATTTAAGGCCTGGTTTGTTTGCTTTGGCTTTCGGCCCTGCTTCTTACAATATGCCTTTATGTGGCCTCCCCCCCCCCCCCCCCCCCCCCCCCCCCCGCATTTGTAGCATACCTGCTTCAACTTTTGGCAATCAGGGCTTTTGTGTCCCGCCGTACCACAGTTGTGGCATACAATCCTGCCGCTATTCCAGCTTGATCCCTTGGCGGAATCAGACGGAGTTATCCTGATCCTAGTACGACCAGACTTCTTGATCTTGGTGGGCGATGCCGGGCGCTTGAACGAGCCAGCCATGCGATTCTGTTGCCCACTCCTTGCCTCCATATTAACTGCGACTTGAGGTGTGGGGATCGTTTGAGCTTGCGATATTATCTGACCTATTAATACTTCGACCACTTTCACCACTATCTGTCCAATGGTTGCCGCATTCAGCATGATCGGGGTAGGAAGTGGAACTTCCCTTGCAGCTTGGGGGCCCGCTTGTCCCCGATGAACGTCCTGTTGTAGAGTCGGGTCATTGCTATGTGAATCAGATCCCGTGTTTTCCCTTTGTGGAGTAGCATTTATTAGCCGAACTCGAGAATCATTGTTAGGATTCTCACTAGTTTCTTGGTTGGTGAATCGGGTGTCCATCACCTGTTGATGAACCATAATGTTAGGCTAGAACCTTTCCAAATTGTACTTAACACTGAGTTAATTACGTTATGATATAAATTATAAGGGTCCAAGCTAATAACTCCATATTAGTCTGACTGGCCCACCACCATTCTCTGCAAAACGGATTTTCTTTTCCGATTACTTGGGAAGTGGAAATTCTAGGAGAAACGTAAATCTTAAAATAATAGCCCACCCTAAAGAGAAACGATATTCCTTGTGTTCACCATTTGGTAAACTTTTATTGGTGAATCGAAACTGAGTTTGATAGGGTCTATCTTCGGAGTCTGACGTTGGACTCCTTGCCCTACTTGGCCCGGGAGTATACGGCTCATTCTTCGACCTTGTCGGACACTAGCATTATCAACTCCTCGAGTACGGTTTTCACCTCCTCGGGTGGACTACTAGGCTCCCCGACTTCAGAGCAAGATGGAAGAATCGGGAATTCAAGCCTAACTAGAGATGGCAGGGCCACCTCGACTTCCTTCAGGTTCCACAGTTGAGGGATGGATAAGTCCATATCTTGAGGGGCGTCAAGAAGAGTGTTAGTCTTTCTAAATATAGAAGTTAACTCTCATATCAGACTAAAGAGAAGGCATGACTATGAAGGTTTGAAAACTATGCCGTTCTTAATCAAACAACAATTTTATTTAGAAATTCAGAGCCTTCGAAAACATTTCTTAATTTCAAAACAAGTATTTGGTTCTAAAAAAAATTACCCAACCTGTTTTTAAAACTTTCAGCTCTGATACCAGATCTGTAACACCCCCATTTTTCCCTTAATAAAAATATCCTGGAAAGGGTATTACCGCCAGTGACCTTGGATTCCACACCCGAAGTCACCCCAGGCTTGACCAATTTATATAAATCATAACAACATTTAATACCAAATACCATAACTTCTGATTTAAAGGAAATTATCCGGAATTACACCCATGGTTCAAAACATATAACAAAGTATATTACAGCGGAAGTCTTAATACATAGTTTAAACATAAGGGTCTTGATCAAGAAGATCACCCGCCAGGAAATCGCAACCTAATAAAAACTCTTCAAAAATCCCAACAGCCTTCATAGTCGCTTCTAGCCTTCATGGACGTTTATCTGATGTGCCGTATGAGACGGGATGACACCAGCCAACATACAGAGAACAATTTTCGTTGGTTAGTATAATGAAAGACTATGCAAGGGAGAATTAGATAGGTTCTAAGTAGTCGTATTAGGTTAGACTCGTCGTTCATCGAATGAAAGCCGAAGACGATAGTCACCCACCATACTTCTACTAAAATAATATGTGAAGAGATAAGATCAAGAGAAGACTCCAACTGAATTGAGTCTTATGGGAAATTCCAAGAGAAAACTCCAATGAATTGAGTTTTAATGGAAAGCATGACAAGTGTCTGGAACATTATAGTTTCACACATACAAGTGTTTAAAAACTGACTAGATGTTTCGGTTCACGACCAACCTCACCGCTTAACGCGAATCCAGATTGAAAAGAGAACGTACTCTGATCAAAGTCAAGACGAGTCTTCCTAGCTACACTATTACCTAGCTACACTACTCGTCCAAGGGTATATTAATTATGTGCACCAACGGCACTTATCTTATTTTAATTCCAAAAACGCACAATTACGTTACAAGCTTTTATGATCATCTCGTCCCAAGACGAGAGATCTGTTTTGGGAACAACTCCCGAGTTTTGTGCCACTGGCTAAGTGCGCACCACCTCTATACGCCGGGTAAAGATGTTAGTCATGACTACAATAAGGTATTAGGGGTTTTGTCGCCCTCTCTACCATAGTTATAAAGAAACGACTGGACCTTTCAGAATCCCAGTGTTCCTACGAATACTCGTGCTAACTAACAGATCAACACAGTAATAAATTCACAATAAAGCCATCGCGGCCAAACACAGATAAAAATAGCGTTGTTCTAACAATATACAACCTATTATAATATCTGATAATAATCATATAAACATATATCTATAATAGCATTGCCCTAACAATATACAACCTATTATAATATTTCTTTTAAAATCACATGCAATCTTTTAAAACTGTTCCAGACAAAAACAACAATTCATCCCAAATCAATTAACAATTAAACAATTGATAATCGATATAAATATGGAATGATAACCATGCAAGAGCGAACCGCCACTTGCCTTAGATTTAGACGAAGCTCTACGAAGCTTGAGACGACTGGTTTCCGGGCTCGAAACGAGGAAGAACGCGAGTTAATTCCTAAGGAAAAACAAAGGAAATTGAAGGAACAAAAGTCCCAAACGATATCACAAAGCCCAAGCCAAACCACACTCGCCCAGGCTCACCGCGGGTGCGGTGGACCCATGACCGCGGGTGCGGCAAGGCGACAGGGGCGAGAACTTCGACGACGACTCACCGGAGAAGACGACGATGGGGGCTCGACTCGTGGTGGCTCCGACCTCCGACACCTTGGGTTATCAACCACCACCTTGAGGGACACTTCCACCTCCTAGAGTAGCTCCGGCGACGACGAAGAACTCCGGCGAAGCTTGATTTCCGACGACAATGGTGAGCTATGGAGGAAGAGAGATTTTGAGGTAGAAAGAGTGATGAACTTGGGCTGATTTCCTCCTCCATCTTCCTCCTTAAATAGGCCACCAAGGAGCTCAGATGGCCGCCACCTCACCCGCCACGAAGCAGCTCCGACCAAGCCACGTAGCCCGGTGAAATCCGGCGGTTCAAAACGCCATCATCACGCCGCGGGGTGCGGCAGGGTGCGGCAAGGGTGCGGTGAAACCCTTGTCGGATGCACTGGAACCCATGTTGACCGCGGGGTGCGGTGGGTATTGCCGCGGGTGCGGTCGTGACCAACAGAAAATCATCCTGACTTCGATGGGGTCGTTCTCTCAGCTCCGAACTCCAAATGAGGTGATTCCAAATCGAGGAGTTAGATCTGGAAGTCTATTTTAATCCTTCCAAATTTCACATTGCATGGATCATGGAATCAAACGTTATGACGATTTTACCGAAATGTCGCATTTGTATGCCTGGGGAAAGTATGGGCTCAAGTTTTTTTTTTTTAACCCCGATTTAAATATATTCGTATCCAAACGAATATTCTAAACTCTAAAAATACATCGAATGTATTTTATTTCACTCAGAGAATTATTACAGAGATAAAGAAATTAACAGAAGGTGTAAATTCTTCTGAACATAATTCGACTATCACACGAGTGTTTGGAACTTACCAAATTACTCTTTATTAAAATGAGGGTTATTACACCTTCAGTTTTTATAATTCCAAAGTTCTACCTTCAAGTTCCCAAGAGTTATCTTTACTGCAGCTTCTACATACATTGTTATAGGAAACCAATGCATACACGATTTCAGAAAAAAGGATATTGAGCATATAAATTTCAAAGAAGCACATCATTCAAACATTCTACAATGAAAATAACATGAGCATAATTTCTATGATTATTCATTACCTTTACAACTTCTATGTGCTTCCAATATTGATGCATTCCTTGTATAACACCATCAAAGACGCCCCGTCTGCCTTTGTACATGTCCATTTTTATTCCTTTGCTTATTCATCATCCTGAGTGGTTGCTTTATACCGCATATCTTCCTCAAAAAACTGCCACTATTTCAGCTCCACTTCTCTCTCCACCACCAAGGTAACCAGTCATGTGACTCATCAGATCCCTAATGCACCTTCAAACATACACATATATAGCTGTCAGAGTGCATTTTCATAGACCTTATAACATGGAAGGAAAAATAGGACTCATTCAATTAAGAGTCATTCAATTACAAGCCAAATATACACTACATCTATTTGCCACATGCAAGCAAGTAAGAGTCATTAATTTACAAGTATAAATTAAAAGAACAGTAATGAATAACATGATTCACATGAAGATATTAATCGTTCCTGTAGTGGTCAACCATATTGTCAATACACAAAAAGTGTAGGAAATACACGATATGGATGACAACATCTATATAAACCATTCCATGATTGCAGATTATGAGAGGATGAGAAAAATTGTATAAATCATTCTTTGGTTTAAAAAACAAGAAATGGATGACACTAATTATGGCAGGACAAAAGAGCTTCAATGTAATTGGTCAAGGGCATAAGTGCAATACACAGTCAAACATATTAATAGAGCGCTAACAGATAATTGTAAATTTCCCTCACCTGGATATGGCATCAATGCTCAGAAGTAACGAGAACAAGAAAAAGAGTATGATCAAATATCATTTTGAAGCAAACTCACATGTGTAACTATGGCATAAAGCGGCAATGTGATGTAGCTACAAAGGACTTGAATGATCACCCTACAAAAAAAATCATCAGATGACTCTATTTTTACCCCACAAGTTGATCAATAGGCTTAATGTAATTGAGACACTGCCTACAAACAACAAATAAAAAGAAGCAAACAATATGTCTGCTAATCATCGTACAACACTAAATAATGTAAAGCTAGCGCAATAAAAATTGCCTAATTGATGAAGGAGAAGCCAAGTCTTATCTAAATTCTAATATATAAACAGGAAATGAAATCATATTCACAATCTAATGTTATGCAAATAAAAAGATATTAATTGTTTTGCACGGAAAACGGAAGAGATACACGTCAGGACAAGAGATATACGAGGGGGAAATCAACTTTTGATTTCAAATTGACATTTTCTTAAGAACCAAAGACACATGTCAAAACCAAAACCAAGGGAATAGGTCAAAATAATTGAAAACAAAGGCAACCAGACTTTTCATATACCTAAGCAAGCAATCAGATATCTCTCAAAGCAGTATAATGCGAAGGCTTCATAGCAGTCATGGATAACATCGCAGTTGATACCTTAAATATGATTTAAATATTTAATCATATTACAACAAAACCCACAAAGTACTACTTGTAACATAAGCATCAGGTGCCACGATTTAAATGTGTAGCCTGCAATTTAAGGCGGTAAAGATGTTACTCTCACACCAACAAGCAGAGACATACATAGGCATGCATACAAGAGTTTAAAAACTATCTTCAAGTATGGTGTATTTTAAAATGCTCATTGATCTGGCATGAAGTTCAAACACCAAAACGCAAAAAATACAGATTGCTGACATGACAATCTAAGGATTGTGTTATTTAAGAAGTAACCACATTCTTATGTCTCACTGCCTTATATATGTGTTTACCTATGACATGGCTAGGTAGTAGGTGTTTGTTTGGATTTTCATAAGATTTGATATACAGCTCCAATCAAGCTCCTCATGAATAATATAGGTATAATTTCATGAGCTTAGCTGAAGCTTAACCCATGCATTTCTGTTTAGTACTTTAAACTGCAATGTCATCAAATAGATGAACTCAGGACAAGGCAACATGAACTCTAGGACACAAAGTTTGCCAACCTAGAATACTATTGACCCTTGCATGAAGTTCACTCCAAAGGAAAATACCTTCTCAATTCTAGAGAACAAGTGCTCAAAGACTCTGAGGGGTCATCCCACAGTTAACACTGGGTCAACAAGTACCTCCTTCTATATCACCCAACATTGTATGTGTTTTCCCACTACTAGTTTGTCAATCATAAGAGACCAAACTGATCAGTATTGTGCATGGATTTAGAATACATAGATATAGAGAAACTTTAAAAGCAAAACATAATTTAAAAAGGACAAAGAACTCATCTTCAGATATTTGAAATACTAAAGAACTTTTATTTGAAGGCTTCATACAATTTCTATTTGAAGAGCATATAAGGTTTATTTTCTTCAGATAAAACGTGCTCCAAAATTTAGGAAATGAAAGGGGCCAAACCATGGATCCAAACGCTAAAAGAAGGGGAAATGAACTTACTTGCCCATAAGCAAACATACAGCTAATGTAACCACTAACGCAGTTTTCAACCATAGGTCCTCCAACCACATTACAGAGCTTCTCTTGTTAACTTTAAAAAATCACTATTCAGCCTATATCCACTATATATCGGAACATGTACAAATAGCTAAAAGCAGGTAGAAACCTGTGAAATTGCAAGGTTACCTTTAAAAAATAGATAACATCTTCATTATCATTTGAGGATAGTGCAAGGTTTTCAGGAACCAAATACAATACCAATTGCATAGCTGAAATATCATTGTCGCATCACCCATTCCATTTATACCAAGCAACATCCAACAACAGTGAAGAACGAATCCGACGCACAAACACATGTGTATTACTATCCACTCACCAAAACAACCACACTATCTAGAAAGTATGCCCTCCCCACAATCAGATCCATCGGAAGTAAAAGCTAATACGCCAAAAACCCAATCGCTTATGTCTTTCCCTTTAATAAATCACCCAAACAGAGAACCTATTTTTCGACACACACAACAAAGAACCGACACAACACTTCCAGTACAAAGATTCGGCTGAAGAAAACAATTGCAGGTTTCCGGCTTCGAGTTGCCCGTTCACAATGGAAGACAAATGCAACTCTAGGGTTTCGCAGGTGGATACAACAAAGGGAGTGTTAATGAGACTTTTCAAATAAAATAAAATAAAACAAAAATAAATATTATAAATGCAACAGATAAAAGGAGTCAGTTTATTAATATTAGCTTACTTCATTGCTCTTTATACTAAAAATACGTATACTGCACTTTAACTAAAAGCCACAAATCCATAAAAATAAAACATGGACACGTAACTTATTACCCAAAAAGTAACGGGTTCAACCATCCAAAATTACTATAGCATTGATTTTTAAAAAATAACAATTACATTCCAATATCTACAAAATACCCAAAAAAAAATTCATACAAAAGACATTGTAATTACAGAAAAAACTTTTCACACATCACCAAAATTAATAACAATATCATTATGTATAAAATCATTCTCACCATTCAATTAATTTAAACTTTCAAAATAATTGCTTCAAATCAACAGACGATAATACAATAAAATTTAACATTTATCATTGTCTTGTGCCAACAACGAGGTACAATATGTGTCCATTATATTTGCTTCACTATTTTAAAACAAACCTAATCACATTATATCATATTTACAAATAAAAACAAAATTGATTTTTTATCTTCACTACACATAAACACACTATAATATATCCATACAAACATCCGTCCCAAATCGCTAAGATACGCTACAACTACAAGCTCACAGACATAACATTCGTTATCATCACAAATAGATACTAATTTAAAGTCTAAAACTTTTATTTCAGGCCATCAAAAATACAATCTACGACCAAAAAACACCGAATTTATACACTCTTTGAAATTCCGTGTTACTAGCTTATAAAAGAAAAAACATTCTGTCTCGTGCGAAGCACGGGCTCAGTTTACTAGTTTATTTTAACAACTCAACGCTTTTTGGATTATTAGAATATGGTAGATCTTTATGTTCGTGAAAGCTCTCTTTCTCATCTTCATTGTTGTGGGTTTTGTACGTCAACCACATATCCTCACTCCCGGCGACATATCTTTGGATTTCTCTATGCCGGAGTCGTCTGATCGTCTCTTTCCTCTCGATCACATTCTCCTATGGCAGAAGTCTCTCGGTGGCGTCTCTTTTACTCTAAATCGTCGTTGGCGTCTTCGATATCCCCGCGACAACCATCTTTGCTCCCTTTTTCATCGGCATTTTCATCTCTACAACGACGTCTTTGCTCCCCTTTTCGTCATCATCTCTCGTAGGCCACCGACCGCAGCACGCCTTTCTACATCAATATTATCCCGCTGGCCACAGATTTGCTCTCTTCTCTCTCGTCGTTCAAGTGGTATTTTTGTGAGTATCTTACAAATTTCAAATTTCTTGCATCTAATATCTTGTCCATCAGTTGTGTGTATGCAGTGGCGGATCCAGGGGGGCTTGAAGGGGCGGCCGCCCCTGCTCAGCCCTTGGGAACCGCCTATATTAGCTAGAGAGTCGGAATGCCCCATTTACAGCCCCCGTTCCAGATCTTGATTTGCATCCATGGCGGCGTGAGATGAGGAAGAAGACGACCCCTCCACTCCTCTGTTTTCTATTTCTTTTTAGAGTTCAACGCTTCGTTTTGTTGAAAATATTAAACTCCTTTGAACTTTTAAAACAATTTAAACAAGAAACAACCTTTTCTCCAGGCTTTGGCCCACCCTACTCCCCTTTGTTGGGCCGCAGCATGATATTGGGTCAAAGCCTTTGGCCCAATCTAAATATATGATGAAACATTAATTTTATTAAACCAAGAACATTTGCTATAATCTAAAAACAAACGAATATAACATTTGCTAATGTTGATATAGACACTTATATCATACGGAGAGATGAATTTGAATTTGTAACCTTTAATCTACAACGTTTTTACAAGTATTAAATACTTTATTATTAATTTAAAGCCTAGTTTGTTATTATATTTTAAAAGCCCAATTTTTTTTTATAAATTTTCATAAAAGTTTTTTTTTGGATTAATTTAGATATTAGTTAAAATTATATTTTTAAATTTAGTTTATGGGATTTTTTATGGTACGATGATGCCATAATACTTAAATATAAGGTCTTAAAATAATCCAAATAGGTCAAATATTGATAATAAAAATGATAGATCGAGGGGCTCTAAACTACGCACTTTCGCCCCTCCTTCCGATCAATCCTGCGTCCGCTACTGTGTGTATGATAATGCTAGGGTTTTGATTTTATATTCTTCAATTTGTTGATTTTTTTGTTAGGCATTGTTTGTCTTTTTCTTGATTTGAATGTGGTGTTCCCTCCTTTGTCGTTAGGTTTTGTTCGTGTAGCTAATAACTGGTAGTGGATTATAGCTGATAATTGGTAGTGATTTTCTTTGCATCTTTTTACTTCTCTATAAAATCTCTTATTATTTGGTGCTCCTTGACTTATAGTAGCAGCGTACTAGTAGTCTTAATATACTTTCCTAGTGGTTAATATAAGAAGTATTAGCAAAAACTACCAGATTCCGAAACGCCGTTTGCAGAAATATCATGTTTTATAAAGTATTGCAAATATGCCATAAAGCTGCAACACTTTTGAAAACCAAAAAGGTAAAATCAAAATAAGTAAAATGGCCTAAGATGCAGTTAAGTGTTAAACGGGTATATGAGTAAGCCTAATTATATACCTGTTCAACCGATAGCACATCTCATCTTCCCCAATTAATGTTCTCCGCTGAACAACTTTTTTCCTTTCATCCCTGAACTCTTGAAGCGTATTCCTCACAGCAAATCCGAAATCCCCAAAGACGAGAAGCCCTTTCTCCCTTTGTTCAGCCCTTTGTTAAGCCCTTTTTGAAGCCCTTTCTGAAGCCCTTTCTGAAGCCCTAGATCGACAATGGTGAGGACTAGAGGTTTGCAGTCTGCGAACGGCAGAGTGAAGAAGCAGAAGCCGAATGGTTCTATAGAGTCGAAGAGAAGGGTTGAGGAGAGCGCGAATGCGAAGGCGGCTCCAGTGGCGAGGGGCCGAAAGAAGAGAGCCTACAGTTCGTCAGAGGAAGAAGAATCACCAAGTCCAGTCATTTCGATGCAGAAGAAGAAACCGAGAATGGCTAAAGAACCAAAAGCCGGGTCGAGGAAGGAGCCATCGAAGTCGGTTGGCGGGGTTAGTGATCTTCTCTAACTCTTAATTTTCTTGAAAAAAAAAACAAATTTTGTCTGAATGTGATGCATGCTAAAATTAGGCTTATGTGAAAATGAGAACATGATTTGCTCTGTGATAAACAGAGCACGGAGAGATGTGCAAAATTTATAGTAGCCTAAACTGTTACATCCTGTTACATCCATATGGCCTGACAAGCGAAATTATTGTCTGACGAAACGAATTATCTTACCTGACAAAGTAAGTTTTAGGGTTTATGTAAATATGAATGTCATGTATTTGTTCTGTGGTTATAATGTTAGAATGTCATAGTATCCTGATTCATGTTGATACAAAGGTGTAAGTTATACTATAGGGTAAAGACTTATCCTCAACAACTTCCATTTGTCCTGGCAAACCGCAATGTAGTCTGACAAGTTATTTTGTATCCTGAAAACATATATCTTTACCTGACAAAGTAAGATGGTGCCTCTCTTTTATGTGAATATGAAAGTCATTCTTACCTGTCATGTATATGTGAATGTAATTCATTACAGATAAGTTACAAGTGGCATTCTGAGGAGTTGTTTTTCGGTCGGATAAATCAGAACTCACGGCTTCAGTATCTTTCTCTTATCGAGAACACACTAACTCGAACATACTGGCAGACAGTTATGCAGGGGCCCTTTGGCCCAATAATCAAAATAATGAAAAACATGAAACTGTCTGCACAACTGATTCACCATGTCTTGTTTAGGCAACTGGACACAAAAAAGCAGTTTGAGACATGGTATGATCTTGGTGGACAACCATGTAGGTTTTCAATAGAGGAGTTTAGGCTAATAACAGGACTGAATTGTGGGATGCCCGATGAGGAGGACAGTATGCAGGATAAGAATGCAGTGTTTGAATTTTTTTGGGTATGGAGTATTACTATTGCTAACCTTTTAAACAAGTTTTTATCCTATCGGGAGGACAATGTATATAAGATGAAGATGGCCTTGTTGTTAATTCTTGAGGGTGTTGTACTTGGGGGTGATAAGAAGAGGAAGGTCAGACCCTTTCATGTCAAACTGACGAAAGACTTAGATCGTTTCAATAATTTTCCATGGGGTAGGAGTGCATATCTTGACCTCCATCAAAGTCTGGCTTCTGCTTTGGACACAAGAATGGAGACAGTTGAGGCTGCACTTGCAGTTTCAGACAATGCCAGAGCAGGATACACCATACGGGGTTTCCCGATGGTGTTTCAGGTAATGTGTTAGTAGTTGAGTATGTAAAACTGAGAAAGGTTAATGCCTCTGTTCGTAATTGTGGATTAATTCCAATTCTGTTTGTTTCAGATATGGTTGTATGAGGCAGTGCCCCATATTGGCAGAACATTTGACCAAAAGCTTACTAAAGTTGTGCAGCCCCGAGGTGTGAGGTGGCTTAAATCGAGTAGGCCAAGCTTGGATGCGATTTCTGATGCCCTAGAGGGGAATTTCCCTGCTAAACAGATCCTTGTTGAGGAGGACGGAGAGGACTTGGGAGAAAGCTGTTATTTCCCGGAGGAGGAAGGACACAAATCCTTGGATGAGATTGTTAAGCACTTGAAGCCCAGAAGGAAAAATGCTGGTAAAAAGGCCAAGGGAGTTGGTAAGGGAGGGCAAGCTGGAAACATTGAGGGTTTCGACCCAAGGCAAATTATGTGTTGTTTGAATGAATTGCATGAAATGATGCATGCTCTAAGGGAGGAATTTATTGAGTTAAACAAGTTCATAAGAGCCAAAGCTCCTAGAACAGGGGCATCTTCATCCAGTGATCAAGACATCAGTACACACCAGGAGCTCTCTGGGGAGGTTAACAGTGATAATGAACCCAACATCCCCCAACACCAGCAGAGCATGAGGGAGGCAAAGACGGAGTCTGAGGCAAATGATGAAGAGGAAAAGATGGAGTCTGAAGATGACGAAGACAATGACTCCAAAGAGGGAGAGTCCGAAGAGACTGAGACTGATGAGGTATGTATGTCCAAAACTTTTAGTTATTATATGTACAGTTCAGTCCAGATGTACATATTTCAGTCCATTTGTGCACATTTCAGACCATATATCATCGTTTCAGTAAAAAGTTCAGTCCATATATGTATTCAGTCCATATATGCACATTTCAGTCAATTTGAGCACAATTCGAAAAATATTTGCTTATTGCAGACCTTATATCATCGTTTCAGGAGACAATGGATGGAGAGCCAAATGCTGGTGAAATAGTTGTGTATGATGCAGGTAATGTAGGTGGTCAGAAAGAGGCGGGTGAAGATGTCGCAATAGTAGATGAGGAAGAAGAGCAAGGGGATGCAACAGATCCACTGTCAGTTCTTGTCCAAACTTGTACAATACTACATGCAGATGAGAAGCTGGTTAATGAGGTAACACCGCAAGATGTGGAGGGACTCATCAATGAGTTGGTTAATGACGAGTTGGTTAATGATGGGACTATGTTGGCAACACAAGTTGAGGTGGCAACAAAAGCAGTGTCTGATGAGGGTGTGCATGACGGAGTTATGGAGGAAGTAAAGGAAGATGTTGTGAAGGGAGGAAGCAAGGTTGATGACGGAGGTGTTGATGTTGAAGAGGTAGCAAAGGGAGATGATGTGGAGGGAAGGACCAAGGTTGATGACCAAGTTGTGGAGGAACCGAAGGGAGATGTCGAGGGACAAAACACTGTTAATGAAGGAGTTATGGAGGAATCAACGGGAGATGTTGTGGAGGGAGGGACGAAGCTTGATGAGCTAGGTGTTGAGGCGCGGACTGAAATACAAGGTGAGAAGGTATCACAGGCTGATTTTGATGACGTGGGGGTGATGAAGGGGAGACCAAGGAGTCCAACGTGCCGAGGAAGGGCAGACCAAGGAAGGGTAGCCAAGTTCCGAACAAGACATATCCAACTCGCACTCGCGAAGTTTCCGCCAAGGCAAAATCACCCTACCGCAATGTGGATGAGCAGAAATTGGCAAAAAAGATTACCAAAAATAGCAAGGTGGAAGGGATGACAGAGCTGGTAAAGTGGATGCAGAGTGAGAGGTTAGTGACTTATCCACTCTACTCAATAAGGAATTGATGAAATGAATGTCAAAATGAATATGTACCATCATGCAGTATTGAACCCCGAACTGGACCGGAAATTGATTCTTTGTGGACTGACTAACTTATATATAGCCTGTATATGTACTAATATATATATATATCCTTGTTTAATATTCAAATGAATATGTACCATCATGCAGTATTGAACCCCGAACTGGACCGACCGGGCAATCATTAGACAAGGAGTTCTTTGAGATATTGTTTGCCCCAAAGAACTGGTTGGGCGGTTTGGTAATATTCCAATGCATTATTTGAAAATAGTATGCATGTGTAAAATAGTTTCGAGTTGATAGATTAACATTGTTGCACCATTACAGCATATAGAGCAAATGATGTTCCTTTATCGTCAAAGGATTTCAGAGGATCCACGGCGGTTTTCGAAGGTGGTTGTGCTTGACCCATATTGGCAGAACTATGTGCAACGGGAATTCGAGTGCTTTCAGATAAATTCTCCACGTAAGGGTAAGGATGAAATGTTGTCATACATGATGGGTTCATGTCCGGGAGAGTATGGGAAGAGATGGGATGATGCGGAATGCATATACGCGTGCTTCAATATCGAAAGGAAGCACTGGTTTGCCTTAGAAATTGATCTATGCGACTAGTGTGTGACGGTTTATGACTGCAATGTGGATCTGTACAAAGACAAGGAAATTTTCGATATGATCCGCCCCATCGTTGAGACTGTTCCAAGATATGTCAAGATGTACGAGCCACTGGCAAAGAGATGTGAACCGTTATTGGACAATCCAATGTCGGTGTTTCGTCGTCATAACCTTAAGCAGAACAAGCGCGGGTAAGTATACATGTATTTATGCCCAAATAAATCCTTATCAAACTGCAATTGATATACATTCTAACGTGTTTTGTACATCGTGCAGAGGAGATTGTGGGGTCTACACCTTGAAGTACATTGAGTTATTGATTCTCGGCATGTCAAACATGGATCTGTCGTCAGACAAATTCATAGATGCACATAGAAGTCAAATGGCTCATAGTATTTTTAGATGTTGTTGGGATGGTCTTTAAGGACTTTTGATGTAATGTGGTGATTGTATTGTGTTGTTGGGAAACATTTGGCTAGGAACACGACTTATAATTGTATTTGAATTTCAGAGATACTGTTTTCAGCATGTTTACATGCTTGTGATGGTGTTTATGTCAGCCAAGATATTGGTTTTACATCAAAAGGCACCCAGGTGGGGTTAGATTTCGAATGTTTTCAGCATGTTTTCATTTAAAATGGTGGGGTTAGATTTCGAATAAAACCAAAGAGGGGGGGAAATTGTGACTTAAGTCAGGCCAGATTACGGATTTACAGTACATATTCACATTTGTCAGGTTGTTTTGATATATCTATTTCAAATTCATCCTTTCCAGTTATTGCAAATCATCGTACAAAAACTCCCACATTGAAACCTAATATTTCTTACATTTAAAGGGTTTGGAAATCGAAAAATAGCCTGTAAAAGGGGGGGGGTAAAGTACACATTATAAATTTACAGTACATATTTAGCTTTGTCAGGTCATTTTTTAGAAATCTTATTCTAGGTCATCCCATGACTTATGGCGGAACTGGAAGAAACATCACAATGGTAAATAACCTTAGGAAAAGACAACGTTTATAAGTGGGTTTGAAACCGAAGCTTTGTTCTACATATAAATGGTTATGAAACCGATTAAAAACATGGTACAAAAACAGTTAAAAAAGGTTACAGGGTTTATTATTTGAAAATAGCCTTGAAAAAGAGGGGGGTTAAAGTACACACTAACCTAAATTTGTGCTACATGTCAACGGTTATGAAACCGGGAAAAAAAGGTATGAAACCGGATAAAAACGGTAAAAAAAAGTTAAAACCGGTTTTCACCGCAGGGTTAGTTCTTGCGACCATATTAATTTTGGTTTTTTTACTTACGTCAGTCAACAATATTGACTTACAGTACGTATTTACCTTTGTCAGGTCATTTTGTAGACATCTTATTCGAAGTCATTTAATGGTAATTAACCGTAGGAAATCTTATTCAAGGTCACCATTTCCAATGCATATTCTTATTTGTCAGGCGAGACTACGGATTTACGTCAGTCCACAAAAGCGAATTACAGTGCTTATTGATGTTAGTCAGGTCATCTGTAGAAATCTTATTCAAAGTCATCCAATGGTAATTAACCGTAGGAAAATCTTATTCAAAGTCATCCAATGACATTATCGTCTTCCCACTTGACATGAAATATTAATTCCTGCGACATTAACATACCATACCAAATATACTATCTCATAACCTACTGACTATATATAGTCACTATATGCCATTATCATCTTCCTACTTGACATACGTATCATAAAACAACAGAACCTCCTAAATACTATACTGTATTACATTGTCACTAAACTAGATTCCTTCATCAGATACTAATTATGTGCGGAGGAGACAGATGATTCTGGGCCGTCACGCTGCGGAAGTTCATCAACAACATCTTGGGTGATAAATATGTTGATGAGAGCAACGGTTCTACCTTGGGCGGCAAGGGCGACAGCGTCTCCGCGGCGCTGTAAGGCCCTCAAGGTACGAGGCCCGCCATGGGGGGGAACTACTTCGAAGAAGTAAGAGGCGCCTAGATCGGAATCGTTAAAATAAAATAGTTGGTTCAGTAACCCATGGATTTCCCGTATCCTTTCAGCATGGGCCCTCCAGTTTTGCCTCCGTCCGCCTTGGTAGACATGGGTGGAAATCATGGCATCTTGTCCCCTTGAAGGGATGAGTCTCCCTCCGGTGTGGACAGTTGTGTAAACGAAGTGATCATTAAGGTCCCATTCATGGTTGTCAGGCTCATAAGCCATGGAAACAAAAGAAGCACGAGAACGGAAATTAGAGTTGTTAGGGTGATTCGAAGATGTTTTTGGATGAGGAAATTCGAAAAGTTTTTGTAGCGGATTGTGGATGAGGAAGAATGTGGATGAGGGGGTATATAAATAGTTGTTTGGGTTGGTGGCGGTTAGGGTTACATTCATGAGGGTGATTAAAAAATTCGAAAAATAAAACAACAGAACCTGTACAAAAACAGTTAAAAACGGTTAAAAACAGTTAAAACAGTTTATAACCGCGGGGTCAGGTCAATTTGTATAAATCTTATTCTAAGTCATCCCACGACTTATGGCGGAACTCGAAGAAACATCACAATGGTAAATAACCGTAGGAAAAGACAACGTTTTTAAATGGTTATCAAACCGAAGCTTTGGCAATAAGCTATTTTAAAGATGGGGTTAACTAGTTTTCGAATAAAACCAAAGCTTCGGCAATAAGCTTTGTCAGGTTCTTCTACTCTCTTACAGTATGTAATATCTTTTGTCAGGTCATGATGAAGAAATTTTATTCAAAGTCATCCTTTCCAATGCATACCCGATTTGACCCCTCTTAATTTTTACTTAAATATCGTGTGATCCCTCAACTACCCGTCATTAACTCCGTTATCCACTCATCCTTGTGTATAAATAGCGTTCTTGCCTTGTCCCAACCCCTCACATTTCCTGTCTCAAACTCCTCGCACTCCTCTCTCATTTCGAAAAAAAATCTCTTGCAACATGGCCGACTCGAACGTTTTCCTGCAAGTGTACTGGGATGGGAAACTATCGCCATCGACCGGGGTGATGGCCCTATTGACTACGCACGAGTACAGGGGAAGGAGAACCCAACTCCTCAAAGTTCCAGCCAACAAGATGGACATCTGGTACGTCCATGGTCAGATAAGCATGCTCTCTCCCGGTCCAAAATCCTTAGTTTTTGAACAGGTCCCATCAGCCGGCCAGCGGTTTCTTCAACCGCTGCAGACACAGTCCGACTATGACGACCTTGCCCGCCTCGGCGAGAGGGTCGCCGGCGTCAAGGTGTATGTGGTGCTGGACACTCCAGATCTTTCTCTGGCCCAGTGATGATGGCCGTGGTGTTGGCCGTGGGGATGTTTTGTAATTTTTTTTGCTGTTTTTTATGGTGTTTGGTATGGTTGTTTAGGGATGTAATGCTAGCATTTCAGGACAAAATGTTTATGGTTGTTTTGTAATGAAGATCCTAAACGTTTATGTTTGTTATGGTTGCCCGTAATCTCGCATTTACTACTTTTGACTATTTTCATTTCAGGACAAAACGTATCATGGTCATACTAAACGTACTATTGTTCAGGGCAAAAAGAGTAAAATTTCAGAGCAATAACATCGAATATGTGTACATGAATATTCATGACAAATGAAATATATTCAGGAGAACACGCGTCTAATGGCAGAGTACTAACAACATGTGGTAATTGTATTTGAAATTGTGATGACAATTGAAGGATGTTTTCAAGGAAATTGGTGATTAATTCAAGAAATATTCATGTTTAACCTGCAGAAAACCCTCGTTTTATAAACAAGGAACCAGAATACATTGTCTTGGTAAACATACGGTTATGAGTAGTTATCATAATTTAACCAACAAGGTTACAAATTGGACAACGAAGACAACAAGTAACACCACAAGTACCACCACACCAAGTACAACTTTCAAAACGAAATTTTCTGTTTTGATATTCATAATGTCATTCATTGAAGTCGGTTGTTGGTAGATAAGATTTTGCCGAGTGATTGCCCCGTGTTCTTCAACAACTCTTACGCTTTGAATGGACTCATTGGCGGGGTTATTATAAGCTTGACCATCCACCCATTTGAAGTATTTGCAATCGTGCCCTGCCTAAGGTTTAATACAAAATTCAACCAATCAACTAATTTAATTCTAAATGAAATCCCAATTTAAAAGCATATGTCGCACGAAATTTGACATTCAACAATACCTTCCATAATGGACACCCATAGAACTGTTTTCCCAAATTTTGAGTGTGTTTGCATGTTTGTATTGTTGCAGGGAAGCCATGGAAGCATTTTTGAGTTGATGATTCACCAGCTGCGTGCCCTCTCCTCCACGAATTTGAATTGGCAGATGATCTTCCTTGTGTCCAGCCGTTTGTCATCCTACAATGTCGGGCAACTTTTCGAAGACGGTGTTCCTCTTTCGACTCTACATTGTTCTTTGTTTTTCCTTCTGTGCCAATTTTCGATGATGACGGTGTTCCTCTTTCGTGCCCTCTCCAGAAGAGGATATTCCTTGTGCCCATACTTTGTTTTTCTTGTTTTTATTAAAGAAAGAGAAGTGAAATGAAAGTTCAATGCCTGATGTGATGTGTGTCAGGTCAACATCTTTTTCTTATATGCAGAGTGCAGTCCAAAAAATTCAAGTGTTGTTGACACCGTTTACAAATACTTAAAAAACTATGTACAAGCTTCCACCTTAAACCAAAAGAGTATGAAATGGGTTTTTAAACTGTACAAAAACTTCCACATTTACAGTTTTTCAAAATTAAAGGGACCCTAAAATGAAAATTTAATTGGGTTTTTAAACTATTTCAAGAGGGATAAGATACTCTTTATTATTTGCAACTACGGCGGCAACGATTTGACGCAGTCAGGCAGTATTAAAGTCGTACAAGACGTTTGCTGCTTTGTCAGGCCATAATAAGTACACAACATAGGCTTTTGAATAAATCTTCAGCTGACGTCATCCTTATCCTTTCCACTTAACTCTTCTAGGGTAAGTTTTCAGGTTGTCACTTAATGTTGTATTTGCAATGAGTTATTTTGAATAGGTAAAATAATATAACGGGGCCAATTTTATTTAATAGATTTTATTATCAGTAAAAATAATCAAGTTTTTTCAATGAAAATAATTAATATTATTGAATATAAATAATTAATATTAGTCAATTATTTAGTAATTATGAGGCGCATTAGCAATTTTCGATTAAGAGGAGCGATTATGAAAAAAATAAGTAGATCAATTTTGCTGGAATGGATGAAACGTTGGGTTTTAAGATGGAATGAAAATGTTCCTTCAGCTTGGAATGGCCCATTACACAAGGAGTGAAATAAATTTTAAGTTTTCAGATTGACATGAAAATCGTACCAAACGAGGTCTTAATGCTTTTCCCGGGCTCTGGAGCAAGGTTCTTAAAAATACTTCGATGCTCGCACTTCCTTCTCTACATACTCAAAATTTGCCCTGACAACGTAGTTATAAGCCTTGCAAACAACCATATGTCGACTGACGATTAATGCTTGTTCTGTTTCTGAGATATGTAACATCGTACATAGTTTTTACCTTTTCGGGTTTTTCAGGCATTATACAAATTGTTACAGTACGTATTCAGGTTTGTCAGGTCACTTTGAAATAAGAGGGTAAGTTTGAAATTTTTCATTCCGATTTGACCCCTTAAAAATTTCACTAAAAGTACACCCTTACTTGCCCAAATATTTTCTACCAAGTCTCTTCAAATACTCACTGGTCCATTACCAAAGTTCTCTACCAAGGATCTCCAAACACTCCCACTTTCCCAAATAGTCCCACTCCCACGTTCTTCAAATAATCCCTCTCTATACTCTAAATTCATGGCGGGAGAACATCACATTGTGACTGGGACATACTTATACGTAAATGAACTGCTTTAATCTGCTCGTGAAGTGAAGGATCATGTTGGAGGCCGGAAGATGACCGAGGCCGAATTCCATGAGTACAATCGCAACATTGTGGCCAGAGATTTGGAGTTGGTAAGTTTAATTAAGGATTTGCGCCGCCTCGGGCAGGAGCTTACTGCTGTGAGTCCGGAAGGGGCTCAGACCGAAGAAGAAAAGGCCCGGATCAAGCTAAAGCTTAGACTGGTAAGGCTTTTGTTGTATATTTTCTTCCTATGTGCAAGGGCCGTGCCTACGATGCTTAATTTGTGTTTCTGCAGACTGAATGGGACACCACCTTCACTGAGCTCAACATAAAAAGGGTGTTGGACCATGCTCAGTCGCTGGAGGGAAAGCTGAAGTCCCGATATCTATCTTGATGGGATAATGTTTTCATAACAGTGTAGTTTCTGAGTATGTGTGCATAAGTGTTTTTAATGTATGAACTTTGCAATGCTAGTTTTTTTGTTCTTTTGTGTGTGGGAATGCCATGTGAAGGGCACGTTTTGTTTAAAGTTGAACAACGTAATATAATGCTTCTGTTTATAAGGTTCATACCATGTTGGAGTTTTACAGGACGTATTGTGAATTTACAGGTCGTATTTATGTATTACGTTTGTCAGTACAACTTCGCACCTGATTCTAGGGTTCTTATGAAGGTTCAAGATGACAAGTAAATCTTAAGCAAAATATTTAATTTATGTACTTTGTATATCATCCAAAAGGAAGCCCCCACAAAAAAGAGGTGTGGTTTACGCCTATATAGACTTAAACCATACATATTTTCCATGAAACATCCAACAACAACATTTACTAGCATAAACACCCAAAAACAACAACATGGTGACAATTGTAAACCCAAAAAAAACTAACCCATTCTCTTCCTATGATTGTCCATCATCAGTCCTTCTCCTCCTACAGTACTGCTTGTTGTGGCCTTGGTTGCCGCAATACGAACACCGCCTCCTCCTAGTATAGTTCCCCTCCCACGTCGCCCTATATCGGTTAATTTGTGGCCTTCCAGGAGGACGTTTTACATTTGGTGGACAGCATGGAATGGATGACACAGCTTCAGGAATTGACCATCGGCCTGTGGGAGGAACAAGATGCACAGTTTCCTTGTACACTTCTCTCACGCACTCGTTCTTGAACATGGGATGGACGAGATCAGTGAGTCGCACTCCCCTATCACTTGCAACCGCTATGGCATGAGCACAAGGAACTTTATCAATCTGGAACATGTTACAATCACATGTACGAGCATTAAGGTTCACCGAGTATCTACAAGTTCCTACCATGACCTCCGCTTCAAACTGGCTTAGTCTTCGAACACTCATCTTTGTTGCCCTTCTATAGTTCACCTCTACCAGCGTGTACACAGAGGGTGACAAGTATTGGTCCTAGTTTGAGGCCGCTTCCCTTCTTTGACAAAACCATTTAGAAATGGTCTCAATAATCGCATCAAACAGAGCAAGAATAGGCCACTGACGCTGTGTTTTCCACAAGCCATTGAGACACTCGGCGTTGTTGCTTGTCATGATGTTAAACCTGTTCCCATGAAAATGCGCTCTCGCCCAGTTTTCAACTCCAGCTTCTTTTAGATATTGACCAATCTTTGGAGATGCAGCTGTTATTTGAGCAAACTGATGATTGAACTCAGCTACTATGTAAGCATGAGCAGCTTTTTTGAATATGCCGAAGAGGTCTTGCCTACCAAACTTCCTCTTGAAGTTTTGGTATATGTGATATATGCAATATCCATGTTTGGCGAAATGATAGCTATTTCTCAGACCCTTCCCAATGCTAAGATGACGATCAGACACGAAATACAACTTAGGATGATCAGGAACAACAAGCCTCAATTCACTGAAGAAAAATGACCATGCATCATCGTTCTCACTATTAACAACGGCAACAGCAAGGGGATATATTTGGCCGTTTCCATCTTGTGCCGTTGCCAACAGAAGTATCCCCTTGAACTTGGCTGAGAGGTGAGTGCCATCAACTGATATTACCTACACACGCAGAACTATTTTCTCAGATGTTGCCCTGACAACAGAGTTATAAGCTTTGAAACTACGGTATATAGCCTGACAAATTGACTATTTCTCAGATGTTGCCCTGACACACGCAGAACTATTTTCTATTTGTCACATATTCAGTCATATAGTAGATTTACCTGACAAAGTAACTATATCTCCTGACGTAACAACATCATGACTGAATACTGACCTTTTTCAAATGTGGCGCTGCCCTTATCCATGGACCTAAAGTCCAGAAGACGTACTTGAAGCGTTGCTCAGCATCTCTGACTATTCTTGTGTATGTTCCCGGATTAGATTTCTGTAACATGTGCATGTAAGAGTACAATGCCTTGTAGCTATCCGCAGCTGTACCATGTGCCATGACCTGGGCGAAGAGCCGCGCTCGATTGGCTTTGTAGTAGCTTGTCCTTATCCCTTGCTGTAACATAAAATCCTGAATTTCTGAAGCAAGTAGGCCTTTACGGCCGTTTAAAAACCTGATATGTAACGAAGTGAATCAATACATGCATTCATATTGGCCTTTGATCACAAAAATATATTCAAATGCAAGAAAACCATACTTGTGAAGTACTTTATCGGCAATCAGCCGAGAATTTGCTCCTTTGTGGTGATTGTGGTTTACTCTCATGCCACAGGTATGATCCGCAACATATTGTCGCACCATAAACAACGACGTTTTTCGATACAATGAGCCACGACAAAAAAACTTGCATTTGTCGTCAACGCACGCAACTTCATAATTGGACTTATCGGACCTCTTCACACGCATCTCATAGAAGTTTTCCATTGCCAGGGAGAAGAGTGCAGCTTTGAACTCTTCCTTACAATTGAAGAGTTGACCAACCTTCATTGTTGGATATGAGGACTTGTTTGCACTTGTTTCCTCATCTTCAACTAACATTTCCATCTCCGCTGGATAGTACCTCTTTTGAAGCACTCTAAGCATGTCTTCATCAACATCAACCTCTTCTTCTTTATCATCCTCTATTTGCTCCTCGTTCTGTGTTCCCTCAATGCCATTAATTTCTTCCCACACATCATCTAGACCAACTGTATTCACATCATCCCCTGAAGCATACCCTAATCCTTCCACACCATCAACACAATCATCATCACCTGATTCATAATAGCCCTCATAGTCAAAGCCATCTTCTATTTCATCCTCCAAAGAAACTCCACTGTTGGCATAATCAGTCATAGCCTGCTTCCCTTTGTTTCTGGATGTAGCACCTTCAATGTCCTCATCATCGCTGCTCAATGATATAATGTCTTCCACTATCAGGGGACAATTTCTCTTGTATTTCCCCCTTACTTCATCCCTTTTTAATCTCCTTAACTCTGCATCGTTGTCAGCTTCAATAATTTCATCAATCGACCTGACATCTGTGTGAGGTGCTCTGTCTTGTTTAAAAAATGACCTGAAAAAGTCTTTATTATCTTGGCTCTGGCTCTGAGTTCGTGGTGGAGTTGTTGAAGGAAGAGTACGATGTTCAGCCCTTTCACTTCGAATCTCTTCCTTCTTTAAAAGGTTGGTGTACAACGCAATATTCCACTTTGCTGAATTTTCTCCACATATGTTCAAGAACTTGAATGCAGCAAGATCGTCGTCATCATTTATAAAGATGGGTGTAAGTTCTGGTTTATTTTCATAAGCGTATTGCACAATCAATTTTTCTTCATCAAATGGGTTCTTCTCAGTCCATTTGTTGCGCAGTGTAGCCAAGTCCATGTCAGGGGAAAGCAACATGGCTTTCACTATTCTATCACCCTCATACAACCACCTTTTCCCTTGTTCTTTCCATTCTCCACCACTGATGAACGTCACATACACTAGTTTCGAACCTACAAATAAATAAGGTTTTTGAACTTCACGTATATAGAACAAAGGGGGAAAATTGATTGTTTTTCAGGAGAATTTACTTACCCATTCAAGCTGTATTTGCAAGCGTCAGGTGTTAAATATCAGGTGCGAAATATCTCACGTGTAATAACTGGTCAGGCTGCTTTTAAGTTCTCCAGGAATATTCAGGGATTTTTTCAGGGGAGGTTAGCTGGAGGGATTAAAGGTTGAGGGAGGCCAGATTTTTTGGAGGGAAACTTGCCCGCCAATTCGAAGTCCACTTTGCTGAAATTTTTTCACACTGATGTGATGCCTCTGTCCACCGGCGGCTTCAACCTCATTAAGAGAGATTAACCATTTCTTTTATATTTTTTAGACATAATATTAGCCAGCTTTTACCCATTTTCTATTTAAAACAAAAGCTAAATTCCACACTCCACAATAGCAAGAATGCCAGAATCCGTACAGAATTCTGATACTTTTGCAATTCCGTTGAAAATCTTGGATTTCTGCAACTGGCAAAAGCAAATCTGGTATTTTTGCTAATACGCCTTAATATAATAACCATATCAAAAACTATTAAGTGTATATATAAGTTTCAATTAGTTTTGCACGCTCAATGAAGCTCTTCGCCTCCACTCTCGTACTCAGGGTCCTCACTCGGATCCTCCTCATCGGCAGTCTCAACCACCACTACATCCTCTACAGCCACCCTCAGCGGGGTGAAATGCATTCCAGAGATGTCACTCTTGACAACATCGACAGAATCAGGCTCGGACTTAAGTGTCGGAGCGGTCTGAGATTCCTCAAAGGCTTTGAGATGAGCTCTAGTGAAAACCATTGTCAGAAAAAGAGATAAGGAAATGTCTAAACTTTCAAAATATAGAAGTCATATTTTCTATAAATAGACATGAGTAGATGAAACTACTATTGTTGGCAAAAGTTTAAAAAGAAAAAAATTCACACAAAACTACTAGTCCAAACTTGACTCGTCTTTTAACCCAGCCTTGTCTTTCATTTCAAACCCTTTGTAGGAAATTATAATGTTATACTTTTGAAATAAACCCCACCAAATAGTTGTGGTATAATAATACTTTTTTAAGGACATTTCTATTCTAGTCTTACTTAAGGTCTAAAGAAAAGAAAATTTCAAACAAGTTTTTTGTTTTATTAAACTCAAATAAACACAAAACGGATGAAAAGTTTTGAGTTTTATAACTTTTAGCTCTGATATCATAATTGTAATACCCCTAAATTATCATATGAATATTACCGCCAGTGACCCCGAAACGCATATCGAAAATCACCCAAGGCTTACAGTATTGATCACAAATATAAAATAATACATGAACATCCATAGATGATTCAAAATGTCTTACAAACGATGTTGCAAAAAATGGAAACTAATTAATGTATCAAAGATAGTAGCGGAAGACTTATTAAAAATATCCAAATTATATACTCAGGATCTTAACCTTATTATAAACGAAATATCAAAATACTAAAAGTAGTTGCCTTCAACGACAGTATCCTCCTTCAACTTTGGGGAGAATTACCTGATGTGCCGTATGAGACGGATGAGACCAACCAACCATGTAAGGAAAGAGAAAGGTTGATTAGTTTAATGAAAGACTAAACAAGGATATTAAAGAGAAAAAAACAGTACTCCCAAACAGGAAAAAAAATGAAACCTAAAACGCTCCCTTCTCTGAAACCTAGCCCGTCCCCTGAAACCCTACTTTTTTCCCGGCCACCGCCTCTTTTCAAGCTTAGACGCTTAACCTCTCTCATCGATCTCAACCCTCACTTCGATCTCCTTGATCAATCTACCCCAAACACAACTCATCCTCTCCTCCTCGCTGCTTGTACTGGGTTCTCGGTAAGGGCTTCGGATTTCTGGGCGGGTTATGGGGGTTTTCCGTTCTTTCCTCGTGTCGGAAAGGATGGTGGTGGTTTCCGGCTACCGCTTCTACCTCTTTGGAGCTTGCAGCCCTTGCTCGTCTCTCTGTGTGTCCTCAGAGGGTGCTCTCGAAAGCTGATTTGGGATCCGGGTCTGCCGAAGAGGCCGGCCAACGGGGGGTGCCGCGTTGAGCAGGCCGACGCCAATCTCGTGTTTGACGACAAGATCGACCAGTCCTCCAGATCTGGGAGACCTTGGAGGCGGCTGCTCCGTCTTTTGGCAGCCCGTGTGCTGCAGATCTGCTGGAGTGGTTTTGTCCTGGGCCACTGGAAGGGAAGAAGTTGTGGTGGCCTCCTTTCCTCTTTCATGGCGTCTGGTGGAAGTTTCTTTGGTGGGACTTGCCAACGTCTGCGCCTCCGCTTTCACAGCCTCCTCTTCCCTCTAAACGCCTATTCTCCAGTAAGAACTTGTTCTCCGCTCTCCACGTGCTTTTTACCCTTTTCTCTTCTTCTTTTTTCTTTTCTTGTTGTCTCTCATGTTTTCTCCCCCCTTAACTGTAATCTAATCTGTTTGAATCTGTTACATCGCATTCTGAACAATACAAACTCATCCAGTTGGTCTATAGGTTCTTTTTATGATTGTTGGATTTATGTATTTGAATGCATTGAGCTCTTGATTTACTTGGGTGTTTACAACTGCCATCTATTACCTATTATAAAACGTTCTTGCACTATCCTGCTTCTGAACTGCCCCATGAACTGGGATGAAACCTCAGGATCTTTTGAACAATCAGGACTTTAAATCTGGAGTTGGTTTCCAAACCAATACACCCGGGAACTGTGAACCTACGGAAATCACACATTTTATGACAACATATCCCATGAACTTTCTTTACCTGATATTGAACTATTTGACCAACTATGTTTTAAATTTGGTTTTCAACACTTTATTGTTTCAAACTGAGACAATTGGAAAAATTTACATCACCTTTGTGTGCATTCAGGTTTGGACTTGGATTATGACTATAAATTGGTTGAACTACACTATGGAAGGATCTAAGAGCTATTTCTCGCTATGCTTCTGCTTTTTGCACCACTTAAATTTTTCTATGACTTCCTTTTGGAGTATTAGGAAATTTAGAAATAAATCCTGGAATCAATTTATTCTTTATCAAACGAGTCATATTAACAAGGCTCAAGTATGCACCTTCATGGCTTACTCTGAATGTGATATTGAAAATCTGAAATATGAACAAAACTGTTGGATACATAAAACACATGAACTCATGAACAAAAGTTATGGGCAATCTGGAGTTGACTGTCAAGTCAATAAACCAGCTATTTGGCAACCTTTGATTCCAACACAAACAATAACAACCTATAATATACCAACTATATATTGGAGTTTATCCTCAGATTTTATTTTCCATACCTGAATCTTCATACAGGACCTGGTGATTTGCAAGGATAGTTGGATTGTTAACTATCCTTCGATGGAAATCGGCAAGGGTGGGATCCGGAACTACCAAAACTTGGGGAGTTTGCTTGGAGAAGCACCTGCTGTCAATCAAAAACTACCAGAAAAAAACTCAACAACAAGGACAACATACTTTGGGCAACAACAAAATAAATGAAACAAGGAAAATAGGGAACTGGAGCTTCCATGATTGGCGGCTTTCTGTGTAGTATTTACAAGGTCATCCAATGGTGTTGGTTTGTACTTGTTTTATGGATGAAGTACAATTACAAAGATGTAAACCATTATCTTTTTATGTTAGCATATTGTAAATGCAATGATATAAAAGCCAATTATAGATCACAAAACCGGCCCTTTTCCTGTCTAAGGGGCCACTCACACAAGGATGCTAAGTTAAAATATGGAATGGACCACCACCAAAGCACGTTTAGGTGGATTAAGAAGGCAATTAGACACAAGATGATGATGATGTCGTATCTGATTGTGATAAATATTACACAACAAGAGTTGCAAAATGGGTACAACTCGCATAACAATACAATTACATACGACATCAGTATACTGAATGAAATGAAATCACAGAATGTGGAACAAACCTTAGTAATAAAGCAATTTGAGACAATAAAATGGAACACTAAAGACAAAATTAAAATCAAACAAATCTGGAGTCAAGCAAATAAGACCCCTAACTGTCTAAGGATATGGGGCAACATTACAGATGTTTTTTATGAAGATTTCCACTTGGAACTGTCGTGGAATTGGTAAAACAAATATCTGGATGGACTTAGAATCATTTTGTAAGATTGAAAGGATCCAATTACTAGCTCTATTTAAAACACGAACAAATAAAGTATCAAGTGAAAAAGTTTGGAAAAAAGCAGGATTTGACCAATTCCACTGTGTCTCGGCTACTGGGTTTTCCGGTGGAATCTGTGTTATGTGAAAAACTTATCAACTTGTAAATAAAATACTTGAAATAGATAAGATTGAAAAAAGATTTGTTAGTATGTTGTACACCAACTTGTGTACCAATACTAAACTACTAATAATTCTAACTTATGCTCCCCCAAATGAATCAGGAAAAAACGAATTCTGGGAAGCAATAATTACCTTTATTAAAAGCATTGCATATCCGTGTATTGTTATGGGTGATTTGAATGAAATACAAGACCCAACTGAAAAACTGGGAGGGTCCTCACCACCTTTAACCAAATTTACTAGACTTCGATACTTCAAAAATGAATGTGAATTGTTAGATATCCCTTTCCAAGGCGATGCATTTACATGGAGAAAAAACAAAACGAAAATAGACAATATATATGAAAAGCTGGATAGAGTCTTAATTCATCACCAAATATTACAATGGTACCCATATATCTGTACTAAAAATTATGCTTTTACAAGCTCTGATCATTGCCCTATATCAATTGAACTAGCTTCAGCTAATTCATTTAAAAATCAACCTTTCAAATTCGAAAAGATTTGGATGACAAGAAATGATTTTAGAAATGTTGTAAAACAAGCCTGGAGAACAAATTATCACGGATCAAGAATGTATGATCTAGTCTCTAAGACAAAATTACTAAAGAAACATGCCAAACTTTGGAATAAAACAACGTTTGGTAATTTATTTACTCAACTCAAAGAAATAGAGAAACAACTTTCTGAAATACAAATTAATATTTGTAAAAATGGAAATAACAATGAAATTCAAAAACAAAAAAGACTGATAGAAAAAAAAAGAAACTACTCAACTTCCAAAAGATTTTTTGGAATCAACGAGCCAAAGTTAAACACATTAAACTAGCGGATACTAACTCGAGTTATTTTCACAAAATTGCAAGTGGAAGACGAAATAGAAAAATTATCAAGGAAATAAAGACACAAGAAGGAACTAGTATTGTTGGAGAAGAAAATATCAGAAATGACTTCATCAAAAGATTTAGAAGTGAAGAAATGAATGATGTTTTACTATAAGAAAATCTGGAACTTATAAACCCTGAGATATCCATAGAAGACAATGAAGAATTAGTTAAAAATATCACTAATGATGAAATTAAGAAGGCATTTTTTGAAATTGGTACGGACAAATCTCCAAGACCTGACGGCATGAAAGCAAAATTATATCAAAAATACTGGGATATTGTGGGACCCTCTGTAATTCAAGCTATGAAAAGCTTTTTTCCTTTCAGGAAGATTACTCAAACAAGTCAATCATACATTCATATCTCTAATACCAAAATGTGATAATCCAAACTCAACAAACCACTATAGACCAATAAGTCTATGTTCGACAATTTATAAAATAATTTCCAAAATTCTAACAAGTAGACTTAAAAAGACTATGGAAAAATTAATCCACCCTCTTTAGGGTGCATTTGTAGCCAACAGAGCTATTCAAGATAATATCTTAATAGCTCATGAAATCTTCCACTCTTTCAAGTCTAAAAAAGGAGCTGAAGGATTCATAGCTCTAAAGTTAGATATGGAGAAAGCGTATGACAGAATTGAATGGAACTTTATTTTAAAAATCATGGAGAAATTTGGATTACATTCTAAATTTATAAAGTGGATAACAGAATGCATCACGACATTATCTTTTTCGATACTTGTTAATAATGGACCAACGGAAATATTTAAACCAACTAGAGGACTCTGACAGGGAGATCCACTCTCCCCATTCATGTTTATTTTAGGATTTGAAATTTTAGCCAGGAAACTACAAAAAGCAGCGGATAGACTAAGAAAACCTATTGGCTTTCAAATCTCAAGACTAGGAACTCGAATCCCGTTCTTGGCTTTTGTGGATGATATTATGATATTTTCCAAAGCAAAACAAGAAAATTGTAAGGAAATTAAGGATATTTTGGATGTTTATTGCAAAATATCCGGGCAGAAAGTGAATTATCACAAATCGGCATTCTAGGTGACAAAAAAAGTAACAAACACTAAAAAACTAGCAATACAAGGAATTCTCAAAATTACAAATATGACATCTCTAGATAAATATTTGGGTTGCCCAATCATTAATGGAAGGGTGAATTCTAATACCTTTGTTGATCTGTTAATTAGCACACAACAACAACTAACAAAATGGAAGGCTAACTCTCTATCTCAAGCAGGTAGAACAACCCTCATCAAAGCAAATCTTGCATCAAGACCTAATTACCTGATGCAAAGTTTTATGCTTCCCACACAAATACATAATGAACTTGATAAACTAAATAGAGGTTTTTTCTGGAACAAAGAACCTTCATATAAACCTTTGATAGGATGGGAAAAAATATGTAAACCAACTCAACAAGGAGGACTTGGCTTGAGAAAATCAAAGGATATGAATAAAGCCTTACAATTTAAATTATTATGGAAAATTTTGGTTGAACCGGATAATTACTAGGTCAAAATTATCACTGAAAAGTATTTGAAAACAAAACATATTTTACAATATCAAAAAAAAAAGGACAGTGCTCTTGGAAATGGTCCAAAATGTGTGAAATCAATGAAGATTCAAATCGGGACTTATTTGGCAAGTGGGGAATGGTGGAACCATTAGATTTTGGACTGATAAATGGCTTTCTACGATTCCTCTTTGCGACATGATTAACATGCAACCAATACCAAACAAAAATGCATTAGTAGCAGATTTCATGCTTCCAAATCGCACCAGGAATAAGGAAATGATTGAACAATATCTACCAACAGACTTAGTTAAGAAGGTTATTTCTATACCAATACCTTTAAACAATATACATGATAGAATGTACTGGGAAGCAAGCAAAAATGGTTGGTTCTCAACTAGATCGGCTATGGATATGCTCATTAAAAAGAAAAGATACACAACACATGATACTTCCTGGATTTGGAAATTAGACACCTATCCTAAAGTGAAAAACTTTTTATGGAAAATCATGAAAAATGACTTACCAACAAAAGCAAGACTAGCCAAAAAAGGTATTGCAATCCCACCAAGTTGTATCAGATGTAATACACAAACTGAAGATTCTAATAATCTTTTATTCCAGTGTAATCATACGCTGAAAATGATAGAAAAATTGAACAAACAAACGTATAGAATCATAAGGTCCCTAATTATTGGAACAAAAAAAACCTTTGAAATTATTGAGGAAATCCGAAATAAATTAGACCGATCACAATTTGTTGAACTGATAGTGTCATGGTGGGGTATCTGGTTTTATAGAAACCAACAAAGCTTTGGCAGCACTAACAATGACAATGATACAATAAAGGATATACCACTTTATATTAAGCATCAAATTGACAATTGGAATCATACCAAAAAATGGAATCCAGACTGTCTGGCGGATACGAAGCAAAAGAATACAAAGGTTACAAAAAAGAAACGTCAAATGAGAAAATGGAAAAAACCACCTGAAAACATCATTAAAACAAACACTAATGGATCTACAAAAATGAATGGTGAATCTAGTTACGGATTTATCTTTCGTAATAGTAATGGTGAACCGACTCTAATCTTTAGAGAAAAATGTAGAATCTCAACCCCCGTTCAAACAGAAACCATAGCGGTTAGGAATGCTTTAATCAAAGCATATGAACTGGGTATTACTAACATTCAAATGGAATGTGACAACCTCACTATTGTTAACATAATAAATAAGATTTGGCACTAACCTTGAGATATTGAAATTTTAATTTCTGATATCCTTTGTCTTTTACAACTATTTTTTTCAGTGTAGGTCTGTCATGTCTTCCGAGAAAAAAATACTGTGGCCGATTGCATCGCAAAGCTGGGTCAGCAGAGTTCTTTGGAAGACATTCAAGCAAATTTAGAATTTTTAGTTCTCATCCGTAATTAAGGATGCTATAGACTGAGAAATCGTTTTTTCTGTGGTTTCCGGTCTAATTTTTACTGTATAAAAAAAAGATATTAAAGAGAAGGTTATATATGATTGTATCCAGTTACTATCATTGTCTCTCAAATAAAAAGTCTGTAGACGATACATAACTGAAATAATAGAAGACGTATGATCCAAAAGAAGACTCCAACGAATTGAGTCTTTTAGGAATTATTTATGTTTGTTTGGGAACATTTACTTATCACACAAAGCTTTAGAAATGACTTCTTTGAATAATTGGGTCCTTAACCAACCTCACCGCATGCGTGTTGTGCAAATTCAGATTGGTAAGAGGACCTTCATAGACAGAAGCCCGAGCGGGTTCCACATTGTACTTCTCGCCCAAAATATGTTGATTATGTGGATAAAATCACTTATCTTATTTAATTTCAAAACGTGCATTACGTTAAGGCTTTTAATCCACATCAATCTCTGAATGAGAATATCAAGGGACGAATCCTAAACAATGGCACTAGCTAAGTGCACCACCACTTATATTCAAATAAGGGTACGATCATGAGAAAAAGTACTAGGGCAATAATCCTCCTAATACCATTTATAAAGAAACGGCTAAACCTCGCAAGGTATATAGAGTTCCTACGAATAGTCGTGCAAACTAAGCATACAAGTCCACACCAAAGTTCATCTAGCACCCTATGATAATATAGATATATATATATATATAGATGCGTTTGGATCATATGCGGAGCATGCACTTTTGGGTCTTATTTGTGCACTTTAACGTCTTATTTGTGCACTTTTTCAAAAAAAAAAAAAAAAAAAACTTTTTCAAATTTTTTTCCAAGCATTTTTCAAAATTTTTGCAAAAGTACACAAATAAGGCCCAAAAGTGCACAAATAAGGCCCTATAGTGCATGTCCGCACGTCCGCATGGGAAGAGTGCTCCGCACCGGAACCGCACTCATATATAGATTTACGCTCTAGTGAAACAGCTTACTAGGATAAAATGAGTGGACAAATTTGGGGCATTGGATGAAGATGAAATGGATGGACTAGATTAAATAGAGGGAGGTGCACAATATTTTGGGTGGAATGCACACAACAAATTGTTTACCCACCCGTTTTTTTTGGGATATGATTTTCATCCTCTTCCAAATTGTACCCAAATCTGATTCAATTCCCTTAATTAACGCCCCACTCTTCTCTCTCTCTCTCTCTCTCTCTCTCTCTCTCTCTCTCTCTCTCTCTCTCACTCTCTCTCAGACCTCTCTCTCTCGCAGATCAAGTGCCTCCATTGAAGCGTCTCTTCAAGTTTCATCTTTGTCTCTCTCTCTCACACTGTGCACTCATCTCCCTCTCCGACTCCACCGTTTCCTCCCTCGCGTCTCTCTCCTGCTTCATTTGGCCATCGTCTCTTCTCTCGCCATCGTGGTCTCCGTCGTGGTCTGAGCCACTGTGGTTTTTTATCCGTCGTGGTCTCCATAGTCTCTTCGCTCGCCCAACTCTCCGTCGTCGACTGTCGAACGCCGCCGTCAACGCCTTCTTCCGTTTGTCTCTAAAGGTAACCCTAAAATCGATGTCCCACTGAGATTCCCTATCCGCAACCTTCAAATTCTCTATCGTCTTCAATTTCGGTTCAAATTTCCAAATGTGTTCTTCAATTTGGAGTTCTAATTTAGGGTTTTCATTCGATTTTGCATGTGTAATTTTTTGGCTCATGGATTATTGGCATCCTCCATTACCGTCGACTGATTTGGAGTTCTAATTTAGGGTTTTCATTTGATCTTACGCTAATTTTCTGAACCCTAAATCCTTTTGATTTCTCAATCTTTTCAATTCTTAAATGGAGAGGATGCAGGCTTGCCGGAGGAATCCGGTGGGGCAGGCGAGGAGCGCGACGGCGACGTGGAGAGAGGTGGTGTGGACATGGAAATGCCAGTCGGCGACGAACTACTTGAGAACTCCAGCGGTGGCGACGTTGGGCATTATGATATTCATGTTAACAATATTGTTATTCAGATATACTTGTATGATATGCAATTTGTAATTATAAATTATTTATTGGTGGAATTGCAAAAAAATACCAACTTTTTGATAGCTCTTTGCAGAAATACCAGGTTTTAAAAAGTATTGCAAAAATACCATAAAGCTGCAAAACTTTTGAAAACAAAAAAGATAAAATCATATTTTCATTTACCTTTTCTTTTATGAAAATTATATTTTTAACAACCGTTAATTACACTTAGGAATTGATAAACGCTTCTGCACACAAATGCAAAACCCTAGCTGCCCAGATGGCAAATCCACTTTTCCTTGTCCGTTCTCACCTACCTCTCTTAATCCTATCTACCCCTTGGCTTTCTCTTCTCCTCCCTCGATCTCGATCCAATCAAAACCCTTCCTTAAACCTCAATCTCTCATTGAAATTAAAATCCGAAGCAGAATTTCTGCATTGGTGAGGTCCGTTCTCAGTTGGATATACTAATTGAGAATTTGGAGAAACTCTTGGAGAGGAACACATTTTTGGAGAACTCTGAGCTCTCATTTGCATTTGCAATGTTGTAGCTTAGAATGTCTTGCATTTCCTTGACCACCCTTTCGGACTCATCTCTTGTAGCAACACTTGTTGGTTTTGTGTAATATACCCACATTTATATGAGTTTTACCTAATCAGTTTCACATTCATACATATTTATATGAGTTTCACCTAATTAGCTGAATAATGTTGGCCAATTGCAGTGGGAAACCCAAAAACTCCACAATCATAAATTTTCTTCGCAATATTAGGTATTATGTATAGTTTTTGAAGCATAATAGAGTCAACATAGGTTCTGTTTTGATTGTAATGGGATACATAAATATTTGTAATTGCATTCAATCATTATAATCGCAATGGGATACATAAATATTTGTAATTGCATTCAATCCTTATATCAAAGTTTTGGATCTGATTCTCTATTGAACCGTCTTAAATGGGAATTAATGTTTGATAAAAATGTGGCCTTACTTGGTAAAAATGTGTTATGATAAAGTGAATATTGCTCAGACATTTAAAACCGTCTAACATTTAAAACTTCATTTTCGTAAATTTTGTTACATAACATAGCATTATGTACTTTATCAGGCCATATTTGTATGAAGTCAGGCCACACTTATACGAAGTCAGGTCAATGCTCTCTTATATCACAAAATTTCAAATGTTAGCCGATTTCAAATTTCAGAGCAATATTCACTTTGTCAGGCCACATTTGTATGTAGTCAGGTCATTACGCTGTTATATTAGCTTTAAGCAGAACCACTTTTATACCAGAACCTGCCTAGTTAAGAATGATGTTCTCATGTAGAGATTAGAACACATAAGAAATAGTAAACATGTGGCAACAAGTAGCAATTTTTAAAGTTTGCTGTATAGATCACTTCGATCAAAACACAGAAGAAAAAAACTAACTGAAAGAAGAGAGTATTATTCCACCTCAGAGAGGGTTGCGGTGGGTTGAGGCCAAGAACAATGGGGCTCTTTTAAGTAGCTCGTTTGTTAGTCGAACAACAACCCCATGTAGCAAAGGCGGTGTTGTTGGGTTTGTGACGCTATAAGGTTTCTCCGTTAATAGGTCGCGGAGTCTAGGATCTTCCACCGACGTTGAAAAAGAGCTTCAAAGTGGCATAGTTACCGGTTTTCTATGCACAACGTGGGCCGATACGGAGGTGATTCGATGTCGTTCGGAGGTGATTTTAAATGATTCAAGAGTCGGGTTTAAGTAACTTGAGCATCGCGAAGACGATGGTGTGGTCAGATTTTGAATTTAATGAATCGAGAGGTGTTTTTCTTGGGGTCGAACAAGGCTTGGTGGTGATGTATATAGGCGATGAACAAGGTACTTTAAAACTTCAGAGCATTATGTAATTTATCGGACCACATCTGTACGAAGTCAGGCCACATTTATACAAAGTCAGGTCAATGCTCTGTTATATCACAAAATTTCAAATGCTACCCGATTTTAAATTTCAGAACAATATTGACTTTATCAGGCCATATTTGTACGTAGTCACGTCATTACTCTGTTATATTAACTTTAAATTTTAATATTGTTCCGGGTGTATTATAGTTTGCTAAATCACGTCAGTTTATATTAATGGCAAAACATATTTTCTTGGAAAAATTCAGCAACTAAAGTCTGGATAATATTCATATAAAATACCTTTATTTAGATAATTACTTCGTATCTTAATGTTTTTCTTTATAGAATTAATAGAAATTGAAGTCAAAACTACGTTAGATAACTTTCCGATTTCAACGTGCAATCTGTGGCATACAAATGTGAGAGGTGGAATCACCATTGAAGTTAAAACTACATTGTGGTCTGATATATTACAAGTAACTAAATTTTCTTACTTTTTCATAACTATTTCAAGCATTTCCTGATCTGAAGCATTTTCAGGAAGCTTTTGACCTTTTGTTTACTCAGAGAAAGCCAACAACATTCTGCACATCAAGTGGCATATGAAGTTAGATATGAAAAATCAATAGAAAATGCTATAAAAATGTACGTGATAATTATATAGGTATTTGTCCTGTTATTTGTACTCACTGCATTCATCTATCAATACATTCTACTGAGTGCAAATCAGTCCTCTACCTTGATGAATTTGTGTTGATACTTGTTTAGCTAGACTGCATTATGCTGACAATTTGTTCTCTCCAGGCTGAATGCTTTAAAATTTCTGAGTGCGGGTTAACATGAGAGGGCTTGATGGTCTACAAGGAGTCAAGGACCAGTGTATGTTGGAACAGGTTGTGTCTTCAATAAACAAGCAGGTTCACATTCTCTGCGTGCATAAGCTTGGCACAAATTTCTTCCTTCTCTCCCTTTGAAACTTCAAATTCTTGAAGCAATCCATGACAGCAGATTAGGGAGGAATGAAGCCACCAATAACAACTTAGAGTTGCTTCACCGATACCACCACGGCGCCACAGAACTGGACGAGACGGCGGCACCAGGTGTCGTAGATGGCGTTGTTGGTGGAGGAGTGGGTGAAACAGAAGCACAAGCAGGGCGGCGCCACCATGACAGGCTAGGAAGCGGCTGGTCGCCGAGGAGCTTGGATATGAGAGGAAGCAAACAATCTTTCGCCGGGAATTCGCCATTGTGAAGCGAATCCAACGCGAAGTCCATCCCAAATATCTCCATCTAATTTCTGATTTCAAATTCCGAATCCACCAAACCTAACCCCTTCCTTTAGTCAATGGATGAGGAGGAATCATCGGCGTCAGCGGAGGAAGAATCGCCGGCGTCAGTGGAGGAGGAGTCGGTGAGGTCGGAGGAGAGTCGCAGAGGTCAGATGAGGAAGAGGAAGACTAGTGATCAGCTCTACTTTGTAGTGCTTATCTAGGAGTTGTTATCGGTGTTTTGGGTACCATTTGGAGATGTTTAGAGCGTATTGTAGAGATTGGAGTTGAGAAGTAAATGTGCGAATATGGTGGTTTGGAGAAGCTTAAACGAAGATTTATAGAAACCAGAGGAGTCAACCACTTGAGGAGACCAAGGAAGACGAAGAAGAATCCACACGAAGGAGGAGAAGACACCCGCCGCGGGCTACCATGACCAAGAAGGAGTACACGAAGAGGCCGCGGCGAAAGGCGAGGCACGGACCAGCGAATGCCACTTCCGCGACCGCGGCGAAGTCATCCGCGCCCGCGGAAAATCCCACCTATGCAAATGTCGAGAGCAAAGATCCATTATCCGCGACCGCGGATTTGGTGCCGCGACCGCGGAAGGACATGGAGGCGGTCCGCGAGAAGATTTCCGAGTTTCTTATTTCTATTCTTTTCGATTTCGATTTTCTTTTATTATTTTCATACTTTATTTTTTATTTCCTTTTGGATTATTTTGGGTTATCTTTACTTTGGTTTCTAGGGTTCTTAACCTAGTTTTCCCTAGCCATTTTTATCATTATCGTTGTTTCCATTGAGTATTGTTTTTCCTTTGAACTATGAAGAACTAAGCACTTTTGCTTAGTCCGACGATTGAAGCCTTCATTTGATATACGGTTGTGAGATTCTATTTCTATTTCTTTTCCTTTGAATGTATTGATTTTCTTGTGCTTCATCCCATTGATTATTATTGATTTTGCTTGTTGGATGCAACTAGTTGTTATTGGTAATTGTCTATTGCTAGGGTTTGGTAATTACTGTTTGAGTTACCTTATTCATGTGTAGCAACTGCAATATTCTAAGAACTGTTTGGGACTAGTTTATTGTAGGGAGAATTAATTGCATGCAATAGTATGACTGTTTGCTACTCTTGCATGTATCTATCGAAATTCATGTGCTCATTGCTGCTATTGAATTGACGCGTGAGGTTTTCATAGTTATTTAATAGTTAGTATTCTCAGGGTCTGTTTGCCCTGTTTATAACTGAAATACCCCAAATAAGTGGATAATGGCATAAGGGTAAATTAATTAAGGATTTTACTAAAAAAGGGGAAATGGGAAATTGGGGATAAAAATCCCTAAGTGTTCGGTTGTCTTCCTCGTGTGAACTCCCGCTGAGCACCCACGTTTTCTCTTCTCCTCCGGTCTCTCTTCGTGCCCAGCTTCTTCCTCCCGAGCAGCTCCTTCCTCCGGCGAGCCCAGCCTCTCCCAGCGTCATCCTCCTCCTCCCTTGGCTGCGTGCTGTCTTCGTGGTGGTTGTGCTGTCCGGTTCGAGCTGCGGTCTTCGTTGTTGCTGCTGTATGTGCTGGTGTTGTTGAGCTGCAGCTGCAGTCCGTCGTCGTGGTGGTCGTCTCCGGCGTCAGAAGCTTTCCGGCGAGGACTAACAAAGAGTTGAAGAAGAATTTCGTGAGCATGGGCTTGATTTTGTGGGTGTGTGGTTGCTGAAATTTTGGAAGGTATTATTAGGGTTGAATTTGGGGATTTTTCTCTAGTTGTGGTTTGGTATGACTTAATGCCGGGGATTTGCTCGGATTGATTTCGCAGGTTCATTCGGATTGACTGGAGATCTCTGAGGTCATGGTTGTCAAGCTTGAGGCAAGAGGATCCTTGCAAACTTATATATTTTGTAAATTGATTTATGCTTAGTTTATTTCATAAATTGTTTTACCATTGCTTGAGCTATTTTATTGGTTTGATTGACTATATAATTGATCGGGTGATAATGTGTGATGATGTGTGATGTGTGTGTGAGGATATGTGATAATGTGAGATGATGTGTGTGTGATGATATGTGATGATGTGTGATGATGTGTGTGTGATGATATGTGATAATGTGAGATGATGTGTGTGTGATGATATGTGATGATGTGTGATGATGTATGTGTGATGATATGTGATAATGTGTGATGGTGTGTGATAAGGTGTGGTTATGTGATTTTGATTGTCGTTGTGTTGGTTGATTGGTGTCGGTATGGTGTGGATAGTGGGTTTTGGAGGTTGTGAATTGTCTCACCTTGGTGATGTGGGGGTGGAGACGGAGATGTTGTGAATTGTCTCACCTTGGTGATGTGGGGGTGGAGACGGAGATGTTGTGAATTGTCTCACCTAGGTGATGTGGGGGTGGAGACGGAGATGTTGTGAAGTGGTAATTGTGTGAAAGGGTTGCTTGCGTACCTGATTAAGTGGTTGTTTGAAGTGATATATATGTATATTTTAATTGTTTGTGATTGGTTGAATATGAGTTGAGTTATCTTTCTTGGTTGCTTTGGTCGGTTATGGTGATGACTAGTATATATTGATTATTGTTTGTATTGATTGAATGTTATGATGATGAAATGGGTATGTGCGTGTGATATGAATTGTCTTGTAGCGTATCTGATTAAATGTTGACGTGGTAGTCAAATATGACTAAATGTGATTAGTCTATGTTGACACGTGTGTGTGTGTTGGATCGTGTATGTGTGTTGGATCGTGTGTGTGTGTTGGCTTGAATGTGTATGTGTGTGTGTTGGATCGTGTGTGTGTGTTGGATTGAGTGTGTGTGAGTGTGTGTATATTGGTTGTGTGTTGAATAGTGGTTGTGATTGTGAGTTTCGTGTGTTATAGTTGTTGGTTGTAACTGGTCAAGGTGGTAAATTCTATTGGTATGGTTGTTGTTGGTAACTGATGGATTATGAAGGTTGGTTGCGTTGTTTGACTGTATAGATTGGTTTCCCATCTTGAGGGTGTGTGCCAATGCGAGTTGAGTTTGAGGTATGAGTTACAGTCGAGGTTGACGAATCGGCGGCACCAGAAGGGTGGCTGGCCTGGATCGTTATTTTGGTTGATTGTATTATGTAATGATTATATCGTTGATGCTTATGTGTTTGTTGTTGTGAAGGTTAATTGAATTTGTTGTGTAGTGCAGTAGTGAGTTCAGTCTAATTGATTAGTTGTGGTTGTAAGTCAGTCGTAAGATGTGTATGTGCATAGAGTTGTTGTTTGAGGTATTAGTAATGGAGAGGAAGTTGGATTGGATCGTTCTTTTCATTTATGCTTGTGATGAGTTTGAGGTTGGATGGAAGAGGTTAGTATCGTGTAGAATTGGATAAGAATGGGTAATTGATTGGTTGTGATAGTGTGTGTTTATGTTTGCGTTTTGACGTATGGTTGGTTAATTGGTTGGTGTGATGATAGTCAATTGTATTTATGATATATAAGTATATATATGATGATCGGTTGTTGTTTGGTATTGTTACTTGCCATGATAATTCTATGGTTTTGAAACTGTTTTGGCTCGGCTAGTCTTGCCATAGTCTGCTTTGGAGACTGACCAACCTTGGTTTACGTGCCGCGGTTGGCTGGGGTATCGGGTCCCCCAGTCAATCAGGCTTTGCAGATTTAGCGCCAGCAAGGAGGATTCTGATCACCGTCGGTTTTGGAGTCGAGAACTCTACTCTTTTGGTTTGGACTTGACTTGTTGCACGTGTCGTTTTGGTTTCGGACTTTGAATGGGTTGTATTTGTTGTATTGGTTTTGGTTTTTGGTTGTTGGTTTTTGGTTTGTTAATGGTTGTATTTCAGTATGTTAAGTTGTTGGTGGTTTCAAACTCTGGACAGGTTTTACAGGTTTTCCGTTGTACTGCTTTTGATATTATATGTATGGGTTATGTTTTGCATTTTTTTCTTTTCACCCGCCTTATAATTCTTCCGGATTATGGCACTGTAACACCACTGGCCTGGGGGTGTTACAATAACTTATGAAAAGGAATAGGAACATTCATAGGAAGGAATTAGAGAGAATCTAGGATCAACCAATCTCATGAATGGTGGATATTTGTTTGGCTAAGTACTTTTCCCAAATTTATTACATCTTTGCTTTGTTTTACTTTACTTTGAATCAGACCAACCAAAACCCCCTTTTGTTACTTTTGACATACACTTGTGCACTTAGAAAGATTACTTCCTCCCTGTGAAATTCGACCCTTGCTTGCATTTGCTACTTGTTTAGGTTTGTTTAGGATTATTTTGTTTAGGCGCCTCGACAATGTCTATCAACTAGTAAGATTCTGAGATTTGGGATTAATTAGGGTTAGATTAGTAGGATTAAGATTTTCTTTTATCTTTTCTTTTTTATAAATTTTAATGATTTATCTGACTTTTTCATTTAAAAAAAAAATTCAACCCTCAACAATAGCAAAAATACCACAAAAAGTACAAAAAGTTGGTACTTTTGCAATACTTTTTAAAATATGGGTTTTTTACAAGTTGCTATTGGAAATCTGGTATTCTTGCAATTACGCCTTATTAATTTGGTCGTGAATGTGATATTCATTTGTGTGGATGAGATATGCATTTTCCATATAGTGATATGCAGAATATACTTGGATATGCAATTTATAATTATGGATTATTTCTTTGGCCGTGAATATGATATTCATTTGTGTGGATGAGATGTGCACTTTCCATATATTGATATGCAGAATATATGCGGTGTATATATGCATTTCTTTGGTCGTGAATGTGATATACTTGAATACAAATATTTTAAATTGGAATATCAACTACCACATAGTGCATATCTATTCAGAGTTTATGAATATCAGTATGTATACGACTAAACATGATAATGAATAACAGATATTCAAAATTACATAAAAAATATTCATGACTAATACACAGTGTATGCATGAATATCAGTACTAGAGACATGCATATCAAATACAACGATGCGCATATCATTTACAGAGACATGAATATCAATATGTAGCTTTTGGATCAGTTTTTCACATGCGGCTATGGAGGAGTTGAAAGATATGGATGAATCTTCTAAAGAGATATTTAAGGAATGTAATTTGATTTGGTTTCTCTCTCTTCAATATTCAATCCTTTTTTAGCATTTAAAAATTAAAAGCATAATTAACACTCCCCCCATATCTATAACTGCATTATTTGAGCATGATCTTGTACATGTGGCCACACCCTACCTATTATATATCCTATTAATCCATCCGTCCATTACCTCTCATCCAACGTCCTAGATTTGTCAACTTGTTTTACCACAAGACTCGTTTTACCTGAGCGCCCCTCTATATATAAATATATATACGAGGGTCATTGCTAGTAAAATATACAATGTTAATTTTTCACACCAATTTATCACATAAGTTTCCAAACACAATTTTCAATAATATTTACTCCAACTTAATTAGCACAATTGATACTTGTCGATTAATATGAATATGGAATAAATTGTAAGAGCAAACCGTCACTTGCCTTGAGTTACGAAGAAGGTTAAAAGGCATAACGGGAGCGGTTGCTTTCGAATAGCAAATTGACTTCCTGCTTTAATTCTGTTCCAAAAGCGATTCTGAGACGTACCCAAATCACACAAAATAAATAAATTATAATGAGATAATTTATTCAATATCGAAATTTGAAGGATACTTGTCTCGGTTTCAAATTGAATTTATTTAACTCTAAATAAATCAATAATCAAAGCTCTACAAAAAATGATTATTTATACTACACCAAAAATCATTTAGTCGTATATTTTAAATAATCATAACATAAATAAATAAAAATATTTATTTATTTACAACTCTAATAAATTTATAACCCAACATATTATCTAATTGAAATGTTATAATTTAGCAATTCGTAATATAAGATAGTACCCAAAAATATAATTAATTTAATTTTAATATTCCCAAAATTAAATTAACCCAATTTATATCTAATTAATCCCAATTAGTATACATAATCGTGATTAAAAAATATAAAAATTCAGAATCGGTTTATACCGAATGGCTCGAACGACCCTCGTCGAAGAATGGCTCGATTCAAACTCGTCTGACCACCAACTGACTTGTGGCTGGTGTCGTTGGATTCATGACTTCAAGAAGAAGATTTTGATACTTGAATCGTAACTGGAGGTGCGCTAACGAAGGAGAATTTCTCTCTGGAAGCTCACGAACTTTTCTGGAAACGGCGAACCCTAACCCTCAAAATTGGATGAATCTACTCCATGGGTGAGGCTCTATTTATAGGGCTTTGATTGCCCTTACCGAGCTCTACACAATTGTGAAAATTTGGCCAAAACGATCTCGAATTGGATCGAATTTTGCCAAAAAACGTAATGACGCGTTCGCGGAAATTTCTTTCCTTCCAGGGAAAATTCGATCTTATCTTGGGGTCTTTCTTCCCGCTTTTATGGTAATAATACACGTCTTGATCTTATCCTAAAATCCCAAACTTTAATTTCATAAATCCCGCTCGGATTTGGGCCGAAATCGGCCAGACCCGCCATTGATGCACTTTGGCCGAGCCGCATGTGATGGCTGGGGAAGATGACAATGTTCATCAGTCCCCCCCCCCCCCCCCCTCCCCCTCCCATTTTTGGCTTATTTGCACATTTTTGTCTAACTTTTCAAGTTGTGAAAAAAATGTTCTTATTTTACTTTTCAAATATTACAAAAATTGCCCAAACTTATTTATAACTTTACAAAAAGTTTATTTAATTATTTTAACCCAAATTTAAACTGTAAGACCATTTAAATTAGGCTAAACTTAAACTTAAGTTATACTTTCTTATAAAATTAACCATATTTAAATCTTAATTAACATTTTGTTAATCTTAATTCAAATAATCTAGGTTAAATTGATAAGTAAATTTAAATTTAAATTAACATAATATTTGAGTAAATTTAAATAACCCATAACTTAAGGTTGTAACAACTTAGGGTAAGAACCATTAATCTATTCTCCTTTTTGGAATAATGTAATAAATACCATAATTCCTTTAATTAGAAATAAAATAGAAAATTACATAAATACCCTTACATAAAAATGAGGATATTAGAGCATTGACAATGTTGAAAAAGATGGTATTGTTCACCATTCGCCCCCAATCCCCAATTTTTGGCTTATTTGCACATTTTTGCCCGACTTTTCAAGTTGTGGCAAAAATGCCCTCATTTTAATTTTTCAAAAATTATAGAAATTATCCAAACTTATTTATAACTTATCCTAAATTTATTTATTCATTTTATCCCAAATTTAAGTTGAAATAAAAATTAAATTAGGTTAGCTTTAAGCTTAAATCACCTTTTTCTTAAAAACTCAACCATTTTTAAATCTTTACTGACATTTTGTTAATCTTAGTTTAAATAGTTAAAGTTAAATTGATAAATTTATTAAAACTATAATTAACATATGGTTAACATAATTTAAATCATTCATACTTAAAGAGAACACATACTTATGATAAGTATTATTTTATCCCTACATGGAATATACATAATAAATCATATAACCTTTATTAGAATGTTTAAAACTTCAAAATTACATTCATTGTTATACTTATTATATTGGTTTTCATATTATACTATTGTAACCCATTTGATAATTTGTACAAAAGTTATCTTAACATAATTTTTGAACTTAAGTTAATGAAAATTTAAATTACTCCTCTAAAAGAAATAAAATAAATTTCATAACTTTTATTATTATCAAAATATAATTATCATATTGCCCTTCTAATTTAAGTGGGATATTACAGAATGGATCCATAAACGAAGCCAAATTTTCTCTTTGCCCTGAGTGCGGTTCGTACCGCTCACGATCACTCTTCAAAATTTCCGCCTATAAGTTGCACTTGGGTGATAAGATTTCCATGATTGTTTGTCAACATCCACAACCCTCTGAAATGGATGTTGTGCCATAATTAATTCTCACCGAAGTTGATCAATCCTAGGAAGTGGTTGTTAGGGGTAAACTCAGTTGAGATAAGACATTTCTGGACATGAGCAAATGGGTCACGGACAATGTGCCAAGATGCCATCTATGTGTTTGCGTGACTATGTGACAAACACAACCCACTTAAGCCCCTCTCTCACATTAAAACTCCAATCGACATCAACATTTTATCGCTAATTATGTGAATTGTGATAGACTTTCGGCAAAACATTCATGTCTTCTAGCTTTTGTAACAATATGGCATGAACCAAAAAGCTTCAAAGAAGTTGTGAAAGATAAGAAATGGAGAGAAGCAATGCAAAAAGAATTTGGGCTCTAAAAGACAACGATACGTGGGATATCACTATCTTACTTGCTGGAAAGGTTCCAATTGGGAGCAAATGGATATTCGCAGATGGCAGCATAGAGAGGTACAAAGCTCGCTTAGTGATTCATGGAATCGACAAGTGGAAGGAATAAATCATACCGACTAGGCCAATTGCCCCATTTCTCTCCGATCTTTGACAACATGTTGTGTTTTTCTTGGGAACTCTCTTATCTCCTAGGGGACCAAGAAACAAACCACAGTGGCTTGGTCCTCAACTGAAGTTGAAGCTGGATATCATTCCATTGCTTCTGCTACTTATGAACTGAAGTGGTTGCGTGGTCTTCTTTTCTTGTTGGGTGATCAGCGCTACTTTGTAGGGTTTGACTAGGAGTTGTTACCGGAGTTTAGGTACCATTTATGTGTGTTTAGAGCATAAGTTAGGAGAATGGAGTTGAGGAGAAGAAGTATTGATTTGGTGGTTTTGAAGAGTTTAAATGAAGACTTAAGAAGATGGAGGAGAAAGCCACAAGAGAAGACCAAAGACATAAGCAAAGAAGAGCTACAGCGATTGATTACATCATTTGCTTTTATTTACTTTGTTACATTGATTACAAACCAAAAAACCCCTTTGTTATTGTTGACATACAACTATTGCACTTAGAAAGATTGCTACCTCCCTGTGGGATTCGACCCTTGCTTGCCTACTATACTTAGTTAGGTTTTTGAGGTTTATTTTGATTAGGCATAACGACTTTAGCCTCGTCAAATTTGGCGCCGTTGCCGGGGAGGCAAGTTTTAATTTTTCTTTGTGTTCGTTTGTGTGCCAACTTTTGTGTGGACCTATCTTATGGTCCACACCCGTGCTACTGACTCTCCACTATTAGCTTGTGATACAGAAATCGAGAGAACACTTTCTAGGAACCGCATGATAAACAGATCATTGTGCTTTGATAACCCGTGCTTTGAGATGGCTGAAGAAGCACCGACTCTGAGGGAGTTGACTGCACCGAATCTGCAGCAGCAATCGCTTGCTGTGCACTTCCCAGAATTGGCGGATGGCGTGAATTTCGAGCTAAAATCTGGGCTGATCCATTTACTACCCCACTTCCATGGGATGAGTGGAGAAGACCCCAATAAGCATATGTCTGAATTCCACGCTGTCTGCACCAACATGAAGCCACGAGGCATTACTGAGGACCAGATCAAGCTGAGGGCCTTTCCTTTCTCCCTGAAGGATGCGGCCAATGATTGGTTCTACTATTTGGCCCCAGGAAGCATATATACATGGGCTAAAATGAAGAAAGCCTTCTTGGAGAAGTACTTCCCTGCGACCAAGCTCAATAGCCTGAAGAGGAACATCAGCAACATCGAACAGATAGCTACTGAGATGTTTTATGAGTACTACGAGAGGTTCAAGAGGTTGATTTCAAGTTGCCCCTACCATGGGTATTCAGACCAAGACCTCGTACTTTATTTATATGGTGGGCTTCTTGACGACGAGCGTCAGATGGTAAACACCGCCTATGGCGGGAATATTTTGAACAAGACGCCTGCTGCAGCTTTTGAGATCTTCTTTGAGCTATCTGAGGGCTCAAGACAGTTTAGTAAGAGGGCAAGCGCCCAAGCAGTCAAGGCCGTGGACTCTCAACCATCGTCTTCACTAATTTCTGAGATGGCTGAGATGATGAGGAGATTCATGACGAAGGGCACCCCGTAGCAAGTCAAATCTTGTGGGATATGCTATGACACGATGCACCCTACTGATGCGTGTCCCACGTTGTAGGAGCCCACTGCTGAAGTAAATGCTATAGGAGGTTTCGGTCCCCCTAGACCAAGATATGACCCGTACTCCAACACTTACAATCCAGGGTGGATAGATCACCCCAATTTGAGATACAGGAACCAACAGAATCCTCCTCAGGGCCGAGATGATCAAGAGTTTCACCAGAGGCCGCCACAGTTCCTACCGCGCCCACAACAGTTTCAACAGCCTGGAGGTCAACAACAACAATTTAGAGCACAATATGACCCTAGACCTCAAGGCCAAAGCTCAAGTTCATCTATGTCTAGTGATGACAATATAGAGCACAATATACCTAGAGCGTATCAACGTTTCACCAGAGGCCGCCACAGTTCCTATCGCGCCCACAACAGTTTCAGCAGCCTGGAGGTCAACAACAACAATTTAGAGCACAATATGACCCTAGACCTCAAGGCCAAAGTTCAAGTTCATCTATGTCCGGTGATGACAATTTAGAGCACAATATACCCAGAGCATATCAACATTGGCAAGCACTATGGCCCAAAAAAATCAAGAGATGGTCCATCAAAATAAGTCTCTCGCTCAGAGTGTTTCAACGTTGGCAAACACTATGACCCAACAAAATCAAGAGATGAGATGTAGTATTCAGAACTTGGAGAAGCAAGTGGGGCAGATCTCTCTCGCAGTGAGTAAGCTGGAAGCCCGGGATTCGGGGAAACTACCATCCCAAACGGTAGTGAACCCGAGGGAGAATGTATGTGCGATAACGCTGAGGAGCGGAACACAAATGGAGAACGAGGAAATTCAAGGGCAATAGAAAGAATTCCGCGATCGCGGAGAACACAGCCGCGACCGCGGAATTGTCTCTGAAGGCAGTGATTTTTCCGAAGAATTTCGCGACCGCGGAGAAGGCAGCCGCGACCGCGAAAACGTTTTTGGAGCCGACGACATTTTCGAAGCAATTCCGCGACCGCGGAATACAATCCGCGACCGCAGAAAACCCCCTGGCGTCCCAGATTTGCCTGATGATGTTCATGATGATTACGTTCGTCCAAACTTTCCTCTGCTCAGTTCGCTGAAACCACCCACACCCTTTCCCGAGGCATTGAAGGACACAAGAAGGCTGGAAAACGACAAGGAATTATTTGAGACCTTCAGCAACTGCGAGGTAAACATTTCTTTGATTAAGCTAGTTAAGAGCATACCTCGCTATGGAGGAATTTGATCAGCGCTACTTTGTAGGGTTTAACTATGAGTTGTTATCGGAGTTTAGGTACCATTTATGTGTGTTTAGAGCATAAGTTAGGAGAATGGAGTTGAGGAGAAGAAGTATTGATTTGGTGGTTTTGAAGAGTTTAAATGAAGACTTAAGAAGATGGAGGAGAAAGCCACAAGAGAAGACCGAAGACAGAAGCAGAGAAGAGCTACAACGAGAAATCCGCGGTCGCGGATCATCCAGCCGCGGGCGCGGAAAACACGAGAAGCAGCGACGCCACAGAAACTTTTCCGCGGTCGCGGAAATCTGTCTGCGATCGCGGATACTGTTCACAGACGCGGGAGCGGGATTTCGTCCGAAGAATCGTTTTATCTTATTTCCTTTTCTTTTATTTCGTTATTTCCTTTTAGATATTATTTCTTATCTTTTTATTTAGGGTTTGCTAGGTTTGTCTATTTAGGTAGCATCCACTTTTCATTCAACAAGAAGAATGGAGAATTCAAGTTTTAACATCAGTTTTTCCCTTTGAGTTTTTACGTTTCCAAGACTATGAAGAACTAAGCAACAATTGCTTAGTCCGACGATTGAAGTCTTCGTTTGTATTTGGTTGTGAGATTATAACTCTATTTTCTTTCCCTTGATTATATCTCTTCTCTTTGTGCTTAATCCCATTGATTCTTGTTGATTTGACTGACCTAATCAACTAGTTGATATTAGTAATTGTCTATTGCTAGGGTTTGGATATTTCTGGTTGAAATCCATTATCTTGTGTAGCAAACATGATATTCTAGGACTGGTTGGACTAGTTTATTGTGAAGAGAATTGATTTTGTGTTAAATGCTACGGGTTGTTAGTATTGCATGTATCCTGGTTAATTCTTATGCTTACTACTGCTATTGGATTAAATCTTGATAGTTTCTTGTGCATTTGATAGTTAGGGTTACCAGGACTAGTTGGACTGATAACTATTTCAGAATAGGGACAGGAATATTCATAGGAAGGAATTGAGATAATATAGGATCAACCAATCAAATGAATGGTGGATATTTGTCTGGCTAAGTTACTTCTTACCAATTGATTACATCATTTGTTTTTATTTACTTTGTTACATTGATTATAAACCAAAATCCCCCTTTGTTACTGTTGACATACAACCGTTGCACTTAGAAAGATTGCTACCTCCTTGTGAGATTCGACCATTGCTTGCCTACTATACTTAGTTAGGTTTTTGAGGTTTATTTTGATTAGACATAACGACTTTAGCCTCGTCATTGGGTGTGAGGCATTCTAGCCCGATGACACTTTATTGTGATAGTCAATCTGCTATCTACATCGCCAAGAATCATGTTTTTCATGAGCGAACAAAACATATAGAAGTTTATTGTCACTTTGTGAGGGACGAAGTGCATTGCGGGAATTTTTTTCTCAAGCATCTCCGGACTTGTGACAGTCTGTCGACAACCTAACTAAGGCACTGGGGTTAAACAATTTCGATTCCTACTTGACAAGTTGGACTTTCTAAATATTCATGTGCGGGGTTAAACAATTTCGGTTCCTACTTGACAAGTTGGACTTTCTAAATATTCATGTGCCAACTTGTTGGCAGATATTAGTACAATTTAATTTTACTACCTTATTATGGGGCTTGATCAAGTGCAAACAGTGGCGGATCCAGGCGGGGGTTTTGAAGGGTTTGTCGCCCCCACTTAGGGCCCAAAATAATGGTATATGTAGACCAAATCCAACATTAAACATGAATGTACAATAGCTCAGCTGACACTGGCACTTTATTTTAAATATCCCCTTCTGTTACCCCGTGTTCGATTCCAAGGAAAGCCCGTCCCCCAATTTTGTTTCAATGTTGGGCCCCCATTCCTCCTCTCTCTTCTTTCTATGTCTTAATTGGCATTTTTTTTCAATAATGAGGGCGAGGGCCCCACTCTTCTCTCTCTTCCTTCTATATCTTAATTTGTCATATTCGTTTTAACAATAGCAAAGAAAAATATATAATAATTAGATTATCATTTAAGACAATTACCGAAAAAGGGATTATCATTTAAGAATTAATTATAAGTCACTTAAATAAAAGTAAAGGATTAAAACTTTATAAAAAGAATTAATATGTTAGGTCGGCCTCAGCCGATCTGTGGGTTCCAAGATGACCCAACGCTCCTATTCCTAATCACTCTAATAAATTACGAAATCCGACCCCAAAATTTTAGTAATATTTCTACCCCTCCTTTTGGAAAATCTTGGGTCCGCCATTGAGTGCAAATGGGTCTAATGGTGTAAAATGATAATGAAGCTCCACTCTTGGATGGATTTCCATCCAAGGGTGGAGATAAAAGTTTTATTTAAGTGGGTCAATTCCGGCGTTGACCTGTTAATAGTTTTTTTTTTGGCAAAATTTTCTCTTTCTGTGCCAAAAATTTTTATGCACATTCCTTGTCAAAGTTATGCATATTCTAGTAGGATTTCATGCACTTTTGACCGGCATTGACCGATCAACTTTTTTTTTACGGGACCAATTTTTTTTATTCGGGACAAAATTTTCTATGCACATTTAGTGCATTAGATATGCACATTCACGCAAGATTTCATGCACTTTTAACCGTAGCTTTTTCCCTCCTAAAATGATTCTCTTTGGGGCCCAAATTTTTTCATGCACATCCTGTGTAAACATACACGCATAGACGTATGCACTTCACATGTAATGCACTGAATGTGCATGCAAATTTGCTTGAACGTGTGAAGTGCATACGTCTATGCGTGTATGTGCATGGATAATGGCTTGTATTTGCACCTGATCTGTACTAGCACATACATTGCAAGCTTTTTGCACATTCAAGCCAATATGGATGCACATTCAGTGCATTATGTGTGAAGTGCATACATCTATGTATGTATGTGCATGAATAATGACTTGTATGTACACCTAATTTGTACTAGTACATATAGTGCAAACATTATGCGCATTCAAGCCAATTTGCATGCACATTCAGTGCATTCGTGTGAAGTGCATATGTCTACACGTGTATGTGCATGAATAATGACTTGTATGTGCACCTAATTTGTACTAGGTGTGCATATATCGGGTTTGTATTGAAAATGTGCATGAGTTTTAGACCGTGTGTGAATGAATATTGAAGTGCATGAGTTTTTGCATGCATGTGCACATAAAATAGTATACATGTGTAATTATTTTTGTACTAGATGTGAAATTCATTTAGTTTTTTAACATGTATTGAGTTTTTTTTTTTTTTAAGTGCATGAAATTTGGTTGGAATATTCACAACTTTGGTAAGGAATGTGCATAGAAACCTTTGGCCCAGAAAATGAAAATTTTCCCCCAAGAAAAATTGGTCCTGAAAAACAAAAATAAAGAATTGGTCAGTCAACGCCGGAGTGCGGCATTGACGGCAAGGGAATGATTCACCAATGGGTCATGTGCATGACACCAGGGGTGGACGCAAAATTTTCCTTTAGTGGGGGCTAACTTATAATTATTGTTATAATAATATTATATATTGAAAGAAAATTACAATAACATTTTTGAGATGTTATATTTGAATATACAATTAAATTCGTAATTTTTTTAGGTATTAAATTCTAGGTTTTGAACTTATCACATCATGAAACCCTAATATTTAATCAATTTTTTTAAATTGGTTCAATCCTAATCTGAATTTCATAATTAATTAATTACATTATCTAAATCTATAACTTCTAAAAAAATGGGTGTTTTTTTTGTTTTGTCTAGATCCAAATATAAGACATAACTAGTTTTATAATGAGCCAAATATATTCTAAGTCGTCTAATGAATATTGGAGGCCCTACACAAAATTTTATTAATAATTTCGTAATCGTTCTAATAATTTAAAGAATCATGTGTACTACGGATTATCTTAATAGGTTATTTTTGAAATCTTTATCCTATATTTTGCTAGCATATGATAGTTATAAATTAAATAACTAAATAAATTAAGAAAAAAGTATGAAACTAGTTTTAAGGTATAATGTTTTTTAATTAACAAACAATGTTGAATATAGCCTAGGAGAAGAAGAGAAGGGGGGGGGGGGGGGAGCAATAGAAAAATGTGGAGAAGAAAAAAGAAAGAAAGAGAGGGTCGTGTAACATTACAAGATTCGAACACAGAATCATATGACATACAAAACTCATACCTTACCAACTATAAGCTACATAATTTTTGTTGTTATTTATACACTTTTTATAAATATATTAATATTTTTTTCTAAATTCCAGTGGGAGCTACAGCCCTCATTGGACCTCACTTAGGTCCGCCACTACACGACACATGATACTTTTAATAAAAGTGTGATCAAAGCCCTTAAATTTGACTCCAAATATATAGTCATTCTCATTTTACACGACAATAATAATTCTAACGTGAATTCATTCTCCTATTACTACTGCTCATTGTTTACGGCGTGTTTGTAGCCCCTCTTTTTCTCCTCGTCTAGTCGTCTCTCTTCCTGCATATTGTAATATGTAGAATGAAAGGCAAAGAATGAATATTGTTTCCTCTTCTCTCCGGGGATCTTATTTGCACCGGTTTTTTTTTGTTTTTGCACCACTTTTAAACGCCACATCAAAAAAAGAAAGTTGAATGCTACGTCGTGGCGTTTAAACTGAACCGGTTCAACTTTCTGAACTGGTTCAGTTTAAACGCCACGACGTAGCGTTCAACAATAGTATATAACTATACGATATAACCATAGTATATAACTATACGATATAACAATAATATATAACTATACGATATAACCATACGATATAACCATACGTTAGAACCATAATATATAATTATAGTATATAACTATACGATATAACCATAGTATATAGCTATAGTATATAACTAAACAATAGTATATAGCAATAGTATATAACTATACGATATAACCATAGTATATAACTATACGATATAACCATAGTATATAACTATACGATATAACAATAGTATATAACTATACGATAGAACCATAATATATAATTATAGTATATAACTATACGATATAATCATAGTATATAGCTATAGTATATAAATGAACAATATAGCAATAGTATATAACTATACGATATAACAATAGTATATAACTATACGATATAACCATAGTATATAACTATACGATATAACAATAGTATATAACTATACGATAGAACCATAATATATAATTATAGTATATAACTATACGATATAACCTTAGTATATATCTATAGTATATAAATGAACGATATAGCTATAGTATATAACTAAACGATATAACAATAGTATATAACTATACGATAGAACCATAATATATAATTATAGTAAATAACTATACGATATAACCATAGTATATATGTATAGTATATAACTAAACAATATAACAATACTATATAACTATACGATAGAACCATAATATATAATTATAGTATATAACTATACAATATAACCATAGTATATAGTTATAGTATATAAATGAATGATATAACAATAGTATATAACTATACGATATAACCATAGTATATAACTATACGATATAACAATAGGATATAACAATAGTATATAGCTATAGTATATAACTATACGATAGAACCATAATATATAATTATAGTATATAAATATAGGATATAACCATAGTATATAACTATAGTATATAAATGAACGATATAGCTATAGTATATAACTAAATGATATAACAATATTATATTACTATACGATATAACAATAGTATATAACTATACGATATAACCATAGTATATAACTATACGACATAACAATAGTATATATCTATAGTATATAACTATACGATATAACCATAGTATATAACTATTCGTTAGAACCATAATATATAATTATAGTATATACCTATACGATATAACCATAGTATATAGCTATAGTATATAACTAAACGATATAACAATAGTATATAACAATATTATATTACTATACGATATAACAATAGTATATAACTATGCGATATAACCATAGTATATAACTATACGACATAACAATAGTATATATCTATAGTATATAACTATACGATATAACCATAGTATATAACTATTCGTTAGAACCATAATATATAATTATAGTATATACCTATACGATATAACCATAGTATATAACTATAGTATATAAATGAACGATATAGCAATAGTATATAACTATACGATATAACCATAGTATATAACTATACGATATAACAATAGTATATAGCTATAGTATATAACTATACGATAGAACCATAATATATAATTATAGTATATAACTATACGATATAACCATAGTATATAGCTATAGTATATAAATGAACGATATAGCAATAGTATATAACTATACGATATAACAATAGTATATAACAATAGTATATAACTATACGATATAACCATAGTATATAACTATACGATATAACAATATTATATAGCTATAGTATATAACTATACGTTAGAACCATAATATATAATTATAGTGTATAGATATATGATATAACAATAGTATATAACAATACGATATAAGTATAGTATATAACTATATGATATAACCATAGTATATAATTAAGAAATATCCACATTGGTTCCATTTTCAAGCATTTCATCCAAAATAACCCTGAACAATTATAATTATACAAATATTAGATTCATTATAATCTTTAACGAATATTACATTCACTATAATCTTTAACGAACAATTATGCATTTCTAAGGTTTCAAACTAACTACGTACGAAATTTATACATATAACTACGACAAAAAGTTTCTCTTAGTTTTGTATACATATATAATACTCAAATACAAGCATATAAAAACCTTTCAATCGATCGATCGATATATAACGTCACAACCTTGTATTACACATTACATGATGGAACGACAATGCAAATCACTGATTGCTATATATATTCAAACAAAACCTTTACAATTCTAGCTAATTATATAATTTATCACAATTGTACACTAATATAATGTTCAAAACAAAAACATATGTTTCTAACGACCGAAAATCCACTTTTTTGTAAACGCTATGTCGTAGCGTTTAAGATTTAATCGGCTCGATTAAACCGAGTCCATTTTAAACGCTACGACGTAGCGTTTAACTCCGACCCGGTTTAATCGAGCTGATTTCTTTTTTTTTTATCTCAATAAAAAAAAAAAAAACTCTCACGCCACGATATGACATTTAAAAAAAAAATGTTAAATGCTACCTGGTTTAACTTGCGGTGCGAAAACAAAAAAGAGTGGTGCAAAACCGAACGGACTTCTAATATTTTCAATTAAGCACGTTTGAAATTGACTACCGTATCGTATTCTTAACAACAATCTACAGCCCTACCCAGACAATACCATTGTATCTGTAATTTGTGTGGAATCCGGAGTAATGGAGGCTTGCTGGGCCCGCTGCTCATCTTCTTCTTTATTCAATGCAATCGCTAAGCTTCCAATTTCAGCTCGATGCTCATCCATGCCCATCCATACAGGTCTTCTCTTCCTCTCATTTCAATTTACCCCGTTCAATTCGATAATCTCTGTTCCAATTTTAGGGCTTCGGCCCCGTTTGATATAGCAGTCGCATGTTTAATTGAAACCCGGTTAATATCGTTTTACGATGGTATTTATTGAATTATTCTGTTTTCGTTCTTCCTGTGGGGATGTTTTGGAACTTGGATCTCAGAAAGAGGAAGAGTAGTGAGAAAAGCATATGATGGGTTGCTGTTGGACGCTGGGGGCACTCTTTTGCAGCTCTCCAAACCCGTTGAAGCCACTTACTCTGAAATTGGCCTAAAATATGGTTAGCACAAGTGCTTCTGCTGGTGATGTTGAATTGTAAAAAAAATTTGGTGTATAACATCGAAATGTACTTCACAAAATTATGAAGTGCAATTCTATCATGTGAAATGTGTGAAGGCTTTGATCTTGTAAGATTTTGGACAAAGTATTCAATTTTTAACAAGGGTTTTAGTGCCCATTTGTGGACAAATCCACAGCTCCTTAAAGCCAAAACTATCGGTGCTGTTAACAGGACTGAAAACTACTCCATCAGAAATCAAGCTAGGATTTAAGAGAGCCTTCTCTGCTCCATGGCCTGAAAAGCTTCGGTACCAGGTATTTTCTAGGTTCTACAGTTGGTCTTGTCATTTTAGCTTTAACTTTTATGCTGGGAAAGTGCTACTTTCATGGGTACATTGTCTATTGTGTGTATGATACTTTGGAATTTTATAGGGTCATGGTTAATACTAGAATCAATTCTTTGTTCCTTTGTTTCCTCTTGAAATGTATAATAATTTGTGGAGGAATCTTGAACCGTGTCAAGATTTAATGATTTCCTTGTGTGACACCCGATGTTTGGTGAGTAGTGAATCACGCATCTGAAATATGGATGGTTGGAGATGTGTTTGTAAGTGATAGAGGTCCCTTTTATCTATTTATTTTCAGATTAGGAGAACAAGCCGGGCGATTGCTCGGGCTGAGGGCTGAATGGTCTATTAGTTTACAAGCTGTTAGTAATAGCAATTTCATTATTTGGGTTGGGACGTAGAAATACGACTTGTTTTACTCGAAATGATCTAATTGTTTTCAAACAATTGAGATGTGCTGGAAAGTGGTAAAACTTTTTCTGACAACTTCACTCAATGCAATTTATCTAACTTTAGCAAGGATTTAGCGGTTCAGACATTGATCTTAACCTTTTGCATTTTGGACACTCCACAGGGAGATGGGAGGCCATTCTGGAAACTTGTTGTTTCTGAAGCTACAGGATGTAGAGATGAGGAGTATTTTGAGGAGGTTTATGAGGTGATGTAGACTAAACTCAATTTTGCCCCCTCAAAAAGAAAACGATGGTTGCCAAGTAGGGTAGGTTTTTTCCCCACTATACTCTTCAGCTACATGAGTCTGAATTTGTCTCTTATTGCTGTTTGCTCCAGTACTTTGCAAACGGGTATGCTTGGCACCTGCCAAATGGAGCTTATGAAACTCTTTTATCCCTTCGAGATGCTGGAGGTCATATATCTATCAAGTATTTTTCTACTCTATCGATTGTCATAGTTCAATTGAGGTTGAACTTACTTGTATCGTTTATTTGCCTCTTAACGTTGTTAAACTGCTTTTCAGTAAAGTTGGCTGTAGTATCAAATTTTGATAGTCGCTTGAGGAAGTTGTTGATGGAGCTTAACGTGTTAGATCTGTAAGTTTTCCTCTTTCTTCCTGGTTCTTTCTGCAGAGCAACCTCTATTGCCATATTGATGTGCAACCAACTACCAAGTTACTCATGCTCCATTTGCAGAATAAAGAGTTTCCATGTTTTACTTTATTCACGTCACCCTCGTTTGGTTTCTCGGAGAGCTTTGTTAATAGTTTTACTTTATAGCTTGATCAAACTAATTGGGGTTTTCTCCAGGTTTGATGCTGTCATCATATCTTCTGAGGTTGGATTTGAGAAACCAGACGCAAGGATATTCAAAGCTGCTTTAGGTATAATATACTTGATTTTTCATATCAAATTTCTATGGGATGTTATTCTGACGAAATTGGTTGAATATCAAGGTATCTTTATACTTCATTTAATGTTATACTTAAAAACAGTGATCTGTTTCGTTCATGGAAGAAATTCATTATTTTTTTAAATATTGTGTTGCATGTCCCTTGTAGACGGTATAAATATTGATGTTGGAAAGGCGGTGCATGTTGGAGATGATCAAGTGGCTGACAAGGAAGGAGCTAACTCCATTGGACTACACTGTTGGTGAGTTTTCACTGTCCAGGTCTCCAAAAATTACAGTGCGAAATCACTGCCTGGGTTGGATGCTTGAATCTATTCTCTCATTCTTTCTATAATAATGCGAACTGTTGTAGGCAGCTACACGCACAATCATATTGTTTTAAGTCCAGTAAAACCGAATTGTGTTAACTATCTGTGGATGGCTCAATTGTTTGGCTACTGTAGAAGCAAAGGATTACTTTTGAGGTAGCCAGTTCAAGTACCACGGATAAGTAGAAAAAGGGTAAATCTACGGCACTAAGATAATTCTGATATCTTCGACCTGAAAAAAAGGATAATTCTGATATCTGCTTCATCTAGGCTGGATAAAGACGTTGATGATGTACTTTCTTGTGACACCCTGTTTTACCTTACAATTGTTTTTGCAGGCTGTGGGGAAAAGACGTAAAATCATTCTCTGAAATTCAAGATAATATCCTTCTATCAGCACCTTAATTAGCTTTGCTGACAGGTTTCAAGGTTAATCTGCTGATCCAGTAGTTGTTTCAAGGAATAAGAGTAACGAGTGTCAGTTGTATACATCACTTGAAGCGATGTTTTTGGTAATCAATTCTGCTTGTTTTGGAACAAGGTCATGATCTTCGGAACGCGACACTATTGGTGGGTATGTCAAATTTGCTTACGCATGTTGGCAACGCTTTAACCGTTGAAAAAACTGGCCTCAAGGTTTACCGTTGACTTGAGATAGCCTCCAGAGCATTTAATTTCAAGACTGGCCTCAAGGTTTACCGTTGACTTGAGATTGCCTCAAGAGCATTTGATTTCCCAAGCTTGAAATAACACTAAAAGCTTTTCACATACTCAGTCACGCGTTCGTCTCTTGAATGCAAGTATATTTACAAGTCACGTAGCATCTTACAAGCGGCCAACATAAGCAAACTTTGAGTGATGGATATTCCAATGGCCTTTTCAGGACAGGATTCAGGAAAGCTGCTAGCGCAAACTAAAACTAAAACGAGATGACAAAGCATAATAGCATAAGATCTTGGAATGAAGGAATATGAAGTCTAAAACACACAGTTCCCGGCACCGGATGCCTAACCTGAACAAGCAAAAGCACGATAACCTTCTTACCCCTTTCAAGCAAGATACCTGTACAGTTTCCTGTCTGTACTATCCCTCTCCAAGAAATCTCTCTCTATAAGGGATTCAATCCGTTTCTTGATCTCCACCGGGTTTGGTAGAAAGCGCGACTGCAGCTGCTTGGTCACCTCAGCTATGATGTTGTTATGATCAAGCACTCGTCTAGACTTCATGATCCTCACTACGGCAGCCTCAATCTGTGGCTTCCTGTCTTCCTCCACCCTCTGCCTTGTCTCCTGTTTCTCCGGCTCTGACTCTTTCTGTGCAACCACGGTACCTATCTTTACCTTGTAGAATTTGCTAGTGAACTTGTCGTTGAACAAGAAGCTGTCGTTTTCACCAATGTCTTTGCTCATGGGCTCTTTTCGGAGTACATTCTTCCCCTTCACGCACGCCAGGGATTGCAAGCACCTCTTCAATTCGGGTGCAGGTATCTCAGTGGCCTGCTCGATCTCCTTATACGAGAGCTGGTCAGTGTTATTGAAGAGCATTAGAACACACATCTGATAGGTGGAGACATTCAGCTCATGCTTCTGGCCCTTCCCAAAGGTTGCTTTTATATCAGCCGTCCCCATATTAGTTTGCCAAGACAATCTCCTACCTGTGTGGGTACCGAGGTAATAAGACTTGAACTTCTCACAGAGAGTGGATAATTCACCTGGCAAGTTGCAAGGAGGAGAGGGCTGAGTAGGCCATGATCCGGTTGTTAAGACCTGAACAACTAGAGTAAGTCCATCCCCTGTCTCAGCAGCTTGACTGCTATAAAATCCTTGCATCGTGTCCTGGGATGTTTTCATATCAGTGAACATGCCTTCTAACTTTGAAGTGAACTGGTATCCGCATTCGGTCTTGAGCTTAACTATGAGACTTCTCTCAGCATCGTCAGTCACAGTCTTTCCTGAGAGCAATCTTTTGGCTAAGTGCTGCTTATAGTACTTCTCAAACACGTCCTTCTCCTGTAAATAGCGGAAAAGCATCATCACTTTGTCAAGCATAATCTCCACTTCATCCTCACTCACGCCTTTTAGACCTTTCCGGAGCTTGTCATCAACAAACAAAGATATGAACTCTGGGGATCGAGGATTCAGGTTGATGAAATATTCAAACGAAGAATTCAAAGCATTCTGGAATGTCTTATCATTGTTGAATGCTGAGGTTATGATATTATCATACTTATCCCTTTCATCCAAAAGACGTTGCACAAACTCGACGGGATCCTTCACCTTTTCGGGATCAGTAACCAACTGCTTGCCAATATCTCTGATATGAGAAGTCATCACATCACGAATTGTTGACAGTCCATTGGGAACACGGCGAAACAAGTTGTACATTCTTCCCAGGTCTTCATACTTGTCATCAAGAAGCATATTAACCAGACCTGAGGTCTCCATGTGAACCAATCTCTGCATATGGTTTGCAATCATTTCCTTCTCCACGACACTAGTGATCTTGCTTTCACTCTTAGCATCCAAATAGTGGGACACCCTTTCTATTTCTTCATTCAGACGTCTCTCAGCTTTCTTCAAATAGTCACCACAATCACAACACTCAATAAATTCCTGAGATTCAACCCTGTAGAAATCAGCTGAAACCTCAAGAAAGTGCTTCTCAAAGTCCTCTTGATAAACAGAAGAACCCAGATCCATCAACATCTTGATGATATTCCTCAGAAGCCCCCTGTTAATGACTTCACCGGTTCTTTCTCTCAGTATCAATTCCAGAAGTGTAGTGAGAAGCCGAGTCTGGATATTGTTAGAGTGGATAACATTGTCCCTCCACAGATTCAGGCCAAGCTCATATACCGGGGTTTTATGAGTACTAGGAACAAATGTCCTATCCATGTACATTAGTATGTCTCTGATCATCTGTAATGCTTTGTTATGGTCAGCCCATTTCCAGTTCAGCTCTTCAAGAAATGAAACTCCTTGAGCAGCCTCAATCATTGTCGATATTTCCTTTAAATGTGCAGTCATGGTTGTCACCAAGCCTGAATAGAGCTTCTCGCCAAATTTATGGAGGACCATATTGTAAGCATTTCTGCACTCAAGACAAACTTGAGATTAGAGGGCACACATAACATAAAAGCCGCATAAGACCCACCAAACAACACAAAACTGCTTTAAAACCTACGTATAAAATAAACTTATATGCTAATCATGCCTAATTTTACATGGCCGCTTATTTAGTATCTCATCTTGCATATAGATATCCAAGCTCAATTAACTTGCAAGCCTTTTTACACTTGCATTCTGCAAAGAAGACCTAATATGTCAAGTGTTAACGCCAACCATCTTAGAACTGGGTGATTAGGGTTTGGATAGGATTAATCAACACTCACAAGTTACAAGTTCATAATTCATCTGTATCAGCCACTTAATCATGTGCACTAGTTTGTAGCATGGCTGTTGATGTTAGTTTAACTCAACCGAGATCTTATTTTCATATCCTTCTATAACTGAACTTTTTAGCAGCTATAGAAAGAAAGAGTGCATCAGTAAGCGGTTTTCAATCTTGAAATGGTTTTGGCATGGACAAACTAAGATAACGAAAAACCATTAGCCAGAGGAAAGGATCACTTTGGCAAATACTTTCCAGCTCCAAGGTACTACGCCAATAGCCAACTACAGATAATGCATTACTATGACAGTTTATGTTCAGTAAACAAATTTCTGATGGAAACATATCATGCAACATCCAAAACATTGATCAAAAGGGATATATACGAATAGATAATTAGGTTGATCATTATGATGACTACATAGAGAGAAAAATCAATCCGGAAAGAAACCTGTAAAGCTCTTCAAAGCTGAGACCACTAGCATTGTGATTATAAATCTCATGAATAGCATGCTCCAAAATCTTCCAAGTCTTATCAGCATATTTTGGATCCACAACCACCCTATGCTTAAACGCCTCAATCTGAAAGTTCCTCTTCTTCTGATTACTCATCTTCTTGCCGCCAACAGCAACTCAAGAAAGGACAAATTCAGCACAAAATCTCACCTATATCAAATTGAACTCGTTAATTCCTTCAAAAGAAATCAAACGCATGCTTAAACAGATACAAAAACTCCCAAAGACGAACCTATAGAAATCGAAGAGCGTTAAACCGAACAGATGATAATATCTAGAAGTTTAAGACAAGCAACGGAAGAGCGAATGCACCGTCGGTTTCATTCAATCGAAAAGAGTCACGAAGAAAAGGGCGGTCGTGCAAGAGGATTAGCACATCCAGAACACGGCGTCCAAGGGAAGATCTAGACTACAAATTCGAAGAAACCGAACAACTAGATAAGAGATTAAACCGGAAAAAAAAAGAAACGCCGGATGGAAGCTCAGCTAGGTTTTGGAGCGGAAGATTACAGAAAACGGAAGGAATTGAGATGCTGGGGAGTCTGAACAGCTCCGATTCGGAATTCAGTCGGAGCCGGCGAGAATTCGGGTGCGAGAAAGGAGAAATGAGGGTTGAGAGGACTCTAAATATGACTTGCTTCCATATCTCCCTCTTTTTTATTTCCCTGCGCAATTTGATGTGGTGAAGGGAGATGATTATTGTTTGGGTTTCGGGGCAAGACCAAAACGCGTTTAATCTGACGCGTACGAAACGTTCCGTACGCGATTATATTCCGGATGTAGCACTTTGCTTCAACCCTATGGGCAAGTACAATCAATTAGCTAGACATGGATAGGCTCCGTTCGGTATGTTGGAGTGAAAGTGAGTTAAAGTTGAGGCATTTGCTTCAACTCACCCTTAATGCTTAATGTCATCCCTTTTATATTAAGATTTTGCTTCAACTTCATCTTCACCTTCTCCTTCATCTCTTCTTTCATCTCTTCCTTAAACTCTACCGAACGGGTCCTAATTCATGGAGGCTGATTGATTATTATGGTTATTGATTTTGATTTAGGATATAGAATCAATATGATTACCTACTACAACAACAACATCTAACGGTATATCTCGTACCTACATGGTATGCGGGGTTAAAATATACATATTTATACATCCGAACAAGACGATATGATGTTTTTAAAAGACTCATGCAGCGTACAGATAAGAAATCCACAACAAAAGGCATACACACAAGCACACAAATAAACACATATGCGAGGACAAGGAAATATGAAACAACAAAAAAACAATAAACCCTAAAACCCCTAGACTCTGCCACTAACAACACCAAACTCTAGATCCAAAACCCTAGAGCCGATCGCTAGAACTAAACAAACTCAATCTAGACATTCGAAACTCGAATCTTGTCCCATCTGCATGGCCCTATCTTAGGCCATATCTTTTGTTAGGGCCAAAAGGGTAAGGTCATGTCTTACCTCCTTCCAGCTCTTTTTGGGTCGAGCTCTACCTCAGCGGATGTCTGTGAGTGCCAAACCCTCACATTTGTGCACTGGGGCGAGTGTCAAATCTGAACCACCTGAGTGTCGATTCCCGCAAGTTATCTCTAATATTGCTCACAATAACTTTATTGCAGATGACTTTATTTTCGATCTTGTCCGACTTCATGTGTTCGCACATCCAACGTAGCATCCTCTATCACCATCATCCTCTATTATTGGATCTTTGTAATTGGCCACCCCTCTACACTGTACATCAAGGTTGGCTTTACATCGGTGTTCTCCTCCATTTTACCCATCCTATCTTCATCAGGTGCTTTATATCCGCGTCTATACCTTTGTCACTATGCATGACGAAACCTAGGTACTTAAAACTCTCATTTTGAGTATGATATCTTTGATGGGCATCCTTTCTACTTCTTTCTCCGCTGAGTCCCCAAAGGTGAACTCCATGTACTCTGTCTTCGTCCTGCTCAGTCTAAAGCCCTTCCATTCTAATGTCTCTCTCAACCGTTCCAACCTGCTACTTACCCCAGCTCTCGTCTCATCCACCAACACAATATCGTTAGCGAATAACATACACCATGGGACCTCGCCTTGTATTGACCCCAACAACACATCCATTATTACTGTGAAGAGGAAAGGGCTTAAGGTTGATACCCGGTGCAACCCAACTTGCACTTGGAAGGTGATATGCGAAAAATTCCTTCGCCTCGTATTTATCGCTTTGGATCCTTTCTTTAGGGCAAGATCTCACATTCACTTTGTTGTGGATCGAATGAAACTGATTGCTAGTTATGAAATGAAGCAATTTGGTGGAAAATAAGAAAGAAAAGAAAATCTTATTAGGGTTCCCTTAATAGGGAAAAGCCTAAGAAGAAAATATATTACGTTTCCTCCAAAAACTGATTTTTTATTAAGCTAGAAAGAATTTAAATCGAAATACAAAAGAGATAAACATGCAAAACAAGATAACCAAGAAACTGTAAGACCAAAGGCCTTAGAAACTTCATCACACAACCTAGATCAGGATACTCACAAAGATCGTATCTTGATCTTCCTCTCTCTGTGTCGTGGAACCGTATAACCAACAAATGGTTTAAATTCATGTATACATAGCCCTATAAGAAATTTTAACACTTACTCTAAGTCCGCCCATCACGTTCCAACTAAACGATATTGTTTCCATCTATTCTATAACCATAAATACAATTATCTTATATCTTGTACCAAAAGATGTTATCTCACAGCTTTGACTAAGTAACCTCTTATCTAATCTTAATCCTTGCGACTCAAGATAACTCTAAGATCTTCTTTCCATATTTGATAGTCTCCTTCGAAGTTCCCAGTGTCAATCTTCTTATCTTTGATATCGCTTTTACGTTTTTCCTTCTCTTCTTCTCATAGATAGCGCGTGTGCTTCATTTCTTCGTTCCTTCCCACCCATCTTGGTATTGCTCCCGTCCTAACACGCTCAACCTTAGAGTTTGTTGTCCTTACTTGAACCCTGAAAAGGAAGACCTCTTATCGACATGGGTAGCAATTTAATCCTTATAAACCAATCTCAAATCTGGGGTGTTAAAATCTCCCTCACTTAAGCCCTTAATGTCCTTGTCAAGGCCCAAAAACCGCCCTTCGGACCAACCATACTCGTCATCCAAAGTCGGCTCTCATACCATTTATAAGACCCGAGGCCTTACAAGCGTCATCTTATTACCAGAAGGTCACCTAACCTAGTATTGTTCCCTCCCTAGCACACTTAACCTTAGAGTTCTTCATCTTCACTTACACCCTCAAACAGAAGAGCTCTTGTTGACACGAGTAACACTTAAATCCTTATAAGCCAATCTCAAATCCGAGGTATTACAAAAAACCTACAAGAATATGGAAATAAAGATAATAAAACCCTAAATAATATTCATAAATAATATTCTAATTAAAAGTCTAAGAAAATATCCATAAATAACAATAATCTAATAGAATATGTCGTCACACACGGTCGTAAGCACGAGTCATGCAAGGGACGTACGGCCAAAACACCTTTTTAAGATAAGATGCATCGATCTGCTTTTGTGGTCGTGTACGGGCTACATGACCTAAAAAATACTCAGTAATTTCCTTTTTATCACCTTCCTGATGGAATAATGACTCGATGTAGACTAGATAGTTGTATATCTTTGGGTGATCTTTCCAACGCTTCTTGAATGATCTTGAGATCAATTTTATAGCCAAAGTTATGGCCATTTTATTGAGCATTGTCCTAATTTTGGCGGATTCTTCAAAGTTACGAAAAAAATTCATCTTGATCAGCTTCCACCTAGGTGGTCTTGGCCTTTGTCCTAGGTGGTCATTAAGGGGACTCATATGGTTGACATCAGAAGGAATTTGTATCCTTTCTTGATGTATAAACACTGGTTGATGCTCCGTGTTGGATCGATAGTGTTCTATTATAAAGGTCTAGAACCTTCACAGAGAATGCAACGGAAATGTAAAGCAGAAAGTAATGAATATTTTAACACAAGTACTTGAGTGAAAACCCCAATTAACCAACTAGTTAATTAGGGAAAAACCACTACTTTTAAGCTTCTCATTTGAAGGATTTAGAACAGGTGTACTTATCTTATTGATTTTTTGAGCAATTACAATGACGACCTAGACATTATCTCTAGACTTCCCACCTATATTAACTCTCTTTCACCACTTGTAACATGCTCTCACTCTTAAAGATACAGAAAACTTGAACTCCTCATTTTCTTTTTCTATCAGTTTTTCTCTCTAAGCTTGAATGTCTTTCTAAGTGAAATTCTTCCACGTATATAGACATTACAACTAGACAACACTTAGGTATTTCCTCTTCTCCAAGTTTGCCATATTTGTCTTCCTCCTCAGTGCAAGCCTTCTGAGCGCATACCACTTCAGACGCTTTTATCGTCTACCGCTCAGATGTGTTAGTTTGTCTTTTTTTTTCTAAGAACGTCTTGACTATGTGAGTTCTCTGATCCTGTCTCTTGTACGAACCGAGGTGCACCACTTGTGAACAACCTGAAGCACACAATTCTTGTAAGAGTTGACCTAGCTGGTTACAAAAATATCTCTTGTACTTGTCTTATGCTCCAACTATCTTGTACGGATGACCTATGCCTCTTGGAAGACTTGTAGCTTCAAAGCATATGCTCATTCTCTCAATCGCTCTGTTGATCTCGATCACGATCAGTTCTCTCAACATTATTCTGAAAGATATTTATCTGTAATCAGAGTAACATGTCCTATACCTTTTCATGCAACACTTATCACACATTGATCTTGGAGGTTTGGAACCATCAACACTTGGAATTGAATAAATTTCCCCTTTTTTATGGTGACAAACTTCATGAACCTGCATACACTTATAAAACATAATATGATATAGTTCCCCCTCAGAAAAAACTAATCATCTACTTGTATGTTCCCCCTATCACTAGTCATCTCAATAATGATCCCCCGTTTGGCATCATCAAAAAGACAGAAGTACTAAATGGAACACATAAGAGCATATAGAACACCAAGCCATGCATAATTTTCATTAATTTTGCAATATAGTGCCAAACCAACCGACACTACATTCATTCCTTAAAAAAAAACTAAAAAAATAGCAACTCAAGCATGCATAACATAGAACCAACAACCTTGAAAATAATTTAACAAGCTGATAAGGATAATGAGATAGGAAAGATAATATGGATAAGAGAGGCTTGGAAACACTGTAGGTGCAGGTCCGACATATTAGTCTTCTTCTTTGTCGCACGTCTTGTGATATGACAAGATGCCCTTGATGATCTCCATGTCCTTCCTCAGACCTTCACAAAATGATTCTTCTCTAACCCTTCCTGACTTATGAGCACTCGAAGAAGCTCATTAGTTTCCTTATCCTCTTTGTCTTCTTCCTCATCTGGTTCTTCTCTAACCCTTCATGGCGTCTTATTCCGTTGACCCTTCACAAAATGGAACAACATCTTTTTCAATGTCGACATGTCTAGTACCTTACTCGCTGTAATTTCCTTCTTAGGCGTGTAAATGCATGGATAAGTCATAATCCGTTTGACTAAACAAGGGTACGAGAGCGCATGTCTGGGGTTGTCTTGGCATAGGCCATCTAAAGCATCATCGCCCTTGGAAGGTCAATAGATTCCACCTCAAACATATGGTCCATCAAAAGATAGTCCATAATGTGCAATGAGTTGCGCTTATGCTCCCTTAGTATCACATTACTAACCACTAAGTGGTATAATACCCTATGTAGTATCCTCATCTTGTTGTAGTGGACTTCTCCATTCTCTTGTGGGTTCTCATCCTTTGAGATCCTCTAAATAATCTCTTGATGGTCATAGTCGAAAGGCCACGACCCCTTGTGATGCTCAGCATAACCAACATATTGTACTTTTAGAGTCTTACTCAAATTTATACTTGAGAAGTTGTACGACTCCCCGTCTAGCGTATAAGTCCCACTAGCCATCGTCTTTTTGTTCTCGATGATCGGTGTTAAGTAAAACTCTCGTACCAGCACGAGATCAAATTCATCCCCATCTTGAAAAAGATGGTCCCACTTCTGCTTCTTTAGCATGTCCAGTACCTCCTCCAAGGCAAACTTCTCCAAGAACTCATGATCAACCACCATACTTCTTGCAAAGTCGTGCTCCGAAAAGTCTACGACATCCTCATGAGTCTTCGCGGTGGACACCTTCTCGGTTAATTTTCTTTGGTTCTTCCTTGTGTCGGCGGAGGGCCCGGACTTCGGCTTCTTAGACAGGGTAACTCTCTTCTTGGTGGCAGACTCGTCACTCTCTAATTCTTCATTTTCGAAAGAGAGTATGCTACTCCTCTTGAGTGGGGCTGGAGCCTTCAGCCTAGGCGATTTGGAGGTGGTGGACTTGATTACCTCCTTTAGAGTGTCCTCATCCGTATCCAGCAGTGGTTGCAGATCTTTTACAAGAGAGGCTGTTGTGGAGGCCATGTCCCCTTTGAACGTCTTCACCACTTTATCATTCTCAATCTCCTTAAGAAGCTCCTTCTCCTATTCTTGTACTGCCTATTGACCCATCTCCATGACTTCCACCATGGAGACATCAATATTTCCTACCTCTAGTGCCGATAGTGGTGACGACTCATTTTCCTCAACTAAAACCATGGCGGTACGGTGTTCGAATCCTTCACTTGACTCTGCACTTCCTCCTCTTTCTCTTTGGTCTCTTCAAGAGACACCACTTTTTCAGAGGTGGCTTCACCTAAGGGTTAGGCTTTCGGTGGTGAGGAGGTTGTGGATATGGATTTTCATGGAGTAATGGAGTCGTTGTGAGAAGTCTTTTGGGATAGATTGGGTTATTTGGGCTAAGACGTCTCCATTCACGAGAGTTTTGAGCTTGTTGGCAAGAGTGGTAAGGCTTTCACTGCCATCAATGGTGGTGATAGCCTTGGGGGTTGACGGGTTGGAGACTTGGAAGCCATTTGATATGCTTGGTGACGGTGTTAGGGTTTGTGATTATTGGAGAGTTAAAAATCAAGAGACATTTCATAAAGATATGAGATATCAATACCTCTATTTGTTTCCTTCTTCCTTTATGTCCTTTTTGAGAATGTCTTTATCTTCTTAATATTTAAATAATACGATAATGAAGTTATGATTATATAGTATATACGATATTGAATAATACGATAATGAAGTTATGATATATACGAATAATACGATAATGAAGTTAGGAGTACATTATACTTAGCATAACCTATATTTGAATAATACGATAATGAAATTAGGATTACATTATATTTAGTATATACGATATTTGAATAATATTATAATAAAGTTAGGATTACATCATACTTAATATATACGATATTCGAATAATACGATAATGAAGTAATGATTACAATTATACTTAGTATAACCAATATTCAAATATTACGACAATGAAGTTATAATTACATTATACTTAGAATATGTGATATTCGAATAATACAAAAATGAAGTAAGGACTACATTATACTTAGTATAACCGATATTCGAATAATACAATAATAAAGTTAGGATTACATTATACTTAATGTAGGCGATATTCGAATAATACGTTAAAGAAGTTAGGATTACATTATACTCATTATATACGATATTTGAATAATACGACAATGTGATAATATATAGTGTACGATAATGAGATAATATATAGTATTCAAATTTGGAAAATGCTAAATTATATACGCAAACACAGTGACGTCGCTTTTTCTTAATATAAAAAAATATAGGCACGCGTATAGCCGACATGCACTCGTCTTGTACTTGTGCCAAACCGGATATTATTTGGTTATTTGGTGGCACACATTTTGCTTAGGCACACAGAGAGGATGCCTGCCCCTTGGTACGTACACACACCGCATCCGCATGTGAGTGCCCCTTTGGTGCATATTTAGCAAATAATATCCTTGTGTAATTAGCATTACCCTAATTATACTTTTTCTTTTTTTTCCTGAACAATAATTATGTTCTCTCATGATAAACTTTCAAAGGACCTTTTTTTAATTGATTGAATAAAATATCATTTACCAAAATATATATATATTTCTTTGGTCTTTCTATTCTATACTACAAGGGCATATGATAAGGATCTAAATCTATACTACAAGGGCATATGATAAGGATTTGAATCTAAAATTAATACCCTGTTAAAAAAATATTTAACAAAATCATAATAATATCCATAAAATATTTCTAAAGTTGGATTCTTGATAGAAAAAAGCGTTTCAATAATGATAATTTTTTTGTTTCAAGAAAATTTCTCCCTATTGTAGTGCGGAAGTATTGTTGGTCCAATGAAATTTACACACATAAAAAATCAAACTCAAATTTTCCCTTGAATAGATCTCTCTCTCATGTGAACATAATGGATCATAATGTCACACTATTACACCAACTCATTATGTAAAAAAGGGTAATTTTATAATAACATGACACCATGTGATCATGAGTTCGATTCCCATTTTCTTGTTATAGCAGTTTAAGTGCTTCCTTTGAACAAAAAATGATATTTTACAATAACATGTAGAAAAGTGGATAATCTTTCGGAAAAAAAGACTAATTAACAACCCCAGAATGATGAGGTGTTACAGTACCAAAGATTTTCAAAGGAAATCCCCACCCCACAAGCGGTTGAGGAAGAAAGAATTTGAACTATGAGAAATAATACGAAGACGGAAGTAAGTTCAAAGGTTCGAAGTGTATCAAGAAAATAAACTTATGACAAGAATCCAAATGCAACCTCAACATCAGAGTATTAGGACACATCCCAAACCCAACAAAATGAGTTTAGCACATCCCAGTGTTGCTAACTCGGGTCAGAATCAAAAGGGGACATAGAGATAATATACTAGTTCAGCAAACAACAAATTCACAACTGAGGTGATCAAAAACTGAAATAAGTCCCATCCGAGCATGCATCAAGTTGCCTAACCTCCTCCATGCTCTAAACCTATATGAATACCTGACCATGCAAAAACATAGCCAGTCCCCCACCAAAATGAGGGTTAGTCTCCAACCAGACTAGCAAGTTATATAAACAATGTAATACACGCAAAAGTAGAAGCAAAAAGGAATCTCAGATAAGCAGATACATAGAAAGAATCACATTCGAATATGGCATAATGAGAACATCCATCATCTAACATACATGTAGAAGTGCAGGAAAGGTTACAGATAACATGTCTCTACAGAATGTATTATAGGCTCTATTACAATGCTATCAAATCCTACTTAACGACATACCATGAGATATGTGTATACTTGTCATGCTAACATATTACTCAGCACCAATTTACAGAACATCAAATAACATCCAATCCAGTCATAGATATCCAGAACTGGTAAATGATCAGTCAAAATATATACTCGAGTATGTTTTTATTGTAAAAGAAACTCATTTAAAAACCAAATGCGAAAACGTTTTGAAAATCTGTTCAAGCTTGTCTTGGACACGAAGGTACCTTCTGAACCCATATAACAGATACTATCACCTCTACCAACGGGTCGGGAATGACGTCACTGATCAGGTGACCCATCCTCCCCTAGAAAGGTAGAGCACTCTCTCGAACCGCTCCACCCGGGTAGAGCCCTCTGTCGAGGAGCGTATCAGAAGAAAACATTTTTAAAACGATTCGGGATCGAAACAATCCTTACCCGCAAGTTTTACATTTCAACAATATATACTCATTAATATACATCAAAGCCAAGGCTTAAATTCGGGATCGAAACAATCCTTACCCGCAAGTTTTACATTCCATGCATCATGCACGTGGAATGTTATGAAAAACAAAAAAACAACACTAAAATACAAACGGAGCTACACATGGAATTATCACTCCCCCAAAGCTTAAATTCTACATTGTCTCCAATGTAGAAATAAAAGAAAGAGGAAAAGAAACTCACCAAATTATCAAGCATTCAGGCATAAGCATATCGAAACAGAGACGAGAGGAAGTAGATGGTCTCTTCAAGTAACGGGAAGGTTGGGAAAAATTCAGTAGCATCTCATTTGTAATTGGACTTGTCGCATACAAGCATAACACAAAGCATACCACAACAAGAGAGCAAATAGCAACAAACACGATATACCGGGGCATATAGAGCAAATAGCTTCAGGATATGACTCTGTAGCCATGACAACAACTAAATCAATTCTAATATATCCTATATCTGCCTCAAATTCAGTTGAAGTCAACAATCAAAAACACCTGGCTAACAACATATCAAGCAAGAGCCTGTGAAATATCATCTATATAATTAAGCATAGGCTTGTGTCATACCCCTACAAATCAGGTAAAGCCAATTCCAACAAATTCTGCATTCCAACAGCAAATAGGAAATGCAACAACACATGTTTAATCCCATTAAAAACACCAATTCAGCAGAAAAAGTGGATTTTACCTTAACTTACCGACAGGGTTCGAACAAGGCCGAAGTTGACAGCAGAATCGGATCTATGCTTGGGCAGTGGGCTCAGTGAGACTAGCCGGTGGTGAGCAGCAGCAGAAGCGAGGGACGAAAATGGCACGGATCAGGTGCAGGGCTCGCAGCGGTGAGCGACTGGGAGCGGGCACGGTTGGCAGCAGTGGCTCGAGCTGGTGGGTGGAGGTTCTGCGGTGATACATCCCTGGTGCTGGGCGTGGATCTGTGGGGCTGGCGTGGGTTTGAGCAGATCGTGGGTTCGAGCAGATCGTGGTGTCGCCGGTGGTAGTCGGCGGTGAGGGGGGATGGTGAGGTGAGTGGAAGAGAGGGTTGAGAGGAGGATATGGTATCGGGGTGGGGTGTAACGGCGGAGTGCAGAGGAAAAGAAAGGAGAAGGAAGAAAGGAAGGGAAAGAAAGAACGAATGAAAAGAAAACGAGTTTTTTTTTTAACATTGAAAAACCGCACGGCCTGTGCACAGGCCATGCGTCGCTCTCGAAGTGAGCGAAGAAATTCGAGTATAAGAGCGCACGGCTATGCGTTTTACCGCACAGGCCGTGCGGTACTCTCGAACAACGTTTTTTCGATTTTTTTTGGGTTTTTGTTTTTTATTAAAATAATTAAGAGTAAGAAATATACCTTAGGTTACCTCCCAAAAAGTGCTTGTTTTAGGTCGTCAGTCTGACCTTCACCAGTGTCAAGTACTCGGATCGGGCGAGTCGGTGACTCCCAACTCAATCGAATCAGGCTCTTTGTAGGGCTTTAGTCGAATCTTGCGCACTCTGAAATACCTCGAGTTCTTATGCCATAGCTCAGCAGAATCATTTTGAAGAACTCGGTTCAGGTAGTATGGACCGGACCATCTTCTGCTCTAGCTTCCCGGAAACATGCTCGATTTATGATGATAGAGAATCACATGATCCCCTTCCTTAAACTCAATTCGATTCCGTTCAGCAGGGATTTTTTTTCTCTTTTTCCGTCTACTTTGACCTTTTATTATTGGATTAGCTTCCACCCTAGGGTCTTGAATTTCCAATACAACTTGTGGTAACATAGCTACATCGGGCAATATATCAGGAAGTTTTTTGTGCACTTCGGAACAATCCTTACCCGCAAGTTTAGCATTTCAACAATATATACTCATTAATATACATAAAAGCCAAGGCACAAAACAAGGCTCAACCATATCATCAACCTCTCAAGGAAATACCGTTCTAACGCATTTATCAACACACCATTTTTATATAATAACGATGCGTCTTCCAATATACATATATGTAATCACATGCTCAAAATGCAACAATCAACTCGACGTTTAGGCACAATCCCATTTCAATACACATTCGATCATGGAAACACAACAATTAAGACAAAGCTCATGCGCAACCAACAAAGCAATTCAACATTCACGCATAGCCAAAGTTCGATAAACACATAATCCGATATCCTAAACTCATACTATGACACGTATCCGCTTACAAATAATTTGCCTTAGTGACGTTCAACGTCAAGCAACCGTTCAAGCGTCTATGGAAACAATCGAACTTCTTAAACCTTTACAAAACACAAAAAACGCGCATAACTTATCACATATACATCCAAATTGGAATCCGTAAAATCCCCATGCTCGTGAAAGGAAGCCTCATCTTAGGAACTCAGCCACAACTTTCCAGAAATTATGCAAATTACCCAGAATTTTCTGAATTGCACAAAAATGCCCAAGTCTACAATCATCCACCTCCAACCTTCAAATTTGATCAACCTAATCATTCCACAACATCAATTAGTCTTTAATCAAGCTCTAATTGTTCATAAAATTCCTCCTTTGCACAAAAGTGACCAAACTCACTAATCTAGGGTTCAAGATTTGGGGAAAACTCACACAAGCCTTAATGGAGTGAAATGGATTCACAAAAGAGGTGGTGGAGGTTCAAGAGCTTTACTCCGGCGACGAGCAGCTGTGGAGGTGGCCGAAGATGGTGGTTCTGGTGGTTGTAGGCTGCGCGCAGCTGTGCGTTCGGGAGGAGCTTGACGAAGAGGGCGGCGACTGAGGGTGGTGTTGCGCGCGGCGGCTGGCTTCTCCGGCGTCGACGGGCTGTGCGGCTCACAAGGAGGAGGAGGACGTGGGGATGGCAAGCTCCATGAGCCAGCTGCTGCTGTAGTGTCCGGTAGGGGTGAGCAAATATATCCGATCCGGCTGATCCGATCCGAAAATCCGCCGATCCGTATCCGAAAATATCCTTTAAGTTTTTATCCGTATCCGATCCGATCCGGGTGATTTTGCCGGATACTTGAACCGGATACGGATCGAGATATTTAGCTTATCGGATATCCGGAAATATCCGGTACTATTCATATAATATTTATAATCATAAATTTGTTTATTATAACTAATATATTGAATAATATATTAATAAATTTTACATCCTTAATCACATATTTATATTGTTGTCCAAGTAAAATATTGTAAATACATTTTCATATGAATAATAAGTGTGTATATAATTTAAATCGTACGGACAAATTAAGAAACAACCTACAAATTTTATTTCTTAATTTACAAATTTATTACTTTTGAATTTAAAAAATGAATATATTGATTTATTTTTAATAGATTTGTAGTAACCGGATAATTCGGATATCCGGCTCAGATATCCGATCCGATCCAGGTCCTTTTTATCGGATATCCGTTTCAAAACGGACCGGATACGGATCGGGGTTTTATAAATTTTTTGAACCGGATATCCGGTATAACGGATCGGATCAGATCGATCCGTTTGCTCACCCCTAGTGTCCGGGGAGAAAGGCATCAAGGAGTTTGAAAGAAAAGGATGTGGGAAAAAAAATTGATGGTAGGTTTACTTTATTGGGGATATTTTGGGTATTGGATACTTGGGTAGAAATAAATATCTAAGGTGAGTAAATTAAGGGTGATGCTAAATATATTTTCTAAATATACACTACATAGGCACTAGGGGTGTGTAAATTCGGATCGGATCGAAAAATTGGATCGGATCGGACCGAAAATGTCCGGATCGGACGGGGGGAATTACGGTCCGGTCCCTGGTCTACATATTTGTAAAATTTCGGTTTCGATCCAAACCCGGCCGGTTTTCGATCCGGACCGGATGGATCGATTTTTTATTTTTTTTAATTTAATTTTATATATTAATATTTTATAATATTATTAAAAAATAATTTTACTATAAATATAAATAAATAACAAAATATATTATCTAATATTATACACAATAGTTATAAAAACAAAAAAAATAATTAATTTTTCATTTATATAAAACTAAAAAATATATTTACCGGTCCAAGACCGGACCGGAATCGGACCAGACCGAATCATACCGGTCCGGTCTCCGGTCCAAGGTTTGAAAAAATTCCGGTCCGGTCTGGACCGGATGCACATCCCTAATAGGCACATAATTTAATACATGTCCGTGTCCAATAGACATGTAAACGTACAATGTGTCCGTGCTATTTAATTATCTGTCGGATATCCGATTTTGGCACGAGCACGTATTATGTGTACGTGCAATTTTTTTTACTTAATATTTATTTAAAAAATTACTGTAGCACGGGCTACAGTAAAAAAAAATCATTTTTTTTATTTTTAAGTTTCTTAGTTTAGAAACTATGTGTAATGCTCATAACTTGATTGTCGTATTATTCGAATATCGATTATACTAGATGTAACGTAATCTTAACTTTACTATCGTATAATTCGAATATCGGTTATACTAACTATATAGTAATCTTAACTTCATTATCGTATTATTCGAATAACGATTACACTAAGTATAATGTGAACATGAATTCATTATGTTATTATTCGTTATCGTATAATTCAAATATCGGTTATACTAATTATATTTTAATCCTAACTTTATTATCGTATTATTTGAATAACGATTATACTAAATGTAATGTAATCCTAACTTCATTATCATATCCTAGAAACCCTAGGGTAAGCAGGGTTTGGGATTTAGAGTTATCAAATCCTAATGATTTTCATAACATATATTGCTTGTATAACCGGTATTCGAATAATAATATAATGAATTCATGATTAGAGTTTACTTAGTATAACCGATGATTTTCATAACATAAATTACACTTAGTATAATCCTAACTTCATTATCATATTATTCAAATAACGGTTATACTAAATATATTGTAATCCTAACTTCATTATCGTATTAATCGAATAACATTTATACTAAGTGTAATTTAATCTTAACTTCATTATCGTATTAATCGAATAACGGTTATACTAAGTATATTGTAATCCTAACTTCATTATCGTATTAATCGAATAACAGTTATACTAAGTGTAATGTAATCCTAACTTCATTATCGTATTATTCAAATAACAGTTATACTATTTATTATGTGATCCTAATTTCATTATCGTATTAATCAGATAACGGTTATACTAAGGGTAATGTAATTCTAACTTCATTATCATATTAATCGAATAACGGTTATACTAAGTATATTGTAATCCTAACTTCATTATCGTAATAATCGAATAACAGTTATACTAAGTGTAATGTAATCCTAACTTCATTATCGTATTATTCAAATAACGGTTAACTATTTCTAATTTTCATTATCGTATTAATCGGATAATGGTTATACTAAGTGTAAATTTATTCTAATTTCATTATCGCATTAATCGAATAACGGTTATACTAAGTGTAATTTTATTCTAACTTCATTATCGCATTAATCGAATAACGGTTATACTAAGTGTAATTTAATCTTAACTTCATTATCGTATTAATCGAATAACGGTTATACTAAGTGTAATATAATTCTAACTTCATCTTTGAATAATATAATCCTAACTTTATTATCGTATATTTAGTATAACCGTTATTTGAATAATATGATAATGAAGTTAGGATTACATACCACTTAGTATAACCGTTCTTTGAATAACACGATAATGAAGTTATGATTACATTACACTTAGCGTGACCGATATTTGAGTAAAATATAATGAAATTAGGATTTAGTTAGTATAACCGATATTTGAATAATATGATATAATGTAATCCTAACTTCATTATCATATTATTCAAACATCGGTTATACTAAGTATAATGTAATCATGAATTCATTATATTATTATTCGAATACTGGTTATACAAGCAATATATGTTATGAAAATCATTAGAATTTGATAACTCTAAATCCCAAAACCCTGCTTACCTTAGGGTTTCTAGGGTATGATAATAAAGTTAGGATTACATTACATTTAGTATAATCGTTATTCAAATAATACGATAATAAAGTTAGGATTAAAATATAATTAGTATAACCGATATTTGAATTATACGATAACGAATAATAACATAATGAATTCATGTTCACATTATACTTAGTGTAATCGTTATTCGAATAATACGATAATGAAGTTAAGATTACTATATAGTTAGTATAACCGATATTCGAATTATACGATAATAAAGTTAAGATTACGTTACATCTAGTATAATCGATATTCGAATAATACGACAATCAAGTTATGAGTATTACACATAGTTTCTTAGTTTAATTAAACTAAGAAACTTTTAAAAAAAAATATTTTTTTACTGTAGCATGGGCACGGGATTCCGTGCCCGTGCTACAGTTTTTTTTTTTATATAAAAAACAAATAAATTTTAAGTAAAAAAATGGCACGTGCACGTAATACGTACCCGTGCCAAAATCGGATATCCGACGGGTAATTAAATGGCACGGGCACGTTGTACTTTTACGTGCCTATTGGGCACGTGCATGTGTTAAATATACGTGCCTATGCACTGTATATTTAGGAAATGTATTTAGCGCGGCGTAAATTAACCCTTTATAAATTTTCTTAGACTATATGAATTCAAATGAAATATAACCGTACATAAAAATAGAGAGAGGATCAAATGAGCACAAGGTTTAAAGTAAGCATTGTGTATTTACGGTAACCGTCCACGTGTCTCCATCTAACGGTTGTAACTGTTTCATCATTTAACAACAAAACCCTACACGGAGGGGCTTTTTCGTCCTTTTGCCATTCATTTGTTCTGTTGGCTCCCTCGCTTCGCTCCCGTCTCTCTCTTGGCGAATAGAGTTCTTCGTTGGCTCCCTCAAACTTTGTATTTCTCATTCTGCTTCTGGCTGAACTTCCATCTTTTTACTTGTGATTGGCGCATCGCCCAATCACAAGTAAAGCGAGAGAGAGATAGCAGAGCATCGCCCCAATTGATTAGTTAAGGTTCTATGGAAGATTGAAGCGAGAGAGAGAGAACGCCTATAAATCGACCCCGATTTCAAGAGAGATAGCGAAATCGACCCCGATTTCAAGCGATTTCCGCCGCGGCGATCAGGAAGAAGGCGATTGAGGTCGGTGCTAGGGAAGGCGATTGAGAATTTCTCCGATTTCGGCGGCGACGGGAAAGCGAGAATTTCTCCCTAAAATGTCGACTTTCAGAGCCGAAGATGACTACGATTACCTCTTCAAAGTCGTGCTCATCGGAGACTCCGGTGTCGGGAAGTCCAATCTCCTCTCCAGATTCACCCGCAACGAGTTCAACCTCGAGTCAAAGTCCACCATTGGTGTTGAATTCGCCACTCGTAGCATCCGCGTTGATGAGAAGATCGTCAAGGCTCAGATTTGGGAGACCGCCGACCAAGAAAGGTGCTAACCCTTGCGATTCTATGTATACTTTTCGCTTCTGATCTGTTGATTATATGTCGTTGCGTGCTGATTTAGGAGCAATCTTGAGATGGTTTTGTGCTTCTTTTGGTTAATTTGTGCTGATCAAGTCTTTTGAATGATGTTGCTTATGAAATGTGGGTTTACTAGGGTATTCAGATCTGTCATTCACATTATAATCACGAAGGTATTTCTCGATGTATTTGCATTTGCCGATTTCTGATGGCTTTGATGATTGAATAAAAGTCAACATTTTGCCCTTAGATGTGAAGCTCGTTATGAGACGTGGGATTTAATATCTTCTTCTTGACTGGTTAAATCAGCTACTGTTAGGGGTTATTTTTTAGTTTGCTAAAATTTGTGGTTAGATGGTGGATGGTCAAGAGATTTTGATTGTGATCAATGTGATTCTTCCCCTATTTTTAGAATGCAAAATATCTGACAGGTAGCTTGAATAATCCACTATAATCTAAAAGACGAGATTGGCTACTCGACTCAGGAAAGAAAGAAGCATATGATCTTTATTTTGCAGAAATTCTACATGGTTGGTAGGGATAAAAGCAGAACTTATTGGCGAGTGCTTATAATTGATAGGTCAGAACCCTATGAGCTGAATATTCGTGAAGATTCTACTACATATTCAGAAAGTGCATGCTCAGAGTTGCTGAGACGAATACATGAAGGAAATAAGTCCACTGGTGGACTAAAATTTGTCACCACTTGCTAAGGAATTGTTGGTAAGATCAACCTATCTTGATGGCTCAGTAGCTTATGAGTCACGACCTTTAAGATTTATATTTCTGTTAGACGCTTAAAGCTATGTTTCTGTGCTTTAGGTTTCATCAAGTTTCTGGGGTCATACTATATGCTCCTGATTACCAAAAGAAGACAGATTGGTCAAATTTGTGGGCACACAGTATATGCTATCTCCAAAAGTGAGATGGTTCCTATTGCAAATGATATGGTTCAGTCCAGTATGGCTAATAATAAAGATGAGAATAGGTACAGCCCAATATCTCCTAGCTATTTTTTGTCTGGTCTTTGTGCATTATCTGTGTAGTTTTAATAGATTAAACATACCACTAAACTAATTGTTCATTCTTGATGGAAACCAGTTCTTTGGATGGACTGTTTTCTTATCCTGATTTTTCTACTCTATTAGTGTATGTCTTTGCTTTTTGTGATTATAGGTTGGCATTCTTTTTTATTTTAATTTTTTTTAACTTAGTCTGGGTAATTAGCCACCCTCTTGATGTTGCAGGTATAAAAAGAGTCTATACATGCTGGATCTCACAAAGGATTTTTTCTTCAGTTATTCCTATCATGTTATGCGCACATTGCAGAGAAACATATGTGATAAGCAGTCGGGGCAGGTCGTGTATGAAACAATGTGTGTCTGGAATGAATTTTTAACACGAGGAATTCGAAACCAACTCCAGAATACATTATGGACAGTTGCGCTGGTGGCCCAGGAATGCTTTGCAGATTGCTGGGATTGGAGTTATAGCTACTGAACTTGACATTTGTATAATTGTATTTGCTTAGCTAGTTATAGTTATAGTTATGGAGTTATAATTGTATTGGAGTTATAGTTATGTAAGGCTTGCCCATGCCAACAGATTTGTCGCCATTGATCAGTCTTTATAGAACTTGTTATTAACATCATGAGAAATGTGCAATTCAACAATATCTTTCAGGTTGTGAAAATGGACTATCATGCTTGTTAAAACTCATAAACTTGAGAAAAAATCTATGAACCTGTATAACAAAAGTAATGAACTTGTAAGACAAAACTCATGAACCTGCTAGTTAAAACTCATGAAACTTAGAAAAATCCCATAGAATTGTAAAATAAAACTCATGAACCTACAAGTTAAAACTCATGAACCTACAAGTTCAAATGCATGAACCTGCAAGGAAAAACTCATGAACCTGCAAGATTATCGGCTTAAACTTCTCTTGTAGGATTTATCAACCTCTAATAAACTCATGAACCAACAAGATAAATGCATGAACTTATCAAGTTTATGAATTTTTATTCCAAGTTCATGAACCTGAAAAGTAAAATATATGAACCTATAAGAAAAAAACTCATGAACCTGAAAGATTAAATTCATGAACCTACAAGAGATAACTCGTGAACCAGCAAGATAAATGCATGAACTTATCGACATGAACCTAACATAAAGCACTGATGAACCTGTAAGGTTATCGACATGAACCTAATAGCAAACACTGATGAACCTACAAGAAAAACTGATGAACCTGTAAGGGAAAACTCATGAACCTGGAAGTGCAAACTACCAAATGGTTAAATTTGGTGAATGATCTGTCAATCCCTCCAAAGTCCAAACATAGCACACAACTCGCATTTCAAAAACTCATGAACCCGCAAGATAAAAAAACTCAAGAGACCTTAGAAAACACTCATGAACCTGTAAAACAAAATTAATGAACCTGTAAGACAAAACTCATGAACCTGCTAGTTAAAACTCATGAACCTTAGAAAAATCTCATAAACTTGTAAAATAAAACTCATGAACCTATACGCCATAACTCATGAACCTAAAAGTCAAAACTCATGAACCTACAAGTTCAAATGCATGAACCTGTAAGGAAAAAACTCATGAACCTGCAAGTGTAAACGCATGAACCTAAAAAAAACTCTTGAACCTTTTGTCATTCAAATTCAGCACATGAAAGACGAACTGCACAAACCCAAAATCAAAGCTTTACATTCAAGTCCAAGAGTATAAAAACTCATGAACCTACAAGATAAAAAAACTCCAAAACCTCAGAAAAAAACCATGAACCTGTAAAACAAAACTAATGAACCTGTAAGACAAAACTCATGAACCTGCTAGTTAAAACTCATGGACCTTAGAAAAATCTCATAAACTTGTAAAATAAAACTCATGAACCTATACGTCATAACTCATGAACCTACAAGTTAAAACTCATGAACCTACAAGTTCAAATGCATGAACCTGCAATATTATCGGCTTAAACTTCTCTTGTAGGGTTAATGAATTCTAAAATGTAGCCTATGAGGGATTTGAACCCACATCCATGTGAATAAACACATTGCTCTACCATTTGAGCTAATAGGCTATGACAACCAACACACGATTTCAGCCTTTTGTCATTCAAATTAAGCACATGAAAGATGAACTGCACAAACTCAAATCAAAGCTTTAAATGCAAGTCCAAGAGTATAAATAACCTAGGTTTTATTAAAAACATACAGCAGCTCCTTGCCTTGAGTTGAAACTGACCCCTAAAACCACTCATAATTTGAAACTGCACAAACAACTAAAAGTTGAAACTGCACAAACTCAAATCAAAGCTTTAAAGTCATGACCAATGCCTTGTCCAAGTTCCCAAACCAGCTAAAAGTTTGCTGCACACCAAATGTCCAATAGTATAGCAACTGAGTAATTTTTGGACCTTGACAGTGGTTGTACAACAACAGAAATTCAGCAACTCAAAATTGCAGCAAAACCAACACAAATCACCTCCAGGATCCCACGGCAAACTGTGGTCAACAATTTCAACATTTAAGGTAGCCTCGACTCCACTCGACCTCAATGTCGGTCCATTAGCAAACAAAGCAAGAGCACCCCCGGGTCGAAAACGAAAAATTTGTTGAACTCCATTGGCATTTCTCTATTAGGAATTCCTACAAACACCTTATGTGCAAGGTGATTACCCAAACATTCGATCGATTTTGTCCCACCGACATATACCCTACTTTCGATCTAGTCAATCGAAGGATCATACACATCACCCATGTCATCATAAACCATATTGGAGTCGACAGAAGGAACGAAAATTACCTTCGACTGTTGGAACACCTCAAAATCTCCCTTTGGCATTTCATCGAACAGGTGGTATGCATCCATAAATGGCTCTACCATGGCACCCGCCTCACCGGCCACCGCCCACCGACGAGCCACCGCCGCTACCATGGAACCCGCCTCACCGGCCACGCGTCACCAGTAGCACTGCCTCACCGGGTTTGTAACACCCCAAATTTATACCGGAGATATTACATGCTAGTGACCTCAGACTTTACCGTCCAAAGTCACCCCAGACTTTTCCAGAACGATTAAGCTTAAATACATAACATAATTACATTTTAATTGAAAGATTAAACAGCGGAAGACTTTAAATTACACAGCGGAAGACTTTAAAGAGCCAACTTATAACATGGCTAAATTATGAAGATACATTGAAGTAACACTTTAACAATCTTAAAACACTTAACAGCTTAGAACACTGACTTTTAAATCTTCATCTGCAAGCTTCTTATCCTTCAATAGGTTACTTCAACTCTGGGAAACAACTCCTGATGTGCCGAATCGAACGGATGACACCAACCCACATGCAGAGAACAAAGTTCGTGGGTTAGTCTACTTGAATAGACTAGCAAGGGTACAAAGCAGAGTGGTTCGAGTGATCGTGACCGTTTACTATCATTGTCCCTTGAATAAAAACCGAAGGAACGATATATAACTCGACACTTTCACGGAATGATTAAGCAATTAAGATATGCACTGAAGAGAAGACTCCAACTGAAATGTGCCTTATAGGAAATTATGACAACTGCTAGGGAACATTAAAGTTACACACACCAATGATTTAAAAGTTGACTGAGATGCTTCAGTTCACAACCAACCTCATCGCATACATCGAATCCAGATTGAAAAGAGAACGTACTATGATCAAAGTCGAGACGAGTTTTCCTAGCTGCACTATAACTTAGCTGCACTACTCGCCAAAGGTTTATTAATCATGTGCACTCGGGCACATATCTTATTTAATTACAAAACACGCTTTACTGGAACACGTTAATGTTGTTAAGAGCGGCACACAACTTAAATCTCAGGGTGACAATCATGTCAACCCAATTTAACACAACACACAAACACACACACGCACGCACGCGCACATGCGAGGCTTAACATTTTTCCGAGAACAACGGAGTTATTATTACACAGGGTGATCTTACGTTCACCCAGATTACACTGTCACAGTGCTTACACTTTAATTTACAGGATGACAGTTACGTCCACCCCAATTGCACTAGCTAAGTGCTTAATACACAAGACTGCAATTATGCCCATCCAATGGCGCTTGCAAGGCGCTTAAACACTTCAGATCCTTAAAGGTGGATAAGAAGCATAGGTCATGACCCTTAAATTATTATCCGGAAATTAACCCGAGGAGTATTACGATTTAAAGAAACGACAAATCCTTATTTGGATTAGCGTTCCTACGAACATTAAGTTATAAAGAAACGACTAACCCTTACTTGGATTAGCGTTCCTACGAACACTCGTGTTAACTAAACAGTCTAACACAACAATTAAATACATTAAAGCCATCCAGACAATCAACTTAAACATAGAGATAATAGAAACATCTAATCCTTACTTGGATTAGTTTTCCTATTAACCCACATGCTATTCTAGTATTAAGATTAATTTCACAATAATACCATCACGGTAATTATCACATATAATAGCGTTGTTCTAACAGATATACAACCTATTATAACATTACTTTAATCACGTTTATTTATGAAATTAGTTCCCAAGCCAAAACGACAGTTCACTCCAATTTAATTAACAATTAAATAATTGATAATTAATGAAACATGGAATGATTAAGCAAGAGCGAACCGCCACTTGCCTTAGTCCGCAGATCTGGAACAAAGCAGAGACAACGGAATTTCGGGCTCGACACAGGTATAGCTCCGACAGCACAATGACCTTCGAGTCGACCCATAAGGAAACCCTAAGTTAGATCCGACATAAACTAGTACGAATCTAAGGAAAGACGAAAGAAATCGAAAGGAACGAGTCCATAACGACGACCACCAAGACCAAGCCAACAAAGGGGCTTCTGGCCACTGGCGGCGGTCGCCGTGTTCATCACGGCGTTCGCCGTGAAGAACGGCGGCCAACAGAACGGTGAGAAAACTCACCAATACACACACGAGGGTCACTCCTTTGGCCTGGCTTTGGGTTCAGACCTCCACTAAGCTTCCAAAGGGACCTCTAGGCTACAGGAAAACACACCAAACAACACCGGCGATTGCTCCAAAGAACTCCGGCGAGGGCAAGCTTTTCCGGTGAGACAAATTCTGAGATTGAGCTTCTGATTTTAGCTCGAATCCTACCCCCAAGCCTCTCCTTTTATAGCCACAGATCGAGCGAGCACAATGATGGCCTAAATGGAGGCGTGGCGGGGCTAGTTCGGTGTCGTCAGACGTTCGCCGGTGACCTTCGAGCAAGGACCTCCGGACAACAACGACGGCGGGCACCGTCATAAATGCGGCGGGTGCCGTCATAAATGCGGCGGGTGCCGTCATCAATGCGGCGGGCGCCATCATCAATGCGGCGGGCGCCGCCATAGGCATGGCGTCCCCAGCTAGGAGAAGACTCGGCTGCTCCTCGAGCCTTGCAACGGAGGGCGCCGCCATACCCACGGCGGGCGCCGCCACCCTGGCTTCGCCTCCTCAGCTCTTACACGAAAACGATGTTAACCCGGGATAAAATTATCGTACGCGAACGAGTAATTAACATCCAAAGTACGTCGTCTGTATTTTATTTCACTGAGAAAAATAATACAGAGATATAGCACATTATAGAATGTCTTAAACTCTCTGTATTAAATCCGACGTACAAAACGGGTGTTCGGGAAAATTCCAAAAAATCCCAAAATAACCTTATAAAAATACGGGGTATCACATCACCTCCCCCTTAAAATAAGTTTCAACCCCGAAACTTACATTAAGTCAACGAGGATACTGTCTCAACACCAATCTTACCACCTGGATCCAACATCCTTAATCACTTTATCCTTGAAATGGATCACCAGAGATATTATTCTTAATTCCTTAGGACATCATACTGAAAATGATTCATCCTCCTCAAAGCTTATGGCACAAACTCACGCATGAGAGATAGCTCCTGATCTCTCCGAACAAAACTCTACAAGTTCATTCCCTTTCCTTAAGAAATCTCGAAAGAACTCAGCGTATGAGATAACGCTTACCACAATACTTTTTAGATGTATATAGACAATTCTCCTTACTGAATCTTTAATACATCGGGATCATCAACATATCCCATCCTTAACTGCAACCTTTCCTCTCAACATGACCGCTCCACAACTTAATCTTCCTTAAAGAGTTGCATCCGTTCTTATAGATGACATACTCTATGTATGAAGAAGAATCTTAGGAGTGGATTTAGATTTAAACAACAGAGTCGACCTTGGGATTAACCACAAGGGGACGAACATCTAAGTTGTCCACAAAACTCCACCACCATAAGTCCGACAGTCCTTATCCTTACTTGGCATAAGCTGTTCTCGACACTTACGGGGTTTCGTATGAACAACTAATTCGTACTGATAACGCACTCAAAATTTTCCAAAACAAGGAAACACTTCATTATCATTAAACATTACATTACTGACAAAAGTTGAACAATCAGTTCATGATGCTACGGAGATTACCGACACACGTCGTTACTCCTTAATCTTACAGAAAGACTTAGCACCGATACAACTTAATGGATCAGGGTTCTTCTCCGTTGGCTTGGCTCATTACAAAGAGTCGTTGCCCTTGACCTGAAGACCCTATAGGCTCTTTGCCTTTATTACGAGCCATGGACTGCTCAAGAGTAGATACCACCGGCCTTGGGTTCTGCCCACCTCCCACATATGATGCCTGGTACGACTGCATTGGTCCTTGACCCTTCAGTCTGTAGTATGTTTTTATGTGGCCTTCTCTTCCACAATTATGGCAAACTCTCTTGTCCTTTTGACAATTAAAACTTTTATGCCCAGCTTCACCACAGTTGTGGCACTGAATTACTCCGCTGCTCCAACCTGAGCCTCTGGCAGAGTCAGACTGAGTTGTCTCGGTCTTAGCACGACCAGACTTCTCAAACTTGGTAGGCGATGCCGGTCGTTTGAATGAACCAACCTGGCGATCCTGTTGCCCACCATTTCCCTTAACTTGTTTTTCCCGCTTAAGGGCAGACTCCTCCAGTGTGACTTCTGTCTTAAAGGCTGCATCCACATACTGTTCTAACGTAGAACAACCATGACGCAACATTAGGGGCTTGATCTCTGGATTCATCCATCCATGGAAGTACCAGATCTTCTGCTCTTCGGTTGACACCTCAAGTCCAGCGTACTGTATCAAGTGATTGAACTTAGCTGCGAGCTCAGTCACCTTTAACCCATCAGTCTGCGGGTATAGAAATTCCTTATGCTTCTCATCCCTCATAGCTCGGGAAAAGAAACGATCGGTCATCTTGGTTTTGAACATGCTCCAATTCAGCTCGGGATGATCAGCCAGACCGATGCTCTCCCACCATTCGCTAGCCACAACCTTGAGTTGAAGAGAGGCGATGTGCACTTTCCCAGCCTCAGTGCAATTAATATTCCAGAGCAATCGTTCCATATGTGAGAACCAATATGTCACCCTAACTGGTTCTCCAGTACCGTCATAGCTGTCAGGTCTCATTGAACTCACGGCTTTTAACGCTTGCCCGTAAGTTCCTCTGTCCCTAACAACATTGATCCGTGGTACTTGCTCCACTGACTCCTCAACTTCAGGAATAGCTTGAGGAACTGGACCACCTTGTGCTTGTGGTGCAACTGGTCGCATAACATCTGTGATTGCCTGCATGACAATTCATCGAATTGCCTCCACTGCTGCAGCATCAAACAACATCGGAGCGTTGGCATGAGTTTGGCCATTGCCTCCCTGGTTATTGTTAGAAGCAGCCTCACGCTCTTCCCTTTGATTAGCGGCGCTCCTCAGAATCAACCTTGGTTCAACACCAGCATGGGCTGTGTTCCTTGTGTTCACCATCTTCTGGTGAATCATAACGTTACTTTAGAACTTATCCAACTTAATTATGACACTCTAGTCAAATACGTCATGATACAGATTATAGGGGTCCAAACTAATAACTTTATATTAGTCTGACTATCCTTCACTGTTAACTGCAAGAACGACCTTCTTCTGCTCACTAAAGACTGAGAATCTGGGAGAAATGTCAGCCTTTAAATGACATCAATCCCGAGAATAGACAATATTCCTAAGAATGGATCTAAGGAATAAGTAACACTTGAAGCTTGCAGAAGTTTGAAACCACTTATTAACAACCTTATTTCAAACTTCAGACCTTTAAACTTGCTTATAACACAATACTTTTATAAACCAATTTATGAATAGCATTTGAAATTCAAAATGCTAAATCCTTTAATATTAACTCACCGAGTTACTTATAACTCTTAACATTGAAATTCTCAAATTTTCTTTTAAAAAAAAAAACTAGGCTTGAAAACAGTTTCAAAATTAATTTTCGAAAATTCTCAAACCTAACAATAGGCCAAGAATTTTAAAACCATTGCTCTGATACTATATCTGTAACACTCCCAATTTATACCAGAGATATTACATGCCAATGACCTCAGACTTTACCGTCCAAAGTCACCCCAGGCTTTTCCAGAACGATTAAGCTTAAATACATAACATAATTACATTTTAATTGAAAGATTACACATCGGAAGACTTTAAATTACACAGCGGAAGACTTTAAAGAGCCAACTTATAATATGGCTAAATTATGAAGATACATTGAAGTAACACTTTAACAATCTTAAAACACTTAACAGCTTAGAACACTGACTTTTAAATCTTTGTCTGCAAGCTTCTTATCCTTCAATAGGTTACTTAAACTCCGGGAAATAACTCCTGATGTGCCGAATCGAACGGATGACACTAGCCCACATGCAGAGAACAAAGTTCGTGGGTTAGTCTACTTGAATAGACTAGCAAGGGTACAAAGCAGAGTGGTTCGAGTGATCGTGACCGTTTACTATCATTGTCCCTTGAATAAAAACCGAAGGAACGATATATAACCTGACACTTTCACGGAATGATTAAGCAATTAAGATATACACTGAAGAGAAGACTCCAACTGAAATGAGCCTTATAGGAAATTATGACAACTGCTAGGGAACATTAAAGTTACACACACCAATGATTTAAAAGTTGACTGAGATGCTTCAGTTCACAACCAACCTCATCGCATACAGCGAATCCAGATTGAAAAGAGAACGTACTATGATCAAAGTCGAGACGAGTTTTCCTAGCTGCACTATAACTTAGCTGCACTACTCGCCAAAGGTTTATTAATCATGTGCACTCGGGCACATATCTTATTTAATTACAAAACACGCTTTACTGGAACACGTTAATGTTATTAAGAGCGGCACACAGCTTAAATCTCAGGGTGACAATCATATCGACCCAATTTAACACAACACACAAACACACGCACGCACGCGCACACACGAGGCTTAACATTATTCCGAGAACAACGGAGTTATTATTACACAGGGTGATCTTACGTTCACCCAAATTACACTACCACAGTGCTTACACTTTAATTTACAGGATGACAGTTACGTCCACCCCAATTGCACTAGCTAAGTGCTTAATACACAAGACTGAAATTATGCTCATCCAATGGCGCTTGCAAGGCACTTAAACACTTCAGATCCTTAAAGGTGGATAAGAAGCATAGGTCATGACCCTTAAATTATTATCCGGAAATTAACCCGAGGAGTATTACGATTTAAAGAAACGACAAATCCTTATTTGGATTAGCGTTCCTACGAACATTAAGTTATAAAGAAACGACTAACCATTACTTGGATTAGCGTTCCTATGAACACTCGTGTTAACTAAACAGTCTAACACAACAATTAATCACATTAAAGCCATCCAGGCAATCAACTTAAACATAGAGATAATAGAAACAGCTAATCCTTACTTGGATTAGTTTTCCTATTAACCCACATGCTATTCTAGTATTAAGATTAATTTCACAATAATACCATCACGGTAATTATCACATATAATAGCGTTGTTCTAACAGATATACAACTTATTATAACATTACTTTAATCACGTTTATTTATGAAATTAGTTCCCAAGCCAAAACGACAGTTCACTCCAATTTAATTAACAATTAAATAATTGATAATTAATGAAACATGGAATGATTAAGCAAGAGCGAACCGCCACTTGCCTTAGTCCGCAGATCTGGAACAAAGCAGAGACAACGGGATTCCGGGCTCGACACAGGTATAGCTCCGACAGCACAACGACCTTCGAGTCGACCCATAAGGAAACCCTAAGTTAGATCCGACATAAACTAGTACGAATCTAAGGAAAGATGAAAGAAATTGAAACGAACGAGTCCATAACGACGACCACCAAGACCAAGCCAACAAAGGGGCTTCTGGCCACTGGCGGCGGTCGCCGTGTTCATCACGGCGGTCGCCGTGAAGAACGGCGGCCAACAGAACGGTGAGAAAACTCACCAATACACACACGAGGGTCACTCCTTTGGCCTGGCTTTGGGTTCAGACCTCCACTAAGCTTCCAAAGGGACCTCTAGGCTACAGGAAAACACACCAAACAACACCGGCGATTACTCCAAAGAACTCCGGCGAGGGCAAGCTTTTCCGGCGAGACAAATTCTGAGATTGAGCTTCTGATTTTAGCTCGAATCCGACCCCCAAGCCTCTCCTTTTATAGCCACAGATCGAGGGAGCACAATGATGGCCTAAATGGAGGCGTGGCGGGGCTAGTTCGTCGTCGTCAGACGTTCGCCGGCGACCTTCGGGCAAGGACCTCCGGACAACAACGACGGCGGGCACCGTCATAAATGCGGCGGGCGCTGTCATCAATGCGGCGGGCGCCGTCATCAATGCGGCGGGCGCCGCCATAGGCCTGGCGTCCCCAGCTAGGAGAAGACTCAGCTGCTCCTCGAGCCTTGCGACGGCGGGCGCCGCCATACCCACGGCGGGCGCCGCCACCCTGGCTTCGCCTCCTCAACTCTTAGACGAAAACGATGTTAACCCGGGATAAAATTATCGTACGCGAACGAGTAGTTAACATCCAAAGTACGTCGTCTGTATTTTATTTCACTGAGAAAAATAATACAGAGATATAACACATTACAGAATGTCTTAAACTCTCTGTATTAAATCCGACGTACAAAACGGGTGTTCGGGAAAATTCCAAAAATTCCCAAAATAACCTTATAAAAATACGGGGTATCACAAGGTTTCGCTCCCGGCCTTCTGCCGCCACCACCTCTCCCCCCACCGCCACCTTCTCCTCTCCAACCTCCCCTTACCCTGTAGCCTTTGAACCCTCTCTGAACCTTGGCCCTACACCGAGCCCAGATCCTCTCCGAATCTCAGGCCAACGCCACCGTCTTCCTCGCCAAACTCTTCGACCGCGCCGATCTCCTCAACCTTCTCATTTCCGGTCCCGACCACCTCTGCCCGACCAGCCTCCTCAACCTTCTCATTTCCGACCCAACCAGAAGGCGCAACAGATCTGGCTTCACACCGAACCAAACCCCCCCGCAAACCCGGCCTTCTTGAGCCCGACAATCCTACCTGAGCCCAGATTTACTACAACTCACCACAACCATGCTGAACCGAACCGACTCATCAGCACTCGCGCCCCACCGGCCTCGTTCAAGCTTCACTTGGACCCACCACGACAATCTCTGACCGCTGCCCTCCGTTCTTTTTCAGCGACAGTTTGAACCCAGATCCACAATCTCGACTTCTGCGGGCCCAGATTCAAAGCCCAAAACTCCCTTGCTTTGAAAAATTGGTTCCTTGTTTGCTTTGTGTTACATTCTCTGTTGTTGCAAGTTTCCTTTAGGTTTGATTGGAGATTGTTGTTTCGGTTCGAGATAAGATAGTGATCGTGTGATCCCTGGTGGTTTCTACTGACGAAATGCCTCCAGATTGTGTCTTGTCTCTTCTCTCCGGCTACTTCAAACGCCTTGTTGGTGGTTTCCAACCCATGTTTTGAAGACTTTCTCGTAGATTAAGCCTAGTTTGGTTTGTTTGTTCGGTTGGGTCCGTATCCTTGTTTCTTTTGTTGTGTCTGTTATTTTTTATTTTTGTTTTTGTTCTTTGTTTTTGTGTTTGTTGTTGTTCTGTTGGTTGGTTGCTTTGTTGAGTGTCCCGACGCCGTTTGTTCGGCCTCTCGAGTTTCCAGGTTTGGTTGTTCTGGACTCTTGAATTCTTACTTTATCAAACAAAACAAAAAAACAAAAAATTTCCTTTGGGCAATTCAATGGCTACAGTCGAATCGTTGCTCGATTTTGTTCATGCTTAAATGAACTAAAGTCTATGTTCACTCTTAGACAACAAACTCAAATAAATTTTAGTTGATTTTGAAAGTGCTTATATGTCCCTTACTGTTGAAGATTTTACGGCAATTAACACAAAATTTGGCTGATTTTGTTCATGCTTATGTAGACTTGCCCCTGAAGGTTTTAGGTGATTTGTAAACTCAAATAGATTTTGGGATTTTTATATAGTCAATTTCATATAGCATCCAGACATAAATTGGTATATCACAAGAACAAACCCAAAAATGTCATCTTATGACAAAAAGTGGTAGAGTTTAGGTGATTTTAATTTGTTCCCGCTTATGTAGCATTTAGAGAGCATTAAGCAAACACTTGACATGCAATAACAAGTTGGTTCATATCTCATGTCTTCTTTCAGTGGTATACAATGACAACAAACACACGAAGAATAAAAAAATGAATAAAAGAAAAGGATTGTAAATTGATTTAACTTGTTGGGGGGCAGGGGTCCGATTTCAATTAAAACTAAGTTGGTTCATTTTAATAAATACCGGTTTAAAAATAGTGAACCAAACCAATCCGAATTCCGACGAGAAAAGATACCAATTTGTGAATACTAATGTCATTTGTAAGATTAATCACCATCCTACTAATTCACTACTGTAACCACCTGGGCCAATTAATACGCTAGACTTTGCAATAGGTTAAAAACGTCTTACAAAGTCCCCTTTCCCAACATTCCTTTTACAGTTTTACCTGGTCAAGTAAGAAAATATTGTTCTAGACTAGTACAAAAAAATACACCTTTAAGGTGTGCTTTGATTTGAGAAAATGATTAGCATATTATCACTCTATGAGCTACCCTATAATAGCTTATTAGTAAATACAACAGTACTGATTACATTATAAGTCCGTTTCCTATACAAATTTTTGAGACTAGATTGATAAGCCACAAGGAATGAGAAGGCAGCATTCACAAGTTAGCATAAAGACTGACAACATCCCCAATGCTCTTACTTAAGGGATTACAATAATACAGCACGAATGAACTCTGTTGATTATACACATCTGGTCATGCAAAGGTGATGAAATGAAGGAAAAACCAACACTTCATGACTGAGAGACAGAGGCATGAGAAGGCAGAGCAGTGTTCTGATCAATATTGAGCTTAGAGCAACTTCTCTCAGGTAGTTCTATCACAGAAAGCAAATAAAACACATAATGATCAGACCATTAGCTACCTGTAATATAATTTTAGGTTCAAATAAGGATGAAATAGGAGACTGCTAAGCCTTTTATCTGCCTCTGAAGGTGGAGGGGCCACCAGTAATGGCTGTAGCATCCTCCTTGAAAGGCTGAGTTGCAGGATCAGCAAGACTCGGTAGCCTTGTAATGCTGCCCTTCCCTTTCCTGGCATTTGGCCCTATCTCCTCTATCATGTATTTCCATCCATCAATTGGCCGCCTGCGGCTAAATACATGTGTCTTGATAAAGCTTGCTATCTACAAATCAATCCCATTAGCAAGGCAAAATCAGCATTTGAGCACAATAGTAGCATAGCAGGAATATAAATGTCATAAAGGGCGTCTTTGTCATGACAAGCTGTCAAGCTTATAATCTAGCGGGGGTAGCTGAAATAATCGGATAGAACAAACTGATAAGCTTGGGAACATTTGGCTGGATTACCTTTTATGTAGATGAAATTGGCAAATTCATATGGATTAGCTTTAGATGTAGGTCATATTGAAATAACTTTGTTTGGAAGCGTTTCAATATAAGCTCATATATAACTTAATACTTTTATTTTATATGCTACTTGTCAAAAGCATCTAACAGGCCTTATTAAATGTTACATTCAAAAGCTCCTCTAGTGTCAGGCCAAACACACAAAATCTGTACAAAAATCATATAGTTCCCCACTGATAGGATGTAAATTTCATACTTGATATAAAACAATATGGTAGAGTGAGCAAGATATAGGCAGGCAAGTAATTATTCAAGATTTGACTAAATAATCACCCTTATATTTTCCTATGGATGAGGCTCAGGCATGGAGACAGCAACACAAGCAAACATAATATTTTCTAAGGTCGTACTAAACACAAGCATAACTTGCAAGTAACTTTACAATACGTGGCTTTCAGATCTACTACCAATCTTCTAAGACACAAAAAAGGAACATACAATACAAGCAAAGCACATAGTGAAAGTGAAGAATGAAAATTTGCCAAGGATTCGTGATCAATGATTATAGCAACACTCTAATAGGTGTTCAAAACAGACAGGCAAATGCTTTTAGCATCTGTAATATGTATTAACAGGTTAAGAATGTCCAAGGGTCTTCTTCCTAGGTCCTAAAGATAACTGGACGGAGCAAAAATGCACAAAATCATAACAAGAAAGCATGCCAGAAGATATGAAGGAGCTACTAAATGCTAGTATATGAAGACATTGACCAACCTGAAACTTGCAAAAAGCCATCCGACGTTCAAATTCCTGCAAAAGGATGTCTTCCTCTCTCTGTGTCATGTCCCAAACATTACCATCCTGAGCTTTACTCATTGTTTCCCAGCCATCAGGCTTATTTTTGAACTCAGATGCACTAGGGACTTTTGAGTCAATCAAATCAGCATGAGGAGAGTCAAATATCCTGTACAGGATAAATCAATTACTTCAAAATTTCAGTCTAGCATCTTGGCATAGAAACCTAGATACAATCAAGCACCAACGTTCATTTCTCTTCTCAAGAACGTCAATTACAAAGTACAAGTATGATATGTGTCATATTGGCATCATCAACCCCATTGATAACATGGAACAAAAAATCATCAACATAAAAAAGACCAGTTTACTCAGGGTACAAGTCTTCATCTCCCATTCTCCACAAGCATCGGTAGAGAAAGGAGTCAATCCCATATTGGATAAAGAGAAGGAAAAACGGGAAAAAACGAAAAAATGGTGACTTACTCAGAGCAGCTATCGAGCAGCTTCTCAATATCATCACCGCCACCACCAAAACCATCTGTGCCCAATTTAGCCTCCTCGAGCTTCTCGATCTCCTTCATCCACAATCCAGCATGAACCCTCTGCTTCTTTAGCCTATAATCCTTCCTAATATTCTCCAAACTGTACAACCCCTTCTCTCCCTCCTCCTCTTTCATCTTCTTCCCCTCTTCCCCCCCAATCTTCTTCGACTTCCCCGTTCTCCTCCCATCCCAATTCTCACTCATCTCCTCTACAAACGCCTTCGTCTCGGCGTCAGCTTCGGCTGGCAGAACCACATTCCTTTCGCCGGATGCGATACCAAAGTTCACGTCCGACTCCCACGGAGCGCTGTCCTTACCGGATAGATCATCGGGAAGCCACGCCGTCTCCCAAGCATCGTTCCACTCGTCGCCGCCGGTGGATTTGGCCGAAAGGAACCTGCAATTAGGGTTCCTGGTTGAATTTGATGGAAGAAATCGCGCTAAACACGGCTGGATTTGAGCTGAGTTCGCTAGGCGACGAAGGACTTGCATGTTAGTGTACAACCCTAAACCCCGATTTACGAGTTGGGAGGGTTCGCAAGGAACTGGAAATGTGTTCTTCAGGGAACGAACGACTCGATCAATTTTGTCACTTATACGTTGGGCTTTTGTGACTATTATTTACCCTGTTTAGGTTAAACGTGTTGAGATTAAATGACTATATTAGACAAATATCCTCCATAAACTTATTTTAAAATCATGATCTATGATAATGTCATGACATCACCATAAGTCAATCAAATTAACACATTTGACTATTGATCGATCAACGCTCGTTGACCGACAAATTTTTTTTTCGTAAAAAAAAATATTTTTGGTGACGTCATCAAGATGATGACAGTCACTGTCATCAAAACACAAACTATCATCAAAATACAATATGTTATCAAAACACAAACTATCATAAAAAACACAAAATGTCATCAAATACAAACAGCATCGCAACTAGTTGATGACACATACTGTCATCAAAACACAAACTGTCATCAAATACAAACTGTATCGCAACTAGTTGATGACACATACTGTCATCAAAAGACAAAATGTCATCAAATACAAATTGTATCACAACTAGTTGATGACACATACTGTCATCAAAACACAAACTGTCATCAAATACAAACGATATCGCAACTAGTTTATGACACATATTGTCATCGTAACTAGTTAATGTCACAAACTGTCATCACAACTAGTTGATGACAATACAAATCTCGTTTTGATGACAATTATCGTTGAAATGTCACCACCTCTAGTTGGTGGCATTTACGAAGTGTCACCTCCACAAGTTAGTGCACGTTCAAAGTGTTATCAAGACTAGTAATTAGTGGCGCTTTCAAAGTGTCATCAACACTAGTAATTAATGGCGCTTTCAAAGTGTCATCAAGGCTAATAAGTGGTGACACTTTCAAAGTGTCACCGAGACTAGTTGGTGGCACTTTCAAAGTGTCACTGAGGCTAGTCGGTGGCGCTTTCAAAAGGCTAGTAAGTGGTGACAGTTTCAAAGTGTCATCGAGACTAGTCGGTGGCGCGTTCAAAGCGTCACCGAGGCTAGTTCAGTTGCGCGTTCGAAGCGTCACCGAGGCTAGTCGGTGGCGCGTTCGAAGCGTCACCGATGCTAGTTGGGTGGCGCGTTCGAAGCGTCACCGAGGCTAGTTCGGTGACACGTTCGAACCGTCACTAAGGCTAGTTCGGTGGCGCGTTCGAAGTGTCATCGAGGCTAGTCGGTGACGCGTTCGAAGCGTCACCAAGGCTAGTTCGGTGACGCATTCGAAGCGTCACCGAGGCTAGTCGGTGACGTGTTCGAAGCGTCACCGAGACTAGTCGGTGAAAAGAACGAACACATTTATTATTTTTAAGTTCATAATATGAAATGAGATGAAGGCTATATAAAGTTCTTCATCACATTGTATAGCTTGATGCCAAATTGAAAATATAATGCTTTTCAAACTAAATCGATACACATCTCATCAAATGCTTTTCAAATATAATGCGTTTCCTGTGTTGAAAATATAATGCTTTTCAAACTTCAATGAGGTGAACTAGCTTTTTATGAATATATTTGAGATCCCATCTCATCAAATGTAACACAAAAATGAAACCATGCGATATAAGAGGATAGAACAAGCTATTCTGCTTTTCAAACTAACTCGATACACATATATATTAACAAAAAAATAGGCAAATAAATGAATCTAGCTAGTTTTGTAGTATTGCGAAGTGTATAACTGAAACAAATAAGAATCAGATTAAAGTACATTGAAGGTAAACTAAAACAGCTATATCGGAAGTTGCAGTTGAGAATTTGTTAGCAGTAGAATAGCTATAATAATAATAATAGAGGTAGAGGTAGAGACCTTGGTGAAAATGCCAACAACACATTCCATGGCAACCTTGGCGAGGAAGAGGTCGTCATCCAGGAGCCTTTCCCTGAACCCCCCGAACTGGAGTAGCCACCGCACAAACGGCGTGTTGTCCAGCTCGATGTAGCGGGTCGGCAGCCGCCAGGTCAGCAGGCAGGGTATTCATGGTCCTCCCTGCATTGCTTGTGTTGTATGGTGCTTTTGCTTTCATCCTGCAAGTCACAAAATTCGATCAGATCATCATAAGTCTTAATTAAGTATGTAAACTAGTTCATTGGACTTCTACAGATCTTACAGGTTAAATCTTTAGGATTCAGATATGCATTGATAACACTTATTTTATACATATTTTAAGAGTCTAGTTGTATATTAAATTAGATCATTTTCATATATATTTTATATTTTTTATAATTAATTTTACATTATTTTATATTCGAAGTCTACACTCATATTTTTATATATTTCAGATAGGTACAATTCAAAGATAGAGACTATGTTTGCGGACGCCAAACAAGATGTTAAATAATCGCCCGGGTCAAGTTTTGTGGATAATAATTTGGTGGCTTGTTTGATTCTTACCATGCCCAAATAAAATGTGCAGTGAACAAATTGAGGCGTTCATTAATTATGAAATTTGTTGGGCCAAATCTGGGCGGCCCACCTCAAGTGGAACGAGGCAGAAATTCTGGTGATGTGCAACAAGTGTGGGGACCCACACACTAGGTGACGTTTTTATGGTGGTGGCTGCTTCAGAGCTTTCTTTAAAGTAGTGGGCCGGCCCACTAAAATCTTGGAGGGGCGGCGGCTTCATCCATGAGAGATTAATTAGACGGTGAATTAAGTAAATGATCATTTGATAATTTTTTTTTAAAATTAATGAATTCTTAGTAAAAATAGATCCCTCTTTTTCTCCCTAAATCCTATTCCCTATCCCCTAAACCATATCTCTTAAACCCTAAACTCTAAAAAATAATATTTTAGAGAGAGAAAAAACAAAGAAGAGGAAATAAAAATAATAATAAAATAAACTAATAGGGATAGGAAAAATACATAAAAATTAGTAGGGGTCTCTTTTATTAATTAAAAACTCTTAAAGGGTCAATGAGCCAAAAATCCTCTTAATTAGAGGAGGTTGAGTTTTAGGTTGGAGGCAATTTTAGTTTTTAGTTTGGATTATTGCCGTACGTACGCGTGGAACTTCAAGAATGAATTTTTATGCTTTAGCACTTTGATGATTTTGGTATTATTGTTCTAGTCTTTGTCAACTTGGATTATTTCTACATTGAGATTAACATCTTCGATATTTATTGAATAATTTATATATGTTATTGGCTAGTTTAAATCTATTGAATATGTCTTCAATTATGATTGACTAAATTCCTATTTCTAGGGTTGAGGTGATCCCAACTATGCGTAAGTAGGCTTGTTTGATATTTGCCTGAATGGAAGTCTGAAACTTTGTTAATTCATTCTTAGATGCTTTAAGCCCATATTAGCTTATGCGAATTGGATCCTATTAGGGCTTGCAACCGAGAGGTAAAAACGTTAATAGGTAGTCAGATAGGGTTTGAGACCGAGATGTAATAACTTCTATTGGAATCCTAGGAATTGAACCTGAGATTTTATTATTGCGAGAGCGTCTTAATTTCTCATGTGGATTAATAACTATCATAGAAACCCTAAGATTAGATTGGATTTAGCAAGTCACGAGAGTGGATGTTAATTCAGTTTGATCTTAGATTCTAAGTGCCTACAGGGTATAGATCTTGATTAGCAAGTCGCGAGAGTGGATGTTAATTGAATCTAGGCACATTTACTATTATCCGAGAGGAATTAGTAATTACCTAAGATAGTTACCTTCAACAAAGACAAACTAAGTTCAGACATTTATCTAGTTAAGTCTACTGAAGCATAGTTGCGGGGATCCCTTGTCTTCGAAACTTTCCCTCCATTGATTACAATCATCACTTGCATTTGTTTCTCAATTTTAGTTATTAGTTCAACAAAATTCACAATCTTTTGGCTTAGCTTACTGGTTTAAGATACAATCGATACTACATAGTCCTCGTTGGGAACGACACTTGAAAAGCTACAACTGAACCCATACGCTTGTGGGTAGGTTTTTGTCCTATCAAGTTTTTGGCGCCGTTGCCGGGGACTATTGCTAGTATCAGTTGTTTTCCTACAACTGGTTCGACTAAGTCTTTGTTTTATTTTTTATCTTTTTTTTTGTTGCTTTGCTTTCAGACTTGTTTTCTTTAGATGCGAAGAGCCCTGAGCGCTGGTAAAGTCTCAACGACTACGATCCCGAACCCGAGCGTACTCTTCGTGCTAGAAGAAGACAACTACGCGAAGCTAGAGAACAAGCCATGGGTGACAACATAGTGGAACAAGATCCTGCTCTGGAAGTTCAAGAGACACGTATGACGCTTGGTGATTATGTGATGCCAAATCACCTTGGTCCTATTTCTGGTGTGGTCCGACCTCCTGTGCAAGCTCGTAACTTCGAGCTGAAAGCTTCTCTGCTCAACATGGTTCAACATAATCAATTTGGAGGTCTATCTTCTGAAAATCCACACCAGCATCTGGCTACCTTTATTGAGTTGATGGACACAGTATAGATCCATGAAGTATCCCAAGATGCGCTCAACCTGCGAGCCTTTTCATTCTCTCTGCGAGACAGGGCCAAAGCTTGGTTCAAGGCCCTACCTCTTGGCTCAATCACAACTTGGGATGAGCTAGCAAAGGCATTCCTCCAAAAATATTTTCCACCAAAGAAGACTGTTGAGATGAGGAATCAAATTCTTGCTTTCAAGATGAAAGATGAAGAGTCTCTTTATGAAGGGTAGGAAAGATTCAAGGAATTGCTGAACTTGTGCCCCTATCATGGGCAACAAAAGTGGACCCTGCTGCATGTCTTCTACAACGCTATTGACAATTCTACCAGGCTGATCATTGATGCTTCAGCGGGTGGAAGAATCATGAGTATGGAGGTTGATGATGCTTGAGACTTGATCGAGGATACTGCTCAACACTCTCACTATTACAGTGATCCACGATCTACTACAAGTTCCAAGAAACCTGCAGGGATGTATGAGGTTAGTTCTGACACACACCAACATGCTCAGATTGATGCTATGGTACAAGAGATCAAGAGGCTGGATCTATTAGTGCAAAAGTCTCAAGCGTAGGGTGTATGGCAATCTACACAGGCTGTTTCTAGTGTTGCCTGTCAGTTTTGTGGAGAGGGTGACCATACTATATCATCTTGTCAACTTTTCACTTCCCAGAACGAGTCTCAAGGAGAAGTGAACTACATGAATAACTTCAATATGGGCCCTAGGAATGATCCGTATTCCAATACCTATAATCCTGGGTGGAGGAATCATCCAAACTTCTCATACAAGAATGACGATGCTCAACAAAGACCACCTCCAGGGTTCCAACCGAGAGTCTCTCAATCGCAAAATCAAGCACCCGCTCAGACTTTTGATAATTCCGCACTTTAGTCTGTGTTGAGGGAAATGGATAAAAATCAAGGGACTATGACTTCTCAGTTGGAAGCCCTATCCAAGATGGCTAATAACTCCGAGAGCTTGCCTAAGAGGATGGACCAATTGGAGAGTCAGTTGGCCCAAATTGCTATGAATGTTCTTAGGCCTGCTGGTCAACTTCTTGGTCAACCTGAAGTCAATCCTAGGGAGCATTGCAGGGCTGCCTCTCTGAGTGAAGAAAAACAGTTGGAGGAGAACAGACCAAGAGAAAAAGAAGCGATAAAGGAGCATGTGGGGAGGCAACAAGAAGAAGAACCCAAGTATGTTGCTCTCCCGCCATACAAGCCACCTCTGCCTTTTCCTCAAAGAAGGACTCAGATACAGCTAGAGCACCAATTTATGAAGTTTAAGGAGATGATGAAGAAGTTGTATGTTGACATACCTTTCACAGATGTCCTCATTCAAATGCTTGCGTATGCTAAGTTCCTGAAAGAGATTCTGTATTTAAACAAGCGCTTATTGGGAGGCAACCCAATGTATGTATTTCTTCCTTCTTCTAAATAATAATAATAATAAAAAAAACCCGAAAAAAAGTTGTTCGAGAGCATCGCACGACCTGTGCGGTAAAATGCACGACCGTGCTCTCTTGTTCTCGAATTTTGTCGCTCACTTCGAGAGCGACGCACGGCCTGTGCAATCAAGTGCACGGCCGTGCATTTTTTCAAAAAAAAACACACACACATATTTTACACAATTCGAGAGCACCGCACGACCTGTGCACTTTAGTGCACGGTCGTGCGTTTTTAGTAGCTGTTCGAATTTTAATTTCTTTTTCCCACTTCGAGAGCACGACACAGCCATTGCGTTTTTTCGTACGGCCGTGTGTTTTCTTAAAAAAGACTCGTTTTCTTTTCTTTCTTTCTTTCCCTTCATTTCTTCCTTCTCCTTTCTTTTCCTCTACACTCCGCCGTCCCAGCCGCACCCCTGTATCCTCTCTACCAACTACACCATTACTGGCTGTAACACCCCCGACTTATTGTCGGAAATGCCACACGCCAGTGACCTCAGACGTTACTGTCCAAAGTCACCCTAGACTTTAATAAGAACAATTAAGCTTAAATAAGTAAATTAAATAACGAAAGATTTAAACAGCGGAAGACATTTATAAAACAACTCAACCTTTTATTAACATAGTGAAATTACAGCGGAAGACTTATAAATTACACAGTGGAAGACTTTAAGAATAACCTATTACATGACTAGGTTATAAGATTATATATAAAAGTAATACTTAACGACCTTGAAATACCGACACTTAAATCTTCAACTGCAAGCCTCTTCTTCAATTGATTACTTCAAGTCTTCGGGAACCAACCACTGATGTGCCGTATAGGACGGATGACACCAGCCAACCATGCAAGGAATAAAACCCGGTTGGTTAGTCTAATGAAAGATTATGCAAGGGTGAAAACAGAACGGTTCTAGTGATCGTAACCGTTTACTATCATTGTTCTTCGAATAATAACCGAAGGAACGATATATAACCCAAAACTTTCACGGAATGATTAGAATTTAGAAATGCACTGAAAAGAAGACTCCAAATGAATTGAGTCTTATGGGAAAGTATGACAAATGTTTGGGAACGTTAAAGTTTTCATACAAGCGTTTAAAAACGACCTGATCATTTGGGTCAACGACCAACCTCACCGCGCAATGCGAATCCAGATTGGAAAGAAGACTTACTCTAACCGAAGTCCGGGCGATTTCCACGTTGTACTCCTCGCCCGATGGTATATTAATTATATGCATAATCGCACTTATCTTATTTAATTTCAAAACGCATATTTACGTTAAAGCTTTTAAGGAATATCATCTCATCACGAGAGATATCTTGGGAAATAAATCCCGATTGTCGGCACCAGCTGTGTGCACCACCCCTATATTCGGATAGGGGACGGTCATGACCAGGAAAGTGTTAGGGCAAAATCCTCCTAAGCACCAAGTTATAAAGAAACGACTAGACCTCACAAGGTATATAACGTTCCTACGAATACTATTTCTAACTACACATTTAAGTTCACATAAAATCCACACCAATACCATCACGGTAATAACATATATAATAGTGTTGTTTCTAGCAGTATATATTTTAATCATACATTTATAAAAATATGTTCCCAAACAAAAACAACAATTCATTCCAATTTAATTAACAATCAAAATAATTGACAACTAAAGAAAATATGGAATGATAAGCAAGAGCGAACCGCCACTTGCCTTAATCGAGACGAACAGAGTTGTCGGGTTCCGGGTATATGGGAACTGGAATATGATTACGGATTCCTACGACGACGACGAAACAACGACGGAACCCTAAGTTAATATACGATGCGATACGGAGATACGAAATGAAACGAAATGAAAGAATCGAAAGGAAACGAGGGTTAAATCCATGATCGGACACTTCCAAGCCACGATCGCGCTTGCGAAGCAAGCCGCGATCGCGGATTTCTGGGCAGAGCCGCGATCGCGGTGTTCATAGCCGCGGTCGCGGAAGCTCCCCCAGCCGCGTCTCAGAAATCGAATCGAAGCTCACTGATGACGACTGGCTCGCACGAGGCTTGGTTCGGCTTCTACCACCCCAACACCTCCAAGGACACCACAACGACAACCCCAAAAAACTTCGACGAACACTCCGATGATGCACGAACTCCGGCGAGGGCACGAATGAGGGAAAGAGAGATCGAGAGCACTGTGGATGGAGAATTCGAGGGCTGAAGGCCCTATTTATAGGGTGAGAAGAGGAGTAACGTCGGCCAGACGAATCGATCGGCCTCCCCCCGGCGTAATGGCGGCCTCCGAATCGGTGAAACGCCGAGATTCTGGAAGGAGACGACGAACAGGTTTCCGCGATTGCGGAAATGCCACGAACGCGCCATTTGCCTCGGGTCGCGGTTTTACTCGCGGATTCAAGCTTAAATGTGTTTTTAGTACCCCTAAAAATACTCTAAGACCCATAATGCATTAAACGTAATTCACTACGTTAAAAAGATCATTATAGAGATTCCGAATACGCCAAACACGTCTTGCTTACAGAACAAGGGTTGAGAAAATTACCCAAATACCATTACTGAAATTGAGGGGTATTACATCACTACCCCCTTAAAAGAAATTTCGACCCCGAAACTTGGCTGATCAACTCAGAGATGCGACCTTATACTAAGTTACCCAACCATATAAGTTTAACCATGCCTAACCCATTTCACACTTTGTAAATTGGTTCAGGCATTTCTAAGTTAAAATTTATAAGTTGGTTCAAATTACAGTTAACGTAAGGTTAACCATAATTTAGACCCTTTACAACCTAAGAGAATTCTATAACTTGATTACACCAGACATACATTCTATCATATTATCCCTATGGTAACATGAGGATTATTATATTACTACCCTCTTAAAATAGTTTCGACCCTGAAACTAACACCGCTAAACTAAAGGGACCGGTTTCACCATAATCTCACTACTTGATCTTAATATCCTTAATCATTTCATCCATGTACTTGCTCCTGGGATAACGATCTGTTTCCTCAACCATACCACTATCTCGCATATCCTATCTCCATGTGCTACACTTGTATTAACTCGTGACTATATCCACAAAGTCATAATTATCTTAGGGTAATAGTCTCCAAAATCATCGCAATAGACTCGCTATACCTTAAGCATGAGAACACACATTTCTCTTTCACCTTTCTCTTTATAAACCTCTCTCAGAGTCCATACCTTATCTTCCTTAAGTTGATATCCTTAAATAAATTTGGTTTTCGTAACCTATATCACCAAAATTGAACTATTTATTCGATCATGATTCCACTTACTACACTGCCTACATTCCTTACTCTCGCTAGAATCGACATGATCATCCACAAGCTTACCATTTCCTTAATCAGAGTATCCATTATAATCTCCAATATAATCTCGCTATTTTGCCCTATTCCTCATAAAGACCTTGATGTCCTTAAACAGAAGAATACAACATTTTTCTACTAACTTCCTTTCGACAATCCGATCTTCAAGTACATACATAGAATTCAACTATACCTCAACTTAGTACCTCCACTTGTCATATAGACCTTACTCCTTACATACACGGCGCACCTATTTCATTGGTTACCTTAATTACATTTGGCCCTTGTGCCATATCTTAACTCAAAATCTTTACGCATGTGATCCCACAATTAATCACACCACAACCTATGTCCGATTATCTCAACATGATTTAATAATCCATTTCACAAGATTATACTCCCGTTTTACCCAAACGTGCCATACGATCATCTTAATAGACGTGGGTCACCTTTTCCTCAAGTCCACTTGATATCATCCACATACTTACTTTATGCCACACTGTTGACCTTCAAAACCGTAACAAAATTTTACCGGTCAAGTTTGCTATTCACCCATAAATCCTTAAGCAAACAGTTGTCCTCATACGATTTGTTATCCCAAATCAAGCACCCTTTTGCTTTACTGATATTTACTATTTATCCAAGATTAACTTAACGTATTCCATTATTCAATCTCTAACTTAAACCTTTAAGGTTCCTCAATTCTATTTACCCAAAAATACCATATTGATGAACGATGCCTTGCCATCAAATCAATCACTTTACGTCCTAATCCTTCAATGGGTATATACGAGTAACATTTGTTACTTTACTCCTTAAACGCACATACGATAATTTCCCATGCTACATCCTTTTGTTTATCGATATCCTTCGAATAACCAGGCCCTACACCATAACCTTTCAATTTCAAGTGAGCTTTCTCCCAAAACAATCGTCTCACAACTTAATTTTTCTAAAAAGTGCTACAACATCGGCCTTATAGACGTCACACTCTCTAAGCATCCACATATCAGACCTTGTAAATCTCCAGATATCATAACTCTATATCCCTTGAAGGTACAATTCACTGATTCAGTTCTTTGGCCCAATTAGATTTGGCCCTAAAGCTCACTTCCAATTCAAAACCTTTAGTTTCCTCAAAACAAGATCGTGATAAATCAATTAGCACAATTACGGCCAATCACTTTATTTTCCCTAAACGTGACATCAGATCGCCCTAATAGACATAGATCACTTTCCATCCAATCCTTATATCGTTTCCCTTCAGAAATCCTTATAACGAAACCTCAGATAAATCTTCCAAAATAATACTTATGACTTCACACCCTTAGCCTTTCCGAAAGCTTAAACCACTAGGCCCACAATGAGCACACTCACTTACAAACTCCATAACCATAACCCTTGGGTTCTAAAGTTTTACTCAAGGTCGTAATAGAGTACGGTCTTTTTGGAGAAACCAGATTCCCTATGAACCATCTCTTATATACATTTATTCTCCTCTCAGCAATCTATCCACTTGGATGACTACAATATGACCTCACAACTAGGCATTCTGAACTTCATATAGTTCACTCTTACGTACTTTTACCAAAACAAATGTTCAGGGTATACATATGAGAAGAAAATTCTTAATCCCATAGAGCATTACCACATACATTTGTTTCCTTTACATTAAGGAATTTTGGTAAAACTCAACTCACTAGATAACGCTCGTCAGCTCAACGAAGGGAGTAATTAATGTCATACCGATGTGACATTACTCTAAGAATAAAGAGAGATTCCTAAGAATAGATCTAGGAATTCAGTAATAGAGTTGTCCCTGGTGTTAACCATGTAGGGAACGAACACCTAGGCTCCATACATTACCCCTCCTTTATGAGTCCTGACAGCCCTTATCCACACGTGACATAAACTATTTTTGGCACTCATGGAGTCTCGTATGAACGAATCGTTTGCAATAGTAACGAATTTAGTAATTTTCGGAACAAGGAAACACTTCTTTATTATTCGAAACATTACATAAAACAACTGACAGAAAGTCGAATAGACAGATTACTAAACTATGGAGACTATCGACACAAGTCATCGCTCCTTATTCTCAACAGCCTTACAAAAGAAAACTACCACTCGCACAGGGCTTCCCTCCCGTCGGGGTGACGTATCACAAAGAGTCGTTGCTCTTGACCCGAAGATTCCATAAGCGCCTTGCCTTTGATACGAGCAACAAATTGCTCCAGAGCAGACACTTACGCTCTTGGGTTCTGCCCACTGCCAGCTTTTGAGGCCTGATGTAGTTGTGTTGGCCTTAGGCCCTTTTGCCTACAGTATGCCTTCATGTGGCCTTCCTTCCCACAACCAAAGCATACCCTACTATCCTTTTGACAACTAGGACTCTTGTGCCTAGCTTTACCACAGTTGTGGCATTGAACCATTCCCTACTCTGGCCTGAGCCTTTGGCGGAGCCAGACTAAGTCGCCTTGGTCCTAGTACGACCAGACTTCTCGAACTTGGTGGGCGACGCCGGCCGCTTGAACGAGCTAGCCCTGCGATTCTGTTGCCCACCTTTTGCCTTAATCTGTGCCTCCACACTAGCTGCGACTTGAGGTATGGGGGCCGCTTGGGCTTGTGGTATCACCTGGGCCGTTAATACTTCGACCACTAGCCCCACTATCTGCCCAATGGTCGTCGCATTTAGCATGATCGAGGCAGGAGGTGGAACTCCCCTTGCAGCTTGGGGGTCCGCTTGTCCCTGATGAACATCCTGCCGCAGGGTCGGGTCATTATTACGTGAGCCAGATCCTGCGTCTTCCCCTTGCGGAGTAGCACTCCTCAGCCGAATTCGAGAACCGTTGCTAGGAATTTCGTTAGCTGCTTGGTTGGTGGATCGGGTGTCCATCATCTATTGATGAACCATAACGTTAGTTTAAAACTTTTCCAACTTGTACATGACACTGAGTCCATTACGCTATGATACGAATTATAAGGGTCCAAACTAATAACTTTATATCAGTCTGACTGGCCCACCACCATTAACCGCAGAAACGACCTTTTTCTCTACTTGAAAGTGGGAACTCTAGGAGAAATGTCAACCTTTAAATGACATTAAACCTAAGAAGAAACGATATTCCTAAGAATGGATCTAAGGAATAAATAACAACTCGAAGCTTGCAGAAGTTTGAAAAACCACTTACTATTAAACCTTCTACTTTTAAACTTTATACCTTTAAACCTTATATAAAAATAATTATTTATACAGTTTAGTTTCTCAAACTAGTGATACGATTATCACAAAACTCTTACTAAGACCAAAATCATACTTTTAAAGTTACAATCATAAACTTATTTTAATTGCTTATAACATGCCATTTATAAACCAACTATAAATAACTTTTGAAGTTCAATAGTTAAATCATTAGTTTAAATTACATTCCAAGAAATAAGTATAACTTTTAAATTTAACCTTCAAACTCTCAAAATTCCTTTTTAATAGAAAATAGGTTGAAAATAGTTTCAAAATTATTTTTCGAAAATTAGCAAACCTAACAATAGGCCAAGAATTTTAAAACCATTGCTCTGATACCATAATTATAACACCCCCGACTTATTGTCGGAAATGCCACACGCCAGTGACCTCAGACGTTACTGTCCAAAGTCACCCTAGGCTTTAATCAGAATAATTAAGCTTAAATACGTAAATTAAATAACGAAAGATTTAAACAGCGGAAAACATTTATAAGAAAACTCAACCTTTTATTAACAGATTGAAATTACAGCGGAAGACTTATAAATTACACCGCGGAAGACTTTAAGTATAACCTATTACATGACTAGGTTATAAGATTATATATAAAAGTAATACTTAACGACCTTGAAATACCGACACTTAAATCTTCAACTGCAAGCCTCTTCTTCAATTGATTACTTCAAGTCTTCGGGAACCAACCACTGATGTGCCGTATAGGACGGATGACACCAGCCAACCCGGTTGGTTAGTCTAATGAAAGACTATGCAAGGGTGAAAACAGAATGGTTCTAGTGATCGTATCCGTTTACTATCATTGTCCTTCGAATAATAACCGAAGGAACGATATATAACCCGAAACTTCCACGGAATGATTAGAATTTAGACATGCACTGAAAAAAAGACTCCAAAGGAATTGAGTCTTATGGGAAAGTATGACAAATGTTTGGGAACGTTAAAGTTTTCATACAAGCGTTTAAAAATGACTTGATCATTTGGGTCAACGACCAACCTCACCGTGCAATGCGAATCCAGATTGGAAAGAAGACTTACTCTAACCGAAGTCCGGGCGGTTTCCACGTTGTACTCCTCGCCCGAGGGTATATTAATTATGTGCATAATCGCACTTATCTTATTTAATTTCAAAACGCATATTTACGTTAAAGCTTTTAAAGAATATCATCTCATCACGAGAGATATCTTGGGAAATAAATCCCGATTGTCGGCACCAGCTGTGTGTACCACCCCTATATTCGGATAGGGGACGGTCATGACCAGGAAAGTGTTAGGGCAAAATCCTCCTAAGCACCAAGTTATAAAGAAACGACTAGACCTCGCAAGGTACATAGCGTTCCTACGAATACTCATTCTAACTACACATTTAAGTTCACATAAAATCCACACCAATACCATCACGGTAATAACAAATATAATAGCGTTATTTCTAGCAGTATATACAACCTATTATAATATCATATTTTAATCATACATTTATAAAAATATGTTCCCAAATGAAAACAACAATTCATTCCAATTTAATTAACAATCAAAATAATTGATAACTAAAGGAAATATGGAATGATAAGCAAGAGCGAACCACCACTTGCCTTAATCGAGACAAACGAAGTTGTCGGGTTCCGGGTATCTGGGAACTGGAATCTGATTACGGATTCCTACGACGACGACGAAACAACGACGGAACCCTAAGTTAATATACAATGCGATACGGATATATGAAATGAAACGAATAAACGAAACGAACGAAAGAATCGAAAGGAAACGAGGGTTAAATCCATGACCGGACTCTTCCAAGCCACGATCGCGCTTGTGAAGCAAGCCGCGATCGCGGTTTGGAACTGCCGCGGTCGTAGATTTCTGGGCAGAGCCGCGATCGTGGTGTTCATAGCCGCGGTCGCGAAAGCTCCCCCAAACGCGTCTCAGAAATCGAATCGAAGCTCACCGACGATGACGACTGGCTCGCACGAGGCTTGCTTCGGCTTCTACCACCCCAACACCTCCAAGGACACCACAACGACAACCCCAAAGAACTCCGACGAACACTCCGACGATGCACGAACTCCGACGAGGGCACGAATGAGGGAAAGAGAGATCGAGAGCACTGTGGATGGAGAATCCGAGGGTTGAAGGCCCTATTTATAGGGTGAGAAGGGGAGCAACGTCGGCCAGATGAATCGATCGGCCTCCCCCCGGCGTAATGGCGGCCTCCGAACCGGCGAAACACCAAGCTTCTAGAAGGAGACGACGAACAGGTTTCCGCGGTCGCGGAAATGCCACGAACGCGCCATTTGCCTCGGGTCGCGGTTTTACTCGCGGATTCAAGCTTAAATGTATTTTTAGTACCCCTAAAAACACTCTAAGACCCATAATGCATTAAACGTAATTCACTACGTTAAAAAGATCATTACAGAGATTCCGAATACGCCAAACACGTCTTGCTTACAGAACGAGGGTTGGGAAAATTACCCAAATATCCTTACTGAAATTGAGGGGTATTACACCGGACACCAGTCCACCACCCATCTGGAGCCCATCCAACACTACCCCGATCTACCCGAACCCAGATCTGTGCCCAGCCAAACCCTTGCCCACTGTCCTCGCAGACCCGCTGGCGACCATCAACCGAGCCCGCTCGGATCCCCACCGCCGCTGCTGAACCTCTTTGCACACAACCATGTTTGCGGCGACCAACACCAACAATGCCTTCACCCTGCGCGAACCACCACGCCATGATTCGCTACCACCGCGACCCATCCGAACCCACACCGGCGACCATCCACACTCCACCCCACCTGTCCACAAACCCATCTCTAGCCCGGAACCTCACCGCCCACACCGAAACCAGGCACCCCATCACAGGTCCTCCGTCCGCGATGCGCCAACCGCACCTCAACAACACACCTGCTATCGCCGAGCCAATGTCCGACCTGCTGGTGTTTGCTCCTCTTCCACGCTTTGCCCGACACCATAAGTTTACCCATGGTCGCTGAATCGCCACAATGGTAACGATTTCTACTCCCTCCATCTGTTTTGGATTAGTCCTTCTATATTGGTTGAGTTGAGTGAATTATGTTGCCTATGGCTCATGTGCCGGTGATCTGGTGGATTGGTGTCTTAATGAAAATAAGTTGATTAACGTGTTGAATGTTTCTCCTACTTAGATTAGGGTATGTGGATGATTGGATGTAGGCCTTTGCTAAATTTGTTCTTGAATTGGCAAGACTCTTGTTTGTGTTTGATTGATTTCTACCGACTTGGATTGCTTTTGGTAAGGGTCTCTGCCCATGTGCTAGTTTTGGCTTTATTGTGCTCATTTTCACCCTGTTTTGAGCTTAATGTATATTTGAGCATGCAATCACATTTTAATATCTACTCGCCTACTAGTATGTGTAGTCTTCTCGTTGGAGTTTGCTTTGTATTTGCTGTGTACAATGGGATGTTGCTGGAATTTTTGTGCACTTGTCCTAATTTTACCAACCCCTGGGTTCTATCTGAAGATGCCTGAATTCCTGATAATTTGGTGAGTTTCTTTTCCTCTTTCTATTATTTTTACATTAAGGACAATGTAGTATTTAAGCTTGGGGGATGGATAATTCTATGGTGTAGTTACGTTTGCATTTTAGTGATTTTTGTGTTATTTTTTCATTTTTTCATAACATTTCATGCATCATGCATTGCATTTTAGGTGTTTGATATGACTCCCATACTTTGCTTTGTTTGTTTGTCTTGTAGAAATTCCTCTTGAAATATTTCGGTTGTTGATATTCTAATTGATTTTAAGCATGTTGATAAGAATTTTTATATTTTTCAATGTTTGAGTTAGAGTATGTATTTAGTCATTTATTGAGACTAGTTAGGACTGAAATTCTAGACAAACTACCCGTGAGCTTTTGAGCCTTAGGACTGCACATAATTGCGTCCTCTTTTTCTTTTCATGTGTGTGATTCTCACTTTGATTGCTTTATCTCTAGAACTTGCGTTTAGAACTTATTTTGAGGCCATGTTAATGACTCTTGTACATGATATAAAAATGATTGAGGCATTATTTTCATTAGCCTATATTTCCCTTTACCACCCTTATATATTATTCCTCAGCTTGAAGCCCGTTGAGCCTAATTAGCCTATTTCTTTGGAAGCTCCACAAAAACATCCTGAGCCTAATGATTAACCTTTTACCCATCCGGGAATTAGGATGATTTGTTTGTTTTTATGGTTGCAAGCCAAGCTTGGGGGATTTATTTATTTGGTGTGTTATTGTTGGAAGTGTTTTGGCTTTTGAAAAGAAAAAAAACAAAAAAAAAAAAAACAAAAAAGAAAAGGAAAAAAAAAGAAAAAAAAGAAAAGTCAAGAATAAAGGTGTTTAGTTGAAAAGAATGGTACAAGAAATCCTCTAGGTTTGGTGTTGTCTTGGTTAGTCCTCTTTCTCGGATTTAGCACCACATGACCAAATTATATCTCTACCTTTGTTTTTACTTGGCCCCATTACAACCAAATAAAAGTCCTCTTAATTTATGTCATTTACAAGGTCCCTAGTGGTGGAGATTTAAGACACTGATGCAAGTTTATGGTAGATGAGTTTTCAAAGTAGAGATTTGGCGAAAACACTTATCCCTAAACACATGAGTGAGAGTGATTCTATTTCTTTTCCTAAGTGAGGTCTAGGGTGGATGAACTAACTTGTCTCTCTGATGATTATTTGCATGCTTTGATGATTACATTGTTAAATATTTAAGTTTTCATGGATTTTCTTGGATATTGATTAGGTAGAGACAACCTTTGTATTTCTTGTCGAATTTTAAACTACGTTATTGCTTGAGGACAAGCAATGTTTAAGCTTGGGGGAATTTGATAACACCTATTTTATACATATTTTAGGAGTCTAGTTGTATATTAGATTAGGTCATTTTCATGCATATTTTATATTTTTTATAATTAATTTTGCATTATTTTGTATTGGGAGTCTAGACTCGTGTTTTTATATATTTAAGGTATTTTAGGTACAATTCAAAGATAAAACGAGACTATGTTTGCGGACGCCAAACAAGATGTTAAATAATCGCCCGGGTCAAGTTTTGTGGATAATAATTTGGCGGCTTGTTTGATTCTTACCATGCCCAAATAAAATGTGCAGTGAACAAATTGAGGCGTTCATTAATTATGAAATTTGTTGGGCCAAATCTGGGCGGACCCACACACTAGGTGACGTTTTTATGGTGGTGGCTGCTTCAGAGCTTTCTTCAAAGTAGTGGGCCGGCCCACTAAAAGCTTGGAGGGGCGGCAACTTCATCTAGGGGAGATTAATCAGAGGAGGTTGGGTTTTAGGTTGGAGGCAGTTTTAGTTTTTAGTTTGGATTACTGCCGTACATACGAGTGGAACTTCAAGAAGGAATTTTTATGCTTTAGCACTTTGAAGATTTTGGTATTATTGTTCTAGCCTTTTTCAACTTGGATTATTTCTACATTGAGATTAACATCTTCGGTATTTATTGAATAATTCATATATGTTGTTGGCTAGTTTAAATCTATTGAATATGTCTTCAATTATGCTTGGCTAAATTCTTATTTCTAGGGTTGGGATGATCCCAACTATGCGTAGGTAGGTTTGTTTGATATTTGCCTGAATGGAAGTCTGAAACTTTGTTGATTCATTCCTAGATGCTTTGAGCCCATATTAGCTTATGCAAATTAGATCCTACACTACTGCAAAAAATGCTTTTTAGCCCGGGCGTTTTCCATTATATAGCCCGGATATAGCTAAAAAGGGTCCGGGCTAATGGTTGGTGTGATAATAGACCAAATAGCCCGGACCCATTGTCACACGCCCGGGCTATAATCTTCACATAATTTCCCGGTTGAACTTCACTTAATAGCCCAGATGTGTTTAATACATGTCCGGGCTAAAAAGTCCAAAATTTTCAAGTTGAACTTCACTTAATAGCCCGGATGTGTATAATACATGTCCGGGCTAAGAAGTCCAAAATTTTGAAGTTGAACTTCACTTAATAACCCAGGCTTGTACAATACATGTCCGGGCTAAAAAGTCCAAATTTTCCAATTTAATTTTTTCTCCTGTCCGGGCTGTATGTTTTTCATATCCGGGATAAAAGGTTTGTCCTAATAGGCATATATAGCTCGGACTTATAATGTCCGGGCTATATAGTATTAAATTATTTTCCCGCAAATATTTAATAAATATTGCCTATTTGAATACGTACCCTGTATTTTGCTGCATTGTACCAATATTTAACTCACACTAGAGAATAGAAACATTTATAATTGATAGCCAGATATTATATATAGATCCAAAACACTTGAGTTACAATATCATTCTTCATATAATTTAGCAAAGGACTCCCAAAAGAAGTTCACAACTTAACCCATACTGAAAGAAAACAACTGATATATTCTACGCCTTCTAGCAATACCACTTGTGATTCTTCATCTCTGTTGACAACTTTCCATTCGACAAACACGCCTGCATGACAATCCTTTACGCAATCAGCTAATATATATCAACTTCCTACAATGCTTTGCAGAAATTAAAGAACAAAAATATATATATCAAACAAAAAGTAGAATGACTTATTAGGTGTTATTAATAAATTCAAACTACAAGCAATAGGTAAATAGAACTTCATACCTACATAAGACTTAGGAAATAATCAAACCACTCTCGTCGAATTTCATCAACATCTTCATTTGTGTAGGAAGATCGGTCATCATACCACTATAAATATATACAACATGATATTTAGTTAGACTAAACCTTATTTATCAAAGACAAACAATTACAGATTAAAAAAGCCTTACATTGATGGGAATTACAGAACAATTTTTTTGGTAAAGTATAAGATCTTTCATAAACTTCAAAACATAGTATCCACAATCAATCGCATTCTTCTGACGAGGACACTGTAAGTCATACACAAATAATTGTATAAGATTGGAAAATGTATCGAAAGAATGATGTATTCATACATGTAACACTTTAATTAGGAAATTCTAACTCAACTACAAACAAGTTTAGAAAATCAGTAAATTTACCTTAACTTTATGCCACAAAGTTTCTTTTCGTGGTGTTTTCCTACCCAACTTGGCATATTTCAATTTATAGCTCCTGTTTACAACAGACGCAATTACTTCTATACGGAATAATGCAAGAATCATACTCGACATATCAAACAAATACTTACAATGTAACCAATGACTCCGCATCCTTCTCAATTTTTCCAAGTTGTGAATCAACCCAATAAGCATGACCCAGTTGAGGATTCATCAATATCAACACCCAATGATACCTAAAAATATATGATCATTTAATTTAACTGACAAAAGTTATAAAAAAATATAAGGGCTGGTTACCTAAAATGGTAGGGTGCCACAAATATCTTATTCTTAACATCTCCTTCCATAGACTTTGCAATGTAAGTAGCCCTTTGTTCAATGCTTTGAGCCAATGGAGAAATTTGAGTAGGACAAAGAAATTTGATCATGTCATTGACACCTTTGCAATGACTGTCAAATAAATATCTACAAGAAATATGAACATGTTTATACATTTGAAACAATTGACAAAAACATAATGAAAAACAAGATAATATTGCTACTAACCTAATATATAATAACATATGAGTAATTCCAACCTCTTTCCTATCAAGCCATCTTTGAATCTCCTCCTTCCCAATTTCAATCCCCGGATGGTCATAATGAAAAACTTCATCATGAAGTTTGATTTTGCACAGCGCATTTCCACTAAAATCATCTAATATCCATTCATATTTTTCCAATGAACTCGGTTCTGATTCAGCTTCACCCGGCCCAATGACAGATTCATAAGTAAGTGACTTTCCCTTGCTCTTTTCTTTCATTATTATATTATTTTCAGGTTGTTCCAGATCCTTGTTAATTTAACAAAGAAAAAGAAAACTTCAGGAAATATATGAAAAATCACTTATCGTGCAAAATAACATGGCTCGAAGGCGGAAGTTCTCCTGACGGTGTGCATCATAAACTTCAATGCCCATTGTCCACATGTCTTTCAAATCATCATTAAGAGGTGCCAAATACACATCAATATCATTTCCCGGTTGCTTCGGCCCAGAAATCAGCAAAGACAACATCATATACTTGCGCTTCATGCATAACCATGGAGGCATATTATACATCACTAAGACCACCGGCCATGTGCTATGACTTGTACTCATATTCCCAAAAGGGTTCATGCCATCAGTGGAGAGTGCAAGACAAAGGTTTCTTTCCTCAGCAGCAAATTGAGGATGCAATCTATCAATTGTTTGCCATTGTAAAGCATCAGTTGGATGTCGAATTTTACCATCTTTGATCCTCCCATCTGCATGCCAAGTCAGTTTTTTTTGCATCATCAGGATTACCGAAGAGACGCCGAAATCTAGGCCTTATCGGAAAATACCAGAGCACCTTAGCAGGAGATCCATTCTCCTTGTATCTCGGTTCACCACAATAAGGATTTGGATAGCTTTGCAATGATTCATATTCCTTTCTGTACAAGCAACAATCATTTGGACAAGCATGTATCTTCTCATATTCCATCCCCACTGAGCAGAAAAGTTTTTTGGCCTCGTATGTACTACTAGGAAGACAATTGTCCACTGGAAGAATTTCTGTAAGTAGCTTAAGTAATGCTGAAAAACTCTTATCAGACCACCCATTACCGACTTTCAAATTATACAACTTCAGCACAACTGTAATTTTCGAGAACTTGGAGCAAGCAATATATAAGGGCTTTTTTGCATCATTCACAAAATTCTCAAACATATCAGGACGGTCAATAAGAATCTGCTCAACATCACATATCATATCATCTATTCGATCATCTTCACAAATGTGAAGTTCTGAAATTCCTGAGGGTTAGAACTAACGGACTGAATTGGTGTTTTCTCCCCATGCCACATCCATACTTTATAGTCAATGTTAATGCCATCACAAATAAGATGCTCTCTAATAACACTAACCTTGTATCTCCTTGAAAAATCACAATCGTTACACGGACAAATAATTTTAGCAGGATCAGCCCCATGATCAAGAGCAAATTTAATAAACAACTCAACCCCTTCAACATATTGAACTGAATTACGACTTGCTCTCATCCATGACTTATCCACCATTCTCTATAAGTTGAAAAAGATTAACAAAGTTTTAAGTTTTAAGTTATCTCCAAATACTAATCAGAACAAAGCAATTCTACTCTAGTGACTATTTCACTCCAACAAACGCATCAGCAAACGCATCAACAAAATCAGTAAAATCTGTGTGGCCATTGCTTTGCACAAAATCCCTAAATTGCCAAATCGACATCAGCACAAGTAAAAAAGCACAAGATTACATAGAGAGAAATACCTCGGCACGAGTGTGGAGCATACGGCGAACAAAACCCCAAATTGCTAGAAGAATAGTTTCGTATGAACCCTAAACAAGAAAAAAATAAATTAGTGAGGATGAACAAACAAACTAAGCAAAATTGAGAGTTGTACAACAATATCAAACTTCACAAAATTTAACAAAAAATTAGGCCTGAAATTTTAGGCCTGAAATCCCCAAAATTTAACAACCCAGAAATTTACGGATTAAAATACCCAAAATTTCCCTGTTCACTATCATCTTCACGAATTTCACGAACTCACACACTAAAATTTCCCAGAATTTCACGAACGCACACACTAAAATACCCAAAATTTTACGGATTTTGCAAGGCCATTTCGCCTCTCCCTGTTCACTATCATCTTCACGAACTCACTTAATTTAACAACCCACTCGAAAATCTCACGCAGGAAAACAGGGAGAGGAAAAGAAAAGCTTACGGATTCTGCAAGTTGGTGGCGGCGTCGAAACAAAGAGCGGCGAAGTGGTGGCGGCGTCAATGTTGGTGGCGGCGTCGCATATCACAGGCGGGGACAACAATGGAAGCCACCCCCCGATCGATTTTAGGGTTTGGCCTAAAGTGCGCGCACTGGGAAGGAGGCTCTGTGAAGGAGACTATGTGAAGTCGACGGAAGGAAGGAGACGGAAGGAGGAGATGTGTAGTCCGGGAAGGAGGCTCGATCTGTGAAGTCGGAAATGGCCAAGGAAGGAGACGGGATGTGTAATCTGAAAGAAATGAAGAAGGAAGGGGACGCGCGCGATAGCTAGGGCTGTGTTAAGTCGGGGACCGGGCAGAACAGGCTTTTACCACAAAATAGCCCGGATAAAATAGCCCGGATGTATTTTAACCGGCTTATTTTAATGTGGGTTAATATAGAACACGACAAAATAGCCCGGATATTCCCAAATAAAACACGCCCGGGCTATTAAATTTTGACTCCTTTAAATAAAATCTGTTTTTAGCCCGGGCTTCCCTACAACAGTCCGGGCTAATATGTTATATTTCTTAAATAGCTCGACTTCTTCTGATGTATCAGGACTTTATATCACGGATATTTAGGATCCAGGCTAAATAATCACGGGCTAAAAAGCATTTTTTGTAGTAGTGTCCTGGAAAATAGAAGAACTCCAAAAACACTTTGATCAACATATACCACAATTATAGCCAACAAAATAATTCCTAATAATGCTATTGAAGATAGGCTCTATTGGAAACACAACCGAAATGGGTGGTTTTCCACCAAAAGTGCAATCAATATGATTTATGAGAATAAAGGACTAACAAACTCCAACATAAACTGGATTTGGAAACTCGATATACCCCCAAAGTGAAACACTTCATATGGAAGGTAAGTAAAAATGGAATACCAACAAAAGAAAAACTTTATGAAAGACACATCCCCGTTCCCCTAGAATGCATTATGTGCAATAACCCAGTGGAGAATCTTCCACATATATTATTCAAATGCCCCCACACCCATCAAACACTTCAAAATATTGACCCACAAATACAACAAATAATCATCAACATGGATATAGACAATAAAAATGCTACACAATTACTAAACGAAGTCAAGGACAAATCCGGTATGAAAATAATGAAAACTCTATCCATATGCTGGTAGAGCATTTGGTACCAAAGAAATTTAAAAACCTTTGAAAACCAAAACAAAAACACAATACCCAACCTCATCAGTTTTATCCAAAAACAACAACAAGATTGGAAAAATGCCAAAAGGGAAAAAGATAGTATGGAGACAACTAGAACCACTGGGCAAACAACTAGAAGAAAAAGAAGAAACATTAACTGGACGAAACCGTCTACCAATGTGTACAAACTAAATTCAGACGCATCCAAAAATACCATAGGACCCGCTACTTTCGGCTATATTATTCGGGACCATGCGGGAAAACCAATTTCCATGGCCAATGGTGCCTTGGGGATCATTTCCCCACTGCTAGCTGAAGCAATCTCTATGCGTAATGACATACGCGATGCAATTCAGCTAGGGATCTCAAATATCGAGATCGAAGGCGACAACCTCTGCCTAATAAATGCCCTAAACGGCAAATGAGACTGCCCGTGGGAAATTGAACTCATCATCTCTGATATCTTGAATGACTTGCGACACTTCTCATCATGTCGCATTTCCCACATTTTTCGGGACGTTAATACTGTGGCCGACTTTATTGCAAAACTTTACCACAAATTAATTTCATCAAACTTTGCAGCCATTCCAGATCTTAGAGATCTCATCCGCAAGGATGCTCTAGGGCGGCCTACCTCGAGATAGAGGAGCCCCCTAATTCCTTTCCTTATATATAAAAAAAAAAAACTAGAGGTTGTTTTCAGTTTTATGCCACCTGACACACATTAACCATTTCTATATAGTAGCATAATTTGAAAAGGATATAATGAAAAAAATATAAATTAACTTCAAAATGAACAGCTGAAGGATAGAGAGAAAGTCTATAAGAAAGGACCTCATGAATCATAACCAAAATTAGCAGGTCACTTCTCACATTTCATGTATCATTGAAAGCTATGGTAGGAATATAAGAAAATATATCAAACACAATTTCATCAAGCCCAACCATCTTATCATATCACTTAGTGCTATAATTAGCATAGATTCCTGATAAAACAAAAAGAGGCGGTACCTTGTGACAAAAAACTGTAATTCCTTATGCGTTCTTCTTGTATTGGTTAAATTTGTATTTTGATCCTTTCTCCTTTTAACATTCTGTTCTTTTGGCCCTTCATCCAACCTTATCTCTAGTAGATGAGGAATACAACCAAACACTGTCTCATTTGCGTCTGTGTAGACTTCTTTATTTGACTTGCCCATGCCATCTTTGCCTTGTACATTTAACAAGTCACAGATTGATCCGATAATTATTTGAGTACCATCAAAATGCCTCAAAGCGAGAGTACGTGAAGGACTATCACTCACCAAAAAAGGCATCAATGTCGGAGTACATAGTGATGGTAGGGGTGCAAGCACATACTCCATTTTAGCATGTTCTGACAAGATCAATCAAGCAAAAACGAAGTCTATGTTATCACTAATGTTCTCAGTAATATTCTTGTAATCATTCTTCAACATTATATACATTACAACACAAAAAGTAATAATCTTTAGAAGGTGATTTCAACAAACATGCGAATTATGTTTGATTACAAGGGTTTTAGACTGATCCAAAAAAAAATGACAAATAACTTTGTTATTGTAAACTTAATTTGATCATCACAGATACAGACACTAGCTGTAATTTTAGCAAAATTGTCTACAAATTATATAGAACTCATATGTCTTTCATCTACATCCCTGAATAATATAAGAAAAATTGAAGAAAGACAGTGAAAGACGATAGTTGTCTACCAGATAAACTCATTACAATATAGATAGCAAACTCAAATAAAAAGATTCGGTTCCCTAAAACAATTCTTTTGACAGTGAAAGCACGAACCACTAGTGGTAGATATAGTGCATCACTTTTTTTCTTCATTTCATTGTTTTGACACTAAAGGAAAAGCAAACAAGCAAGCACACAACTGCACATTTTTAACATTATTTATCTACAGTCATTTCCTTGCTAGAATGATTAAACTATGGAAAAAGAGATGTTCTTTTCAATTACAAGTGATCTCAAAATACACATTTACGTTAGAATCATTGAACACAGTAATGATGGATAGTGATAACTTCTTTGTAACTCTATTGGTAAAAATCCTAATTTTAAATAAAAGTATTAGAAAAACTATATGCACCGACTCCAACCAGGATTTTTGCAAGTTCTCACAGACCAGTCACAATGAAACATTATTTCATCTCAAGGAAAGGATCATATTGCATATACAATAGAGAAAAAAGCACAAATTTCTCCCATAAGAATTAAATGACATCGTTATTCATGCAAACAAAATTGATCGATTTGGGCCGTTGCACCATCCCCTTCAGAACTTTTCCTCCCATAAGAATTAGCTAGATGGATTATTGCAGGGGAACTTGTATCTCTAAATTTTGGCACCAAAAAAGGTCTCCTGATTTTAGGTCAATGAGTTCAACTCCGACAGATGTGATCTTCATTTTATGCGCATACCAACACTAAATGGAGGCAATAAATTAGAAACGTCAAAACAATTAGAAGCAGAAAACCAACACCAGGAGAAGTACATATACCAAAAAGTACATATATCAGAGATCAAAAAGTACATATACCTGGCCAATTTTGAAGTCTAATGCATGGTTTACACTTGAATCCCAAGACACTTCTGTCGGTGTATAAGAGCTGGTACTCTTTCAAGTTTCAACCTACAATATCAATGAGTATGAACTCAGTATCTTTGATATGAACTGCTTAGATTGGTGAATGATATAACAAGTTTGAGAGTATAAGTAATGTGCGTATGCACATGCCAAGATCCGTACAGTACAAGACGAAGGGCGCCAAGACATTGATTTGGCAACTTCTTGGCGAAACTCTCAAAATAGGACATTTGTTGTGTTTAATTGTGACTCTAAGCAAGAACTTGATGGAGATTTGACTCAAAAACTGAAATGGATATAACTCTCATGAACGAGGTTCATGAAGAGTTTGTGATAAGTATCTCTCGACCCTCGGATACGACTCACCAAGAACCTTGAGACGAGGTTGAACACTCATGGATATGACACACCAAGAATACCCAACCGCCTTCGGATATGACATACCAAAGGGGTTTCGGATACGACACACCGAAACAAGACTAAGACACTCAAGGATATCACACACCTTGAAGCCGTCGTCCAAGAGGCTTGAAATGAACAAAACGCTCACGTTTTTTAATAATCTCCAATTCAAGTCTAAGGAATTACAATGCATGGCCACCATTATATAGGTGCCAAAATACAAAGTAAGAAAATCAACTAATTAACTCCACTAACCTAAGCATGACTTAGGCCACTAGATAGACCACTAATTAAAACAACTACCTAGCTAATTAATTACGAAAATAACAAAAACAATAATTAACTAGCTACAACTAACTAATTAATTAACCAAATTAAAAATAACTAAACAACAAACACAAATCAAACATCTTTCGCGGAGACAGTTTCTGGCCTAGTTTCAGAAGGTTCGTTCTCTCCCGTCCGTGATCGGAATGGAGTCATTCCAACGCCCAGAGATAGATCTTGAAGTCTAGTTTCACTCCTCAAAATTTTAGAGTGATCGGAGTTGGGAATAAGAAGATACGGCACTTTTACTGAGGTGACCCATGATCACATCCATGCAGCTCGATTGCTTCTTCCTCTTCATTGAACCGACTTTGGCATGTCCTTGAGGGGTGACCCATGGTCACATCAATAAGAAAACTAGATACAATTGAAAAATATACTTTTCCTCTTTCTATTTCTTTTTCTAAACTCGAAGGATCAATAGGTTAATTGAAAATTTATTTACTACCATTATTTTGTCTGATGCTCAAAATGATCAACAAAAATGCCCTTACCTCAACAAACATACCAAAGAAGGTTATCTTCATAACATGACAAGATTTTCTTCATTCAATAATATGATTTGAAATCAGGTTCTTATTGATCAAGAATTCCCAATATTCATTCAATAATATGCATCATATGAGTTGGGTATTGTATTTGATTTCTGTCTTTTGTATCCTATATATACTCAATTTCAAATCAAATTTCAGATTAAGTTCAACCTTTAGTTGAAGCAATGAAGTAACGACAATGTTGATTATGTTTTTGTGGTAGCAAATTTCTGAACCACAATTAATTACGAAGAAACGAAGAACGATCCATCGACAAGCCTCCAAAGATCCAGATTCCATATGGTACATGAAAAGGTGGGGGTCTTCTCCCCCGTTTGCACTCCGACGATCAAGTTAGTAATAAACGATGGAGAGAAAGAGAGAAAAGAGATGGTGGCTGAAAATTTAAGAAGAAGAATGAAAAGATGATCGAGAGAGCTAGGGTTTTTGAAGATTAAATACCTTACCCATTAAGGAAGTTCTCTCCATTAAGTAAGTTCTCTCCCATCAATCCAATGGGCCTTGCTTAATTAAAAAGCCCATTAGGTAGAGTCACTTTAATGATATTAAATATTAAACGATGGAATTTAAGAAATAAACAAAGGAAATTTAATAGGAATTAATTTACCTCTATAATTTGCCCTCGGGCCATCTAGGCTCGAACGAGAGTAGAGGGTCCGAAGAATGAACCCATATTAGCTGATTCGAATTTACCTTGAAGTTGATCGAGAAGAAGGGCCCATTCTAATTCACCTGACGCTCGCGGGTCTGAAGTGCACGGATCACGCCTTACTCCGTATAATGTCGATTGCGCGCTATAGAATCTCGACAAAACATTTCGCACTCTGCACCTAGCCCGCACATTTGCACGCCTTTACCTCCTTGCTTGTATGCTTCCGTCCTGATAGTAGGGAGGCCCATCTCCAAAGGGATGACAACTTCACACCCGTAGGTAAGGGCGAACGGGGTCTCTCCTGTAGCCCTTCAGCGTGTAGTCCTATATGCCCAGAGGACAATTGGCAACTCGTCAACCCACTGTCCTTTAGCTTTGTTCAGCCTCCTTTTGATGCCATCGAGGATAACCTTGTTCGTAGCCTCTGCCTGTCCGTTTTCCTGCGGGTGCGCTACAGATGAGTAAATTTGTCGTATCCTTCACTAAAAGACTTAAACGCGGCACTATTAAATTGAGTTTCGTTATCCGAAATCAAAGCATAAGGAAAGCCAAATCTAGTGATAATTGACTCGCAAACGAATTTCTTGATGTCACTGTCTCTGAATCCTGATAGTGGTTTCGCTGCAACTTGTTTAGTGAAATAAACTGTGGCGGTGACGAGGTAACGCTTGTTCCTTGGAGCTCTCGAAAACGACCCCACTAGATCCTGACCACATTGAGCGAAAGGCCATGGGCTAGTCAGAGGATGTAAGTCAATAGCAGGCTGGCAGATTAACATGGCAAATTTCTGGCACTTTTTGCACTTTTTTACTTCGCTTTCAGTGTTTTTCTGCATATAGGGCGACCAATATCCTTGTGCCATGGCTCCCATGGCTAGGCTTCTGCCTACTGTGTGTATTTCGCAAACGCCATCATGAATCTCAAAGAGAAAATTATCCACCTTTGAGGGGGCACACATTTGAGATAGGGTCCAAAAAACGACCATCGGAATAACTCACCCCCAGGCGACAACCAAAAGTGCGCATCTTTCAGCCTGATCAATCTTGTTTCTTTATTGTCTGGTGGTACCACATCGTTGCGCAAGTAATAAAAAATCGGATCCATGCTACTCGTCTCTTCGTCTACCAACAATGACTCCTCATTCAGAATGCTTGGGGAATCAAGCACTCCAATCTACATGTGTGAACCGTGGCTTCTTGTGCTAGACGAGGCCAGCGTAGCCAGGGCGTCAACGACTTTGTTCTTCTCCCTGGGAATCTAATGCATACGAAATTCCCGAAATCCTGCTAGCAAACTTGTAGCCTTTTCAAGATATGCCAACATTCAAGCCGATTTGGCCCCATATTCTCCTATCATCTGGTTCACAATTAGGTGAGAGTCCGAGTAAATTACAAGCTCTGATATTCCCTTGCTATGCGCTGCAACTAGCCTTAAAATTTAGGCCTCGTACTCAGCCTCGTTATTGGTTGCTGGAAAGCCTAGCTTAACCACTGTGCGTTTCCCTAGTTGGAGACTTCAAGACTAAACCTGCGCCATATCCTTTTCTATTCTTTGCCCCATCTATCTGAATCTCCCATGTCTGCTGCGAGTTGACTTGTAGACTCCAAATTTCTTTGTCAAACTCAGCTCCCAAGTCTGATGCGAATTGACTTATAGACTTCAAATTGACCTACGAATTCTGCTATAAAATCTGCCAACACTTGCCCATTTATCGACGTCCTAGGGACGAATCGCAACTCATACTGGCCAAGCTTTACTGCCCATTTAGCGACCCTACCTAACAAATCCGAATTAGCCAACACGGCTCTGAGAGGGAACGCAGTCACAATGACGATGGCGTGCGCCTGAAAGTAGTGATTGAGTTTCCAGGCGGCTACCAGCAATGCTAGAAGCAGTCTCTCCATGGGAGCATACCTGGTCTCTGTGTCGAGTGAAGTTTTACTCACATAATATACCGCCCGCTAGGCTCACTCGGCTTCTCTGAGTAGCACGACACTCACAGCTCTGTCTGACAGTGATAGACACAAAGTTAGCTCTTCTCTGGGCTCAAGGACTGATAGTATGGGTGGTTCTTGCAAATATTTTTTCAACTCTACCAACAATTGCTCGTAATCCTCATCCCACTGGAACAATTTGTCGCCCTTCAACACCTTGAAAAATGGCCTACATCCGTCTGGGGACTTGTTGATAAAGCGATTCAGAGCGGCGGCCATTCCCGTCAGTTTCTGAACCTCCTTGATATTAGTTGGGCTCCGTATCGCATGCAGAGCTTTGATTTGATCTGGACTTGCTTTAATGCCCCGCCTGGTCACCAAATGCCCCTAACAACTTGCCTGAACTAACCCTGAAAGCACATTTCACAACATTAAGGCGCAACTTTGTGCGCTTCATAATATCGAAAACATGTTGCAAGTCTTCCATATGGTTGGCCCTCTACTTGCTTTTGACCACCATATCGTCTATGTAATTTGACCTTGTCCCCGATCATTTATGCCATCACAGGCTTGTTGCCAACGCTAACCTCCACCCTCAGCATTCCTAAAGGCCACACAGGGAAAGTCCCGAGCCCCATTAATTGCGTAGAGACAAGAATTAGATCCTCTTGATTTTTCCAAGTTTCTTAAACATCTCAAAATACATGATATCAACTGAACTACCAGAATCAATCAAAACTCTACGTTCCTCGAAACTGCCCAAGCCAATAGTGAGGACAAGAGGGTCGTTGTGCGGAAACTGAACTCCTTCTAGATTGGATTGGGAAAATGACAAGGACACCGTATCAGCTAGACGGTTTTTTTTCTTGATGAATCCACGACCTTCAACACTTCCAGCGCGTGGCACTCACGCCTAAAGTCATGTCTGGTTGACTTGTTTTGACAAACTGTCGTTTCTATCATATGAATTACTTCTTTCTAGAGCTCTTGCCTTTTGCCTACAGGCTCATCTGTAACCTTTTTCTCAACATGATTCGTCCTTGGAGCTGGCTCGTGGACCAATAACTCACACATGTGCCCCTTTTCTACCATCTGCTCTAGGAAATGTTAGAGTGCCTTGCACTCTGCAGTCACATGGCTCTTCTCCTTAGGATAAAAACAAAACTTCGTTTGGTCCCTATCACCCTGATCTGCCCTCATAGAAGCTGGCCATCTGAAAAATGGTTTGTCCCTTATCTGAGTCACGATTTTGTAGATTGGAATCTTGTAGACAATATGGACCGCCTGTCTCACTGGCACAAGGTGAAGATCCATGTCGCGACCCTAATTGTTGTGTTTGCGCTCGTACGAAGCATCTACGCCTCCCTGTATGCAAGCAGGTGAGCGCGACCTCCTGTCATGGGAGGTTTTAGAATCCTCTTCCAGCTTAACGTATTTCTTTAACCGTTCCTGCAATTCAGTCATGCTGGACGGTTGTCTCAATGTCAAACTCTCCTTGAACCTACTGTCTGGCATCAACGCTATCCTGAACGCAACTACTACTACCCTTTCGTCACATCCATCTACGTCAGAATATCATTCCATAAATCTCAAAGCAATTTGCCTTAACCCGTCATCCCTGCGCATTTTCAAGGCGAAAAGAGTATCCACAGATGCAGGTTCCCTACTATTTGCAATAAAATGGTACACAAATTTCTGTGCATGCTGGTCCCAAGAACGAATCGAATCTGACTCCAACGAATAAACCACTTAGCAATCATTTTCCCTAGGCTAGCAGGAAACATTTTACACATCAATGCATCTTTTGAAACCCATAAAGCCATTTTATTTGAATACATAGTGACATGATCCACAGGGTCTGATTTCCCATCATATAATTCAAAAGAAGGAGACGAGAACTTAGCTGGTGGTGGTTGCAACTGACTCTCCCGGACGAACGATGTTGTAGTCATCCGGGCCAATTTCTGCTCGGCTTGTTCATGCGCATTGATTAGGGACTCACCCTGCTTATCCATCAGCCTCAAGAAATGTTGCTTTGCATCTCGTACAAGGCCGGGTCTGCGCCCCTGATCTCGCTCTAAGTCGACGCTTTCTGCCCTAGGTCGTTGCCTGCGCTTGCGAGATCGCAAACGATGACGCTCCTCATGGAGCCTCCCACTGACTCAGTCCAGCCCGGGACCACGACTCCTACTTCGCCTTTCCTCATGACGGGAATGATATCGGGATGCCAAAGATGACGCTCGCAGCCCTTGCCAGTGTCCGTGATAATGTTGATGGTCCAGTTCTGCGTACCTGGCATCCTTACGGGAATCACACGTGACTTGGCCTCCACTTGTAGCCCTTGGGGGTTCGGCTCGCGTGGGGTCGGCACCTCAATTGCGCTCATCAACCTTCTGCCTCCCCCATCGACCTCCACTCCTACGACATGACGCTTTTCTTGCACCCTCTCGTACGTCCTGCGAAATGTAGCAGCCTCTTCATGGGCCGCGTGAATTTTTTCGTCTTTCTCAGCAACCATCGCCTCGAACTCGGCGCGCTGACACTCCCTATCTGTGACAGCATGCGGACCATCGTTAGTCGCCTGACTGGTCGTGGCTGTCCTAGTGACCATTCTTGTTTTCGTTCCCACGGACGGCACCAAATTGTGGTAGCAAATTTCTGAACCATAATTAATTAGGAAGAAACGAAGAACGATCCCCGGAAAACCTCCAAAGATCCAGATTCCAAGCGGTACTTGAAAAGGTGGGGGTCTTCTCCCTCGTTTGCACTCTGACACTCAAGTCAGTAATGAACGATGGAGAGAAAGAGAGAAGAGATGGTGACTTAAAATTGAAGAAGAAGAATGAAAAAAAGATCGAGAGAGTTAGGGTTTATGAAGATTAAATACCTTACCCATTAAGGAAGTTCTCTCCCATCAATCCAATGGGTCTTGCTTAATTAAAAAACCCATTAGATAGAATCACTATAATGATATTAAATATTAAAAGATGGAATTTAAGAAATAAACAAAAGAAAATTAATAGGAATTGATTTACCTCCACAGTTTCTATATGCAATACATATCAATTCAGTTGGAATTCAGAAAGCGTTCTGATGTTACATTTCGGTCTATGATATTGAAAAAGGACCCCATATATGAAGGGATATACAATACAACAACAAGAAGGGGAAACCAAGAAATGGTTTTGATGAAACCAGAGCAGGGGGATATGAACCGGTCTGCTTCAGGATTTAGTTTAACTTCTACCATTTGATTTCTTACCTTTGATTCATGAATCATGATGTTTCTAAATTTTAATTGACCCTCCCTCCCTCCCTCCATATATCTCTGTCTTGTTACTGTATGATTGTGGTCGTATTTAAAGCAAATTTAATGCAAATACATGGACACCATATGGCAACCATCATCAATCATCATAAACATGTTTGAGGAAATAAGTCATGTTCATAGATTTAATATAAAGATATGGTTTGCCATTCAGATATGAATTAAGGTGATCACATACTAGTAATAAATATACACAAGGAGGCAATTTCATATACCTAGAGTGGATTAGTGGTTGAACATGTCCTTGCTACGCACGGGCTATATGGTTTTATTTTATTAATATTTTATTTATACTCTTTAAATGAAGATTAAAAAATTATAATTGATTTTACTTGTGAATTAGTTTTAAAGTTCTATAAATCAATTCTACTATTCTAGTCATCTTTATAAAAAAATATATATTAAGAGTTTCTTCTTTATTTTATCATATTTGTATCATATCACAAAAATGCACATGGGATAATTAGAGAATGTGCGCCAATGACTTACAAAATGAGCCTTCAATACATCTATTGGATTCAATTATTCGAGTAAATTTGGTTCGAATATAATGGTCAAGGTTGTATAGTAAACTACATAAAGGGGAAATGTTTGTGTAGAAAAAACATGGAATAATAAAACCAAGATGACAGGTTAATTTGTATCATTGTTTATAATTATTAATCATATATTGCTTGATCTTGTTTATTTTTAGGGTTTATTTAATTTATTTTTTCTAATTTCTTCTTTGAATTTAGCAAATGTCATTTCAATCTATTAGTTGAATTTATTATTGTAAGCTATAAAACTATTAGGAAAGTGAAGTAATTATTTTTTTCCTTAAATGGGAAATAAATAAATTTCAATTGACTTTTTTTTTTTGACATTTCTCATAGATAGTGCATACAAAATTATTTCAATTTCAAAAATGTGAAAATTGTCAAATCATACGATATATATTCTATCAAAAAATTAATTAAAAATATTTTAAAAAGTACATCTAACTTGATTACAATCGACACCGTTCATACGAAATTCATAGCCCAAAAACCAGAGATCAATGAGAGAATAGTAATGATCCAATTCGAGTTTGTGCTATAGTCTGGTTTGTAGATTACTTATGCAAATAAGGCATAAATAAGCAATAGTTTATTAAAATTAATTAGAAATTGGAGTACAAACTTGCCAAATGTTGGTTTATTCAGTAAAACATCAACAATTTGGGCATGACTTTCAAATTAGAACAAATGTAACACCCCCAAATCTTAACCCATTTGGAAAGGTATTACCGCCAGTTAATGTGCGTAAGCACATGCCAGGACCCGTACAGTACAAGACGAAGGGCGCCAAGAACTCCTTTTTAGGGAACCCTTGGCTAGACTCTCAAAAGACGACACTCTAATGTGTTTTGGGTTGTTTTGGGTTTTTGACTTGATGGAGATTGGACTAAAAAGGAAAATGGATATAACTCGTCACGAAGGATTCAGGACGAGTTTGGGATAGGCATCTTATGAGTCTTGGATACAACTCACCAAGAAACACAAGACGCGATTGATTGATCATGGATGTAACGCACCATGACCAAACAATCACCTCTGGATGTAATACACCAAAGGGTGTTTTGGATGTAACTCACCAAAACGCGACTAAGGATTCGAGGATACAACTCACCTCGGAAACCATCGTCATGAGACTTGAAATGTACTAAACACTCGTTTTTATCTCCATTCAAATCTAACAATTACAATGCACTTGACTACCTATAAATAAGCACCAATACAAAATAGGAAAATACATAAAGTAAGTCCACTATCCTAGCACTAACGTAGGGCACTAACACCACTACTTAGAGCACTAACTAACTAGCTAAAATAAGAAAAATACGTAAACAACAAAAACAACTAACTAATTAACTAGGTAGCTAAAGAAAATACGTAAACACATATTAACTAGCTAATTACCTAATTAATTAATGAAAAGGGAAATACTAGCAAAAACACATAGAATATCACTTCCTAGTCAATCTTCACGTCCTTGCATGAGGCTCCACCGATCTTTGGACGATCTCGTCTTTCGTGAGGTTCTTGATGGGATCCGTGATCACATCACCAGTGATAAGCACTACTTTGTAGGGCTTAAGTAAGAGTCTTTAGAGGGTTTATTGGTGCCATTCAGGTAGATTTAAACACATTCATGTGTATGGCGTTTGGGGGCGAATTTTGGTGTTTTTGGAGGTATTTGAGCTGTTTTGGAGATCATAGGAAGTCACCATTAGAAGACGCAAAGGAAGTGAAGAGAAGAGTAGAAGAACAGTGTGCTGAATTCAAATGGTTCGTTCTCTCTACTCAGATGTCCAAATGGAGTGATTCCAATTCGATGAGTTAGATCTTGAAGTCTACTACAAGTCCTCAAAATATGAGCGCAATCCGAGTTGGGAATCAAAAGTTATGGCATTTTTACTGAAGTGTCGCAGAAGCTGAAGTACTGGAATCCCACCGCACCCAGCGGTGGGCACTACCGCACCCGCGGCGAGGTCGTCAGAGAACTGGAGTTTCTGTTAAATGGCCGCACCCGGCGGTGGAGCCACCGCACCCGCGGTGGAGACGCGCTGAAACTCTTTTACGAGTTTTCTTATTCCCGTTTTATTTTATTTCCGAAACTTTATTTCCAAGTTTGTTATTTTTCTTTTCTTTATTTCTGAATTATTACTTTAGTATTTAAGTTAGGTTTAAGACTTTTTAGAGAGGATCATCTACTCTCTAACCCTAGTTGCCACCTTTCTATGTTTTTCTCACAAACCCTAATGGAGAACTAAACCTCCATTGTTGCACTTGACAATTTGAAGCCAATAATTGATTGGTTGTGAGTTTTCTACTCTTGTTCATTTTCCTATCTAGTTGGATTAATTCTCTTGTGCTTGATTGTTTATTGGTCTATGTTGATTTATCTAGATTGATCACCTAGGTTTATTGATATCTTCCTAATTGCTAGGACTTGTGATTCCGGGTTCGGGTTGCATATCTAGTAGCGAACACGATTGTGCGTATAGGGGATCCGAGCGCATAATTGTGAGAGAGAGTTAATTGCATGCTTATAGTAACGGGTTGTTTCTATTGCATGTGTCTTGTTAATCCTTGGTTGAATGCTATTGCTTTATTGAGTTCTGAAGGTTTTCGGATTTGATTTAGTAATAAGTACTATTAGGGCTGGTAGAACTAATAGTTATCTATGATCGGGATAAGAACAACTATAAGAATATTAAGAACTTGAGATTGATAGAATTCCGTGATCAACCTTTCTATTGTTGTGTGGATCTCTGTTGAGTGTGGCGCTTTTTCCCTTATTATTTACAACCATTATTTGCGGACTGTTTATTTGCTTTCTTATTGCTTGTTACGAAACACAAACAAACCCCCCCTAGTTCCTAGTTGGTAATAACGAATTGCACAAATTGATAACCTGACTCTCTGTGGGATCGACCTTGTCTTGCTTACTATACTACTTAGTAGGTATTTTGGGATTTATTTGATAGGCATCACGACTTTAGCCCTGTCAAATTTGGCGCCGTTGCCGGGGAGTCAAATTTTCTGTTTTTGTGATTTGTTTGTTACCAACCTTGGTGTGGACCTATCTTATGGTCCACACTCGTGCTACTAATTCACCGCTTCTTGATTTTGATCCAGAGATCGAGAGAACTCTTTCACAGGGTCGCAGAGTGAACCGTACTTTGGTTTTTGACAACCCTGCATTCGAGATGGGTGACGCGGATAGAACGTTGAGACAATTGACTGCGCCGAACTTGCAACAGCAACCCTTGGCCGTGGTGATCCCTGCTGTGGGAGAGAATGTGAACTTTGAGTTGAAGCCGGGGCTGATTCATTTGCTCCCAACTTTCCATGGACTGGCTGGCGAGGACCCAATCAAACACATGGGTAAATTCCACACAGTCTGTATGAGCATGAAACCGGCGAATGTTACTGAGGAGCAAATCAAGATGAGAGCTTTTGGGTTTACCCTGAAAGACACTGCTGATGACTGGTATTATCATCTTCCTACTGGGAGCATTGACACGTGGACCAAGCTACACAAGGCTTTTCTTGAGAAGTATTTCCCTGCAAAGAGGGCAAACAGTTTGAAGAAAGCTATTAGCAACATTGAGCAGGAAGCTGACGAGAGCCTGTATGATTATTATGAGCGGTTCAAGAGACTTTGCTCAAGCTGTCCATTCCACGGGTATTCCAACCAAGATCTGGTGCTTCATCTCTACAATGGGCTGCTCGACAATGAGAGGAGGATGGTTGACGCTGCATGTGGTGGCAATATTCTCAACACAACACCGGCAGCTGCTATGGAGAAGATTCAGGAGATGGCAGAGGGCACGAGAAATTTCGGTAGATCTTCTACCAAAAGAGGAGTCAATGCTGCTGACTCTAGTCGCTCTTCGTATGCCAATGATATTGCTGAGTTGAAGGACATGGTGAGGAGACTTACGCTGCAAGGAACTCCTCAACAACTGAAAGCGTGTGGGGTCTGTGCCGATCAATTTCACCCCACTGACGCATGTCCTCAACTACAAGATGATTCGACTGCTGAGGTAAACGCTGTAGGAGGTTATGGAAACCCAAGACCTCATCATGATCCCTACTCCAATACTTATAATCCGGGGTGGAGAGATCACCCTAATTTCAGATGGAGGGATCAACCGAATCAACAACAACAACCCCAGTATCAACAACAACAGCAGCCAATACCTCAATTTCGACAAAGGACGCAAAATCCTCAACCTGAGGCGTCTCCTTCAACTGAAGATATGCTCCAAACCTTGACGAAACATTTCACTACTCATGTTCAGGCCACAACGTCAAGCATAAAGAATTTAGAGACACAGGTGAGCCAAATGGCTGAGGCGATTATGAGAATTGATGCCAAGATGTCGGGAAATCTACCATCTCAAACGGTAGTTAACCCACGAGCAAATGTTAGTGCTATAGCCCTTAGAAGTGGAAGGCAATTACCCGTCGATCCTAGTGTTGAAGAGGACGACGCAGAAAAAGAGGGTGTTCTGGAGGATGGCCGCACCCAGCGGTATGGTGACCGCACCCGCGGCGAGCACGAACTGGAACAACAGAAAGCTTCTGTAAATCGGCCGCACCCGGCGCTGGCACCTGCCGCACCCGCGGCAAGCGGTGATTTTTCTCGAGAAATTTCTGGGAGTCTGCCGCACCCGGCGGTGACGTCTCACCGCACCCGCGGTGAGTCTTCTGGGACTGCTAATGAGCCTTACGTCGACGATTACTTTCGTCCATACTTCCCTCCTCTCGGTTCCGAGAAGCCACCCGCCCCTTTTCCAGAGGCGCTCAAGGAGAGAAATACTTTGTCACCAACCTCGATCTCGACAGTTCTACGCTTCCGATCCGCGTAAGACTTCTGTCGACTCTGGGTGGTCAACATCCTCTGTCTAATCAAAACAATGTCCGAAGCTGTTTTCTCGACCAACTCTGGTCCGAGCAGAATCTTGTCGACATTCTCATCCCAACAAATCGGAGATCTGCATCTGCGACCATACAAAGCTTCGAACGGAGCCATCTTGATAGTAGCATGCCAACTATTATTGTATGAGAACTCAATCAGACTCAGGCTGTCTTCCCAGCTAGTCGGACGATCGAGTACGCATGCTCTTAGTATATCCTCCAAGGTCTGGATGGTCCTTTCAGACTGTCCATCCGTCTGAGGATGAAACGCTGTACTGGATCTCAATTCAGTTCCCATGGGCTTGTGAAGTTCTTGCCAAAATCTTGACATGAATCGGCCATCTCGATCCGATATAATGGTCTTGGGGATACCATGTAAACGGATAATCTCCTTGTGGTAAACTTCTGTTAACTTCTGGGTTTCCCATGTGGTCTTAATGGCTATGAAATGAGCAATCTTAGTAAGTCGGTCCACAATTACCCATATAGCATCTTTCTGACTTTGAGTCTTTGGTAACCCAGTGACGAAGTCCATGGCGATGTCCTCCCATTTCCATTCTGGCACGGGGAGAGGTAACAAATCACCACCTGGTCTACGGTGTTCGATCTTGACCTTCTGGCAAGTTAAGCATTTTGCCACGAAGTCTGCTATATCCCACTTCATGTTTGGCCACCAAAACTTCTTCCGAAGATCCTTGTATATCTTGTTAGAGCCAGGATGTACAGAATAAGCTGAAGAATGAGCTTCTCTCATTACTAACTGGCGAAGGCCTTTTGTGTCAGGCACACAGATCCGGTCTTGAAACCAGAGTGATCCATCATCCTGAATCACAAAACTGGGAGCCTTCCCGTCTATTACTTCACTGCTTAACTTCACCAAGATTATGTCATCGACTTGCCCTTCTTTGATTTGATCTAGTAGCGTAGCCTGAATTTCCAGCATAGTCAGGTACCCTCTACGTTGATCATACAAGACTTCAGCTTCGCATGACATTTGATTTAGTTTAGTCTGAGCAGTAAGTAGAGCAACTACTGTCTCGTGCGTTGTCTTCCGGCTCAGTGCATCGGCTACCACGTTAGCCTTGCCCGGATGATACAGCAACTCGATGTCTTTGTCCTTAAGCAACTCTAGCCAGCGGTGTTGTCTCATATTCAACTCCTTCTGAGTAAATATATATTTGAGACTCTTGTGATCCGTGAAGACTTGGCATTTCACCCCATAGAGATAATGCCTCCAAATCTTCAGTGCAAGGACTACCGCTGCTAACTCAAGATCGTGCGTCAGATAGTTTTCTTCATAAGTCTTGAGTTGTCTGGATGCGTAAGCAATCACCTTGCCTCTCTGCATCAATACACAACCCAAACCACATTTTGAAGCATCACTATAGACCATATAATCGTCGTTCCCCTCTGGAAGTGCTAACACTGGTGTCGAGGTCAGACGTCGTTTCAATTCCTGAAAACTGGCCTCGCACTTGTCATTCCAGACAAATTTCTTGTGGAATTTGCGGAGCAGACCGGTCATAGGTAGAGCGATCTTCGAAAACCCCTCTACAAACCGTCTATAATATCCGGCAAGTCCAAGAAAACTGCGCACCTCCTTCACGTTCTGAGGCTGCTTCCAATTAGCCACAACTTCAATTTTCAGAGGATCAACCATAACCCCATTCTCATTGATCACATGGCCTAGGAAAGCCACTTCTCTCATCCAGAAGTCACACTTAGACAATTTAGCATATAGCTCATTTTGTCTAAGGACTGATAAGGCAATTCGCAGATGTTCCTCGTGAACCTCTTCATTCGGAGAATAGATCAGAATGTCGTCGATGAAGACCACCACGAACTTATCCAAGTACTGGTGAAAACATCGATTCATCAGATCCATGAAGACTGTTGGAGCATTCGTAAGTCCAAAAGGCATTACTACGAACTCGTAATGACCATATCTGGTCCGGAACGCAGTTCTAGGAATGTCTTCCTTACGAATTCTCAGCTGATGATAACCCGATCTCAGGTCGATCTTGGAGAAGACTGCTGGAGCATTCGTAACTCCACTACCTCTGATCGTCTCTGGCATGGTGTAATCCATGTCATCTTGTTGCTCTTCTCTAACTCTTTGAGAACAACATTTCTCCCACTTGACTTTTTGGAAATAAACTCGTTTTCCATAAAGACACTATCCCGAGCAACAAACACTTTGTGCTCACTGGGATTGTAGAAGTAGTATCCTTATGTTTTCTTAGGATACCCTACAAAGTAGCACTTATCTGATTTGGGTGCAAGCTTGTCTGCTAGTAAACGTTTTACATAAGCTTCACATTCCCAGATATGTAGAAAAGACAAACTTAGAACCCTTTCAGTCCATAACTCATATGGTGTCTTATCTACAGCTTTGGACGAAGTCGTGTTTAGTGTGAACACTACACTTGTGAGAGCATATCCTTAGAAAGATATTGGATGATCAACGAAACTCATCATAGACCGAACCAAGTCTTATTCCTCCTCTCAAATACACCATTCAATTCTGGTGTTCCTAGTGGGTTTAGTTGTGAGAGGATCTCACAACTTCTTAAATGATGATCAAATTCTTGACTCAAATATATTCACCACCACGATCAGATTGTAATGCTTTAATTATCTTGCCAAGTTGATTTTCAACTTCATTCTGAAACTCTTTGAACTTTTCAAATGATTCAGACTTATGCTTCATTTAAATATATGTATCCATATCTACTTAAATCATCAATAAAGGTTATGGAGTATCTGTAACCACCTCTAGCTTCTGTGCTCATTGGTCCACATACATCTGTATGTATTAGGGTCAAAAGCTCAGTTGCCCTTTTACTTACCCCAGTAGAAGGTGACCTTGTCATCTTTCCCATTAGGCAAGATTCAAATGTTTTAAATGATTCACAATCAAATGAGGTTAAAAGTCCATCCTTTTGGAGCTTCTTCACGTGGTTTAAGCTAATGTGACCTAAATGACAATGTTGTAGGTAGTGTTTAAATCATTTGATTTTTACTTTTTAGTAATAGACATGGGATTCTAAATCCAGCATATAAAGTCCAATATCTAATTGAGCATTGGCATAAAGCATATCATCCATATAAAAGAACAACAATTATTCTTAATAATGAATTTACAACCTTCAATATCCAATAGAGAAGCTGAAATGATATTTTTGGGAATAGCAGGATTAGAATAACAATTGATCAATTCTAAAACTAAATCAGAGGGCAATGATAGATTATTATCTCCTACTATTAACGCATCAACTTTTGCTCCATTTCAAACTTGTAGGTCTATCACTCCTTCATCCAACCTCTTACTTCTTTTGAAAGTTTTCCATCTTCCAAGTACTTTGGGTAGTTCCTCTTCCAATGCCCCTTTGCATTGCAGTAAAAACAATCATGGTCATCAACTACTTTAGCCTTTTCAGAAGTTGCCTTGGGTTGTGAAACCTGCTTGCCTTTCCCTTGCCCGTGGTTTTTTGTGTTTCAGGTGCCCCTTTATTGAACCCTTTTCCCTTGTTGACCATAAGAATGTCTTTCTTGATTTCAACAAATAGATTTTGCTCAGCTGTTTTGAGCAACCCATGTAGCTCTTCAAGTGTTTTTCCAACTCCATTCATATTGACGTTCAACTTGAATTCAGCAAATCCATCATGCAGAGAATGAGTATGATATATGTAGCCAACTTTTGACTATAAGGAAAGCCAAGTTTTGCCATGTTTTCAAAATGTCCAATCATATTGAACACATAAGCACTGACTGGCTTGCCTTTCTCAAGCTTGCAATCAAGAATTGCCTTATGAGTCTCATATCTCCCCATCCTTGCTTGCTCTTGAAACATAACTTTCAGGTTACGAATGATAGTGTAGGAATCCATCATCTCAAACCTCTTTTGAAGGTTCGATTCCATGAAAGCTAGCATAAGACAAGTGACAATCACTGACTTATCTATGATCTGCTTTTCCTCTTCTATCTCCTCTAGAGTAGACATAGAAGTTAGTTTTGGGATAGGGGTGTCAAGGACATTCTCTCTTCCTTCAGACCTGAGAACAATTCTTAGATTTCTTTCCCAATCGAGGAAGTTGTTTCCGTTTAGCTTATTCTTCTTAAGAATCGAACGTAAGTTGATGATTGTTGAATTATCGTTTCTAGACAAGATATCTACAATAGAAATAACATGCAAAATATAAATCATGCTTGTCATTCAATAGCTAAAAAAATTTAAACATGCTTTAAACATAAATAAGCTAATACACATTTTATTCATAAAATTTTCTATTTTGAATAGAATGATTTTAAGATCCTATTTCAGATAAGACTTTAGGCATACTTTGGCACTTTCCTAAATACTATGTGATCAAATAAGTAACTTTTACTAGTTATACCATTTATAACTCTTGGTTGCTAGATTACATCTTATGTCAAATCTATCCCATGCCTTAAAATCCAAAACTTTATCTTTTGGCCTTTTGTTGAGTATAACCAAATCAAGATTGTAAACCCCTTATATAGATTTACCCGTACTATCCCAAGGTCCAAGAAGGACACATTACTTTGGCAAAACGTATCCATCAAATTCTAAAGGCCTCATAGGTCATGATTTGGAAAGGCAAAATCTCAGTTTTCTTTTAAGGGCTTATCATGCAAGTCTATTTATTAGTGAACTAAATACCATAAATAAACAATCAAGAATAAACTTAGAGATATTTAATGCAAAATAAATGCAATAAATACATGTGATCCTAGTATGACACCTAAAAACCTATATGATCTAATCTTCATAGATTCTTCTTGTCTGTTGGATCTCCATCCTTGATTCTCATTACATTGGATCTCCATCCTTGAATCTTCATAGGATCTTCTTCTCTTGTATTACATAATGTAAATCTAATCTAATTACTTGAAAATTAAATTACAAAAATGCATAATGATACGCAGATCGTGTATAAGAAAACAATAAAGATACACATATCATATTTTCTATCCTATTTTGGGCCATACTAGTCACTGCATGCAATAATAATATCATAATATTAAATCATACATGCATAATATAATATCAACTATTAAAAGACATGAGTAGACTATTAATCATATTAATAGACTTTTAAGATCAAATTAATTAAATGATCTCATAAAATAATTAATCCAATCTTTTTATTATTTTAATTCAATAAAACCATGTATGAAATTAATACAAATATTAATCATTATCATGTATAATTGGATAAAATATACTCTAGAGATAATATATATTATTACCATATCTATTTTAGGCATTTAGGATCTTAGGCTAACAAACCCTAACCCTAGCCACCTAACCCACATAGCTGCACAATACAGCCCAGCCGCCACCCCATCGGCCGCACCAACAGCCTAGCCGCTAGCTCCCGAACCACCCAACCTGCCCCACCGGACCACCGCCGGACCACCCTGAACCGCGGTGAACCCACAAGGTCACCCAACCACGGTTTAATTCCTTCTCGCACTCAAATTTTCAAACAATTACAAATTTTTGATGGTTTTGAGGAAAATATGGTGCAATTTTCAGAAAATTAAGGTTTTTGAAACATTAATGTATGAAACAATTTCATATAAAATTAATCAACTTTGGGCATTCAAGGCAATAAATTCTAAATTTCTAGGGTTTGAATCAATTTTCACCAACATTTAAAATCTAGTAATTTTTATGTGTGATTATGATTTATACAAGAAATCATATCTCTTGCATAAATTTATCATACAATTCGATTTTAGGGTCAAAATTAAGCAAAAAATCAAAAAATTTTAACATGTCTAATTTCGGTCCTATGGCTGATTTTTTCGTGTATATCACATATATGAAAGTCACAACTTTATGCATCCAATCAATTAAAATCTCAATTTTAATCATACAATATAATCCATATATCAATTTTACCACTAAATTGAACCAAAATAATGAAGAAGATGCATCAAAATCAACAACTTTAATCATGATCATATCAATTTATGCAAGAGACTTTGATACCACTGTAAGAATTTAGATACTTTAAGCGGAATTCAGAAAATAATTTTCTAACATCTAACTCAAGATCTCATGCAAATACTTGATATGAATCATATATGAAAGAGCAACATACCTTTTGATGCAAGACTTCTTTTCTGGATCACCCTAGAGAATAGAGCCTCAATTGTGACTCCTCTACTTAGTCCACACGAGCACGGATCTTGATCGCCTGGGTTATGTCTACTAGGACGCGAAAGCAAAGTCAAACTTGCTCTCTCTATCTTTCGGGCGAAGCCACGGCCAAGTCTATAATTTTGTGGCTTCGGTGCACTATATCATGGCACACAAATTGCCTTCTGATGCTAAGATCAAATTTTGTAATCTTATAGAGGTATTATATTTAATATATGTATATATATAGGATGTGGATCTGGTGAGAATAACTCTTAAAATGAAAACTCTCTTAAAACGCAAACTGGTACACAAGTCTGTGCAACAAGGTGCACAAGTGGGAGAAAGTGCACAATGCACTTGCAATCTCATGCACACATAGTTGGTTTCTAGCAAAGCACTAAGACTACCTAAAATATCCAAATTATAAATCTCAAATATTAATCCTATTACATAATTAGTAATTGCCATCTTGATTAAAGGACACATATTCCTTCAAATAAAATCCCCACATTTTAGTATTCTGGTATTTGATCTCGATTCGTTCTGATCGTAGTTGTAATCTATCCATATGAGGTTTTGTACATGTACTCTATGTAATTTTACATATTTATGAACATTCTCCAATAAAAAATATTTGTACCAGGACATGCTATTACCTAAACATGTAATAGCATGTCCTTATCAGATGTATGTTCGGGTGTCGATTCATTTGTTGGATTGTGATCCATTTCTCTAAATGTTTAGGTTTGGGAATGTAGGGTTTGGAAGGATAGCTTGACACTGAATGGGATTAAGGATGATATTGTGACGAATACAAGTCATAGCCGAACCATAATAGAAAATACTACTCCCTCCGTTAAGAAATAAATGTCGTTAGCTATTAAATTTTGTTAAGAAATACTTGTCAATAAAGGGTCATAACTAGAGAGAAAAGTAACACCTGAAAGAAAAAAAGAATAATAGATGTAATATTTCGCATCTAGGCATGCAAATTTAAAACTTGTACGATACAATATGTTTATAGGCGTAATTGCACAAATACCAGGAAAAAAGGTGGCTGACAAAAATGTTTAGGTTTTGACCTTCTGTACAAGCAAAAGTTAGAGATAATCACACTTTTCACCATATCCTTCTTTGTAAGAAATATCTGACAACGTTTGCACCTCATCCTTGAAGAGGCAGTAACTTGTCCTGACAAAGTTCGTTCTTTACTTCCAAAGTTTTTAAATTTGCACCTGATAACCACCATTAATGCTTCAATGGGTAAGTAACTCCTCCTGACAAAGCTTCGTTCCTTTTGCCTATGTTTTTTTATTTAGGGTTATGCCTCTGTTTTTTACTTAGGTTATGCCTTGGTTTTTTCGATAGAACAGTGAGAGATTATCTCAAAATTAGTTCCAAGGTTTTACTTAGGGTTATGCTCTGTTTTTTATTTATCTTTTCATAACCTTGTTTATTTGTAGGTACAAAGTTAGTCTATGTAAAGTTCATAAACTGTGGACAATGGAAACTTATTGGGAAATGTTGGTTGTATGATGGTGATAGAACAATAAGAGCCATGGTGATATCACAGGACAACAACTTGGTTACACTGCAGAGGAATTGGATTGAGAAGAACCCATTTGATTAAGAGAAGTACTTAGTCCAAATCAAATACCTTTACCCAAAGAAACCCGGCCTTCCTCCGATCGCTATACATGACGACGATGATCTGGAAGCGTAAAAGTTCTTGAATATAAGTGGAGAATATATAGCAGAGTGGGAGATTGATCTGTATACCAACCTCGTAATGAAAGAAAAGATTCATACTAAAAGTGCTGTACATCATACTCCCATTTTTCCCATAGCTCCACCAGTGACACAGATCTGAAAAAGTGAAATGTGTCCTGATAAACTGTAAATGTGGTCGGAAAAACTAGAATATGGTCAAAACAAAGGTTTTGAGGCTGGACTTAATATTCGACAAAAAAGAAATTAATGACATCCATTGATTGTCCATGAGAACTTACCCCATCTTTATACAAAGAAAAAAAGCAACAACATAAAAACCTTTGGTAGATATAAGAGAAGGACAACGACATCACGGCAGGCATCACGACATCACGGGCTTCACGAACGACATGCACTTTCACACCGACGACCTTCTCGCCGAGGCGAACGAGATTCGCCACGTCGTCGTCGGTCCGCAACGGCTGAATGTAACGTAGCCCGGAATCTGGGACCTGTTAAAAAAAGAGATTTACTCCCCCCATACTTGGACATGTTCATAATCCTTCTACTCAAGTACCATATTTCCATCTTGTTTTTGGGAACCTTCCAGAGCTTTGTGCTTCCCCCCATGTACACGTGCATTGTCAATAACTCTATTTGTCCGGAACTTGGGCTTAAGTCCCCATCCGTGTAGACCTGGAGATGGATTTTAATGTATGAATCTGCCAAATGTGAGAGAGTGAGTTAGGAGTTTGGGAGAGGAGTTTTAGAGAAGATGGCTAGAGAGTTTGGGAGGATTTGTGAGTCATTTGCAACAACTGGGCCGATATTTATACACAAAAATATGAGTGGGGAGTCTTAATGGCTGATAGTTGGGGAAGTAAGGGTTCATGGCCATCCAAATTTAGTGAAAAAACAAAGGGGTCAAATCGGATGCAATGGGAAAAGATCACTTGCTTGAAAATCTTCCATATCTTTACTGAAAATGACCTTACAAAATTTAGATGCAATAGGAATATTTTAGTTTGTTACAAAAAAAAACATAACATGTGTGTACTAAACAGAGATGGGAGTAATTTTTTCCAAATAAGTTTTGATGAGTGTTTGTAAACATCATATATCCCACACAATTGATATAGTTTCGTTAAAAACATCAGTGGTATAAAAACATGAGATTCTACATTAAAATAATACCATGTCTTCCTTGTCCAATGGTTATACCATTAGTCCCAATAACCACTTAAATTAGTTGTCCCAATTGTTTTCTTAAACAAACTACAAAAGTTAAACCAACTACATTAAGCAAATCAACTACAGTCTTTCAAACACTATCCCAAGAATATCTAAAAAAACTATAGGTGATTTGGTTTCTGTCGCCATCTATGATCTTGAAAGACGCAAGATCGAGGTTTGTCATCCCAAGCATCAACAATTCAATGTGCTTGAGTGCGTACACCCATAATATCCTCTATAAGATGAACAAAAATAAGTTAGAATGTGTATCAAATGTAATGATAGAGGAATTTTCATTGCATGTATACACATATACTTACACGCCCTTGTTTTGCTTAAGGTTGTCTCGATGAGTCACAGATAGTGGCTTGTCAAAAAATGCTTCACATCTCTTGGCTAGTGGCTCATACAACTTGGTATACCTTGGAACAGTCTCAGTCACAGGCTGAATAAACTCAACAATCTCCTTATCTGAGTACAAATCTACATTGCAGTCGTACACAGTCACACACCAGTTAGATAGTTCAATCTCTAAGGCAAACCAATGGTATTCTGTGATGTTAAAGGGCACATATATGCGTTCGGCATCATCCCATCTCTTGCCAAAATCTATCGGACTTTCACTTTTCATGTACTTCATCAATACATCCTCACCTACAAGTGGATAGCCGTTCTCAAAACGATTGTACTCAGCAATGACAAAGGGTGTCCAGAAGGTGTCAAGCACTCCCACCTTCGAGAACTGCACTGGATCCTTTGAAATCCTTTTACGATAACGGAACATCATTTGCTCCAGATGATGAAATGGTGCAACAATGTTAATGTATCCAATGAAAATGATGTTACAATTGCAAAATATTTTCAAAGGATGCATTGGAATATTACCTCACCCTCCAATCATTGCTTAGGGGAAAACATCTTTTCAAAGAATTCATTATCCAATTCATGCCCAGTCGGTTCAATTTGGGGTTTAGTACCGCGTGATATACGTAGAAATATTCAAATATACATTCATTTGAATAAAAAACAAGGCAAATAGGATTTCAATATATGTTAGACTTTTCAGGCCACAATGCAAATTTTCAAGTCAGTATGATACATATACATGAAGAATTACACAAAAACTTATTCCATGCAGACTAAAATATTTTCAGGTCATTATTTTGTTACTCAGGTCACATATCAGTTTTTTAGTCCACAAAGAAGCGTTTTCAGGTCATTATTAACGACTTTATAACACATATTAAGTAGATTCGTTTGGCTTACTGACCTCTCACTATGCTACTATTTCACCAGGTCTGTCATCCCTTCCACCTTGCTATTTTTGGTAATCTTTTTCGCCAATTTTTGCTCATCTAAATTGTGGAAGGATGATTTTGCCACCGTAGCTACCCCGCGAGTGCGAGTCAGATATTTCCTCTTCTGTTCTTGAGTACCCTTGACCTTTCCCCCTTCCTTGGCCTTTTCCCTTTATTTGTAGCCACGATTGTATTAATCACTTGTGATGAATCCTCGTCCTTAGCCTGACTTCCTCCCTCATCACCTACCTCCTCACAATTTGCTTTTTGAAGAGAAGCAGACTTTGCCTCTGATACCTTCTAAGCTTGTAACTCAGTTCCACCCTCCACACCTCTCTGATCAACATTGCTTCCTCCCTGCACACCATCTCCATGTGTTACCTCATCAACTTGTACCTCACTTACACCATGTGGTTGTGTCACCACCTCAGGTTGTACCTTATCCACACCCTCCTCAGTTGCTTTTGTCACCACCTCAAGTGTCAAATCACGTTCTCTAACCAATCTTCCTTAGCTCCAAGCCCATCTATAAAAATATTTTCTTTAACCAAGATATATTTGTCTCGACTTGTCACTTCAGGGCTTTCTTGTATCCAGGACTCTTTATATGTTTGTGTTGTGTTCTCTCTATCACTTTGTTGATCTCGATCATGTTTAGTACATATGACGTGTCCTATACCCTTCCTACAACACTTAACACACATTAAAAATGGAGGTTTGTAACCATCAAAACAAAGGAAGTTTGGAACCCTTTAAGTAATCATACTCAGGATTCCAACAAATTTCCCCTTTTTGATTGTGACAAACTTCATAACAATTAAGATAAAAATAAGCATATAAGACATGTATTTGTATAGTTCCCCCATAGAAAAGTAATACATGTGCTCGTATATTCCCCTTATCGTTAGTCATCCCAATAATGTTCCGTATTTTGGCATCATCAAAAAGATATTATGGGCATGTTTGGATTACGCATTATAATGCTAAAACTTGACATTATAATGTCATTTTTGGCATTATAATGCCAATTTTTGACATTATAATGCCAGATAATGTGTAATCCAAACATGCCTTAGGACTAAAAGGTACAAAGAAGAGTATAGACCAAAAGTCATTATATTTGTCATTAATAATTTAAACAAGGCCAAACCAGCTAGCACTTACAACATTCTCTTACAAAAAACAAAACAACAACATTCATCAAGTAGTAGTAGTAGTCGTCATGAGAGAAACCATAGAAAATGCAACAAACAAGCGAATAAGGGAAAATGATAAGCAGGGAGTAGAAAAAAGTATAGGAGAGGTAGGAAACACATTGGGTCTAGGTCCGGAAGACTAATTTTCTTCATCAACACGTCGCATGAGCTCTGTCAAGATATCATTGACGTCTTGTACGCCCTTCTTCAGACCCCTAACCTTGCGAATGAGCACTCTGAGAGGCTCATTTGTGTCACCTCCATCTTCGTCTTCATTCTCCTTGGGTTCTTCTCTAACCCTCCTCGGAATATTCTCCCACTGAACCGTCATCAACTGGAACATCATCTTGTTCAGTGTAGGCTCGTCCAGTACTCTGCTCCCCATTATTTATTTCTTCAGAACGTGCAAATCGTGATACGCCAAAATTTTCTTGACTACACCAAGGTACAGGAGCGCGTGTCTGGGGTTGCTCTTGCATAAGACATGTGAAGCATCACCAACCTTGGAAGGTTAATGGCTTCCCACTTCAGCATCCGGTCAATCAAGAGATAGTCCAGGATGTGCAATGAATTGCACTTCTGCTCCCTTGGTACCACATTAATGGACACTAAATGGTACAATATCCTCTATAGTATCCTCATCTTGTTGCAATGCACCTCATTCTTCACTAGCGGGTTTTCATCCTCTGAACTTCTCTTGATCATCTCCTGATAGTTACAGTCAGCAGGCTACGACTCCTTCTAGTGATCAATGATAGGTGTTATTTCATACACCTTTTCTAGCATCTATTAGCATGATTTGGAGGAGATTTGGAGGAGTTTTGGAGTTGTTTTAGTGCTAAGTCTGCGATCCAGATATTATGGAGAGAAGTGAAGAAATCCAAGGATTGGCAGCTTAGTTGGAGCTTAGAGATGGAGATGGAGTTGCTGGAACATCTATGGAGAAGGCTACCAACACTTGGTAGTATTTGGAAAGCAGCTGGAGAAGAGAAGAAGATGAGAGTTGAAGTCTGGAGTTCACCGCCCCGCGTTAGCAGTGACGCCCCGCGGTGATGACTCCCAGTGATGAAGAAGCCCCGCGTAAGAGGAGGCCACTGCCCAGCGGTGGAGAGCAGAAGCCCCGCGGTGGATCTTTACCGCCCCGCGGTGGACGTGTTTATTGCCTCGCGCCAGATTATATTTATTTCCTTTTATTTCTATTTCAGACTTTGTTATTTTATTTGTTTCCTTTTGGATTGGTTTTGTGATCTTGGGCTTTACGTTAACTCTATTTAACCTAATGTTCCACAGCCTCCAAGCCAGTCTGCAAACACTAAGACACATCTTGTTATCGAACTACTTTTGATCATTATAGTTTTTCATCCCCTTTTGATGGAGAACTAACTTTCCTTTGTTCTATTAGACGATTGAAGCAGTACTTTGATGTGTTTGTGAGATTTCTATTCCTTGTTCTTATCCTTATAATTGTTGGATTGATTCTCTTGCTTACCACGTCTACGATTTCTAGTTGTTCTTCTTAGCCTGATCACCTAGGTTGAATGCTTGTTATCAATTGCTAGGATTGCATATAGGGGTTCCGAGTGCATATCTAGTGGCAAACACGTTTGTGCGTATAGGGGTTCCGAGCGTACACTTGTGTGTGAGAATCAATTGCATGTTAAGTAGGGGAGTGAGTACTTGTACGTCTTTCTACTTGCATGTATCCTAAATCCTTGTGTGCATCGCTATTGCTGTGTTGGTGATAACGCACGCTGACAACTATGAGAATCAGTTGTACTTTATCATTGGCATAGTGATAAGTCTATTGACAACTGTGAGAATCAATAGTACTTACGATTAAGGTGGGAACGACTATAAGGATAAATAATCGAACTTGGATTGAATAGATTTCAGGGATCAAACTCTATCTTTGTACTGTGGATTTCGCTCTAACAGGACTACTTCCCCTTATATTATTCTCTCGATTTTACTCAATCTGCATGCTTGTTTGCTTCGTTCTCTTGACTACAAAACCCCCAGTTGCTTGTTACTTGTCATTCACGATTACATATTACATCATACCTTCTTTGTGGGATTAGACCCTTACTTGTCTGCTATACTTTGTTTAGTAGGTTGGTTAGGATAATTTATTTTGATAAGGCTAATCAACGACATTTGCTTGTGCATCTTTAGCCCCGTCAAAATTTGGCGCCGTTGCCGGGGAAGGTTTTTGTTTGTTGTGTGTTTTCGTGTTTGATTTTTGGGTGGAGACCTATCTTATGGTTGATACCCATGCTACTGACTCCCCACTCTTAGCTTTCGATCCAGAGGTTGAAAGATCGTTCCTTGGACGTCTGCGCGACCGAAGGGAAGAAACCGAGATTGAGACAGTGTTAGCCGCTAAGACTGACACGACCGAGAACGTTGAGACTGAAACCGCTGAAGCTGCTACTACCCCAGCTGCTGCTATGGCTGGAAATGGAACTCTACGAGAGCTTACGGCACCGAATATTGGGGCTGAACCCCTAGCTGTGATCATCCATGCGTTGGATCAAGGGGTGAACTTCGAATTGAAGACTGGAATTGTTAACTACCTGCCTAAGTTCCACGGTCTGAGTGGAGAGGATCCGATTTCTCACCTGGGCAAGTTCCACAATGTCTGTATGACGATGAAGCCCAGGAACGTGACTGAAGAGCAGTTCAAGATGAGAGCTTTTGGCTTTTCTTTACTCGACAATGCGAGCGACTGGTACTATCACTTGCCACCAGGAACCATAGATACATGGGCGAAATTGCACAAGGCGTTCCTAGATAAGTATTTTCCGATGAAGAAGGCGAATGCTTTGAAGAAGGCAATTGCCAACATTGAGCAGGCTTGTGATGAGACACTGTATGATTATTTGGAGAGGTTCAAGAGGCTCTGCTCTAGCTGTCCATTCCATGGATACGCCCAGCAGGATCTTGTCCTTTATTTACACAACGGTCTACAGGACCAAGAGAGGAGAATGGTCGACGCTGCATGCGGTGGCAGTATTCTGAATCTGACACCGAAGGAAGCCATGGACCGAATCCAAGAGATGAGTGAAAGCACCCGGAACTTCGGAAAGACTTACCAAAGAATGGCGGTCAATGCTGTGACCCCTGCAGGACCGAGTCTGGTATTATCTGAGTTAGCCGAGTTGAAGGAGATAGTCATGAAGATGGCGAATCAGAATGCTCCTCAACAAGCCAGACCGTGTGGCCTTTGTCCTAGCCAGGCCCACCACACAGATACCTGTCCTCAGCTGCAAGAGGATGGTGTTGCTGAAGTTAATGCTGTAGGAGGCTATGGAGCCCCTAGACAACAGTATGGTGGCCAGCCCAATTACAACCATAGAGGGCGTGACCATCCAGGATTTAGATGGAGTGACCCTCAAGGTGGTCAGCAGCCGGCACAACAGCAATATCAGCCGGCTCAGCAACAACAGTACCAGCAACGAGCTCAGTACCAACAGAGGCCCCAAGGCCAAACTTCTGGAGCCTCTACTGAGGATATGCTGAAGACCTTGACTCAGCACTTTGCTACGCATGTGCAGGCTACTGAGTCAAGTATCAAGAATATAGAGAGGTAGATTGGCCAGTTAGCCGACGAGGTGACTAAAATCAACCAAAGGACCTCAAACTCCCTGTCATCCCAAACCACTGTGAATCCCAGAGAGAACGTGAGTGCTGTCACGCTGAGAAGTGGTAAAGAAGTTATGTCTCCTATTGTTGAAGAGGAGAAAGTAATTTCCGAGAAAAAGGAACTCACCGCACCGCCCCGCAGCAATTCCCACCGCGACCCGGTGCCTATGCCCAGTAATGTCAACGCGACCCCATCGCCCCGCGGTGACGATTTACGCCCCGCGGCGGGCTCGCCGCGAGCTGCTCCTCAGAAATTTGTTCCTGCTGACGATGTCTATGTTGATACCTATGTTCGTCCAGTGTTTCTTCCCCTACATTCAGAGAAGCCCCCAGCACCTTTTCCAGAGGCGCTAAAGGCTAAAAGAGTTGTCGATGACAGAGACCTGTTCGACACGTTCCAGAACTGTGAAGTGAATATTCCCCTGCTGAAGCTTATCAAGGCTATCCCACGATATGCCAAGTTCTTAAAGGAGCTCTGCACGGTGAAGAAAGCTCAAAGGCAGAAGACCCAGAAGAAAAGTCCAGTAGGCGAACAAGTGTCAGCTGTGATTCAGACGTCTACCCGCGAAGTGCAAGGATCCAGGTATGTTTACTATTCCTATTACTATAGGTGAGCATGTTTTTGAGAAGGTCCTACTTGATTTGGGTGCCTCAATTAATGTTTTACCCTATTCTTTACTTGAGAAATTGGAATTAGGACCCTTGCGTGAGTCTAGTATTGTGATACAACTTGTTGATGGATCGTGTGTACCCCCTAAGGGTGTTGTAGAAGATGTCCTTGTTAGGATAGGTCCTTTGATATTTCTTGCTGATTTCTTTGTTATGGACATGGATTATGATGAGCAAGTTGCCCCGGTTATACTAGGGCGACCTTTTATGAAGACTTCCATGACTAAGATAGATGTTGATAGTGGTACCCTGACTATGGAGTTTGATGGAATAATTTTTCAGCATGATATTCATAAAGCTAATTCCATCAAGTCTCCTCATCCTTTCTGCATTAATGACTTTGATGATTTTGTGCATGATAATGTTAAGATTGATGCGGTAGAGGCCGTAGTTGAGTGTTCCACTAGTGATGGACCCATTGAGTTGCATGATTTTCATGATTTATCTGTGGATGATGTCTTATTAACTGATATAGGAGATGGCTCTACTTTGGGCACTTGCCCCCCTGCACTAACCACACAAGGCTGCAAGCCTTTATCTAGTGATGCGCAGCATGTTCAGGTTGAGCCAGATCGGCCCCCGCATCGTTCTAAGTATGGGGGCGACACTCCGAAGAGACTGCACATGGAGTGGGTGGCGAAGAAAGACCATGGTCTAAGGTTCAAACCTTTCCATGAGAGGTCTCACCAGGAAGAGACAAGTTGGAGGATTCCGGAAGAATCCTACCCAAAATGGTAGTTGATCTGCAATACGTCGAGCCGACGACAATAACCAAGGCGCTGTCCGGGAGGCAACCCATGTTTGTAATTCTTTGATCTCTTTTTCTTTTTATTAGATTATTTTCGCTGTTTATTTTGCTTTGTTTCGTTCGCCTGTTACTCACATTTCAGGTACGAAAGTAAACCCGAGAAGAGATGAAGTGCATAGCCTTTCTCACCGCCCCGCGGCACTTTCCTACCGCCTCGCGGTGGAGCTGCCGCCCCGCGGTGACGGTCAGGTATCGATTCTCAACTTAAAAAAAAAAAAAAAAAAAAAAAAAAAAAAAACAAGAATAATGGGCCCCGAAAAAACCTTAAACGGGTGAGTAAAAGCTAAATTCTTAAGTGGTTACTAAGGTTTTGACGGATTGGGCTTCATCTTTGGGCCAAGATTTCTCATATGGGCCATGGTACATGACCAGCCCATCAACTCTTTCTTTTTACCTTACCCTACCTTGACCTAGCCCCACATAAAATTTCCACCGCCCCCCCTCAATTCTCATTTTCCTATTTCCCATTCACCTTCCCTGAATCCCCCCTCGACCTTGAGCATTTCCTAGCCCCCATACCCCCATTTGGAGTCTAGCCTCACAGCCCAGCCCAAACACAACCCCCACCGCGTCGTTGTTGTCTCGCCTCGCTTTAGCTCCGCCTCGCGCTGCCACCGCTTCGCGTCTCTGTTGCTACCGCCCCGCGCCGACCTCACCGCGACCCGGTGACCTATTGTCATTTTCTCGCCGCGACGCTACCGCCCCGCGTTGAGTCTCTGTAGAACCTGTGTTTGCTTGATTGTGAGTATTCTTTGTTGTCTTCTGATTTGAGCATTTCAATTCTTCACTTATGGCTCCCAAAGGCAAGAAGAAAGCGTCGACGAGTAGGGATGAGAGTGAGCTGTACGATATTGTGAAGGAGAGGAAGGTGGTGCCTTCAAAATTTTTCCACAGGCCGACTCTGGAGCAGATGGGAATGCTCGCCTGTGTGACGATGTGCCTAACGCAGTGTGGGCTGGGAGGATTTCTGGGCAAGGCAGCCCCCGCATATCCTGAGCTATGCTTCCAGTTCATTTCTTCGTTCCGGTGGTTCTACCGCGAGGAGGGTGATGATAGCTTCCTGTGCAAGATTGCGTTCTCCTACAATGGACGTGAGCATTCTCTGTTGAGGAGGGCCATCCACGAGGCCCTGGGCATTACGAAGAAACCGACCCCTGGATGGTCGAATGGGCTTCAAGAGGACGAGATGTTTGCTTTCTAGCGGGCTGCTACCAGGAGGACTTTCAAGACGGGGCATGAGGTGAATTCGAAGTTGGTGAACCCGTGTCTGCGGTTGATCCACAAGGTGTTGATGAGAGATTTCTTTGCCCATGCTGACGATGGGAAGGTGCCCATGAAGGACTTCCAGTGGTTTTTGAGCATCCTGGGAACGGTTAAGCTTACTCCGTGTTGGGCAACTCTTTTCCTGAGTTCCCTGCGGAGGATTCGTGAGGGCGAGCCTAGAGATATTTGTGGGGGTAGCTTGATTACTCTCCTCTGCGCTGATGTGATTGCTTGCGATCGGATTGCTCGGCCGGTTCCCTGCGTTTTATATGATGCCGCCCACATGAGGGTGTGCTCTATGGTGAAGCCGCTGGGGCATGATGGTGATGTGGCTTGGACGGCTTACGAGGGCCATATTTTGAGTGTTCCGCGAGAGTTCACTTACTCGCCTTCATACGCGGGCTGGTGGATTGATAGCGATGGCCAGACGCCTACTGCTGCTGCCGCTGTCGTTGTTTCTTCGGGTCCTTATGGAGAGGGCCCTAGTGGTGGATATGATGCTGCTGATCGTGAGGAGGGGGACGACCCCAGTGCTTCATAGTTTGAGGAGTCCTCATCTGTGTACGGACCTGTCGCACCATGGTAGGAGATGTACGCTAGATGGGATAACTTCTCTACGCGCCATGATCAGTGGACTTCCAGAGTAGAGACCGGTCTGCAAACTTGGCAGACCCAGCTTCACAATGAGATAGATGAGCGTCTGGAAACTATAGACACTCATCTGCAGGACTACTTTGGGATGTACCCACCACCACCTTCCGGTCCACAGTGAGTTTATTTCTCTCTTCCCCTATCATTTGACGTTCTCTTTTCACATTGAGGACAATGTTCGGTTTAAGTATGGGGGAGGGATATAGACTTGCTATTCTTGCTAGCTAGTGTACATAGCTTTATTTCTGCATTCGTTTTCTGCAAGTGTTGATTTTATTTTCTAAAAAAAAAAAAAAGCCAAAAAGAAGTAAAAAGGAAATCAAAATCCTTGGATGGACTGAAAACCCGAAAGGGCGGTTCAGGTAAAAAGCAGGTAGTCCGGCTGGTATTAGACCAGGGCAAAATTGGACTAGAGTGATGCGAGCTTATGTGAGAACATCTATTGGAAAATGAAATGAGTGCTTGGTGAAAACCCGAAAGGGCGCCTTGGCAAAATGAGTGGAAAAGAAGAAGAGTGATTTTAGGATTTCTCTTATCTTTCGGCGAGGCGTCATAAGGAGGGTGACATAGAAGGATTGTCGGGTAGGCCACTCATGGAGCGATAAGGAGATAGACGGGAGTTAGGTTAGATTGTTCTTGCATCACTTGTTCTGGTTGTCTTGGGCGTATTGTTGATGTGTTGTAGTTGTTGGAATCACGTTTTCTCGTACTTCCTGAGTCCTTGGTATTGATTGAGAGGGTGAGCTTTTCTTTAGCTTACTCGGGACGAGTAAGGGTCTAAGTATGGGGGAATTTGATAGGTGTTATTTCATACACCTTTTCTAGCATTTATTAGCATGATTTGGAGGAGTTTTGGAGTTGTTTTAGTGCTAAGTCTGCGATCCAGATATTATGGAGAGAAGTGAAGAAATCCAAGGATTGGCAGCTTAGTTGGAGCTTAGAGATGGAGATGGAGCTGCTGGAACATCTATGGAGAAGGCTATCAACACTTGGTAGTATTTGGAAAGCAGCTGGAGAAGAGAAGAAGATGAGAGTTGAAGTCTGGAGTTCACCGCCCCGCGTTAGCAGTGACGCCCCGCGGTGATGACTCCCAGTGATGAAGAAGCCCCGCGTAAGAGGAGGCCACCGCCCAGCGGTGGAGAGCAGAAGCCCCGCGGTGGATCTTTACCGCCCCGCGGTGGACGTGTTTATTGCCTCGCGCCAGATTATATTTATTTCCTTTTATTTCTATTTCAGACTTTGTTATTTTATTTGTTTCCTTTTGGATTGGTTTTGTGATCTTGGGCTTTAGGTTAACTCTATTTAACCTAATGTTCCACAGCCTCCAAGCCAGTCTGCAAACACTGAGACACATCTTGTTATCGAACTACTTTTGATCGTTATAGTTTTTCATCCCCTTTTGATGGAGAACTAACTTTCCTTTGTTCTGTTAGACGATTGAAGCAGTACTTTGATGTGTTTGTGAGATTTCTATTCCTTGTTCTTATCCTTATAATTGTTGGATTGATTCTCTTGCTTACCACGTCTACGATTTCTAGTTGTTCTTCTTAGCCTGATCACCTAGGTTGAATGCTTGTTATCAATTGCTAGGATTGCATAAAGGGGTTCCGAGTGCATATCTAGTGGCAAACACGTTTGTGCGTATAGGGGTTCCGAGCGTACACTTGTGTGTGAGAATCAATTGCATGTTAAGTAGGGGAGTGAGTACTTGTACGTCTTTCTACTTGCATGTATCCTAAATCCTTGTGTGCATCGCTATTACTGTGTTGGTGATAAAGCACGCTGACAACTGTGAGAATCAGTTGTACTTTATCATTGGCATAGTGATAAGTCTATTGACAACTGTGAGAATCAATAGTACTTACGATTAAGGTGGGAACGACTATAAGGATAAATAATCGAACTTGGATTGAATAGATTTAAGGGATCAAACTCTATCTTTATACTGTGGATTTCGCTCTAACAGGACTACTTCCCCTTATATTATTCTCTCGATTTTACTCAATCTGCATGCTTGTTTGCTTCGTTCTCTTGACTACAAAACCCCCAGTTGCTTGTTACTTGTCATTCACGATTGCATATTACATCATACCTTCTCTGTGGGATTCGACCCTTACTTGTCTGCTATACTTTGTTTAGTAGGTTGGTTAGGATAATTTATTTTGATAAGGCTAATCAACGACATTTGCTTGTGCATCTTTAGCCCCGTCAATCAACAAAGCCAACGTACGGTATTTGGAGAATCTTACTCAACTCTATACTGGAGAAGTTTTAGGTTTCTCCTCCCAGTGTGTAAGACCTGCTAACCATTGTCTTCTTGTTGTTGATGGCCAAGGTTGAGTAGAACTCCCGTACTAGCACAAGATCAAACTCCTCCTCCTTCACAAACAAGCTCTTCCATTTATGCCTTGTCTGCAAGTCAATCACATCATCCAAGACAAACTCCTTTAGGAAATCCTTATCCACTGCCACACTTCTGGTGAAGTCCCTCTCCTACATGTCCAAGACTTCCTCAATCTTCGTCGGTTTCGCCTTTTTGCCTCCCTTTCTTTGCCTTTTTTACTTTCAGCGACATGCTCCTTCTTCACCTTTTTCGAGCAGGTGACCCTTTTAAACGGAGAGGACTCTCCTCCTTCTGAGTCTTCCTTCTTAGAAGAGGGTCATCTTCCTCATTTGGGAGATGTGGTGCTCTTGAGCCTGGCGGAGGTGGTAGACTTACTCGCCTCTTTAGGAGTCTTCTCCTCTATGTCCATGAGTGGCGTCAAGTCCTTTACCTATATTGTATTAGTAGACATCTTATCCTCGTTGCTCTTTATGGCTTCCTCATCCCTTTCAAGGTCCTTCAACATGTGCTATTCCTCCTCATTTTCAAGATTCTCCACTGCCTGGGTTCTGATCTCCTTGACATCCTCCAGAGAGACACCTCATTCTCTCTTTCTCTTCGACACTGATGGTGGTGACGGTTCCTTCTCCTCTACGTGAATTGCAGTTGTGGTGGTCTCCACTTCATGGTTCTCTACCTCATCTCGCTATTGAGGTTTGGTCTTTTGTGGAGGATGATGTGGGATTAATGGATGTTTGGGGTGTGATGAAGTTATTGTGTGAGGCTTTTTGAAGGGATTCAGTGATTTGAGCTTGAGATTTACCACTCATTAGGGATTTTAGTTTGTTGGAAAAGGTTTGTTGACTTTAAGTTCCATCGATGGTGACGACAGTCTTGGGACTTGATGGGTTAGAGATCATTTGAGAAGCTTAGGGTTTTCTTTGAGAAGTGGAAGAAAAGAGAAAGGGAGACAGCAAGAGAGTTAGGTGCAAGAGAGATTTTGGAGCAAGAGACCTTTGAGAGAGAGAGAGAGAGAGAGAGAGAGAGAGAGAGAGAGAGAGAGAGAGAGAGAGAGAGAGAGAGAGAGAGAGAGAGAGATGATGTACCTTTTGATCTTTTAAGTTTATCCTTTTATAAATGCTCACAGCCGGATCAAATCCCCTTCAATTCTCCAAGTCAAATTTCCTCCAAAATTTACTCTCATTAACTACCCAACGTTCACCTGCAAACTTGCCTTTCATTTACTGCTTCCCTTTCTAACCGTTTCTTTTCAAAAATTTACCTCTGACTTCTGACACACATTACCCTAAGACAGCAACTATCAACTCATTACTGTGATGCACATTACCCAGAGACAAATGTTATCAACTCACTAAGATGCACCTTTCTAGCAGGTTTGTGACCTTTTTCCCGTGTGTTTCCTTACCTTACCTTCAAGTGTAGTGTACCTTGGCTATGGATTCAGTACCAGAAGTGGTACCATGAAGAATCCAAGTACAAATAAAATATTTATGCATGGAAACAATTTATTTTTCAATTATGGTAAATAATTTTCACTTATGAATGACATAGGGGACATAGGGGTATTCACACATGATAGGCTAGTATGGATTAAAGATCAAAATCATTTAGGCGTGTAATGAGGGTTTAGTACATCAAGTTGATCCTTTTGGGCTAAAAGAATATGGTTGCACGCAAACAAGTCTAGCATGTGTAACATAATAATAAAAATTTATTATGGCTTAAGTTCTATACATGCTCTCAACCCCTAGGACTAATATCAAATTTTAACCAATCATTGAGGATATCATACCTAAGAGGACTAGGCATCAAGGGAGATCATACCAAACTCCATGCATAACTTTTCAAAGGATTCCCTATTGAGAGGCTTGGTGAAAATATCAACAATTTGATAATTAGTCCTACAACAGTCCATAGACACAAGACCTTTCTCCACACAATCTCGTAAGAATTGATGTCTTATTTCAATGTACTTTATGCGAGAGTGTTATAATCGTTTTTGGAAATGTTTATAGCACTTGAGTTGTCATGCCAAAGAGTATCCCATAATTACTAAATTGTTGTTTAAGCCATATGATTTGTGTACAACAAGCTGCAGAGGATATGTACTCTTCCTCAACGGTTGATAATGCCATTGAACTTTCGAACCCTAAGACACAAGACATGGACCCAAGAACTGAGCCATGCCTGATGTGCTTTACATGTCCACCTCTTTCCTAGCATAGTCAGCATTGGTGTATCCCACCAAACGTACATCATAACCTTTTCGGTAGCAAAGACTAAAAGTATTGGACCCATTGAGGTAACGTAGGATTCGTTTCACTGCCTTCAAATGTTTCTCCCTAGGATCAGCCTGAAACCTAGCACATAAGCATACGCTATACATAATGTCAAGTTTACTAGCAATGAGATAGAGCAATGAACCTATGATTCCTCGATACAGGGTCTGGTCCACTCATTTCTCCTTTTCATCATTTTTCGAGTGAAGTATTGGGAGAAATTGAAGTGTCATACGGTTTGGAACTCTCCATTTCAAACTTCTTCAAACACTCTTGTAGGTACTTTCATTTATGTACCTTGGTCCCGACCTCTCCTTGTTCAACTTGAAGTCCAAGGAAGAATTCCAGTCCCCCACCATGCTCACTGTTTAGTATTTAGGATATGGTTTAGTGCTAATATTGGTTGGAGTTGTTGGGGTATCAGGTATAGGGTTTTAATACCATCATAGTTCAACATGTTATATATATATAAATTGAATGCATACTTTTATTAGCAGAATTGAAATCATACTTTTGGACGAAAACGGTCATTCGTTATAAGTTTAGGGATTATGGTTAAGGGTTTAGGTTTTTGGGTGATTTTGCCTTTATATGAGAATAAGTAGCGTGATGACATTAGGGTTTGGCATTTAGGATTTAAAGTTTATTGCTAATAGTGGTTTGAGTTTATGGTTTAGGGTTTAGGGATATGGATAGTAAGTATAAAAAGCGATACATAAATAAAAAAATGGGAAACAATTGTCCATATTAGGGTTTAGGCTATGAGGTTTAATGTTTGGTTTAGGGTACGAGATTTAAGGTTTTATGGTTATAATATGATAATGATTCAACACGATATCCATAAATTAAATATATATACTATGGACAAAAACGGTTGTTTGTTTTATGGTTTAGGGTTAAGGTTTAGAATATACGTTCATTCATTTAATTCAATGATGTACATTTTTTAAAGATATATGAAAATGATCACTCGTTAGACATATTTGCCATGAAACTAGTTACATATGCCCCTATGCTACGCACGGATCCATGACATGTTTATATCAATATTCTTTTATAATTAGATTAGTTGATATTTTAATATATTAGTGTACTTTATAAAATTTGTACAATCAAATCAATCGGAATTTAAGATATGTTCTAAATAGTAAAATGATATATATGAGGTATTCCATTATACATTACTAATTGATGTTATTAGTGAAAAATGAGATGGAACAAAATCACTTTATTAACTTTATAACAACAGTTGTATAATTCTATTTCATATCAAATTATTATATAGAAGTAGCTTAAACATTAACTATTAAAGTGTTATTTAAAGAGTTTCTTTAATTTAATTAGTGGAATTTTACATTCTTGTAAGATGTTTTATTCAAATTTTAAATTCTTATTTTTGTTTATGATTAGATTGGTTGATCTTTTTGATATATTAGTGTAATTTTATAAAATTATGCATAGACAATATATTATTACATCACAAAAATTATATAATTCATCTCATATTCAATTACATAGTATTTATAAGTTAGTACAAAATTCTATATATTTTATATTTAATTTATTATGTAAGAGTTATTTAAAAAAATTAATATATGTATATTTATTACATTGTTAGGAGTTATTTATATATATTTTCAATTTCCAAGTATGTAATATATATTCAAAATTTAGTGAAACAGTTTTCAAAATTTTGTGTAATGAAGGAGTTTTTAACATTTTTTAAGATATTGTCAAGAAACAACAAATATGTGCACATTATGATATCTAAAATGTCACGAAAAAGATAATGTATATATACAATAAAATTAGAAAATTATAACACCTTATTATAGGTTAAAATTGCTTATTTATTTATGTTTATATATGTATATACTTATTCATGAATTCTAATTTTAATATTGATAATTTATTATAAAAAACTAACTTTACAATAGCAAATAAAATCCTATAAAATTAAATTATGAACAAAATCATAAAAACTAAATTTTGAAAAATTCTAGATTTTGAATCATTTTTACTTTTTTCATTTATATATCTTTAGATCATTTTATAAAACATATTATATTTAAATATAAAATTATAATTTTTTGAATTTATATATGTTTAATCTCATCATCTTTAATTAATAGGACTTTTTAATTTTTTTGGATATTAAATATTTGTATTGCTTATAAAATGCTTATTATTAAAAAATAAAATTTGTTGAAAGTGAATGAGTACATCTATTACACAAAATGCTAATCTTTTATGTATTATTATAGATTATAGACTAGGAGGCTAGGCTTGTGCTACACACGGGACATATAGGTTATGTTTTTGTGACGCAACTATACCAACTCACACTTTTTTACTTAAATATAAGTGTTTTTCTATTTGTTATATGGTTTTCTGATTTATGTTATGGTTTTATTCGTTGTAAACATACATTTGGTTAAGTTGGTCATGTATACGTTTATCTATTTGAGGGTCCATATTTATGGTATATGATTATAATTTATTTGTATAGAAAAAATTGTAATTGATAGTGTATCAGTTTTGTAATTTCTTCAATATTGATTGCGAACAAATATTTAAATATTTGTAAATTTCAATAGCATAAATGAAAAAAATGTGAAAGGAGTACACATATAATAATACAAATATTCATCCACTTAAACAATTATTTCCTTTTATGATTTTCTATTGAAAATTTATCTTGTGATTGTTTACAACAATACAAGATTACAAAACTACATTTTTCATGTTTATAAATACCTTTTGTTTTTTTTATTAAAAATTTGATGTTGTCTTATCTCTTCTTTTACCATGTTTGTTATACATATGACGAGTATAAAATTATTAATTTTAACAATTAATCTTTAGATAGTAAACTTGTTACATATTTATACACAGTGAATACTATTTGGATAATAAATTATTATTTCTTTTAGGCCAAATTATTTTTTTTGGTCAATTTTTTTCCCAATCTAATATTTTCTCTTTGTATTAATAAATCCAAAATATATTGCAAGAAAATTTAAACTTAATAATTGTTTAACGAAATTAGTTTATAGTAGATGCATCACAAAAAGAAAATGTTCGACCAAGATGCTTTTATATCAATGAATTTAACTATTTTAAAAGGAATATAGATGGTAGTTTGCGTTGATAATTTGATTCATTATCCTTCTTTTCTTTCAAAAAAAACATACTTCTTATCCTCTCATTAACCAATAAAATATAGAAGAAAATAAATTTATATATGAACAAATATAAGACTAAAAAATACCTCATAAATATGGTAGTTTTGATCTTATCTTGCGATTTTGATAAGTTTTTTTCACATGGTCTGGTAAATGATGGTGATATCTTCATTTTTAAGAGGGGTTTTACCTTTAATTGTATAAACAGCACGAATGTAAAAAAACTGATATATGGTACATAAATTTTACATAAATGAAAATAATCATTTTTGTAACTACATAACAATTCAAGGATTTTTCTTGATAGACATTACAACCTAGGGAATTCCCTTAATAACTTTTAGAACTAAAAACTTATATATATATATATATAATGAAATTTAGATATTACCTTGATTTTCTCATGAATTCTTTCATCAAATGGTATTGAAAAATGCTAATCTTCTCATTTCTAAGGAACTATGTTCTTGTTTCAACTTTGACTTCATAAACTCGGAACCTACATGTAAATATTCTAATATATAGCAAGAGACTTCAACATCAACTCAAAAAACCTTTCTATAAGTTACAAATAAATATACAACAACATATTATCTCCTTAATCAATTTTGTTAATCCTTCTACCACAACATCTTCTCTCATCCGATCCTCTTATCACCAACACATATACATACTTTTTCCACTTGTATGCTCCTTTAGTTTGATCTTTTCTAATATTTTTATAGGATAGTCAATTATTGCATTGACTGTACTATATTAATTAGATTTTAATTGCATTCTAAATAAACTAGAATCAAAACTCCTTCTTACCAATTTTAATTGCATAAGTTACAAACTTTCATAACTCCAAATTAAATGTCTTAACATTATATCACCCGTAACTTCAATCCTTTAATGGACCATATTAAATCATTTATGTAGAATATAATCCTAAAAACACATGTTCTTATATTATCTCTCTATAATGTTCTGAAAAATAAGAAAATCTTTTAATTTTAATAATTCCTATTTGTATTGAAACTATTCGTATAATCATCAAATGAAAATATATTTTTCTTTTCTTAAATTATCTTATTTACTATTTCTTTCTTATATATTAATTGTCATCATTTTAAATCATTGAATTACGTAAGTCATTGTGATATCAAAAGGAATTTAAACAAAAAAAATGTAAGATATGTAGATATATAAATATATTGATTAATAGATTATTATACTTTAAAATGATTTCATGAAATATAAATGTAAATGGCCAATGAAAATAAATAGTCAAGATATTCCACATGAGACTTGAACCTTGAATCACTCATTATATACCAATTACTTCAACCATTAGGCTAAGAGGGTGATTTACTTCCACAATAGAATATAAATAATAAAATAAGATGATTTTCATCAAGTTAAATAAGTGTAATAAATACTCTCATGTACCCAATTATTAATGTTATATAAATTAATATAGATATGGACATACTTGTGTCCCTTTTTGAATTTAACTATTTAAGCCAAAAAAATGATGAAACTGAGTTTGCAAAGCTTCAACGTTAGACCTCAGATGAATGTGAAGCTTTTTATATTTTGAAGCCTTGAACCACTATGCCAAAGTGTGCATCTTGACATGCCATAAGTTTTTAGAAGAATAAAATCATTTTTTTCAGAAATTTAATAAGTGCAATAAATGTTTGTACACAATTTTTTTTATGTTATATATAGATTATAGATTTTAGATGACTATATTTTTCAAAAATGCTATTAATAAGAATTAAAAATTGAAATGATTACACTTTTAAATATGACATTGACCTACATGTAATCCAAGATTTGAAATGATTATACGATTTCAGTAACGTGCATGGGTGTGGAGCAATGGCGGAGCTATGTGGGGCCTAGAGGGGGCTGCCCCCACAAAAAAAAACTATTTTTTTCAAAAAAAAAAATTCAAAGCTTTTTTACCCTTATTTAATATAAAAATGTAATTTCAGCTAGCCCTAATAGAATTTATCCCCTTCATCTCATTTGAAAATGCAATTTCAGCCAGCCCTAACAGATTTAAGTCACAAAATTAAAATTACTTAAGTTTTTTTTTCCTCATATCATGTGAAAATTATCTTAAGGTTCATAAAAAAGTTAAAATTGATTTTTTGCGAAATAGGATTTAATCCACGTTGGATTTAAGCCACACAAAAATTTTACCGTGCAGGATTTTAGCCCCCTCTAGGGTAAAATCCTGGCTCTGCCCCTGGTGTGGAGCGCGAAGCGCAAAACTTAAAATTAAAATAGATACATTTATATTTTAGTAAACTTTATGATATGCCATATTATATTTTATATGTGTATTTAAACAAACAAATGAAACCATATTAGTTAGGTATTAACAATGTTCTAAAAGTCGCTAGGCGGGAGTTGGACGGTGAGGGGGGCCTAGCGCCTAGGTGACTAGGCAGGGGCCTAGGTGGGGCCTAGGCGGATTAAAAATTAATGTGTGATCCATTTGATTATTTGACTATGTTCTCCCAAATCCATTAAGGTTTATAAAACTATGTTAAGATAAGGTTTGATGTTTCATTATGGGCCTTGTTTTACAAAGCTTCACTCAAAACTATGTTCTATTTATCCGACATCTCCTAAGATGTTGTTGCTTCCACAACATTTGAGACTTCTTCTCGCCTAGGCGGCCCTAGGCGGTGGATGAACACCAAGCGCCTAGACGGGGCCTAGGCGGCCCTAGGCGGGGATTTTTAGAACACTCGCTATTAATCAGGGGCAGACGTAGAATTTTCGTCCGTGGGGGCACAAATCTTGCGTAACTAAAATCAATTATAATTACAATCTTAAATAAAAAATTTGTTTTTTTGTCATTATGACGGGAATAGCCAGATGAAATTATCATTAATAGCAAATTAAGAGAGTTTCCCATGAGGTGTACAAGATTACAAAACAAAGATTCAACAATGCAGGGTGGAGGTGTAAAAAATTCAACAAAGCAAGAATTAAGCAAGAACGAGTGAACATAATAGATATATAAAAAAAAATTATCTTCATACACATGGGGATAAGAATGATAAGCTGAGGTTAGTTGACTAATCAGTGGTTTAGGCAACTAACATTACTTAGGAGTGTTCTGTTTTATCTTGTGGAATTACATGACATGGTTGGATATGCTTTATATTTGGTGAACATAAACATTGTATGTTCTATCCCTTATCAACTCAATTTACCCTATATCGAAGAAAAAATTTTAGAGATGATTTGATCTAGTATCATGATTATTGGATTAGTCCAATTTCGACATAGGATGCTTTTCTAAGCACCCAATCTAATTCATTTAGTATGTAGAAAAACAAACACTTTTGGGTAAATTGTATAATCTCAACAACCTATTCATATCACACACACACTGTGCATTCAATTGAACATAACATAACATTGAACAATGGGAAGAATGCGATTGAGATAGCCTCAGCTAGGAGGCAAAGCAAATTAAATTTCTTTTTTAGTGGGGGCCCGTGCTCCCACTAGTCCCTACGTAGGTTCGCCCCTGCTATTAATGTAAAAAAAAGAGATTTTAGAATGACTACAACTTCTGACATACATTTCTGTACACGTTATAAGATTTCTTTTGTACAAGGCAAACTCTAGGATCCTTTCAAAGGAAGAAGGACAATCCCAAATCATCACAGTGAAGTATTTGAGTACCTTCTTGGCCATTTTTACAAGATGTTTATAGGAATTATTCATCTAGAATTCAAAGTATTGAATTCATGTCTAAGAGTATTCATATCGGTAGCTGAGGCGTTGGAGTCTTAGATTAAGGCAAACATTCTTCTTAGATCAATAGAATTGAGGTAACATGTGGCGAGCTAGGACAACAGCATAATTCGCCTCCTTGAAACCGTGAAAAACTTGAACAGATTGAAAAGAACTAATGATAGATCTAATATCTAAAATGATGGAATGTATTTCCCATGGAATTTTCCAAAATCATTTAAAGGAGATGATTAACTTTAAATTATATCCTTCTATAATAAGTTTCTTAACACTTAACAATGCAGCCTTACGAATGCCATGAAGGGCTGCATATGCTTCAATTTGAAGAACTGTAGTAGTAGAAGTCTACTTGCTATCTAAGAATAAAACATTTCCTGCAGAATTACGAATAATATAACCCATATAGGAAGATTGATGATCTTTAGATCCGTGAAATTTAATTTTATTCCATCTTGAATATTTTTTTTCCAAATCCTATGCTTATTTTGAGTTCTTTTAGTATGTGTAGTTGATCGAAGAGGTTTAGGTGCAGAAGATGCACTCTAGTTTTTGGCATAAAATAAAAGTTTTTCTCTGATGGGTCATGTTTGGAAAATGGTGGAATTATGGTCTTTCTAAATCATCCATCAGAGAAAGAAGACCAATTTTGTGGATGTATTGGAGGATCTAAAGAAATCTAGGTATGTCCAAAAATATGAGGTAGGTTGAAAATTGAAAGTTAAGCCTAAACGTTGCTCAATATTACATATCATACGAATGAGTAAAGGGGCATGAGGAAAAAGGATTTTCCACATCCTCAATGTCTGAGTTGCAGTGAACATATTGACAAGGGACTTTGGAAAATTAACGGTTTAAGCGTTCTGTAGTAGGGAGACAATCTAAAACAACTTTCCATAAAAAAAATTATGGATGTTAGGCGGTATCTAGAGTTTCCAAATCCAAGAAAAAGAATCGCTTAGGTCAGAAGTTGGAGGAGGTTGGGTAAGATGTCTTGTAGATTTTACAGAAAAAGGAACCATCAGAAGATAACTTCCAAATGATGCGATCTTCAGTAGGAGTTATAGGAATATGAATTTTATAGATTCTTAGGATTATAAAAGAAGGAATATGATGTTCAAGTTTTAAAATGTTCAAATTATTGTAAGGAGTAATGAAATGGGAAACTTTCAAAGTAATATCCACATTATCAAAATATGGAAGAATATCATAGTAAGGGATCCAACTATCAGTCCAAAAGTTTATAATTCGGCCTTTTCCAATTTCCCAACAAATATCTTTCTTAAAAATGTCACGAATATGTAAGAGTCTAGAAAATTGCCAAGATTGTTTGGATTTCTTCTTATAAGAGAATATATATTAGATGACCCTAAATATTTTTCAATAATGATACAAACCCATAGGCTATTTAGTTTAACAAGAAATCTCCACAAAAGTTTCATTTGCAAAGATTTATTCATCTATTTTGCTTTATGTAGACCAAGGCTCCCTTGGGATTTAGGGCGACAAATATTATTCCATCTTATAAGAGGATGATAGTTGGTAGTGTTTTTGTCCCAAAAGAAGTCGTTATTAATCTTATAATTATCATTACACATTGTAGAGGGCAGCAGGAAACTTTGCATCAAATAGTAAACTTTTGAGAGAATATTTGATTGGATAAGAATAGATCTACCAGCTTGAGAAAGAGAGTTTGCGTTCCATTTAGAAAGTTGTTTATTAAGGTTTAGTAATGAATAGTCAAACCTTTCTTTCTTAACACGACCCCAAACAATAGGGATACCTAAGTATTTTTCCATTGAGTTTGTGACATGAAGATTTAATACAGATGTTAGGGTCGCGGTTTACGGAGAGGTGATGTTAAAGGATGTCTAGAAGGTGCTTTTGTGGAAATATATAGCTAGTCCTCATGTTTGGGTGAATTTGTCTAAAAGGTTTTCAATATAGAGCATGTTGGAGTGAAAAGTATTAGCAAGGATTATGTATCATTTGCAAAGCTAAGAAACGATATACATGTACCATTTCGTGTTAGTTGAATACCCACCTTTTGATTAGGTTGTTGTGATTCAAAATAAGGGGTGCGACATGAGTATTGCATGGCTAGAATAAAAATGAAAGGGGTAATAGGATCGCCTTGTCATAGACCACAAGAAGGTATGAAAATATTCCTTGGTTCATTGTTTACTAAATTAGAAAAGGAAGTAGAGGTAATACATGTCATTAATAGGTTGACCCATTCAAGAGCAAAACCTAATTTAAGTAGAATTTGTTTGATGAAATTCCAATCTAATTTGCCATATGCTTTTTCCTTAGATAATTTGAGTGCCATCCCACACTGTTTACCCTTCTTCTTGGTGTGGAAGGAATTGAAAATTTCATGTGCAAGTAAGATATTATCTTAAATACGACATCCATCAATAAAAGCACCTTGTAGTGGGTGTATTAGACGAGGCAAGAGTAATTTTAACCCGTTAACTAATAATTTTGTTATAATTTTATAGCCATTATTGCAAAGACTAATTGGACGATAGTAGTTAATGGTAAGAGGGTTGTTTGTTTTAGGAATAAGTGAAATAAAAGAATGAGCACACTCTATTAGTAGTTGTCGAGAGTGGAAGAAAGATCGGATATCATATACTATTGATTTCCCAACAATAGGACAATGTGTTTGATAAAATTCAGCAGGGTAACCATCTAGACCAGGTGTTTTTTTTAGGAAGGTCAAAAACAATTTATTTATTTTTCATATGTTGTTGGTTGTTTCACTAGCATCAAATTATCCTCAAGAGTGACTAGATGAGGGATAATAGAGAGATAATCAGAGGTTGCACTATTACACAAAGTAAAGTTAAAACATGATTTTAGTTCAAAGGCGATTGCAGATTGAATATCAAGGTGATGATGGAGAGTAAATCCATCAAGATTTTGAAAAGTTTTAATTTGTTGTTTGTAGGTCCTTATTTTTGCAATATTTGTAAAATATTTAGTATTTTTTATCAATGTTGACTATATGGTTAGTTTTAGCACACTGTTTCCATAATTATGTTGGAATTATAATAATCGTGTGTCTTTGTGCAGATGTCTTTTATATTTTGTTTCCAAAGAAGGATTTTGAAAATTCAAAAGATATGAAGTTTTTAACTCTTGAGGATCTAATTCGGTCAATTTTAATTGTTCAAATTATATTATTTACTTTCTTCTTAGCCCAAGACTTTGAATATGATTTTAATAACTTTTTTTTTCATAATAAGTTTAAACATAAAATATTCTTTAAATTATTAAGTCCATACCTTCTTAACAAGAGAAATTTAGGTAGGGTTTGTAATCCATGCATTTTCAAATTGAAAAGGATATTTTCTGAAATTATTAAAGGTGTCAAGCGTTAAAGTAATTATACAATGGTCGGAAGTGATAAAGGGATGGTGATGAACATTTATACTATTATAGATTTGGTTTATATAAGGATGTATTAGTACTACGTCTATTCTTTCATAGATATTTCATGTAGAGGAAGATGATTTTCGCCAAGTGAAGGAAAATCCCGAAAATTTGGTGTCTAAGAGTCCAAAGTTTTGCATGAAATCATATAATTCTAAAACATGGAATGATTAATTGGTTCCCCGCCTAATTTATTAGATGGGATCAAAATTTTATTGAAGTCTCCTATTAATATAACTGGGAGGTTGTAAAATGAGATAGTGTTGTCGATATTGGCCTAGTAACTTGTTTTAATATCTTCATGGCTAGGTCCATACATAAAGATATTAACAATTGGTTTAAGTTATGATTTATTTCAACTAATCTTTTGTTTGCCATGGTAATTTATAAAGGCATTATTATAAATAATGTAGTTTTTTTTAAATATGGTTATCTAGCATTGGAATATGTGTACAATTTTTTTTTTTTTATATTAACTATGAGAGGATCTTGGAAAATGTGTTTGTAAGAGAAAATAACTTATTTTATATAATTATGTATGGAACCAAACATACTTATTTAGTATAACTCTATTATTTATAATAATGTCTTTATAAATTTGTTGCCAAACAAATCCTAAGTTGGAGTCGTGGGATAAAATGGTCATTAAAGAAAGAAAAGTAGAATTACTTAGTAGAAACCAAAGGCCTCCCCTAGAATCGGATGAGGGAGAGATAACAATCGATTTTAAACCAACAAAATTGCAAACTTTAGGATGCAGAAGTTCATTAGATTTGGTTTCAGCTAAACACAACATGTCAAAATGATGATTTTGTTTTAGGAATCCTATTTCTTACAAATAATGAAATTTAGAGGTCAAGGTTTTAAGATTTAATTAGTTAATTGGTGTAATACCTAATATATAATTGGTTTAGTATATTTTTCGGTATCAAGAGGGTTTGTGATGATGCTATATTTATTGAAGAGTAATATAAAGCGTTGTAACTGTTTAGAGAGATGTCATTTGAATTCGAGATGTAAGGATCATTTGGATCAAAGATCCGGTTCATATAAAGACTAGTTCTAATATCAAAACAAAATGGACAAGTAGAATACCCAAAATAGAAGTAAGTGCCATGCAGATCCAGTCATATTGAATGCATCAATAATGCATACTAACATGGTTCTACAACTAGTCTTGTTAAAAGGTCCACCAACACCAAATATAAGTGTGCTCATAAAAGTGAACACATAACATGGTTCTACAACCGTCATATTGAATGCATCGATAATACATACTAAATTTGTTGAAAGGTCCACCAACACCAAATAGCCTCATGGATCCATATAGATTGAAAGTTCAATACATGTTAAGTAGTATAAAGTCATAAACTGCATAGATCAACATGGCATGCATAGAAAATTCCCTTACATGTTTAAGAAGATATTAAAAAAAAAATTAGCTAAGTTTATAAAAAGAGGGATAAACTCCAAATTGTACAAAAAAGTTAGGGATTAGATCACGTATTTGTGTTGTAGAGATTTTCATAGCGTAAAGGCTTTGTTCAATTCTCACACTTAGGTAGAGAACACCACAAAAAGGGGTAACAATCAACAAAAGAGATGATGACAGACACCAAATGAAATGGATGCCTAAGTATAAGATCAGTTTCAGAGGAAGGTGTAAATGAGAAGTTAAAAAATAACAATTATTAGAAGAACCAACCAGGAAGTGGGTAAGGTCAATAATAAAGGGCTTACCTGAAGGGGATGAAGCGATCCAATATAAAATGAAAGAGATGATCCATGGAGAGGGAAGCTTCAAATCCAAAAGTGTAGCGTGAACCATTCCACGAGTCACCGGATTCAGAAAGAGTAAGTTATATATGGATGAAATAAGACAAATCGGAGTTTTAGGGTATAATCCTTAAGTAAATGCATGAGAAAAAAGGGTTAGGGGATAAAATGCAACGAGACCAAAAGAGTTATGTCAACATTTCAAAAGTAAGCTATAGATATATAATTGTAAACCGCAGGAATGTGACTCGGTGAATAAAATAGGGATTCAAGTTGTAATAGTATTTTTTTAGTAAAAAGATAACATGCATCAACATAGAATAAATAACACAATCAATTATGAAGCCATATTTACAAGTTTGTGAAAAGAAGATTTGATGAAAAGCTCCAAGATATATATAAAAGTCCAAAAAACTTACCCGATCCACATCATGGCGGAGGTTTGGGACATGGAAAAACTGTAAGACTTCAATCAAAACCCCTTGTGTATATTTGGACATCTTGTATCTACACCAAAGCAAGACTATGTTTGCAAAAGGGATGTAGGGGTGGTGGCTGTGCCAAGGCTCAGTTCGAGGTGGGTGGTTCGCCGAAGATGGCGGTGCTGGATAGGAGCGCGTGCAGACAGTAGAGGGGTAGAGCACTGCACGTGGTGTGTTGAGCGGTGGTCGCCAGATCTAGGTTCGAGCAGTCGCCAAAACTTAGTTCACTCATCGGACAGATATGGGTTCGCGCAAAGGTGTAGATCTGGGCGGCCACAAGTCGTGGGTGAGCGGTGGCGAGGGGAGTGGTATGGTGCCAAAACTGGTTCATGCGGATCCGAGCTTGGTGGTGTGTGTGGTGGCAGGAGTTTATGTGCACCAAATCATATATACCGTCAGCTAAGAGAAGATGAAGTCCATCAATTATATTGAGATCAGGTATACTTATGAGAACAATAACTAAGTAAAAGTTAAGATATGGTTCATAGTGAAGTTCATAGGTGATTTCATAATAGAAGAAAAAGAAACGAAGAGGAAAGATGAAGAAAAAGATGAACAAGGGAATATTGACAGTATGAACACACTGGGAAAGAAAGCAAAAAGCCTCATATAGAAGAGATATATCAAACCATCTCTCTCTAAACCTTTTTTCTCCACGTTATCAGAATTTGAAATGATTATAATTCTCAAGATGATGCTAAGTGTAATTAAAATTTGAAATTATTGGAATTTCTAATGAACTTAAAAAAGATTTCATTTCATTATACTAAACACAACACAAGAACATCTCACTATTATTCCACGCCTTGTCACATAAGACCATAACTTGATGCTACTTCAACAATCTTTCCCTCCTGAAATTAAGCAAGTAGTCTTTGAACTACCATCTAACAAGACACTTGGTCCGGATATATTACATGTTGAATTCTATCAAAATTATTGGCCTGTTGTTGGAATTTCGGTTATTGTAGGAGTTCAATCCTTTTTTCACTCACGACAATTACTCAAAGATTGTGCGCAAGCATTCGTTTCCCTAATCCTAAGGTGGATAATTCCATAAATATGAATCATTTTCATCTAATAAGCCTTTGCAATACGACTCATTAGTCCATTACAAGCCGCATTTGTACAAGGACGATTAATCCAAGATAATATTTTAATATCTCCTGAAATCTTCCACTTGTTTCACAACAAAAAGATAGGAAAACTTGGATGGATGACAAATTTGATTGGAATTTCATAAAAGAGATTATTCTTAAATCTCGATTTGATAATGAGTAGGTCAACCTACTGATGATATGTGTAACTTCAACTTCATTTTCAGTCCTAGTTAATAATGAACCAAGAAATATATTTTGTCCGTCATGCCGACTACACAAGGAGATCCAATAACACCCTTTATTTTTATCTTATCCATGGATTTTTTTGTTAGAATCACTACAATCAAACATGTAAGTCGGTATACAACTTACTCAAAATGGAAGATGCATTCTTCATTTAAATTTTGATGATGACACATTGATTCATGCCAATGCCTCTCACTCTAATATGTTACATATTAAATCTATTCTAGATAATTTCACAATTAAAACCGATTTAGCAACAAATTATCATGAAATTATTTTTCAAACATCCAACAACATTACTTCACAACAATCTTCATCCTTGGCTACTGTTTTGAATATACAGATAACAAAATCCATGGAAAAATACCTAGAAATACCTATTGTTGGCCGTGTAAAAAAATGATATATTTGACTACTCTATTCTCAATCTTAAAAATCGACTTTCAAGATGGAAAGTCAACTTTTTATCTCAAGCAGGTTGAGGTATTCTTATTCAATAAAATCTTCTTTCAAAAGTATATTATTTAATGTAGAGCTTCCTTTTACCAACAATTGTTTGCCATAAAATTGATAAAATCAATAAGCATTTTTTATTTTGGAAAAAAACCCTCCAACTATCATTCACTAATTAGTTGGGATAATATCTGTCACCTAAATCTGAGGGTGGATTAGGCTTGCAAAAATCAAAAAACATAAATAAATCTTTGCAAATGAAATTATTATGGAAACTTTTGGTTGAACATGATAGCTTGGGGGTTCGTATCGTAATTGAAAAATATTTAGGATCTTCTGATATTTTTTCTTACAAAAAGAAAACTAAACAATGTTGGAAATTTTCAAAACTTCTTCATATTCGTGACCTATTCAAAAAAAGGTATCTTCTGAGAACTTGGAAATGGTAAAACAATTAATTTCTGGACGGATCACTAGATCGATGACTACATCCTACAACGGTATTATGCAAGTGTCAACATTTATCTCAAAGTGTCCTCCTTTATTACATCAAATTATAAATGGGACATCCTTAGCTCCAAAGACTTTTACCTCAACATATTATGTCTAATGTATAAAAAAAATTCAGATTCTCATTCACAACTATGAAGATCATATTGTTTGTAAATTATCCATTAATGGAATTGTACATTTAAATCACCACCTAAGCTTTGTCATCCTCCCAATGTTCATCCCCAAAATCGTCCTTGTCTTGGAATTGGAAATAATAGATCCCACCAAAAATATAAAAAACTTATTATGGAAATCTCTTACAAATTGTTTGCCTACAACCAAACATCTGAATCGTCATTTTTCAAGAATCCCCTCACAATGTAGTCTATGTAATTCAGACAATGAAGATATATCTCACCTATTCTTTTCATGCCCCTACACTATGCAAATGATACGCGACATTGAAATTAAGACAGTCACAACTTCGTTTTTCAACATACTTAACACTTTTGAACTGATCTCCAATTTTTTAAAACTTCTAATGTATCACCTGATATCTTGTATTTTCTTTGGTGAATTATATGAAAACATTGAAACTCTATTATATTTAACAAAGACAATGTGTGACAAAGATCTACATGTGCGGATCTTACTATTGCTCAATTTCATGAAGGGAAAACCATAATTCCTACTTCTATACACCACAAGTCATCAAAGAATAAACGCCTTCGGCACAAAAATCTCATTTAGAAGAAACCTCGTCCATATTATATTAAACTAAATTTTACAGTTCCAGGAAAGACGACCTCTCTTATCATACTAGATTCATCCCGTAATCATTTAGGGGGAATCTTGTACTTAGATAGAAAAAAATCCCTAACACGTCAATTTTACAGAATGAAACTCTTGCCGCTTTGGACGGTGTTCATAGGGCTACTACTTTAGGTCTTAACCAACTTATAATTGAGGGTGCTAATTTAACAATCACTGATTCCATAAAATCCATCTAGAAAATACCATGGGAGATCCGTACAATCATCACACATATTCACTCTTTGGTGAATTCTTTTCAGTATGTCTCAGTTTTTCATTTCTATAGGGAATGCAACAAAGCATCTGACTTTCTCGCCATACACGACATGAGCTCAAGTACTATAAGGAATTTCATTTGGACATCTACACAAGGCGAAGTAGCTTCTTCAATGTATAATGCTACATGTGAGTTCATAAATCTGAACTCCAGATGTGATATTTTGTGTAAAACTTTTGTAAAAATCATCCAAAGTGACGATTTAGGAATGCCTTTAACCTGAAAGGGGGCTTAATATTTGTCTTGTATCAAGAAAAAAGAAAAAAAATATTACAATTTTCAAGATGTCATTAATGTAAAATTAATAAGATTTTAAAATGATCATCACAACATATAACCCTTTATCGAACAATTTGAAATGAAATAAAATAGCGGGATAAATCAATAATATAAAATCGAAAAGTTAATATTTGTTAGGCAAGTATGGTTTAAAACATTTTAAATATTAAATGCCAATTTTCAATTGCGCATGTAGAATATTTTTCTAGAATTTAGATATGGCCATATGTTAACATATTTGTCATATATATAGTTATGTTAAAGGAATATGGATTTACCTTACTTTATAGATAAAATTAAATTTTTAACCAATACAGGCCGCTATATATTCAATATAAAATGGGATAAATTTTATACTGAATAAAAAAATAGCCATGTATTATAATATATAATGTATATAAGTTTTTATTTTAGATATAAAATATGATAAAATGTATAAATTTTAGTATTCTACTTTGAAAATTTTAGACCAAACATTATAAGTGAATAATATTTCTTATTAATATAGTAGTAAATAAGTTTAATGTAAAAACACCTTTACGTCATACTCAATTGTAATATGAAACAATGAAATAAAGAAAATACAGATTTAAAAAAAAAATTGATATTTTAAATTGAGATTAAAAACATTTTATAAAACAAATATGTTTGTTGTATTTTTTAATTAAGATAGTATTTAGTATAATAGGGGAAAAGATAAGGTGAGGATGGAGGCTTAGGAAAGGAATGAGGACACCCCAAGACCGTCGGATCAAGAAAAAGACTGTCCAGATCAGCCAAGGAAAGAATTCGGAAACAATTCGGCACGGCCGAATTTTTCGCGAAAAAAACGCGTTCCGTGTGCACACACATTTTGGTCCGTATGCACACATACATTGTTTCGCATGCACACACACGTTGTTTTCATGTCCACACACAAGTCATTCCGTATGCACACGTAGGCTATTTTTATTGGTTTTTATACGTATGCACACATGTTATTTCGTACGCGCTTTGAGTAATTTTCGCATGCACACATATGTTATTTTCATGTGCACACATGCACACCTATGTTGTTTCACATGCACACATGTCTATTTCACATACACATAGCACGTAGTGCATTTCGTATGCACAAATAGGCCATTTTCACATGCACACAGTAGTATACTTCGCATGCACTCGATAGTATACTTCGCATGCACACAGTCGTGTTTTCATGTGCGAACGTTTTGTCATTCCATATGAACGCACGCATTTTATGCATGCACAGAAAAATAAATTTCACGTGCACACCGTAGTGTATTTGGCATGCACACAACAATGTATTTGGCATGCACACAGATCTGTACTTCGTATGCACGCGAATTCGTCTTTTTCGCGAATAATTCGGCCGTATTGAATTTTTGCCGAATTTTTCCCAAATTATCGAAAAGTAATCTAGACACTCTGTTTGCTTCTCATCCAACGGCTCTCATGCGTCCTCATTCCTCTCCTCCCTTCTCATCCTCACCGCCCACAAGCCCACAAGCCCACAAGCCCACGGCCCACGGCCCACGGCCCACGGCCCACGGCCCCGACCCGACCGGACCGGACCGGATCGGACGGACGGACGGCGCGCGTGAGTGGTCAAGCTCTTCTCTCCATAGTAACCAAGTTCTTACCTTGGCTTGGGTGATAGTGGTATATAAACCACTCAATTCTACTCCTACATTTCCGATGTGGGATGTAGAATCGCACCCCAAACTCCATTTGGGTGTTGCAAGCAACCACCTTTGAGTCCCCATTTCTCATTCAAACGGAACCCGAATTTATCGTATGAGCACACTACGTTGTAGAGCTCGCGGAGACGAGTCCAACGTTCCCATAATCCGGCACAATCGGTGACCGTAGCCCACCGGAAAAGTGCCCGGAAAATTCAGTTCCAACACATGAGTCCACAAGGATGATTGTTGGAGTCCACCAACAATAACAACAAGAACAAAAAGTTGAAAATAAACTAAAGAAAACAAAGAGGCACTTTTTTTTGGGTTCAATCTTCAGCTACTTACAAAGGCAACAAAGAAATGCATAAATAGCTAAATAAGGGAGAGGAGGAGGAATGTGGGCTTGAGGCTAATGGGCTTGGATATTTCTTTAATGGGATAGCAGTAGCATTGTCTTGAATTTCGTCCACACTCTGTAGTTGAGGGAAAAACAATATTTTAGCATTGTCTTCAAAGAATCCAATTGAAAAGTGTAAATCACGAAAGAATTAGACATATGAACAAGCTTTCCAAAGAGTCTTGAACCGCCTTAACCAGACTAGGAAAACCTCCTAACAAGCCAATCTACTGAAGCCCCTTTTCGATTGTCCGATAATGACAATTCTCATGGACTTGTTATTTGACATTGACTTCTTAATTTTTGTTTCTACCTCTTCATGACCAATAGGTGGAATCCAAGACAAAGCTTCATCAATATCACTTAGTGGGCATCCCTGGCTCGAGCCATATACCACACTTGGACTATTGGTATGATCAGCTTGATCCATCCAAAACTTGTTTCTTCAAGTCTTCTTTGGAGTCATTCCTATAATTACATCAAAAATGATATTGCTGGACAATGGCATTCTCCATCTTGCCAATGTGGTCTAGGTTTTTTAGACTGGTATAGAGGGCTTTAACATCTTGCTCATCATGTAAGGAAATGAAATTCGAAAAGGATTATATTGCACAGTGTAGGATCGTACGTGTTAGCAATCAAAGGGAACTGGGAGTCCAGTTCCTTAGCAGCGGAATAAGTAAACAATAACAGAACCAAGACAAGTTCCTTAGAGTGGGAACCTTTGATAACCAACTAGTTATCCAGGATAAAACCCACTACCTCTCTTGCAAGAGGATTTCAAAGTCTACTTCTTGTATTAATGCTTCGATTACAATCAACCAGGATAGAACACACAGATTAAGTCTTAGACACACTAAGGACTCTCTACCTAGTTCGACCAAATCAAGCAACAACAAGACAATTGACTTACAGTTTTTCTTCAAAGAACTTGGCACGGTTTTCTTCTCTGTAATCAGTAAGCGTGAATGCGCAGAGAGAGAGAATGATTTAACTACTCTATTTATGTAACGTAGTTGATGAAAGAAGTGAATCTTCAACAACCAGATTACATAAATAAAATAATCAAAAAGTAATCGTAAAAGATAATATTTGTTACCAAATATAATCTTCCACGATTTTACATGTGGTGTTTCCATAAAGATATACTTTTGACTCCTAAGATATATGGAAACAGGATAAGATCTTCACGTTCTCTCTCCAACTGAAGATCTGCCCTAATCAGCTCGCCGCCTCTCTTCACGTCTTGTTCCAAGTGTTTCCAGCGTCAGCAAGCTTCAGTTCCTTACGCCAGTTCTCAAATCTGGCGTCTTCGTCTCTGTCTTGTGATTTCCGAATCCAGAGTTCCTTGTTTATCACACTCATGGAAATATTAATAGCAATGATGTTTGTCATTATCAAAACTAGGAAAACTGGGGAAGGGAACTAGGTAGGGAACTGGAGTTCCCAAAAGTTCACTTCCTAACAATTTCCCCTTTTTTGATGATGACAAACATGTGGAACCTGGCATATCGAAATAGGCATGAATGATATATGAGGAAAAACAAAACATAGCTAGATGTAGGATAATCATTAGTGAATTGCATATTCCCCCTTAATAGCAGATCTAATTCCTTAATTCCCCCTTAAGAGAACAACTAGTTCAGACTTCCTTTCAGCCTATTAGTTCCAGATTGCCAAGTTCATTCCCCCTTTGGACATCATCGAAAGGAGTCAGTTAAATTAATAACAAAGAGAACTTAGAGAGATAAATAAACTAATGCTGAACTCTAGAGAAATGGCACCGTAATAATAGTTGAAGGCAAATCAGAACAAGTGCAAGGAACACATAAAGTTCATTAAATATAAGGAGAACATAGAGAACATAGACATAACAAAATAAAAAACACTCAGAGACACACAAAATGGGATCATTATATGGAAGTGGGATCCTAGGGAACTAAGGTTCCGTGTCAACTGAGTTGGGGAACTGAGCACTTTCCCACACTACGGCTTGCCCTTGGCCTTGTCCTCTACAAGCTTGCGATTGACTAACTTTGTCACTTCCTGCACAAGTGCTGCAGAAGTCTTCCACAGCTCCATAACCATTTCATTTGTGAAGTTACTACCCTTCTCCACGGCAGCAACCACTTTGTCAAACCCGTCAACCAAAGCAGCTTCAATGTTTCCCAAACTGGTCAAGATGACATGTGTGTCGGGAACCAGGCGGGGATCGGACTGGCCAGGCTGGAACTCCTCCTTGTCCTTCTCTGCTTCGGATTCCTCATCAACATGCGCCTTCTGAGCTAGACGCTTTACAGTAGTCATTGTGAGCAGACGAGAGAACTGGGTTTCCTCAACACCCATGGGGTAAAGACCAAGGCGACTCATGATTTTCTTGATGAGATGGGGATAAGGGAGGGCATGGGTGGCGTGGCCTTTGCAGAACTGCATATGAGCTAGAGTGATGCGAGGCAGGTCAATGGGTTCTCCCAAGATCAGCTTCTCCATGAGCACAGCATCGGAGACAAGCACGGTGTCCCTCTTCTCTTGTCGAGGGATGATATTTTTGATGAGGAAGGTGTGGAGAATCTTTATATCAAGGCTTAGATACTTGGTCAGCAGAGAACCCTTGCAAGGAGCATTGCCATCAAAAACAGCTTTGAGGATGGCCGGCTTGCGCTTGGTTGGCCAGTTCCTTCTGACAATAACCCCAAAGCCTTTTCCAGTTTCAAGGCCTAGCACTGACCCAATGACAGCAGTAGATAAGGGGATTAGGTTACCTCCCCAAGTGAGAATGGCGTCGTGGACAGGCTGATCGTCCTTGGCCGCGATGAACTACAGATTCTGGTAAAAGAGACGCACAAAATCCTCATTGACGGCGAATGGCTCCGGCACTAGGGTGTCCCACCCTTGGAGTTTCAACTTAGCATGGGCAGCGGCGATGCTCTCATCGTCAGCGGTGGCCCAGAATTCATCTCCAACAATAAGAGGCTCCAGGATGTTGTAAGTGGCGAGGGCTAGAGCCACCTTGAGGGGAACTTGAGGGGACAGAGAGGTGGTCAGAGATAACGGCTTTTTGCCTTTTGTAGCTGTGGAAAGCTTTGCCTTTTTTGCGGGAGTGGCCTCCTCAAGATGAAGAGAGAGAATGCCAAGGCCTCCTTTGGCAGCACGTCGCTTGACGCGGCCTGCTACAGATTGGGAGTCGCCGGGGAGTTTTAGAAAGGTTGTCGGAGTCGAAAGCAGCTCCACGTCAATGGGATCATCCTCTTGAGGAGGAGAGGAGTGTTGAGAAGCCTCCTTTGTCGGTGTAGGAGAGGCCTGTTTTGACGGTGTGTGCTCCGACGAGGCAGATTCGGACGTGTTAGCCTCTTTTGCCGGTGAAGGCGCCGACTTGGCAGGGTCAACCACAGGTGGGGGCACAGAAGATTGTGCCGTTGTCGGTGTAGCCACCTAGGAGAAGGAAGGAGTAACCTTCTTTTTCCTGTAGGCCTCTAGAATGGCCATCTCGTCGACAGGGAGTTGAGGGATTCCGGCATCCATTACGACAGATTTGGTTGAGAGAATACTGGGAGAGATTTTTGTGAGCGAGGCAATAATCGTTATAGAGAGCAAGGAGAATCTGTGAAAGCGGTGCCGATTTAGGGTTTTCCCTGTTTCCTTTTATAAACGCTGAGCAAAATCCTATCCTTATGACGCCGTTGCCGAATCTTTTCAAATAAGGGAACTCGGAGATCTGTCAAACGGCCACAAAATCTTCTGAAGCCGAAGGGAACTCATAAATATTCTCATCATCATATCGACAGAGTTATCAAAGCGAAAACGGGCTTGAATTCCCCATAAATTTCTTCGAGCAAAACGGCTACAATGGCAATAACTGCTCTTGGGAAACGAGCGCTGACAGAGCTTGAAATTTGAAATCCGGCCGTTGAAGCAAAATTTCCAGTTCCTTTCCTCAGTGAATGACACGGAACCAGGGAGATATGGGTACATTTTATGTAGGGAACCAAGCAATCACTCAAGAAAAGTACGTACCCATATAAAGAAATTTAGGAAGGCAATTTTGACACTACAAAGATAATTCCCAGTGTGGACTAAACAAAGGATCATAAGGAATTATACGATGTAATCAAGCTTAGGACAATTTATAGTCAATCATCATGTCGGCTTGTAATATAGGATAGATGTGATCAAATTGACTATTTTAAGGCTAACAAAGAAATGTAAACATGATCAAGATATATCATAAAAATTATGCGATCATGCAATAGTTAAGAACATGCTTTAGAACCGACATTACAGGACATGCGAGGCCATCACAAGATTAAATATCGTCAATATTGTCAATGGAATCATAGAAGAGATCAAATCTAGTCAAAGCAAGGGAACTAGTACAGGCAACTGGAACTACTAGTTTATGGATATCATTCCCAGAAGTAATCTGAAGGACTCATAAGGTTATCGATTTAAAGCTTTGGTGAATATATCGACAATTTGATCTTCAGTTCTACAATGTTCTAGCAGTATGTTCCCTTTTTCAACATGATCACACAAGAAATGATGCCTAATGTCAATATGCTTAGTCCTAGTATGATGCACAGGATTCTTGGAGATGTTGATTGCACTGGTATTGTCACATAAAATCTTTAGAGGGCCAAAAGACATACCAAAATCCGCGAGTTGTTGTTTGAGCCAGAGGAATTGGGAACATCATGCCGCAGCTGCAATGTACTCAGCTTCTGTGGTTGGTAGAGCGACCGAGTTCTGTTTCTTGGATCCCCAATAGACCAAACAAGGGCCAAGGAACTGGGCCATTCTAGATGTGCTCTTTCGATCAACCAGGTAGCCTGAATAATCTGCATCGGTGTATCCAAGAAGAGTAAAGTGGCAATCCTTGGGGTACCAAAGACATAGGTCGTCAGTTCCCTTGAGATAGCGAATTATGCGCTTCACTTTAGATAAGTGAGATTCTCTTGGATCAGCTTAAAACCTGGCACACAGAAAAACAGCAAACACGATGTCTGGCCTACTAGCAGTGAGATACATTAAGGAACCTATCATGCCACGATAGAGCTTCTCTTCCACTCTTTGTCCAGTGAGATCGGCGGTGAGACGAGTTGCAGGGGAGATGGGAGTGGAGATTGCTTTGCTTGAGTCCATTTTGAACTTCTTCAAGAGTTCCTTAAGATATTTCTGTTGATGGATTTGAATGCCATCGGTCTTCTGAGTAACTTGCAATCCCAGGAAGAAAGATAGTTTCCCAATCATACTCATTTCAAACTCGCTACTCATGAGATTTTTGAACTTTTCTACAAGAGCCAAGTTAGTGGAACCAAATATAATATCATCAACATAAACTTGGACTACTAAAATTTCACCTTTTACTTCTAGAATGAAGAGGGTTTTGTCGATCACACCACGGCGATAGCCATTAGCTGTTAGGAACTGGGCAAGGCGATCATACCAAGCTCGAGGAGCTTGCTTTAAACCATAGAGAGCCTTGTCCAAGAAATACACGTGGTCAAGGTGATCATTATCCTCAAATCCTGGAGGTTGCTTGACATAAACTTCCTCTTGAAGAATGCCATTGAGGAATGCCGTCTTTACGTCCATTTGGTACAATTTGAACCCTTTGTGAGAGGCATAGGCAATGAGCAATCGTATGGCTTCCAATATCGCTACAGGGGCAAATGTCTCATCATAGTCGATCCCTTCTTGTTGGTTGTAACCCTGAGCAACCAAACGAGCTTTGTTTCTAGAGACAACACCAGAATCATCCAACTTGTTGCGAAACACCCACCGAGTTCCTATGATGTGTCTGTTCTGAGAACGAGGAACTAGTCGCCAGACTTTGTTCCTCTCGAACTGGTGAAGTTCTTCTTGCATGGCAATGATCCAATCAGCATCCTTTAATGCCTCTGTGATGTTCTTGGGTTCTATAAGAGACATAAAGGCATTGAAAGCACTATAGGACATATCCTCAAATCCATACCTGACCGGGTGCTTGGTGGTTCTTTTGTCTCTGTTGGGAACTAGAAGATCAGTTCCCGGAGTCTCCACGTTTGTGGGATTAGTAGCCGAGGAAGAGGCGGTGTTAGGGTTGACTACTGGAGCAAGTTCTGTTCCCTGAGAGGTAGCATCGACATCATTCGACGGATTAGAGGGAACAGGAGCCATAACAGTAGCATCTTGATGAGGAGAGGGAACTGGAGAGCTGTTTGTGGAAGTTGATTCCTTGGGCTCAACCGGAGTTGATGGAACAGTGGGGGATGATGAGCTGGATATCGTAGGATAGGATTTACGCTTGGGAGTAGCTTCATCATCAGAATCTTCACTTGGTCGTTGAAATGGATCCTCCGAGGGAGCTGAGAGATCCTGCACAGACTTTGAAGGCAATGTTTCATTCAAAACAACATGAATACTTTCCTCTACCTTTTTAGTCCGTTTTTTGAAGACCTTGTATGCTTTTCTACTGGAGGCATACCCGATGAAGATCCCTTCATCACTTCGCGGATCGAACTTCCCTAGATTATCCTTTCCATTATTGTGAACAAAACATTTGCAACCGAAGAGTCGAAGATGAGCAATGTTGGGAACTCATCCTCGAAGTAGCTCATAGGAAGTCTTCTCAAGCATAGGGCGTAGCATAGCCCGATTCAGGATGTAGCATGCTGCATTGACTGCTTCTGCCCAGAAGGAATGTGAGAGCCCACTTGATATGAGCATGGTGCGAGCCATATCTTCCAAGGTTCTGTACTTTCTTTCAATAACCCCATTCTGTTGTGGAGTGTAGGGAGCTGAGAAGTTGTGATCAACTCCACGTTTCCTGCAAAAGGTTAGAAAATCTCCATTTTCGAACTCAGTTCCATGATCGGAACGAATGGCACGAAGAGATACATTCAACGATTTTTCTAGCAAGGGAACTAGCTCACTAAACCTATCAAAGACTTCACTTTTAGATTTTATAAATAATGTCCAAGTGAATCTAGAGTAATCATCAACAAGTACTAGAATATACCTGTTACCACTAATGCTTTGAACTCGCATAGGACCACAAAGATCCATGTGAATGAGTTCCAGAGGTTTAGAGGAGCTCACCAGTGTTTTGGACTTGAAGGAACTACGAACCTGTTTCCCTTGAACACAGTCAGAACAAATTTCTGACTTTGCAGCATTTATTTTGGGAAGACCACGAACAAGTTCCTTTTGATGCAACTTGTGAATGAGCTTGATGCTTGCATGACCAAGTCGTTGATGCCAGAGGGTCGTTTGGTCGTCAATGGAAGATAGACATAGCTTTTCTTTGGGAACGAATTTTGGATCAATGATGTAGACGTTGTTGAACCTTTTGCCTTTCAGGATTATAATGCCCTTTCTATCTTCCACGAAACATTCTTTAGAGGTAAAGCGAACCTCATTTCCCCCTTGATCACACAGATGTGACACACTAATTAGATCAAAACCTAAATTTTCAACAAGGTTAACGTTACTTACCTTGATGTGATCAGTGAGATTCACACTGCCAATTCCACAGATTATTCCCTTTATCCTATCTCCGAAGGAAATGGTACCTCCTTGATGTTGCTGAAGTGATGACATTTTTCTTCTATTTCCGGTCATATGGCACGAGCAACCACTGTCTATGTACCATTTGTCTTGTTGTCGTACTTCGTCCTGCACAAGGGAACTCAAACGTTTTGAACCCAGCTAAGCTTAGCTTTTCTGGGAGAATGAGGTTGGTATCTTTTCTGTGGGTTAGAAGCAGGAGTAAAATAATAAGGATCATTCAAATCATTTATGGTATGCATCCTTTTCTTATTATTTATTTTCTGGTTCCTTTTCCTAGCATTTTCCTCCATTTGTCTTTTCTTGTGAATGCACTCATGAATGTAATGACAATTTTTACCACAATGCCAGCAAACACGATTGTAGGCAACATGACCATACTTACCATGACCAGGTCTGAACGGTCTTTCTTGCTTTCTCTGCTCAAAGTTAACTTTCTTACCTTTAGTTCCCTGAGCTTGGTCAATATACATCTTGTGAGCATTCTGACCATCGAACCAAGTTTGATTCTCTTTAGGTTTCTGTTCAAGCACTTTTACCTTTTCTTCTAGGAACTGGTTTTTATCACGAGAATTTTGTAGAGCGCAATTGAGGGTTTCATTTTTCTCGACCAGTTCCCTTCTTAATTTTTCGTTCTCAGCAGAGCATGTTTCCTTAGAATCGTTGTTACCAGAGTAACCAAGACCATATCGTTGCTTAACAAAAACAGTTTGATTCACAGTTTTCTCATTTATAGAGTGAGTGAGATGATCAAGTTTGTTCATTATTTCAGCAAGCATAGAAGAAGTGTTCTTTTCAGATTCTGTGAGAGGAACAATGGGGTTGTCAGCATGCATGGGTTCCTTTTTAACAGTGATGCAAGAATCACACTTCCTAAAAGAATTAGCAAGTAATTTCTCAGTTTCTTCAAGTTTCTTACTCCAGTCCGAGTTTTCAATGGATAGGCATGAGATTTCATCTTCATATTCTTCTAGTTTCTCTTGAAGGGAACTGGTTTTCTTTCCAAGTTTCTTAATAATCTTGATCAATTATTTTTTATCACATTCAAGAAGAGATTTAGTAAAGTCAGAAGAAGATACCTCAGAGTCATCTGATTCAGTTGAATCTTCCTTAGCCATCAGGCATCTTCCTCCAGAAGTTCCATTTGTATCCAGTTCCCCTTCAGAGTCTTCTCAGTCATCTCCAAAGGTAGCAAAGAGGGCTTTCTTCTGCATAGGCTTATCATCTTTATTTGAGTTCTTAGGACAGTTCCTAGCAAGGTGTCCTCTTTCCTTGCATTGATAGCAAGCGTATTCAGAAAGATCTCTCTTTTGAAAGTTTTTCTTGAACTTTCCTTTGATGAAGTGCTTCTTGATGTGCTTAGTAACTAAGGCTGTCATCTCATCCTCTTCTTCTTCAAGATCTGAGTTTTCTTCCTCCATTTCCAGCCTTGAGAAGGCCTTTGAGATTTTTAAGGCGATTCCATTCTCCATCTTCTTAGTGGAGCTTGCTTTGAGTGCTTCCCTTTCTTCAACTTCAAGTTTCCCTATGATTTGAGTTAAGGGAAGACCTTGAATACCAGGAGTGATCTTTAGTACTCTTTTGATGAGGCTGAATTTGGAGTTGAGTCCATTGATGATGACAAGGGATTTGGACCATTCATCAAGCGTCACGTCAGCATTGTTGAGTTTGGTGACGAGTCTTGTGAAACGTGAGTGGTATTGAGAGATGTTCTCAGTTTCCAGCATCTCGAAAGTGTGGTATTCTCCTTCTAGAGCAAACTTTCTGCTTTGCTTCAGTTCCTCACTTCCTTCATGCATCTCCTTTAGGGCAGTCCAGATACCCTTAGCAGTTGTGATTCCTATCACCTTGTCCATGTCCTCCCTTGTTAACCCATTAAGAATGAGTTGACGAGCTTTAGCATTCTTCTCTTTGATCATATAGTACTCCGGTTTCCAGTCGGTTTCAGTCAAATTTTTAGGGATAACTCCATCACCATTTTCAATCACACGCCAGCATTGATAGTCCATGGTTTGGATGTAGTTGGTCATGCATTTCTCCCACCATTCTTCTTCTCCCTTATTTCGGATGTGGGGTTTGTTGATGGAGATTCCCAAACTGAATTCGCTTGAACTAGTCATCTTGAAATCTGTAAACTAACACAAATCTAGAGCGCCTGCTCTGATAACAATTGTAGGATCGTACGTGTTAGCAATCAAAGGGAACTGAGAGTCAAGTTCCTTAGCAGTGGAATAAGTAAACAATAACAGAATCAAGACAAGTTCCTTAGAGTGGGAACCTTTGATAACCAACTAGTTATCCAGGATAAAACCCACTACCTCTCTTGTAAGAGGATTTCAAAGTCTACTTCTTGTATTAATGCTTCGATTACAATCAACCAGGATAGAACACACAGATTAAGTCTTAGACACACTAAGGACTCTCTACCTAGTTCGACCAAATCAAGCAACAACAAGACAATTGACTTACAGTTCTTCTTCAAAGAACTTGGCACAGTTTTCTTCTCTGTAATCAGTAAGCGTGAATGCGCAAAGAGAGAGAATGATTTAACTACTCTATTTATGTAACGTAGTTGATGAAAGAAGTGAATCTTCAACAACCAGATTACATAAATAAAATAATCAAAAAGTAATTGTAACAGATAATATTTGTTACCAAATATAATATTTCACGATTTTACATGTGTTGTTTCCATAAAGATATACTTTTGACTCCTAAGATATATGGAAACAGGATAAGATCTTCACGTTCTCTCTCCAACTGAAGATCTGCCCTAATCAGCTCGTTGCCGCTCTTCACGTCTTGTTCCAAGTGTTTCCAGCGTCAGCAAGCTTCAGTTCCTTATGCCAGTTCCCAAATCTGGCGTCTTCATCTCTGTCTTGTGATTTTCGAATCCAGAGTTCCCTGTTTATCACACTCATGGAAATATTAATAGCAATGATGTTTGTCATTATCAAAACTAGAAAAACTGAGGAAGAGAACTAGGTAGGGAACTGGAGTTCCCAAAAGTTCACTTCCTAATACACAGACTCTTTGCTAGGTCGTGAGAAGAAGAGTTACACAACAAAATACCACAAAATATATAATTTTACTATTTTATGTCATAAAATTATAGATATTGAAGTAATTTTATCTAAATCTTTTTCTAACGGCTTAGCAAAGAGTGTAGGAGTGTGCAAAATTGGCCCGGACCGGAAAACCGGACCGAGTGTATTCCGGTGATCCGCGGTCCATATTTTGTAGGATTCCGGACCGGTCAGGTCCAAACCCGACCGATTTCCGGTCAAGACCGGATGGATCGGTTTTTTATTATTTTTAATTTAATTTTATATATTAATATATCATAACACTATTAAAAATTAGTTTCTAATATAAATATAAATTAATAACAAAATACATTGTCTTAAATTATACACAATAGCAATAAAAATAGAAAAATAATTAATTTTTAATTTATATAAAAATAAAAAATAAAACAAATACGTTTATCAGTCCATTCTGGTCCAAGACTGGACCGGACCAGACCGAATCATATAGGTCTGGTCCGGTCTCTGGTCCAAGGATTGTAAAAATTCCGGTCCGTCAGACCGGACCGAAAAAAGCGATCCGGTCCAGTCTAGACCGGATGCACAACGCTAAAATCCCAAATCTATATATGGTTTAGATTTGCAATTAGTTCATGTAATTTCATTGAGAAAATGCTATATAGTTGTCATCCATATGTAATCTTCCAATAGAAGTTTTGAAAAATGGTAATTGATTTTGATATGGATCCTTGGACGGTTCTTTAAAGCCCAAAATACAAAACTAACTGCATTGGGAGTTTTTTGAGCTATTTAAGTATGTTTAGTTTTTTAGCAATAGTGAGAAATGCCTAAAAACTACTCCCTCTGTCCCCATTTGATCTATCTATTTGAAAGAAAAGTACAGGAATTAAGGAGAATTAAGAGGGGGGAGAGGGGGGGGGGGGGGGGGGGATTTGCAGGGAATAACAGAGAAAGTACAGGGCATTTGCAGGACATTTCAGAAAAGTTGCAGGGGATAAAATTGCATAAGGGCACACGGATTGCATTTTTGCAGGGGATAACATTTGCTTTACAAATTCCAGCCAATCACAATCTGTATTAAGGGGCACACAGATTAAGCCTAAATCAAAATCTAAAATGTCAAAATTACATTTTAAATTCCCTCCGAAAATGGGTACTTAAAACCAGAAGCTTATTAAGCACAACATTTACATTTGCTGCCAAACACAAAGCAGAAAACATTCACTCTTGCTGCCAAACAAAGCCATTTATTGCTGTTTTTTTTTCTTAAGCATCATTGCCGACTCCTTGATGAATTCAGACTTCGATTTGAATGAAACTCTGTTCCCAGATGATGATATTGATGAAGAACATGATTTCCTTGGTGATGATGAAGAAATGGAGGATTTAGCTTTCCAGATTGATCTTAATGAGCCAACTGGGGACTTGGAGGAAGAGATTTCCTTAGATCTCAACCAAGAAGAAGAAGAAGAGTTTCATCACCCAGAAACAGAGTCAGAAACAGAGAATGAAACATAGACAGAAGGTCATCCCCAGTCATCAAGGAGAAGGCTCAGCAGTATTGAAAGAATACATATTCTGATGTGGCTTCTAAGCACATCAACAAATGAGAAACTTTATCATGGATCAATCAAGGAAGCATGCTCAGAGTTCAATGTATCAAGAAAAAGCATCAGCAAAATATGGAACACGACCAAGAGACAGAAAAGTGCAAATCAAAGATACAATGTCTCTACTCAGTATCACAACTCAGGTAGGAAAAGAATTCAAGTACCAACAAGACACTCAAGAATCAACACAGTCATTCACTGAGCAAGCCACTCAAGAAGAACAACAAGACACTCAAGAATAAATCAGTTAAGTGTTTTTTGTAATTTTGTAGGAACAATAGATCTTTTGTAAGCATGTAGGGACTTCATATATTTTGTACTCATACAGGCAGTTAAGATCTTTTGTAAGCATGCATATAGTTAAGTCTTTTTTAAGCATGCAGTTAGTTAAGTGATTTTGTAATCATACAGGAACAATAGATGTTTTGTAAGCATGTAGGGATTTGATATATTTTGTACTCATGCAGCCACTTAACATCTTTTGTAAGCATGCATATATTTTTATAACATCAATTATGTTTACAGGAGGTACTCAAGTAGGCAGTCAACAACTTTTGTAACATCAATTAACATGCTCAGAGTTCATGCATTTAGGAAGTTTATGAATTCTCAGATGTCCCCACAAGCATCATTGACACAACCCATTCACAAAACAGTAACATACCATAAGCCTCATTCAGCAATTACTTACTGGTTTCCTATGGTACATTAGTGTAGTGAAATTACAGGGAATTGCATCTCAGGCAAAAAAAAAAAGACTTCATCATTGAATCTAGTACATAATCTCAGATGTCCCCATATGCATCATTGACACAACACCATAAACACAACACTAACAGATACATAGGCCTCATTCAGTGAATATTTACCGGTTTCCTATGGCAAATCAATGCAGTGACAATTCATGAGGTTGCATCTCAAGTATATCAAGTTTTCATAAGTGATTACAATAACATAATCTCAGATATCCCCATTCATCATTGACACAACCCCATTGTCACTACACTAATCAATAAACAAGCCTCATTCAGTAAATATAATGGTTTCCTATGCCCCATTAATGCAGTGAATTTACAGGCATTTGCATCTCAGATCTTGGAAAGACTTCATCATTGATTCCATGCAATAACAAGCACCAAAATAGAAATACTACTCATGCTAAATTCACAGAGGGACAATAGTCACAACACAGAGAGAGGCACTCAATAGGTAGATCATTCTAAGGGACATAAATCATCAACAACCATGCAACAATGCCAACTAATCAATCCAGAACAGCAAGCCTCAACCACAACATGCAAGAATCTAGAAATAAACATCCCAGCATATATCAACATGCATCAATATCAACATGCATACAATGATCCAATGACAACACATATAAACATGCATTCAACAGTAAACGAGGTGTAATAGGGGACTTAGCAAGCACTCTCGGCATCAGAGTCACATGGAGGCTGCTCAACAACTGGATCATGCCCTTCCTCTGGATCAACACCATGCAGACCTTCATCACCATTGGCTCGATCAATACCTCCACCAGGGGACTTTGGGGGAGGCCGATCAACCACCGCAGTCTCTTGAGAGGTTTGCTGAAGCAGATCGTCTTCAATAGTATCAAGATATCGCTCAGAGCTATAACAGTGCATAGCCTTGCAATTAGGACCCCATGAGCAATCTGAGATCGAGTAAACCCAACTCTCAGATTCAGAAGATTGAGGAGAACCAGGGGGGATTCCCATGAGAAAATCAGATCTGCACTCATCCTCTTTTTTTTAGGGTTCCTGAAAGATGAAGACTCAAATATAGGGGATAACAAAGAGTGGATCTGCAGAGACGCAGAGAAAGACTCATATCTAAACCTAGATGAAGAAGAAATGAGAGATTGAGAGACAGAAAAGCGAAGATCGAGCAAGATGAAGAACAAACCCAAATGAAGAACAAAACCCAGATGAAGATCGAGAGCAAATGAGATCGAGAGCGACAGATCGAGAACAAATGAGATCGAGAGCGACAGAAAAGTGAAGATCGAGAGCCGGATTTGAGGGATTTGAAAGATGGAGAGCAAATGAGAGCTTGAGAGAAAGAGCGGCAGCGGTATTAGGTTTAGGGTTCTTGAGAGATTCAGAGAAGGAGAGAGAGAGAGAGAGAGAGAGAGAGAGAGAGAGAGAGAGAGAGAGAGAGAGAGAGAGAGAGGGAAACACTTGAAGATTCGAGAGAGGGAGAGAGAGGCATAGAGTTAATTTGGTGTGTGGGGGTGGGGGTGGGGGTGGGGGTGGGGGTGGGGGTGGGGGTGGGGGGTGGGGGAGTAATTAGATTAGGTGGGGGTTAATTTGATGGGTAGAAAAAAGACAAAATTAAATGGGATAATATTGAAATGGTGTAAGTTTGATAAGGGTATTTAGGGGATAAATTAATGATTATAAATGGAAACTTTTAGAAATGGATAATATTTTTTAGGATGTCCGAAAAGAAAAACAGGCCTTATATTATGGGACGGAGGGAGTAGTGTTTACTGTATTTTTAGTAATGATTTGTTTGGAAAATGTCTTTTATAAAGAATTTTTTGGGGAAACGTGAAAAATGATAAATAAATATTTATAAATAATAATGGTTTTATAATCAAATACCAAATATACCCTAAGAAAGTGCAATACAATTTTTTCAAAGGTGTATTGTGCACCGTTGAATTTCAAGATATTGGACAGCTGTAAGAAATAGTTGGTGAGTTAAACAATCGAGTTAAAAACCATGGATATGAAAAAATAAGAGGATTTTTTAAATGATGTGACATAAATAGAGATACATACTGTGGAAAAATTGACTAATTTTATATTTTTCCTGTAGAAAATATCACTTAATTTTCCTCTGAATTAAATTATTTTTGTCAAATTAAAAGTTTCTCAAACCTACTTTTTTCATGACCAATTGTTTGAAAAGAACTTTGTCAATTTTTCATCATTTTAAAAATTACTCCCTCCGTCCCAAAATATAGTTCCTATTTTTTATACATACTTGTTGATGTGTGTTTTGTATCGTTATTATCTCTAATTACATGTTAATAAAAATTATACATTTTTTGATATTGTCAAAGTATTCATTGAGACGAATTAAATAAGACCCTACATGACTGTTTTTTCTTATATATATTGGAAGAAATCTTAAAGATTCTCTTCAAATGTGAATAATGTCAAAAACAGAATCAGAAACTATATTTTGAGACGGATGGAGTAGACCGGAAGTTTGAATTTGAATAAAGAATCTTCATTTGATTCAAATTCGATATTCCCGCATATGCATTTACTTTTAGGCAAAACAATTGCATGATAAATATTTAGGTGTGCTCTTTCAAGTTATATCGATTAAATCAAATGTCTACACTAGTTTCTATTTGTGTCGCCTAAGTGTATTTTGCTGCCTTCGAGTGTATAAATCCTTTCTTCAATCTTGAACCTGAAGCAATGAGGAAACGATTAGGCATTCGAAGTCTAGCTAAACTCGATAAGGCGTGTTGCTATATATTCAATTAAACATTACTTGAACTAGAAATCGAAATTCGTGTCTTTTATGTATTTATAGTGTCACAGTTTAAATTTGAGTTTCTAATATATGGATTGTTATTTCATGTTTTATCTTAGATGATATATTGTTTGATATGTATTTAAATGTAATATCTAAGTCTTGACAAAAAAAAAATATCTAAGTATTTTAGGTATAAAATGCTATGATTGTACGAAGTACAAATTTATTTATTTATTTTGGTCAAAAGTTCAATTTAAATTTTGAATTAAGATGGTAGTTGTTTTTTATAAGGATGCGTTTTTTCCTTTGAAAATATTGGAGAAATATTTTAGAAATGCCTATCTAAATATATGTTCTGCTTGAACTCGAGTATTTTTAAGAAACTTGCTACAACAACTCTCATTTCTTACATGTTCCACTACCCTCCACATTTCTATTTTTTTGCCTTTATCTTATAAATTTATTGCATTTTAATAATGTTTTTTTTTGTTATGCTTTAGTTATTAATATTCATTAATATATCGTTTTATTTATTTGATATGGAATTATATCATTTTATTAGTCACGTTGACTTTACATATTCCTAGACATTAATATCATTTTAATTAAAATATATTAGTCATTAATTCATATTCTTATTAAATACGGAGTAATATAAATAATTGGTGACTCTGTATTTTCTTAAACCTTGTTACATTTTATATAAAAGTACATTAGTTATTTTATCGGTACTTGCTTACTCTTCTTAGTGAAATTATAATTCATAACTTCTTCCTTGTACATTTCATATATGAGAGTGAGTAAATGTCTATTATTTCGGCTTTCATCCTTGATTAATTCCTCTAGACCAATACCAATGAGGCCAAATTTAGTATATATACATGATGAGTGTAAAATGAATATGTATAAAATAGAACAATAAAAATCATCCTTAACCAAAATAACAACACACCTACCTAAAACGATTTAGTACAAAAAATAAACTAAAAATACAAACCTAATTGAATTTATGCTACCAATAGTTGAAGGGTTTACATCGTTCATAAAATAGTTTGCTTCTTTACTAACAATCAGTCGTCCTAAATCGATTGTTTTTGTCCTCCTTCTAGTGAAAGCTACTAGTGCATGATGTAAACAATCGATGCCTCAATAGTGCTATTAGATTATCCAATTCTCTGACATTTTCACATAAAATTAACCTATCTTGATCAAAAGACAATTATATTAATAAATTTAAACCGATATATGTAAGTATTGTAGACTACAAAAGAGATCCAAATACATATAATCAAGGATAGTTTACCGTGAGGTGAATATATACTTGCATCATCGACAATCGGGAATCCTCATTCACATCTTTAACTTAATAATTATGCTTACTTCAGTGACCATGTCTTTTTAAGGTGTTGTCCACTATCTGCCAAGCTTCACTATATGGCTTTCTAAAGCTAATTTCCATGTAGAAGAATGAGATGATGGATGCCCAGAGCAAATGAATGGAATACCACCGTTTTTGCCCTTTTATAGATGAAAATGTTACTTGGAAAGTGAAACCATTTTGACATATAACCGTTTAGACATCTTGACTATAATTTGTTTCCAACCATTCACTGTGTACTAAATACGGGAGTTACGTGTAGTAATTGGTTAATATTAAAATAGGAGTAAATGAGAGTAAAATATAACGTATACAATATGTAGTAACTATCACTAATTGAGATTTAGGTTAAAAAATGAGTCATAACCTAAATAGTAGTCCGTATGTAGAGGCAAGATTTAGCTGAAAAAAGTGTGTGAGGGGAGGGAATAATTACTTACAAATAGTGCTCATTTTTATATATACACATAATTATGCTATGATATATTAAAATAAACAAAAAAATTAATTACTTCAATTACAAAGTAACCTATAATTATACTTATGTATTTTATATTGGTTTATAAACCCTATAGTAAAAATCGATCGGAAAATCTAACATATTATATACTAAGGGTGATAAACTAATCCTACATGCAAACTATAACTTTAGGCCTATTTAAGCATTTGATTTTGTCTTTAAAAGTTAGGATTCAATGACCTAGAATGCTAACTTTTAAATATATATAGATATAGATGGTTATTTTTCATGCTTAATAGAAATATAAATTGACCTATGTTGAAAATTTAACGTGAAGATATAAGAATTATACAATGATATGAAAATGAGGACTTTTTAATTGATTAATATGTAGTAATTGTATATAATTGTGAATCAAAAACTTTTTATATTATATAGAAGATTATATATTTTTGATATAATTGTTAATATATGAAATTGTCACTTTAGTACTTTTCGGATTTGAGAAATTGTTTAAATTTTGGGCTAAATAAATAAGACAATAAATGAAAAAAAAACAATTTATCTTTAAAAGTTAGCATTCAATGACCTAAAATGCTAACTTTTAAATATATATAGATCGGGGATTGTTGAAGATATGACGTATAAGCCAAAAGTGTCAGCAGAGCCAAGCTATTGGCTTAAACATTGGGTGATAGCCTTCAAAGATATTTCACTTCAATGCTCAGACTCGAAGCAATGGATAAAAGATTTTGGCTTTTAAGTTTAACAAGGTTTTGGCCTTCAGGTTGGTTTGGCATTGTGCTTTATATAATGGCTTTTTGGGTAAAGTTGCCTTTCCTATTATTTTTTATTATGTAAAGGATTTTCAAAAAGTTTGCTCTGAATCGAGGAAGGAGATAATTATTTTTGTATGACACTAGATTTTCTAGACCAAAATCCTTCCTCCTTCCATCTTCTTCCCTCCTTCTTTCCATTATTCAAGATTTGTATGGTCAGAAAATAGTCAGTTTTTTTGCATCCAAGCCCAATGGATTCCTTAATTGATTTTAATTTTTATTCTTGCTCGCCACTAGTACATAAATCGTGTTTTACATCATTTAATATACACCAGATGTGTGTCATCGTGTTGTAAAAGAGTGGAGCTACGCTATTATACATCGGTTATTCACCAGGTCCGGCGTATAATGTTGGGCGTGCAAAAAAAAGGACCGATGTATATACTATATACATCGGGCATTGAATAACCCATGTATAAATGTCATGTTATCAATTTTTACAACGAAATGAGAACCAATGTGTATACTATATACGTCGTAAATTGTAACCGCATGTATAAATAACATGTTTTTTTATTATAATTATATATAAAATATATTTAATTATCAAAAAATATATAAAATATATTTAAGGTACTTATGTTGTAATTTTTTATATAAATAGAATTATTATTTCTTTTTTGTCTTATTTGAATTTCTCAACCGTACTCATGGGGGATTTCTACTTCCACCGTATGGAATTTTGGGTCCGTTCGTTTGGGTGAACGGTGAGAGAAACCGTTTGACCAATTTTTAATTTTTTTAATTTTAAAACGGTATTAACCACCGTTTGGCAAAATTTTTTTTTTTTTTTGTAAACTCCAATTTTTGTTTAAAAAAAAAAAATTAATCTGGTTTTTTAAATATAAACGGTGTTAACCACCGTTGGCAAATTTTGTTTTTTAAATATAAACGGTGTTAACCACCGTTTACGAATTTTTCTTTAAAAAAAAATAAAATAGCGAATTTTGGGGATTTTAATGGGGGTTTATGGGATATTTGGATATTATTTTTATGAGGTTTATGTAATTTATTTAAAAATATAATAAAATTTATGTATTTTACTTTTTTTTTAAATAGCAAATTTATATTATATCAAATAAATTCAAATCATACAAAATAAAATATTAATGAACTAAAGTCAATAAAATTTAGATTAAGGTATTATAAAAGATTTATTTAATTATTCCCCTAATTTCTTCTCTCATACCCTTGCCCATAACCTGTCCCATACGGTGGATGATACCCTTCTCCGTATTGTCGGTACTTTTGGACAGATCCAAGTAAATTCATGAATCCACTCGTTTCCCCGTACTGCCCCCCGAACCCTGTCGGCACTTCGAACGGTTGCCCTTGCCCATAGCTTGGACGTCCTGTAGCTTGTGCGAACGGTGGGCCTTGGAATGCTTGCTCCCCGAACCCTGTCGGCACTCCGAACGGTGGCCCTTGGAATGCTTGCCCATAGCTTGGACCTCCTGTCGCCGGTGCGAACGGAGACATCAAATTTATATTGAGTCGCCCATCGACTTGGACTTGGTTAATGTGGCTTCTTCTGCGTGCTTCATCCAAGTCTTATCCCTTTTTGTTGAATCATTTCTTCGCCTCCCCTTTGTTATAAATGAGCTACTGGGCGGCTCCTGAAGTGAGGACCTTCCTGGAATTTTCCCGTCATCGTATGCCGAATTAACCCGGTGCAGGTCATCATAGCTCATCCTGCTTCCCAAAAAATCACTAATTACGGAACAAAACTTAGATTCCTCTTCCGTGAATGCCATGTTGACCCCTTGGATCATTTTTACATCTGTAACACCTTCCCATTTCACTTGTTTCCAGAATAGGTGGATTTGGTCAGGTTGGATAGGGGTGTTGTTTGCCATCGCTTCGAACAAATCATGTCCGCATGGAAGCCCTCTGACCACCCTCCACCAACCGTCATTGCAAACAGAGACATCAAATTTATATTTCGGGTTCAAGATTCTATCTACCGTGCCCAACATTGTGTCCAAACACAATTTTGACACTTTGTTCAGTAGCAGACTAAACAGATTCTCGTAAGGTGCTCGTAGCCTCAACACTGCGGTTGGGATCGTATTACGATCCATTTCCAAGTTTCCTCTCACTAAACTAACCTGGTCTACTGTGAGTTGATGGATCTTCTGTGCTAGTGTGTTAAAACCTAATACGGGTCTGTTTTCAATCCAATCTTTAAGCACAGAGTGCGCGCCCTCAACTCTGCAGACACATGAAGAATATTTTATAAATAAACACATTGATACACTAACAACCTATACACAATAAACTTAAATCACTTTACCTGTTCGTGGTCCTTGTGATCAAATAAAGTTTGGTATCAGTCCAGGCTCTGACGATACATTCTCTATAAGGCCCAAGCCACGTAGTCATAAGGTAACCCATAAAACCAGTGTAGGTCTCTTGCATCTCACGGAGGCGCGCGTAGTATGTATACTCGGATTTCGAGTTGAATAGTAACAGACACGCTTTCATGAATCCATCTGCTAGACCGCCATTATGCGTCACGATGAGGACAAAGGCCCTGCAATTGTGCAGTATATGTATCCAACACAATAGATGTTGGGCATCGGGGAATACATGGCCTACAGCTTTGACCTCAGCCAAATCTCGATCCGTGACTATCGTCGTTGGCCTCTTGCCGACTTGAGCGAACAAGTGTGCCAACTCTCTGAGTGTCCATTCGTAGTGGTCGACATTCTCACGTGCCATGAACGAATAGGCAATGTTGAAGGTATGTCCCGTGCACGTAAAGCCGACGATCTCAACAAGGGGCAAATTGTACCTATAATCAGTTTATAAGAAAGTATTAAAACGACTCTAACCATGCTACAGTAATGAGTAAAATTTCTCAAAATTTGTAATGTCGGAACTACTGACCTGTTTGTCTTGTATGTCGAATCCATGATGACGACGTAAGGGAACAAGCTCAGCAGATGAATGGAATGAGGGTGAGCCCAAAACAAGTCTTGAACCACATCGTCATGTCCATGTAGCCTTCGGGGATTGATATAGTAACCAAAGCTAAATAAATATGAGAGGGTGTACTGGGTTACAGTCATACCATCCATCTCTTCAGCGTGAAACTGTTGCCGAATGTTGTAGATTTGCTTCCTCGACGTAAAGACCCTGTTATATGTCTGTCGTAAGAAGGTCATAATCATCTTCGGCTTTGCGGACGCTTGCGTCAATGTCTTGACAACGCTTTTTTGATGCTCAGTCAGGCGTCCGACATAGGCATGACCCTCCAAGCTCGTCGCAAGATCATGATCATGTGTACCGCATTCCACATACAACATCCATGACCCATCCTTATGCATCACCCCGTTCAGCACGAATGGACAATTGCTCTTCTTTGTACGCGTCTTTCGTATCAATACATCCTTGAACGGCCGATAGCTTCCCGACTTCTCGCACGCTAGTATGACTTTTCGCTCACAGGATTTCTGAATAGTCAACACCATGTTAAGTCTAGTTCCTTGTTCGCGTGCCCAGGCTAACATGGACTCACGATCCGACCACTTGTAGCTCGTTTGGAAGTACGAGGTAAAATCCTTCCATTAATTCCAGATATTTTAACATGTATTGGTTTAGTATAATAAACATGTATAATCATAAATTTTCAATGATGTATAAAATATAATATTTATAATTCAAAGTATTTTAAATATTCATGCTTTTTTTGTCCAATTCTAACTTTCCAATAACATATATATTAATTTTACAAATAAAATAAACATGTATAATAAAATAGTGGAAATTATATGCAAAACAAACATTATTTAAAAAATACAATTGTTTATGACTTTAACTTTTACAAATTATATATGTGATATTAACTTTTATTTGAATAAATGTACATACACTATAACAAGTTTCAAACTATTTACATTAAAATAATGTATACACTTGAATCTAATCTATAAAATCGTGGAAATTATATGCAAAACAAACATTATTTAAAAAATACAATTGTTTATGACTTTAACTTTTACAAATTATATATGTGATATTAACTTGAATCTAAAATATATACACTTGAATCAATGACATTAAAAAAGTAACATAATATATAATTACAGTAAATGAGAGTGGAGTTTATATGCCTTAAGGAAACATATAAATTATAGTAAAACATATAAATTAAGCAAACATATAAATTAAGATATTATAGTAATTACATAATAACATAATATATTTACATAATATATATAATTACAGTAAAAAGTAACATAATATATTTACATTACAATAATACCATAGTAAAATTCCTTTTAAAATTCAAATGATAAAACAACCTACCATGGTAAAATTCATTTTAAAATCCAATTACAGACCAATCGTTCGTTCCAACCAAACATGCCTCATTCACATTAGGAATAACAATCATATTTACGTAAATTAAAATCTACAAGTTATTACTCTTGTTATTTAATCTATAAATTAAAGATATTATATGTCTTAAGTAAACATATAAATTAAGCAATGACAACATAATTAAATCAACTATCATAGTTAAATAAATGAGAGTGGAATTTTGCTATATGATTAACATAGTTAAATAATTAAATAAACTAACATAATTAAATCAATTTATATGCAATTTACAGTTAATGAGAGTGGAGTTTTGGTGTATGATTAATCATGCGCATGCAATTTACCCTAAATAAGAGTGGAGTTTTGAACGATTTGATAAATTAAGCATCTGATAAATTAATCATGCAATTTATAAAAGTTTAATTTATATGACATTAAATAAATAATAATTAATCCAATTTAATTTACATACCTCTTGAATGGATTCTCCGACATCTTCATTTGACCACGACATTAGGATAATATCTCCTAATCCACCTTTGATTTCTTCTTCTTCTTAAGCACCTAATTCTTTCTTTGAAACTCAACTAACAATTTCAAAAAATTTACCATACCCCCTCTTCTCCTCCGAATCCATTTATAGAAAGCTAAAAATTGTTTTTTTTACCCAATCCATTCTGCATCCCCCTTACCTTGCATCCCCTTACCCGATTGTCCATTCTGCATCCCTACGAGCATCTCCCCTAGGAGCATTTTGCAGTTGCAGTCAAATAAAATTCAAACGGTGATAATCCTCGTTTTAATCCAATAAAATAAAAAAAAATCAAACGGCGATAGTCCCCGTTTTAACAAAAATAAAATAAAATTAAAACGGTGCTAATCACCGTTTTAAATTCAGAAAAAAAAAAAAAAAACGGTGTCAAACACCGTTCTAAACTACCGAAATTAAAAAAAAGAAGAAATCCTCAAACGGTGTCAAACACCGTTTGATCAGACGGCCCTGCAGTGGTGTCTGCAGCACCATTGCAGGTGCAATTAGCCCCTGCCGTACTCATGCCTTTCATAGCCTTGATTATATATATATCAAGTAATTAACTTTACATTTTTATTAATTGAGATTTTTCAAAAATATGCAAAAATAATATACAAAATACATTAATTAAATATGAAAATATATTTTAGCTATTGTGAATTAGTATTTTATATGTATATGCCCCCTCCTAGAAATATTATGTCTTTTTTTTACTTCAATTAACCATACTTATCACTAGCTAGCTTTAATCTCATAAATAAAAAATATTAATTTATATATATATGTACTTAGTTGGCGTTTTTTTATATTTTTTTTTTGAAGCATATATCCAACTATATACATGGAAATAAAAATCATATTTTTACTAAAAAATAACCTTTCTCCCCTACCTTTGACCTGACTGCTAAATCTTTACAGTTTCCTATTTCACTTTCACCTTCTGCCGCGCTGTTCCTTCGATTTCGCGCTCCGTTCGTAGAATCAAGCATTGGTTCTCTCCATTGCCGGTGTAACGTCGTTCTTGTTCTTCACCTGCAATTCGTGGAATCGGCTCCTCTCCGCGTGGAATCAAGCACTGCTTCTCTCTGCGCTGTTCAAATTCGTGGATTTGGCTCGACCTAGGTGTGCCCGGCCGTTGTTCGTCACCTCCAGTGTACCTCGATGTTCAAATTTGTTGATTTTGCTGCTCAAATTCATGGATTTGGCTCGACCTAGGTATGTGCTTGCTTTCTGTTTAAATGTCTACACTTTACATCTTAAAAAGCTCGCCGATGCTTTGGGAAGGATTGCTGACAAGTTATAATCTTCCGAACAAATCTCCTGCTCTTTTCTGTACATACATACATCTCTCTCTATATATATATCTTGCTGAGGGTACGTACAGAATCAGAACCAAAATGAATTCATGTTTATGGTTGATTGATTTTTGTTTGGTCTTAGAGTATAGTTTGGTATAATTACTCTCTGGCTATCTATCTCACTTGTATACTCTTTAGTTAAGATATGTCGGATTGGATTGCTGACAAGTTAAGATATGCTTTGGGAAAGATTGCTGAGAAGTTACTCTTTGGCTTTCTGGTTATCTATCTCACATTCTCACTTGTATACTCTTTAGTTAAGACTCTTTCTTCATATTTTCTGTTTCGATCATGTTAATACTATCCAGTCTGTTGTTAAATTTCTATTGTGCAAGATGTACCCGTACCAACTAACTCAAGTTTCTACATCACAACTAAGCTACCGAGGCTATACTGATCCATGAGATACCCATGAATCTGAGCAGTTATCAGCCAACTATAGAGGTTATCTCTTGAGGAACAACTAAGCTAGTTTATGGGAAAGACTCCAAATGGGTGAGGTTTATGAGGATTACTAATCATGCTTCAGCCTGGGTTTTAGCCACATCAGAAATCTAGTGAGTAGTCTGCCCATCCATCGATCTGTCTATAACATGTTCTTATTCCAAAAACGATTCATCTGCAATTGGATCTTATGTTTCCATTTCTCGTGCGCATCAAAGGTTCTTATGTTGCATGATCGCAAGGACCAATATAAAATCTCACAACACAGTTTTTGCTAAAAATTAACACTACGTAGTGTTGTACCATTTACACGCATGTGCAAAATATATTTGTAGTTTTGTTTTGTATACTTGATAGTATACAGAAAATATGCAAGATGTTCTGTATACTTTATGCAAGATATCTCTGTGAATTTGGAAAAAAACGTTTATTGTAAATGTCATATGCTGGCAAAATAAGGCTTAACACTTGCTATTTTCCATCTGATATGCTTCATAACTTAGTTTTTTTTATATAACATAAAGTCCTTTTTAAGTTACATTTGTATACATTTCTATTAGACTCGTCCAGTCAGCAGCTATAAGTGCACCAAAATCAGTTCATCATATATTTCATGTTGGTGATCACTAACTAATGAGAGAATTGTTATACTGCTATGAATTATTCTTAGGGTGGGTGATCTCTGGTGTACACAGGACAATCAATGCCTCAACATCAGTCAATGTGTATGTCGTCATTGACTAATTTTTTTCATGACCTCTTGTAACATTGATTTACTTAAGTTTCCCTAGTGTCACAATATTCTGTTAAAGTGGTAATCATCACCTGCTAAGTCTTGTAACATTAATCAATCTTGATCTATTATAATTTGTTTGGTAAGTACTCTCTTGTGACATTGACTAAGTTTTAACCATGACTTCTTGTGACATTGATTTTCTTAATCGTCCTTATGTCCCTAATTTGTTCTAATCTTAGCATCCTTCTTGGCTTACTATGGATTTCTCAGTTCTTTGGGAATTTAGAATTTGCTAGGAGTAGGGAAGTGGCGATATTTGAGATTAGAAAGATTAAACGAAAGAACATTGATAAAATTTGAAAAAAGGCTAAGTGATCTCTTGATTTGTTCCTAATAAAGGTGTATACCGTGTATTGCACCAATTGATAGCTAGAAAGTACAGAGAAACTGACTGCAATTTAGCATCATATGGTTTTCTAGTGGAAGGGTCTTTAAAAGAAGCTCATGATCTTATCAAAAAAAAAAGAAGAAGCTCATGCTCTGTGCTCTTTAGTGTAACTGACTAACTAGCTTGGGCTTATGATGAACTTTGTCTGGTTGTAGTTCGAGTTTCTAAATGATTGGTTTAGTGAAGCTTACCTATAGAACCTACGAAACATATCATATATTCATATTAGATCTACTCGAGATCTCCACTGGTATAGTGGTATGTGTTATCTACTTGAAGTTGGGAATAAGATTTGATACAATTTTGTTGATTTTGCAAGCTTGTAGGTTATTTTTAGGTTGCTGATTGTTGGTATTGTTTGTTGCTGTTATTGATGTGTATTTTTGCTTCTCTATATTTTTTCAAAGTGCTTCTATAGTCTGTTACTGTAACACCCCCAAATATATATCCTTAAAAGGTATTACCGCCAGTGACCTCAGATTTCACATCCGAAGCCACCCCAGGCTTAACCCGTTTATATAAATCATAAAACGACAATTATAATACAAAATATCATAACTTTTGATTAAAATCATTGTCTCAGCATTACATCCATAATCCAAAATACAATTGAAATACAGAGTAGTCTTGACATAAAATATGTTTAACACAACGGAAGTCTGTAAAATAAAATAACACAAGGGTCTTGATCTAAACGATCACCCGCCAAGGAATCTCAACCTGGTAAAACTCTTCAAAATTCCAACTGCCTTCGTTGTCGTTTCTAGCCTTCATTGGAACTGCAGTTTATCTGATGTGCCGTATGAGACGGATGACACTAGCCAACCATGCAAGGGAATATAACCAGTTGGTTAGTCTAATGAAAGACTATGCAAGGGTAAAACAGAAAGGTTCTAAGTAGTCGTATTAGGTTAGACTCATCGCTTCTCGAATAAAAGTCGATGACGATAGTCAATCACCATACTCCTACTGAAATATACGAAAAGGCATGATCAAGAGAAAGAGCTCTGAAAGAATGAGTCTTAAGGAAACATATGAAGAGAAGACTCCAACGAATTGAGTCTCATCGGAAGTATGACAAGTGTTTGGGAACATTAAAGTTTCACGAAAACGTTTAAAAGCGACTTGACTATTTGGGTCCACGACCAACCTCACCGCATAATGCGAATTCAGATTCGGAATGTGGACTTACTCTAATCGAAGCCCAGACGAGTTTCCACGTTGTACTTCTCGCCCAAGGTTCATTAATTATGTGCACTAAAGCACTTATCTTATTTAATTCCAAAACGTACATTTTCGTTATAAGCTTTTAAGATCTCTTCACGAGAGATATCAGATCTCCTCACAAGAGATATCAAAGGGAATACATCCCAAATGGCGGCACCAGCTGTGTGCACGTACCCTGAGTAAGGGTAAGGTCATGACCGAAGATACTAGGGAAAATCATCCTAGCACCATTATCAAGAAACCACTAAACCTCGCAAGGTACATAGTGTTCCTACGAATACTCGTTCTAACTAAACAGTTAAAACATAAGAGCAATAATTCACATCAAAGCCATCGAGGCCAATAACAGATATAATAGCGTTGTTTCTAGCAGTATATACAACCTATTATAATATATGTATTTCAATCATATATATATATATATAATAGCGTTGTTCTAGCAATATACAACCTATTATAATATCTCTTTTAAAATCACATATAGTTATCAAAACTGTTCCCAGACGAAAACAACAATTCATCCCAAATTAATTAACAATTAAACAATTGATAATCAATATAAATATGGAATGATAAGCAAGAGCGAACCGCCACTTGCCTTAGATTAGACGAAGCTCAACGAAGCTTGAGACGACGGGTTTCCGGGTCCGAAACAAGGAAGAACTCAGATTATGATTTCCTAAGGAACGATCCATAACGAAACCCTAAGTTAGATTCGACAATAAAAGTACGAATCTAAAGAAAAACGAATGAAATCGAAGGAACGAAAGTCCCAAACGAGATCACAAAGCCCAAGCCACAACCACACACGCCCAGGCCCACCGCGGGTGCGGCGAGGCTACAGAGGCGAGACGCCGACAACGAAAACTCACCGGGGAAGAAGATGGGGCTCGACTTGGGTTGGTTTCGACTTCCAAACTCCTTGTGTCACTAACCACCACCTTGAGGGCACCTCCTCCTCCTATGGCAACTCCGGCGACGACCTTGAAGAACTTCGGCGACGCTTGCAACTCCGGCGATAATGGCAGTGAATGAAAGAGAGATTTGAGGGAGAGAGAGAGTGGAATGGCCTCCTCCTCTTAGCCCCCTCCTTTTATAGGCCATCAAGGAGCTAGAAGGAGTTCAGCTGGCCCCCTCTCCCACCGCCTCACCGGGGACAAGATCGGCAAGCAACTCAGACGAGTTCGGCGGAGCAGAGAAGCCATCATCACGGCGCGGGTGCGGTGGGTCTCACCACGGGGTGCGGTGGCGACCAGTTCCTAACCGCGGGGTGCGGTGGGTATGACCGCGGGTGCGGTCAAGGCCAATTTTGTGCCTTTTGCCCATTTTTGACCGGGAAGCCCATTTTTGACCGAGAAGAATCTTGGATATGGGTTTTAACCCCGGGTTAAATATATTCATACCCGAACAATTATTCTAAACCCCAAAAATACGTCGAATGTATTTTATTCCACTCAAGGAATTATTACGGAGATCAAGTATTTAATAGAAAGTCTGAACTTCTCTGAAAATAATTCGACTAAAATACGAGTGTTTGGAAAACTTACCAAAAAACTGTTTACTAAAATGAGGGGTATTACATCACCTCCCCCTTACAAAAAGTTTCGACCCTGAAACTTGGCCGAATAAACCAAAGAAAAGCGAGGCGTTATAACACTACCCCCTTAAAAAGGTTTCGACCTCGAAACTAGGCCGAAAATAGCTCGGGAAAACGTCTAAGCATATCCGCCTCCGTTTCCCAGGTTTCCCAAGTAACTTCTTCAGTTCCTGACTTGGACCACAAAATCCGTACCAATGGTACCACCTTGTTCCGTAACTGCTTCTCACGACGTTCGAGAATACGCACCGGTATCTCTTCGTAGGTACCATTTGTCTGAATCTCGATGTCGTCATAACTCAGCACATGAGACTCACCTGGCATGTACTTCCTCAATAAAGATACGTGGAACACGTTATGCACTGGATGTGCCGATGGCGGCAATGCAAAACGATACGCTAGAGACCCCACTCTATCAAGGATCTCAAACGGTCCCATGTAGCGAGGGTTAAGCTTCGCACGCTTGACAAATCTAAACACACCCTTTGATGGCAATACTCTAATGAACACTTTGTCACCAACCTCAAACTCACCATTTCTGCGCTTCAGATCTGCATAAGACTTTTGTCGACTCTGAGCGGTCAACATCCTTTGTCTTATCAAAGCAATGTCCGAGGCAGTCCTTTCGACTAACTCCGGTCCGATCAGAACCTTGTCGGCATTTTCATCCCAACAAATCGGAGATCTGCACCTTCGACCGTACAAAGCCTCGAATGGAGCCATCTTAATAGTAGCATGCCAACTATTGTTGTACGTGAACTCAATCAGACTCAGGATGTTCTCCCAGCTAGTCGGACAATCGAGTGTACAAGCTCTTAGCATATCTTCCAAGGTCTGGATGGTCCTCTCAGACTGTCCATCCATCTGAGGATGAAACACAGTGCTGAATCTCAACTCGGTTCCCATGGCCTTATGTAGTTCTTTCCAGAATCTTGACATGAATCAGCCATCACGATCCGATACAATGGTCTTTGGAGTACCATGCAAACGGACAATCTCATGTAAAAACACTTCAGATAGCTTCTGGGTTCCCCATGTTGACTTGATAGCCACGAAGTGAGCACTCTTCGTGAGCCTGTCAATGATTACCCATATAGCATCCTTTTGACTTTGTGTCTTTGGTAGCCTTGTGACGAAATCCATAGCAATATCCTCCCATTTCCATTCTGGCACTGGGAGAGGTAGCAACTCACCACCAGGTCTACGGTGTTCTATCTTGACCTTTTGACAAGTCAAGCATTTTGTCACAAATTCTGCTACATCCCACTTCATGTTGGGCCACCAGAACTTCTTCCTGAGGTCCTTGTACATCTTGCTAGAGCCTGGATGTACAGAATAAGCTGACGAATGGGCCTCTTTCATCACCAACTGGCGAAGACCATCAACGTCAGGTACACAAATCCAGTCCTGAAACCAGAGTGATCCATCTTCATGAATCACAAAATCGGGAGCTTTCCCGTCCATCACTTCACTGCTTAGCTTCACAATGACTACATCATCAACCTGCTTCTCCCTGATTTGATCTAGTAACGTGGCCTGAATCTCAAGCATACTCAGATATCCTCTACGCTGATCGTACAAGACTTCAATCTCGCACAACCCTTGGTTCAGCTTGGTCTGAGCAGTATGTAAAGCCACTATAGTCTCGTGCGGCGTCTTCTGGCTCAATGCATCGGCTACTACATTAGCCTTGCCCGGATGATACGGCAATTCGATGTCGTAGTCTTTGAGCAGCTCTAACCAGTGACGTTGTTTCATATTTAGCTCCTTCTGAGTGAATATATATTTAAGACTCTTGTGATCGGTGAAGACTTGACACCTTACACCATAGAGATAGTGCCTCCAAATCTTCAATGCAAAAACAACGGCTGCTAGTTCCAGATCATGCGTCAGATAGTTTGCCTCATAAGTCTTCAATTATCGGGATGCGTATGCAATAACCTTGCCTCTCTGCATCAGCACACATCCCAAACCACTCTTCGAAGCATCACTATAGACCACATAACCATCATTCCCTTCTGGTAGCGCTAATACTGGTGCGGAGGTCAGACATTGCTTCAACTTCTGAAAACTGGCCTCGCACTTGTCATCCCAGACAAACTTCTTATGGACTTTGCGGAGCAGACCGGTCATAGATAGAGCGATCTTAGAGAATCCCTCTACGAACTGTCTATAATAGCCAGTGAGTCCTAGAAAACTGCGCACCTCCTTCACATTCTGAGGCCGCTTCCAATTGGCTACTGCTTCAATCTTATGGGGATCAACCATAACCCCATTCTCATTAATCACATGGCCTAAGAAAGCCACTTCCTTGTTCCAAAAGTCACACTTAGACAACTTTGCGTACAGCTGATTTTGTCTAAGGACTGACAAGGTAATCCGAAGATGTTCCTCATGAGCTTCCACGCTCGGGGAATAGATCAAAATGTCATCGATGAAGACCACCATGAACTTATCCAAGCACTGCTGAAAACATCGATGCATGAGATCCATAAAGATTGCCGGAGCATTGATAAGTCCAAATGGCATGACTACGAACTTGTAGTGACCATATCTCGTCCGGAATGCAGTCCTCGAAATATCCTCCTCACGAATCCTGAGCTGATGGTAACCAGACCTCAGATCGATTTTGGAAAAGACCTTTGCTCCCTGCAATTGATCCAACAGATCATCAATCATCGGCAACGGATACTTATTCTTGATCGTGACCTTATTCAACTCACGATAGTCAATACAAAGTCGAAACGATCCATCCTTCTTCTTGACGAACAAGACCGGAGCACCCCAAGGCGATGCACTCGGCCTTATATAACCCTTCTCAAGAAGATCTTCGAGTTGCTTCTTCAACTCTTGCATCTCGGGAGGAGCCATCCGGTACGGTGCCTTAGAGATTGGCGCAGTACCAGGCTCGAGATCAATAGTAAATTCTACGTCACGATGCGGGGGTAAACCAGGGATCTCCTCCAAAAAGACATCCGAAAATTCACAAACAACCGGAATATCAGGAATTGAAGGTTTATCTTTTTTGGGCTCATCCAGACAGCACAGGTACCCAACACAACCTTGTCGAAGTAGCTTAAACGTAGCCATCGCATTGATAAGCCTGCCGTTATCAGCGTCATTCCGACCCTTAAACTTGCATACATACTGGTCCCCAGATGACACCGTCACAGTCCTTGAGCTAAAATCGATTACCTCCCCATGACGCGTCAGCCAATCTATACCGAGAATAATGTCGTATGGAGCCATGGCTATACAGATCAAATCTGCTTCGAACTTCTTATCCTGGATGGTAATCAGAAATTCTGACAGACGCTTGGTTCCAACCAAATGTTCACCATTAGGAAGATTCACAACGAAAGGTTCACAAACCTCGTTGCATACTAACCCTAACTTACCGACACAACTTTCTGAAATAAAAGAATGGGTAGCACCCGAATCAAATAACATACATACAGAAGTAGAATGAAGGTATAGAGTACCTTGAGCAATTGGAGCATTAGGTCCATCCGCCTCACGCATCTCGTAAAGGCGTTGACCTTGACTTCCAGAAGCAGCTGTGGCTTTCCCCTTATTCCGTGCAGACATCTGCATCGAAGGACTAGGAGCTTCCATTGGTCTGAACTTAGGTCGATTGTTCTGATTAACTAACCCTTGCTACGACTCAGCTCCTTTCTGCCTTTGCTGTGAACAGAACTTCTGCAAATGTCCCACCTTTTCGCAGCCAAAACACGTCTTCTTCTCCTTCGGACACTCATTACTCTTGTGTCCGTGTGTACCACAATTATAGCATTGGATCGGACTCTTGCCCTGACCCGATTGACGTGTAGACCCTCCATGAGTCATATCTGTTTTTGCTCTGCCAGACTTGGCAAAATTAGACGGTGGCACGGGACGCTTGAATCCACTCACTTGAGACTGGCCCTACATTGACCTCTAGCGACTTCGTTTCTTTGTTGACTCCTCCAGAGTCACTTCCAACTTATAGGCAACATCCACATACTGCTCCAGAGTAGAGCATCCGTGACGTATCATTAGTGGCTTAATATCTGGGTTCATCCACTCGTGGAAATGCCAGATCTTTTGCTCCTCATTGGACACCTCCGGCCCAGCATACTGCAATAGATGATTGAACTTGGTCGCACGCTCAGTCACTTTTAAACCATCCGTCCTTGGATATAGAAACTCCTTGTGTTTCTCTTCCCTCATAGCTCGGGAAAAGAAACGATCAGTCATCTTGGCTTTAAATTTTCCCCAATTCAAACCTGGGTGATCAGCCAAACCTGTACCTTCCCACTATTCACTGGCTACTTCCTTCAGCTGAAGGGATGCAATATGCACCTTCTCTGCTTCAGTGCACTCAACATTGCGGAATAGTCGCTCCATGTGTGAGAACCAATGTGCCACCTTGACTGGTTCTCCCTTCCCATCATAGCAGTCGGGCCTCATAGAGCTTATGGCCTTCAGTGCTCGGCCATAGTCGCCCCTACTCCTGACTGCTTCTTCTTGCGGCGCATGGACAACTGGCTCCTCAAATCTAGGAACCGCTGGAGGAATTGGCACAGCCTGTGCCTGAGGCGCAATTGGTCGCATGATGTCGGTGAATGCTTGCATTACAATCCCCCGAATTGCCTCTATTATTGCGGCGTCAAATACCACTGGAGTGTTGACCTGATCTTGGTCACTGCCTCCAGGATTGTTGTTGGAAACAGACTCGTGATCCTCCACATGGTTCGCGACATTCCTCACGTTTGGTATGGGGTCGTTGCTTGGCCCAGCACCAGTACGAATGGTGTTCCTTGTGTTCACCATCTATTTACCGATCAAATGCCAAGTATTTTATTACATTAATATCATTCAATATATTTAACGTAATAAAAATCAACTCAGAATAGATCAAACTTGGTAATTTTCATTGATAAACTCAACTGAGTTAATACGTTTTACAAAAGGGATCTCTCGAGCGTCAAGACAAAATTACTCGAAGATTTAGGTTCTTAACAAAACGAACTGAAATACAAGAAAAGAAACTGCTAATCAGCACTGGCCCAATCATGGCGCCCTAAAACATTTCCTGTAATCGCCACTTCTCATATATGGCTTCTTTGATCGGGGTTTACCATCGGAGTCTGGTGAAAGACTCCTCACCTTACTCGGTCTTGGAGCACATGGCTCATTGCTTGGTCTTGCCCTTCTTCGAGCATGCTCAACCGCCTTGTCCATCTGGCGACGCTCTTCAGGGGAAAACATCTGACTTAGGCGAAGTGCCTCTCGCGAGTCAGGACTCAACATTAGCCTTCTCTGAGCAGGAATAGGCGGTGAGTTCTCAGATGCATTTTGTAGACCATTTCTTCTTCTGGGAAATACCACCTCGTAAAGTGTATCTCAATCGGCCGAAGTCAATGGCGAGTACTCTTGCTCAGGCGGCAACTCCGGACTTGGATAGATAAACTCCATTCCCGGGTCCTCGCTGCCTACCAACAAGCGCTCTAAGCCATCAGACTCGTGGCCCTGTCCCTCGAGGTCCTCCTCGGGGTCCTCCTCTTTTGGGTCTTCTTCAGGATATTCTTCTTCTAGATCCTCCTCGGGAATCATCTCAATCATAAAGTCGTCGTTGTAATGCCCTCTTGCATATCTTGACCACTCCTCTTCATTTTTCGTGTCCTCCCTTGGCTCCTCTATAGGTTCTGCCACTGGAACCTTGGCCCTATCAGACACTAGTACTACTGACTCGGGTAGTACAGTCTTCACCTCCTCGGGTGGACTACTTGATTCTCCTACTTCGAAGCATCGTAGGGGAACTGGAAACTCAAGCCTTAATGGAGATGGCGGAGCCACCTCGGCTTCTTCCGAGTCCCTTCGAAGAGAAAAGCATGCACCCATAACCTACGGGTGACGAGAAAAGAGTTAGTCTTTCTAAATATAGAAGTTCGCTTCCATATCAGACTAAAGTGAAGGCACGACTAGATCAGCAGAATAAAAATTTTACTTGGAAATTCAGAGCCTTCGAAAACATTTCTCAGTTTCAAACGAGTAAATGGTTTACAAAAATTTTCGTCCCAAGAAAATGTTTTAAAACCCACCCGTTTTAAAAAAAAATTGGCTCTGATACCAGATCTGTAACACCCCTAAATATATATCCTTGAAAGGTATTACCGCCAGTGACCTCAGATTTCACATTTGAAGCCACCCCAGGCTTAACCCGTTTATATAAATCATAAAACGACAATTATAATACAAAATATCATAACTTTTGATTAAAATCATTGTCTCGGCATTACATCCATAATCCGAAATACAACTGAAATACAGAGTAGTCTTGACATAAAATATGTTTAACACAGCGGAAGTCTTTAAAATAAAATAACACAAGGGTCTTGATCTAAACGATCACCCGCCAAGGAATCTCAACCTGGTAAAACTCTTCAAAATTCCAACTGCCTTCGTTGTCGTTTCTAGCCTTCATTGGAACTGTAGTTTATCTGATGTGCCGTATGAGACGGATGACACCAGCCTACCATGCAAGGGAATATAACCGGTTGGTTAGTCTAATGAAAGACTATGCAAGGGTAAAACAGAAAGGTTCTAAGTAGTCGTATTAGGTTAGACTCATCGCTTCTCGAATAAAAGTCGATGACGATAGTCAACCACCATACTCCTACTGAAATATACGAAAAGGCATGATCAAGAGAAAAAACTCTGAAAGAATGAGTCTTAAGGAAACATATGAAGAGAAGACTCCAACGAATTGAGTCTTATCGGAAGTATGACAAGTGTTTGGGAACATTAAAGTTTCATGCAAACGTTTAAAAGCGACTTGACTATTTGGGTCCACGACCAACCTCACTGCATAATGCGAATTCAGATTCGGAAGGTGGACTTACTCTAATCGAAGCCCAGACGAGTTTCCACGTTGTACTTCTCGCCCAAGGTTCATTAATTATGTGCACTAAAGCACTTATCTTATTTAATTCCAAAATGTATATTTACCTTATAAGCTTTTAAGATCTCTTCACGAGAGATATCAGATCTCCTCACAAGAGATATCAAAGGGAATACATCCCAAATGGCGGCACCAGCTGTGTGCACGTACCCTGAGTAAGGGTAAGGTCATGACCTAAGATACTAGGGAAAATCATCCTAGCACCATTATCAAGAAACCACTAAACCTCGCAAGGTACATAGTGTTCCTATGAATACTCGTTCTAACTAAATAGTTAAAACATAAGAGCAATAATTCACATCAAAGCCATCGAGGCCAATAACAGATATAATAGCGTTGTTTCTAGCAGTATATACAACCTATTATAATATCTGTATTTCAATCATATATATATATAATAGCGTTGTTCTAGCAATATACAACCTATTATAATATCTATTTTAAAACCACATACAGTTATCAAAACTGTTCCCAGACGAAAACAACAATTCATCCCAAATTAATTAATAATTAAACAATTGATAATCAATATAAATATGGAATGATAAGCAAGAGCGAACCACCACTTTTCTTAGATTAGACGAAGCTCAACGAAGCTTGAGACGACGGGTTTCCGGGTCCGAAACGAGGAAGAACTCAGATTATGATTTCCTGTGGAACGACCCATAAGGAAACCCTAAATTAGATTCGACAATAAAAGTACGAATCTAAAGAAAAACGAACGAAATCGAAGGAACGAAAGTCCCAAACGAGATCACAAAGCCCAAGCCACAACCACACACGCCCAGGCCCAGCGCGGGTGCGGCGGCTTGACCGCGGGTGCGGCGAGGCTACAGAGGCGAGACGCCGACAACGAAAACTCACCGGGGAAGACGATGGGGCTCGACTTGGGTTGGTTTCGACTTCCAAACTCCTTCTTTCACTAACCACCACCTTGAGGGCACCTCCTCCTCCTATGGCAACTCCGGCGACGACCTTGAAGAACTTCGGCGACGCTTGCAACTCCGGCGACAATGGCAGTGAAAGAAAGAGAGATTTAAGGGAGAGAGAGAGAGTGGAATGACCTCCTCCTCTTAGCCCCCTCCTTTTATAGGCCATCAAGGAGCCATAAGGAGTCCAGCTGGCCCCCTCTCCCACCGCCTCACCGGGGACAAGATCGGCAAGCAGCTCAGACGAGTTCGGCGGAGCAGAGAAGCCATCATCACGGCGCGGGTGCGGTGGGTCTCACCGCGGGGTACGGTGGCGACCAGTTCCTGACCGCGGGGTGCGGTGGGTATGACCGCGGGTGCGGTCAAGGCCAATTTTGTGCCTTTTGCCCATTTTTGACCGGGAAGCCCATTTTTGACCGAGAAGAATCTTGGATATGGGTTTTAACCCCGGGTTAAATATATTCGTACCCGAAAAATTATTCTAAACCCCAAAAATACGTCGAATGTATTTTATTCCACTCAAGGAATTATTACGGAGATCAAGTATTTAACAGAAAGTCTGAACTTCTCTGAAAATAATTCGACTACAATACGAGTGTTTGGAAAACTTACCAAAAAACTATTTACTAAAATGAGGGGTATTACATCACCTCCCCCTTTCAAAAAGTTTCAACCCCGAAACTTGGCCGAATAAACCAAAGAAAAGCAAGGCGTTACAGTTACCACTTCTTCTGCTTATTGGGCTAGTTTCTAATGCATTTTTATAGTGACAAATTTCAAGACTAAGATTCTTGATCCTCAATAATAATGATTACATATTCTAATTGTTGTTCCATCCATATGTTATATTATTCGTGTTTAATTTTGTAGTACTATAATAAGCGCCAAGATCCATATTCCTCGATGGAAATTGATCAGATTCGTGTAGAGTGGTTCCAGTATTTCATTAAAATATCTAATGAAGAGGTATTCCCTTTGACTTTAATTTATATGACATGTATTTCTCTATTTTTCAATTTTAAAAATTAACTATATATGAACTAGTAAATTAATGTATGATTTATGTGTGTCAGGTTATAGCTTAAATGACAACATGCATCAATTATAGAATGAAGGTTGACATGGAGATATTGATTACAGGTCAAGTGAAGTACAAACCAAATCAACACTTTTGTTCCTCTAGAAAAGTATTTCATTCGGCACTTTACAAATTTTGTTGTCTTTTGAACTAGTTAGTTATTGACAATGCATTAAGTTTAGTTTTATTGAATGATGTAGATATTATTGTCCATTGAACATATGATATTTTGATCTATCTAATACTTTTGGATAATCTATTGTTCGTTTATAAGATCAACGTGTTAATTGGTATATCATTTTACACTTGTGTTGATATGGTGAATTGTACAGGAAATTAGTACTGTGAATTGTACAGGAAATGGCATTGTGAATTAACAGGAATTTGTCCATTAAAAAAAATGCTTTATACACCGGTTATATAAAACCTATGTACATATGTAAGGGTCGGACTTCCAAAATACACGTGGTAATGATATGTTTATACAACGGTTGTAAACTGATGTATTAAGTGTCTTCCCTTTGGCGCGTCAATGGTTATTACATGGGTGTATTGGGTTTTGTACACCATGTATCAAAACGATGTAGAAAACATTTTACATGTGTTGTATCGTCGTTAGACATCGGTTCTTCTCCGATGTATATACCCTCCCCTGAGTCCGTATTTCTAATTACACTGGTTTTGATGGACATTATACACCGGTTCACAACCGATGTATATCACAACCGATGTATAATACTCTATTACATCGGTTATTACATCGGTTGAGCTTTAATACATCACTAACCTGTACACCGGTTAAAAACCGATGTGTAATGTGTTACACACCCGGTGTAAAACGCCTCTTTTGTTCTAGTGCGCGTGGCCTCCTCTTCGAGAAGGGATTTTTAGTTGCAAAATCAGGTATCAATGTACAACTATATCTTTCCTTATTAGAATATACTCCCTCCTTAACACAATACTTGTCTTTTTATCCTTAATTTTTGTCTCTATATTCTTGTCTTTTTTATATTTTTGCATCTACTTTACAGATATGCCCTTATAATTTTTTATACTTCTTAATAAATGAGAGAATAATTGCTAGTAATTGTATTGAAAAAATAAAAAATAAAGTAATAAATAAGGACATATTTGTACATTTCATAGTCTCTTTAATATTTGTACAATTGTCCAAAACGACAAGTATTGTGATACAGATGGAGTATTAGCTAAGCAAGTTTATATTTTTAATTTTGTTTTTCATGTTGCACACACAATTGCAAGACTCTAAACGAGGTTGGTAACGACGTCTACATAATTAAACATACATATATAATTGATTTGCTTGTTGGGTGGCCTAAAATTAAAAATTACGTAATTGGATCAAAATGTTTTTTTCTAATTTATGACTCAACCATGGCAATCGTAAATAACTAGTGCAACATGGTTTGGTAAATTCACTACTAGAAAACATGTATATTACCGACGCTTTTATAGCACTCTTCGACACTTAAGAGCATCGACATTTTTCATGTCGACGCTTTTTTAATGTAACGCCCCAAATTTACCACTATTGGAAAGTCACAGCGCCAGGAATTTCTTGCAGAAATTCCCTCAGGCTTTATAAGAAAAAGAAACTCACCCTGAAAAATTTCAAAACCCAAACAAATATAAACCCGTCTTAGATTCGCATCATGTCGCATAACTTTCTCCATGCTCCCGCTCCGCTTCTTAATATCCTAGTCCTGCAACCATAATCGGTAACGCCCCACAAGGGGTTAGTCTATATTCAGACTAAACAAGTTATAAGCGAATTGATTACGTAATGTAACATAAATAAAGGGATCACTTATATGCAGATACCATAACAACCTACAGCCCAAGATTACAGATAACTACTCTTACATGAACAGATAACCTAGGTACTCCAATACCATACAAACTCATAATATAATTGATTATCCATACTTGAGCAGATAACCCAAATACCATAATATACATTCAATTGAACCTAGATTTCCATTACGGATCGTATCACAGTAATTTTAATAAATATCCAATTAATTCATATATCACATTACAGTAACTCCCCTAACTCCCTAAGTATCTCCTTGAACCATATACCATATTATAGATCACATTATAGAAATTTGCACAAGTATCCTATTGGACCACATATTATATTACAGTAATCCAATAAACGTCCATTTGAACCACATATCATCGGGATTAACAATCCATTATTTAAAACTTATACCCGGGTATACTTCTTTTAAGGAAAACTCATTGGAAAATAAACAATTACGAAACCATTCAAAACATTTACGAAAGCGTTCAAAACATGCCCCTTTTACTCGTGAGAAGCCAACGACATCGTGACCCGGCTCTCTCCACACTTGTTACCATTGAGGAGCCAACAGCATCGTGACCCGGCTCTCCCCACGCTTGTTACCCGTGAGAAGCCAACGACATCATGACCCGGCTCTCCCCACTTTACCCATGAGAAGCCAACGACATCATGACCCGGCTCTCCTCACACATCTTTACCCGCGAGGAGCCAACGACATCGGTAGCTAAACGACTCGGCTCTCCCCAACACAGGTAAAGCACCTCACTTAATCTACTCATCCCAGACACCGGGAAGAGCAACACGAAATGTATCTAGTTAAAACCCTTTCAAAATCAAGTGGGCTCGGAACATCCTTACCCACAAAAGTATAAAAATCATAAACCGTAAACACATAAAAATATAAACATCAAAAACACAACAATACATGGATCAATCCCAATGATCCACAACAACTCATCATTATATTAATCAATCACAAAGGCCTACATTAGCCCATCATACAACTTACACATTATCCCATCATACAACTTACACATACACAGTACCACACGTCAAATCCATAATACGACTCATCCGTACACAATATCAACACAGTATCACCCATAGTATACAATTATAAGCACGACCAACCATATCCCATTTCAAGACCATAAACAACCACATCACATATTCTAAGACAACTCCATACATCAAGATGTTTTACAAGAAATCTATATCTAAAATACGGAGACGACTTCCAACGCAACTTCTCGTCAATACGAGATCAATTACTATGATCCATACCAAGTCCATACTACCACATTAATTCATAAACATGAATGTTCGTATCATATATTCATCAACGAAATAACCCCAACATAAAGACATATCGAGAACCCACATAACATGAATTTCTTATCTATTCTACGAAATGCAATTATCCACCGACATCCATATAAAATTCTATTTACGGTATTCATGCATATTCAGATAACCTAAATTTATGCTAAGCAAATAAAAATTCACAAATAACTTGCCTTAAAGAAGTACTGCGTCAAGCCATTTTCGCGGTATAACCATTTATACGGCCCGACGTCCACCAATTCACGAAGTTGCACGTTGTAGCGAGTTCCTGAATCTGCATTACAACACAGTTTTGTACATAAGTTTTGATATACATATCCAAATCAAGATCCGCGAAATTTCACACGCTCATATGAAAATTCCTCAATTTATAACCCCAGCCACTAATTTCCAGTATTTACGAAATGAGCCCAGAATTTCCAGAAGTGTACAAATATACCCATATCCTAATCTTTCACTTTCAAACTCCAAATCTAATTTACCTAGGCCTTCCATAACATCCATTAACATCTTATTAACCATCAATTACATCCTAAATACCTCCTTTACACAAAAACATCCAATTCATGGAATTTGTATTTAAGAACCCTAAGGAAGAATCATACCTTATAAGTATCAAGAATGGATGCTTGATCTTGATGGAAATGGAACTCCTTAGTGGCATAGACCTTGGATGACATGAAGAGAGGAGGATGGTGGACATGGAGGAAGGTTATGGCCATGGTGGCCATGGGTGGCCGGTTAGGAGAAAGGGAGAGATGGCCGTGGTGGAGGCAAGAGGAGAGGTGGCCGGTTATGGTGGTGGGAGGTGGTGATGGTGGAGGAGGCCGTGAGAGGCAGCCATGGTGGGAGAGAAGGTGGCCGGCCCATCAAACCCCCAAAAAAAGGAAGGAGGTGATATTTATTTACAGCTATAGGAAGTTTCTAGGAATTTATAAGATAGGCATGGTTTTAAGGGGGTAACCATAGAAATTTCTAGATTGTTTTAGAAATAACTAAGCATGGGAAATATGTATATAAATGAGATCGGTGGGAGTGGTAGTGACAAGGAGGAGCCGTGGGAATAGGGAGCCAAAGATGGAGGAAGCTTCCTTAGCTAGTTAGAAGATTAACATGGAAAAAAGTAATTAAAAGATAAGCATTAGACTCCTATTTTGTCCTTATATGCTTATAATTTTCCCTAATTATAATATATCATATATATATGTATAAAATTGGAATACCCTATCAATTACCCGGAAAAATTCCAATATCGATGCTAATCCGTATCGCTCGTCGATTTCCATACTATAAGTAGTAGGAAAATATCTTAGAATTTCTATCCCAAAATAAAATATTAATACATACATCGGAGTGATATCTCAAAAATATCAAAACCTATTTTTGTATACCCATCAAGATATACGAGATAATCCTAAACGGAACTTACACCCGAGATGACCAACTTCCCTTACTCCATAAAATGGCAACCCAATTTTTTTTAAGTTATGAAATCCATTATAATTATAATAAACATAAAATATATCGACTCCTGAAGAATTAATCAAGACGACAAAATCCTAAATAATCCCAAATTCGTCTTCTAAAAACCTCAAGTATTACATTTAAAGCGTCGAGAATTTCAGTGTCGAGATTGGTCGACGCTTGTTTGCGTCGCCAATGTCGACGCTTTTTTGCGTCGAGGATGACTGTCTGACACATTTGGGGGAGAAATATCGCAGACTAGTTGTTTTGTGACGCTTAAAAGCGTCGATATTGACACAAAATCTAGACATCTTAAAGTGTCGAGACAAGACTTTTAAATTTCCGCAAACTCTCTTGACATATTATAGCGTCGAGATTTTTAGTTGGCGCTAAGACATACATGCGTAAAGTGACACTGAAAAGCGTCGAGGAAACCGGGATAGTAGAAAAAAAATATAATATGATACTAATGAATTAATATACAGTAAAACATCTAGATATTATGTTTTCTTGAAACAAAATATAATTAATTTGTATTTCTATAAATAGAAAGCCACTAATACAGAACACTATTTATTCTCTTGACAAAAAAAACCATTTATTCTTACCTACAAAAGAAAATGATACAGCCTACTTCATCTTTTCTTCATATTGAAAGTTGGGGTGCTCAGTATTCACTTCAGTTTCGGGGTGCTCACAAGCGTCCATGGATCAATGACATTCCAATGAAAGTCGACAACTTGTCCCTAGAAAAAATACCACGTCGAACTGAGTAAAACTGATTTAGGAGCATGGAACTAAGACGCAGTATACATAATCACCATAACTACGATATGTTTTATCTTCTAACATAAAGATACTAGCCACTAATAGAGGTTGTACAACAACACAGACTAAGTTTAGTGGCTAAAAGAATAGTCTACACTCTTACCTGGCTAGTGGTAGTTCCAATTGCCAAAAGAACAATATCCATCCACTGCAAGTTTGATAATTTCCTTCTTAAAAGTATCCTAAATGATATCATTAAAGTCCTTAGCAATCTGCCAATAATAAAGACAACAAATTAGATAAAGGTAAGGAAAAACACCGAGCAGTACTTTTGTCTAAGCATGGCTATATTTGTACATTACATAGTAATATCATTAAAGTCCCTCAACAATCTAACAATAATAAACACAACAAATTATATAAGGGTAAAGGAAAATACTGATTCTAAGTATTTATAGTACTACATATGCTATATTTGTACATCACATAGTAATATTTATATATATGAATTGTTCTATTCGGAATAGTGACTAAAAGTGGGAGTGCAAAGTTTGCAAGAATTGTGAGTTGAGTCCTCACTACAGAGTAAAGCATGAAATATATGAAGTAAATGCTCAAAAGCACTTGATCATCATTTTTGGCACCTTAGAGGAAGCGGAGACTGTTGAATCGAGTGTGTTAGATCAATGAACGGTAAGTTCGTTCCTTGGGCAGCGGAAAATAACAACAGACTTATGAAGTAACGAGCTCAGTTCCTTAGAGAGGAAAACTTAATCAACCAACTAGTTGACTAAGAAAAACCTCTACCTCTAGGTTTCCCTAGTAGGATTTCAAATGTCTACTTGTATTATTAATCCTGGAATTACAAACAAGCAAGCCTTATCTCAATCTAGTTTACTCCTAGATATCTAGACTCCTTAATGTAACGTTCCTAATAACACCTAAGACAATCAAAACCCTAACAAGTACTCAACTCACAAAAGTCTCGTCCTTGTAGGTTTTCTTCTTCTTCCTTTGAATACTCTTCTCTTCTTTTGAATCCTCTTCTCTTCTTCCGAATGGTCTGCTCACTGAATATTCTCTCAGTTCCGTCACCAATGAAGTTCGCAGCTCTCTAACTTATAGTCTAGATAATCTCACTGATTTACCCTAATTTTACTTAAGGAAAATAAGATAAAATTATCCTATACAATATTTTCTAAAATATTCTAACCACAATATCTCTTCACCGAGATCTTCCTTGAGGCCCAAGTTGCAACTTCCAAATCTGTTTTCCATAACAGATATTCGGCGGCTCTCTAGGGTTTCAATGCGCGTCCTTCGTTCCTTGCGCTGTTCCCTTTCTCTGTTCTATTCAATATCACGCGTCTCTTCTCTTCTTTCGTTCCAGCGTGTTGTTTTGTCATTGTTGGCTTCTCTGTTCCTTTGCTTCTCTGTTTTGACTCTTCATTGGTTTTCATCGTTCCTTTGACACGATCATTTCCTGAAACTCATAGTCACACTAAAAACCATCAAAAGCATTTGAGTTTATCATCATCAAAACTAGATGGAACGTCATCGTTCCAACAGAGACCAAACTCTGATTTCCAACAAGCTACAAGCCACCACCTTCATCTCCTTAATCTTATAAAATATCCTCTAATATCCCATTTCCTAAATGTTTAATAAGTATCTACCTTTTGCCCTTTCCCAAATTCCTCAAAAACAACGAAAGCAACAATGCTGAGACCACTGCTTGATGATTTTGTGTCTATAAACCAAGGAGCTTTTATCCCTGGCCGCTCTATTAACCATAATATAGCTGTTGCTCAAGAAATTATAAGGGGTTATGATAGTAAAAACATTTCTCCAAGATGTCTCCTTCAAATCGACCTTCAAAAGGCATATGATTGTGTTAGCTGGGACTATTTACACAGGGCACTGCTATACTTAAATTTTCCTGAGAAACTTATAGGTTGGATCATGGAATGTGTCTGTACTCCTACATATTCTGTTATAATCAATGGAGAGGCAAAAGGTTTTTTCAAAATGTAAAAGAGGGTTGAGACAAGGTGATCCTCTTTCCCCCTTTCTCTTTGTCATAGTTATGGAGATGTTTGCTAGGAAACTGCTCAAAGCCAGCCAGCAGAAGGGGTTTGGTTTCCATCCTAAGTGTAAACAGCTCAAATTACTTAGTATTGCGTTTGCTGATGATTTGATGATATTTTGCAAGCCTAATCCTCTTTCCTTGAAGATTATCAAAGAATGTCTCGTGGAGTTTGCCAGGGAATCAGGTTTGATTGCTAATAGCTCTAAATCCAAGGTGTTCTTTGGGGGCCTTAGCCATGCCAAGAGGGAGGAGTATGCCAATTTACTTGGATTTGATCAGGGGGTCTTTCCTGTGAAGTACCTTGGTATTCCTCTCCACTCTAGAAAGCTTAAGGTTGATGATTATGGCCCTCTTTTTGACAGATTAAAACATGTGCTGCATTGTCGAAGTGCAAGGAAAATATCATACTCTAGGAGAGCTCAGGTAATAAGAGCTGTACTAGAAGGTGTATTTACCTTTTGGATGCAGATCATGCCTTTTCCTAAGAAAGTGATCAGACGAGTTGAGAGTTTGTGTAGATCATATCTCTGGTCGGGGGAGCTTGGTAGAGGTAAGAATCTTGTTGCTTGGAAGATAGTTTGCCAGGAATATGAAAATGGTGGATTGAATTTCAAAGAGCTCCTTTCATGGAACAAGAGTTTACTTTGTAGATTTGTGTTTGAATTACATTGGGACAAGTCTAATTTGTGGACTACCTGGGTAAAGCAGAATATTATCAAGAGAAGTAATATTTGGCAGATTCAACAGAACTCATCTTGCACCTGGTTATGGAGAAACATATTGAAGATCAGAGACCATATTCTTCATCGCCAAGTCTTGTTTTCTGATCCCAGTATTACTAATAGTAATGGGAAGTTAATCACTTCAGGCCTCTATTCTTTGCTAAGGCCAAGGGAGCATTTGATCCCATGGTGTGATGTGATATGGAAAGGGCTCCAAGCTAAGAAATGGAGCTTTGCTTGTTGGCTGGCCACACTTGGGAGACTCCCTACGGCTGCCAGATTGCACAGGTGGGGCATTATCAATGATCCTAGATGCTCATTGTGCTCAAATGAAGTAGAGAATGAGGAGCATCTATGGTTTGATTGCTCGGTGGTTAGCTCCATTACTTCAAAAGTACTGGAGTGGCAGGGTATTCACAAAAGGAAGATCAGTCTTATAGAGTGGTGGAATTGGTTTGTTGTTTGTGGAAGGAGAAACAACAACATCTACTTATCTAAGCTGCTAGCTGTCACGGCTACTGTTTATTTTACTTGGCAATTCAGAAATGCAGTGATATTTGAAGGGGTAGTTGTCAATGAGGTGGATGTTGCGAAGAAGATTATTGATGCTTGCAAGTTCAGAATCTTACACCTTGCCTCTGTGAGTGGTCGTAGAGGTACTGCAATGAGACGGCGACTCAGGATTTAGCTTTTACTTTGTGTGGATAGGCTGGTTTTTGTACTGTCTTGTGGCTTGGTTGTTTTGTTTGTAATCAGACTTGTGTTGTTTGGTTCTGTTGTTTGTTGTTTCTGTTGTATGTTGCTTTTCCTTGGATTTGCTCCTTGTATTTTGTTTGTTTTTATTTTGGCTTGTATCTTTGTTTCTTGTTGCTTTATATTAGTGATTGTATTCAGGACGTTGGGCCTTTTTCCCAACCTTCAATAAAATTCTTACCTTTTGGCAAAAAAAACAATGCTGGCATAAATGACATTGAATTCCAACAAAATCAATTACGGATGCATAATTTTTGAGACATAGGCAACAAACAATATTAGTTAAACGTGAAACAACACCACAAGTTGACAAATACAAACTAGAAAGACAACACCGAAGAAGGGATAAATCCTAACCTGAAGATATCCTTGTATAAGTCCACCTACTATACCAATGTTCTGATGTGTAAACCTCTCAACAAGGATATATGATTGCACCTCCTCCAAACACTAGATAACAAGAAATGAGAGGTTACATGACTACATTATTCATGTTCACTAACTAAAAATCCTACAAAAAACAGGAGTGGTTGAATTGATATACATAAAGGAAGGAATACATTCAGAACATGAAGAGGAAGGACTATTGACCCATCAAATAGCCATGCCCTCGATCTTAATAGCGGTATTCTGAGAGCGGGGAAGATAAGAAATAAATTTTTAAAAAGGGAAAAGAAAAACCCCAACTCCTATCGTCCTACGTAACATTCAAGTGTGAAACTAACACAGAATGTTTAACATGCTTTGTTCAAGAGGTGTACCGAGTTGTTTGTACTAAATAGTTTAAGTTCTGTAATAGATCTATATTTAATAGAATCTGAAGTACTAAGGGACCCAATTTTGTTGCCAAAAGCATGTATTCCATCATAATAACAAATGGTAGTATAGTTAAGCTATGAAAGAAGCACGACTTTAAATGCTCGGGTTGGAAGCATATGCAAATACCTAGCTGTTGTGAACCAAAACGGAGGGTTAAAATCAAGAACCAAAATATCACTCAAAGAAACAGAATATGGATGCTCATGGCAGTGGAACTAAGATTGAGAGCCAAATGTTGGAATTCTGACTCGACACTCAATGTTCGAGAGCCAATGGCGATATGAATTCATAGCCTCTTTGGAGGCCTGGCTGGAAGGCTTGAAACGGGTGACAGTGTCCAGGAACCAGCCATGATTCTCCTTCAACTTATCAGCCTAAGAAAACAAATAAAATAGCAAATTAATTCGGAAAAAATCACATAGTACAATTGAAAAGGAACACATACACGGACATAGACATGGAGAAGTTAGCAGGGATGCGAGTATATCAGACGAAAGGGGAGCATCTTCAAGTTCATTGAGGAAGATAGAGAATGAGTCGAACCAGAGAGAGGCATCGACATGTTACAAAGACTATCAGGTAGCATATATATTACAGTTACGAAGACTATTAGGTTGCAAAGAAGAAATGTTAAGCATTCCAGGGCCTTTGTAGTCGACAAATTTAATAGAAGTATCATGAATACTCAAGACATAGTCCACACAACATCAAGCATATAATCATTCAAAGGATATAAAGCTCTGCCATATAAGTAATAGCCTTGAAATGTAAGTATACTCAATATGGGTCAGAAAAAAACAGATGCATGTGAGAATGTTGCTCATTTACTCAATCCATCAGTTCATGTTGCTCATACAATGTTGAATAATAAGTCAATAGCAAGAGTATATCATTATAAAAGCATAATCCCTAGGATAGAACACACCATGATAAGCAAAGGTGAGATAATTCAATTAATGTTTGAACTCTATTGTATCAGTGAATATTCTATTTACATAAGAAAGATAATACCAACATTTTTTAAGGAAAAGGTCTCAAGTATGTAGGCGGGGGCGCATTTCCTCCTATCTTTTTTTTGTATTTGCATCCAACTATTAATGCACCAGAAAGAATAATAAAAATGATAAGAAAGTCAAATAAACTATGTTGTCCCATACAGAGCAATTTTTTGAACCTTGGTAACTTCGGAATCAGATTGATTTTGCTCAATAAATAATGTTAAGCTGAACTACACAAATTGTCAAGATTAGAGACAATCCAACAAGATAAAATATTACAGTCTTGAGAAGATTGGGTAAGGAGAAGGTGGTCAAAAGATTATACCTACATACATTTTGAAATTTGACATACTTCAAAAGTACTGGCTTTTTCTGCAAAAAGAATATTATATTTGATATATTCTAATGAAAATAAAGCTATTCTATAAAAAAAATGGCATAGATCCATTATTGTTGAGAGAGAGGCTCACAATCCACATTGATAAGTAAATCACTTGAAGGCAAAAAGTACTGATAATGAGGGTGAGAGTAGTGTGTTTACCTCTAGAGTACTAAAAGGGAAATCATTCACATTACTACAGATGTTTATGGAAATGAATTAAGACTAAATAGATAAGTTTAACAATAATGTGTATCTATATCCCATATGCTCTCTGTTTGAGAAAAGTTTAGTGTTTTAGGACCTGAAATTAGTTCAACTTTAGACCTTTGACCAATCACTATTTCAATCAGGAAATAAATTCAATAGACTAATAATTTCTCAAAAGAAATACTCAAGGACAACATCTTAATGCATCAAGAAAATATGCGAAGTCCACAAAGTCTACATAGGATACAAGGTTATGGTAATCAAGATAGTGCAAGCATAATCCAATCTGAGGATTATTAGGATTAGGATTGGTTACTTCTCTACCTATAATTCAAAACTACCAAACTTGTAATAACACGTGAACTTGAAATCTACACCTGCAGTATCTCCATGGTGCCAGTGTGCCATACTGGAAAATGCTACCTATTATGCTTAATGACATTTTTGACTCGTCACATTTACATGCTTTGCCTTTTCAATTCTAACCAATTAAAGTAGATTGACATTTCTGCTAAACATTTCCACATTTTCAGTCCATTCCACTCAACATGACTTATTATACCATTGACATTCCATATATCTATCTATGAAGTAGACTAAGGGTGTAATTAATGCCCAATAAATATGAAAATTTATCTCTTAATTTTTTTTGTTGATCTTACATCACAAACTAAACCTTCTAATATAGCTTAATGGTTAAAGACACTCTTATAATACAAGAGGTCTAGGGTTCAATCCTTCTTCTTAACAACTTTTACTATTTTATCTTTCATTATTTTTTGTTTTTATTAATTAGTTACTAAATCTTTATATCTATTGATTGACTTTTAAGTCAATCAATGCACCAACAATTTATATAGCTTTCTTACACAAATAAGAAACAAATGGCCCTATATAATTCCATCAATACCCCATGCCGTTAATTCCATTAATAGTTACTTCTAAATATAATTTTAATATCTCAAAATAAGCAAACATATGTAAATAATATTAGAATTAAGATTGGTTTCAAAAAATTTACTCGAGAGCAAAATTACGTTGTAACGTCCACAATTTTAAATATGATTCAATTTTAAATAAAAAAACAAATATGGATAGTGTTAAAATCAAGAATGGGTTAGAAATGTTTATTCAAGAGCAAAATTATACTGTAACGTAAATAATATTCAGAATTGATTCAAATTTGAATAAAAAAGAAATATGGCATAATATATAACAAATTTATGGCAATAGATTTGTCATTTATAATTATTCAGATGGAGTATGTATGACTAATTGATTGGTTTCCATTATAAAACGGCTCTAACATCATTTGTAACAGTTTGGCCTTCATTTTATAGTTTTAAACGTTTAGTAATTGAAATGATATTACACAATACACCGTACTAATTACTGTGATATGCGTTTATGCAAATTACTCAATTCTCAATATCAATGCAAATTACATCTTTTATAATTGACCAACTGACATAAGTGCCAAATGACCTTTTACCTTCCATTGAACATAGAATCTAAAATAATCTACTTCATTCTAACAGAAATGAGTTAAGTGCCAAATGACCTTTTACATTCCATTGAAAACATCAAATTTGAATAAGAAATAATTCAATGTCAAAATAAGCCATTCAATACAAATTTCCATCAATACCCCTGACGGTTAATTTTGGAATGAAGTAGATATTTGTGACCCATTCTTGCTGATATTTGTGATGCCCAGAGCCGGACCCGAGCCCTACTACGACGTCGCACTCTCGCTGGCTGCCGAGCGCTTGTTCTCCCTGGCCCCACCCAGCTTGAAGCGGGGACGCTTCGATTCTAAGGGAGGGAGAATTATGCGCTCCTGGCTAGTCCTGAACCAAGCTTCGGCGAGCCGCCGAAGACCAATACCGTGGCGTCCCCCGTGGCATCCAACAAGCCTATTTAATTAGCTTTTCTATGTCTTTCAGTACTTTCCGTTTTTAGTAGTTCCTTATTTAGTAGTTGCTAGTTTTAGCTTATTTCCTGTTTTGGTATACGAGCCCATCTGCGTATGGACTCGGCCCATTAGGTTAAATAAGTCCCATCAAGGCCGTGTGATGCGCCCCTACCCACCATGACTGCCACAGAGGAAGAGGAAGCTATGAGCATTCGCTCAAAGGGGCCAATAACAGGATCACGTGCCAAAGCAATCACCAACGCGACACAATCCATGGTTGTCCGCGTCGTTGAAAGCCAAGGAAAGCAAGAGACCGCGTTCTCCCTCAGAAGCCTTCAACCAAGTATAGAGAACGCGTTCTCTGTCAATCTCCTCTCAACCATCTATTGAATGCGATCTTTTGAATTGTTTTGCAATTACTGACATTGTTATTTCTAGTTATTTGTTTTTGGGCGTGTGTTCCACGCGTGTCGCGTGGGCTGGCCCATTAAGCGAGACTCGGCCCATCCGAGTCCCGCTATGTACTATAAAAGGTCATCTCGACCTTCTTTACTAGGTTACGTTCATTTTTAATCAAAGCCTGAGTATCGAGAGCTAATTGCCTCCTTCCCCTTGATCGAGCGTCAAACCCTAAATCTTCCTTCTCATCTCCATTCCTCCGCTGCCGACGCTACGACCACCCACTCGATCCAATCGAGTCTATCTCCTCCGCTGCCGACGCTACGGCCCAAGACTTGTCTCTTCAAGTCATCCGTCCCCTTCAACAGTCGCTTCCGCCATCGCAACACCACCATCATTCACCGCGTTCCACTCATCCAACCATAGAAACAACCAGCGCGACTTCCCACCAAGGTTATCGATCCGACATTCCAAGCAGGAACGCATCAACTGGCATGAGAGCCTTTGATCTTGTAAGTCGCTTGTCAAGTTCTCATTTGTTCACGAATTTTTTTTCTCCCTCATCATCCTTGCTTCCGCGTTAGTCACAATTTTATTTTTTTTCTTTTCTTCCATGCAAGTCCTCTCGGTTTTTACAAGAGAATCTCTTGGCCGATAATTGCTTGAACACCTTGCGAAAATTGTGTGATTTGTTTGCATGAAATCTGCAAATTAATTGCAAGACTTCCTTAATTAATCGCATGAATCTTGCTATCATATCTTGCCATATTTTCTTGTGTTGACCGTTATAAATCTGCAATGAATCTTTTTCTCTCCTATCGCGACAATTACGTGATTTCTTTCCTAAGTTACTTAGCCGTTTATTTTTATTTTATGTCATTCAATTCTTATCCGATCTTCAATCAAAAGTCAAAGATTAAGATTCGGATTTGAAATTCAAATTTCAAAAGTCAAGTGGAATTAAAAAAAAAAAAGACGCGACTTATTATTTTTTTAAAAAAAGAAAGAAGGAAAGCCAAAATAAGGCAATCTTCTTCCACCTACTCGGCTAGGCTCATCTTCTTGATCTCTCCACCGTCTAGTGTCACACTTGAGGTGTGTCTTGTGTGTACGCATTGTTTACACAAGAGGTTAGGACTTCTTTCTTTGGTTTCGTTTGCTTTTGTGCTTGCATATCACACGTGCTTTGCTTGCCTTTATCCGCCCTCACGGCCAAAAGAACGTGCCCTCCTACGTGAACAACTGCTACTTGTTGAGTGCTTACTTGTTCTTTGGTTTTGTATTGTCTTTTGGTTCGTTGTTACTCGCGATGTCTGGTCATATTGTCATAGGTAGCCTCACGGCACCCACTGGTGGGAATATCCAAGGAGATGGCAACAACCACCCACCACAACAAACCATCGCGCAACATGAAGTGATCCCACTTGCCAATCATCCCCAACAAGACCCCATTCTGGAGCTCTCGGAGGAACAACGCGAGATCCAAGAGCTTAGGCGCCAAGTTGCCCAATTCTAGGCCATGCAACGTGTTGCGCAGGCCCAACCCACACCAACACTGATGGTCCCTATGGACACCCTGGCCGCGCCGCGTCACACTGAAGTCGGCCCAAGTCAACAGCGCGTGGACAAGGGCAAAGAGTGATGCCATCTGCCTCCAACTTGCAACCGCACCTTAACAGGATCCAATCAGTGATCGAAAGTCGCCAAGGCTATGTGTCGCATCGCGGACGCTATGCACCGCGGGCAACACCGGTCGGCTACGACTGCGACTCCGACCGCGCCGATGACTCCCATGGTGAGTACTCTGAACCTTTTGACTTCAATGACAGGTATGAAGCTAGAGGAACAAGATGCCACCGTGAGAATGCTTCAACCCCTCTTGCCGGCTGCGCCAGACGAGATGAACGCAACTCAGGTTTTCCGCGTCGATCCAATCGCATCGCATATAATGAGCCGTGTCATCATCGGCATGGTCCCACACCAGTACCTTTCAACGTCAACGATCACCTTGGCCATCAAAGTGCGCGTATTCCCCGTTATGGCTCCGATGGCTATGGATCGATGACACCGATTGTCCTTGATGATTTCCATGAGTTCGATGACGAGGAGATGGAGGACGCATGACTCATCAATCCAGGTTCCTTCCATCCTCCCCTTGGTGATCCCATTGAACTCCAAGATAGGCCAGCGGATTGGATTCCACCTCCACTCCAACCAGTAGGACCACAACATCGCGTTCCAGGCGACATCAGACGCGACTCTCGTGGCCACCACCACAGAGACATGTCGCGTGACTTTCGTCGCCAACACGATGGCCCTGTTCCAAGAAGAAGACAAGGACACGCTGACTACAACGTGATTCCTAGGGACTTTGTCACTGACGATGTCCCGGATCGCCAAGCTCGCAGTCATCAACATCACGCTCAGGAAGCTGACCAGTGCGCTTATGCGCCACCCCCTGCTCAACATACACCACGGCTTAGCCGCCACGAGGTAAAAGTTAAAATTGAGCATTTCTTTGTCGAATATGATCCCGCTGTGTTTCTTGAGTGGTTGCAGGCTACAGAGTATACTTTGCGATATTGCAATGTCCCCCCAGAAGAGCATATTGATGCGGCAACACTACATTTCAGAGGAGCTGCATGCGTTTGGTACCACAGGTTCGTGGACGATCGCGTTCGTCGACACCTTTTTCGCATCACGGATTGGCACCAGCTCGTGTATGTCATGACACAGAAGTACGTGCTAGCGGACTACAGAAATCAAATGCGAATGGAGATCGCATGGCGCGTCAAGGCTCTAAAACACCTCTGGAGTTCTTCTCTCAACTAGAGGACATGTACTACAAAGCTAGCATTAGTGTCGCTCCGTCCACACTGCGAACGAAATTTCTCAGTGGCTTGAATGTCTCCATCCGTGACCAACTCGAGATATTTCCAATCAAGGATCTGAATACCTTGACTCACACCGTGATGCAACTCCACAACCAATAAATGCGTCGTCGACAATCCTCTTGGCAAACTCCGGGTCAAAGAAGGTATGATTCTAACTCTGGTTGATTCCCTTCTACTAATGTGCATGGTCCACCCACATGCACCAGCGCGTCAACTCAAAGCAGACAGGGGAAGGTCGCGACAACATCCACCAATGCTCCTCGCGCGTCGCCAACAAGGGGCCCATCAACAACTATAGAGCGCGCACGTGACTTGGAGTGTTTCAAGTGTGGAGGAAGAGGGCACTACATGAGAGATTGCCCAAACAACAAGAAAGTTCTCTTCTCAAGCATCGCCGCTAGATATGAGTCTTATGAGGAGGAGGACATACCCCTTGAGATTATCGAGGAGGGATTCGAAGATGACGAGGAGGCTTACACCTGTGAAGCCACCGCGCTACATGAAGGCACACCACTGAGCCTTGTCACGCGATGCCTCCTCACTATCAAGGAAGCCACCCTTGTCGACCAACACGAGAATCTATTCCACACGCGTTGTTTGGTCAAAACTACATCCTTGAGTGTCATCATTGATGGAGGCAGTTGTTGCAATATCATCAATGAAAAGCTGGTCAACCATTTCAACCTGCCAACCACTCCTCACCCACAACCATATGGGCTACAATGAATTTCATCGAGTTCTGGTAACACTGTAACTCGTCAATGTCTTATTTCTTTCTCCATTGGTCAATATACAGATTCATAGCTTTGTGATGTCATTGCAATGGACGCCACACATCTTTTGTTGGGGCGCCCATAGCAATTTGACTGGCGCGTTCTCCACGATGTCTATTTAAACACTTATGTGTTTACTTACCACGACAAACGCGTCACGCTCTTACCTATGTCTCCCCATGAGATTTTACAAGACCAGGTTAAGCGTGATCGATAAAAGGCAATGGAAGCAGCAAAGACCCAGAGTACAAGTTGCACACGTTCTCCCACTGGGCACGAAGTCGCTACCACCGACAATGCGTCCACTGATCGAACGCGTTCAAATGAAGGGCCAAAGACCACGTCAAAAAGCACCAAGTTGAAAGGCACTTGTGAGCACATACTGCTTTTGGCGCGGCCAAGCGACCTCACTGCCCCCTTGAGTGGCAAGGCACCATGTTTCCTTTTAGTGCCCACGCGTTGTAACCCAGAGAGCCCAATCATGGAAGCGCTGCCGAGCGCGATCTCCGAGCTACTCGATGAGTTCAAGGACTTGTTCCCAGAGGAGCTTCCCCAAGGCCTTCCACCGTTACGAGGCATCGAGCACCAAATTGATTTGATGCCTGGTGCCTCCCTCCCAAATTGCGCTGCCTATCGCGCTCGCCCAGATGAAACAAAGGAGCTCCAGCGCCAAGTGCAAGAACTTTTGGAACGCGGCTACTGATCAGCACTACTTTGTAGTGTTTATCTAGGAGTTGTTACCGGTGTTTTGGTGCCATTTGGAGATGTGTAGAGCGTTATTGTGGAGATCAGAGTTAAAGAGTAGATGTACAGATATGGTGGTTTGGAGAAGCTTAAGTGAAGATATATTGAAGAGAGAAGGAAGCCACCCAAGAAGACGAAGAAGTAGAACCAAGTGGTGCTACAAGAGCAAAACCGCGGTCGCAGAGGCCATGGCCGCGGTCGCGGCGAAGAGAAGAGACGGAGAAGAGCAAAAACCGAAGTTCCGCGATCGCGGATGAACAGTGCCGCGGTCGCGGAAAAGTCGAGAGCAACATTGTATTTTCCGCGATCGCGGAAGCTGTAGCCGCGATCGCGGAAATCCCTCTCGTCAGCGCGTCCGAAGTTTTCCGAAGATTTACATTTCTTTTATTATTTCTTTTTATTTTATTTCATTTTATTCCGATAGGATTATTTTAGTTTCCTTTTAGATTATGTTTGTGATCTTTGGTTTTGGGTTTAGTTTATTTAAACCTAGTTCCAATAGCCTCCATTCATCATCCTATACTATTATTTTCAGTATTGTTTTCCCTTTGAGTTATGAAGAACTAAGCACCTTTTGCTTAGTCCGACGATTGAAGCCTTCATTTGATATACGGTTGTGAGGTTATAACTCTATTTCTTTTCCTTTGAATGTATTGATTCTCTTGTGCTTCATCCCATCGATTTATTATTGATTTCGCTTGTTGGACTTAACTAGTTGATATTAGTAATTGTCTATTGCTAGGGATTGGTAATTACTGTTTGAGTTACCTTATTCATGAGTAGCAACTGTAATATTCTAAGAACTGTTTGGACTAGTTTATTGTAGAGAGAATTGATTGCATGCAATAGTATGACTGTTTGCTACTCTTGCATGTATCTATTGAAATGCATGTGTTCATTGTTGTTGTTGAATTGAACAATGGAGGTTTTCCTGGTTATTTAATAGTTAGTATTCTCAGGGTCTGTTTGTCCTATTTATAACATAAGAAAAGGAATAAGAACATTCATAGGAAGGAATTAGAAGATAATCTAGGATCAACCAATCAATTGAATGGTGGATATTTGTCTGGCTAAGTACTTTTTCCCAATTGATTGCAACCTTTGTTTTGATTTGCTTTTATTTACTTTGTTACTTGCAAAACAAACCAAAAACCCCCCTTTGTTACCTTTGACATACATTTGTGCACTTAGAAAAATTACTTCTTCCTTGTGAGATTCGACCCTTGCTTCCCTATTCTACTAGTTTAGGTTTTTAAGGATTTACTCTGATTGGGCATCACGACTTTAGCCTCTATCAAATTGGCGCAGTTGCCGGGGAGGCAAGTTTTAATTTTTCTTTGTGTTTAATTGTGTGTCAACTTTTGTGTGGACCTATCTTACGGTCCACACCCGTGCTACTGATTTTTTCCCTTTTTGATTTTGATACAGAGATGGAGAGATTTCCCCAATTCCGACAGGAGCCGTGATATGACCCATACTCCTGCGCATACACTCCAGGGTGGAGAGATTACCCCAATTCGAGTTATGGGAACCAGCAATACCCTCTTTATGGTCATGACTACCAGGAGTTCTACTTGGGGCAACAGTCGTTCTATCAGCAGGGAACTCCACAGCAGTGTAGTCCAACCTACGAGCATAGCCCACTGGTATCCATGTCTAATGTGGATATGCTTCGATCTCTTACGAAAAAAGTAATCCAACTTGAACAAGAGACGAAATCCAATACCCAGAACTTGGAAAACCAGATGGGGCAATTGGATCAAGCAATGAGCAGAATGGAGGCCAGGGCATCGGCAAACTACTATCTCACCCAGTAGTGTGCCAGAGAGAGAATGTCTTTTCAATGACCCTACGAAGTACTGAGTCGCTGCATGTCGCTCCCTTAGCTGAAAGGGAAGAACAAATTAGTGAGACAGATGCAGAACACATCGAGATGTCTGCAGAAGAGAAACTGAGACCGCAGGAGGTGTGCCGTGACCGCGGTTTACTCACTGAGGAGCTGGGCATTACAAACGAAGACCGCGTTGTGCTCTTTGAAGAAGATTATTTTTGGGAACTGGAAGAATGCCGCGACCGCGGTGAAGAGGGCCGCGACCGAGGATTTTCTCCTGAGGAAGAGACAAAAATCGACGCTTTTTCGCGATCGCGGAAAAGTCCCTGATGATGAGGAACTGCTTGAAGAAGTTCTGCGGCCGGATTTCCGCGATCGTGGAAAAATCTCTGGGGATGAAGATTTCCGCGACTGCGGAAAACCCCCTGAACCCCAGACCCTCTCGAAACTGCCTATGATGAGTATGTACGCCCCAACTTTCCTCCGCTCAGTTCGTTAAAGCCTCCCGCTCCATTCCTTGATGCACTGAAGGACACCAGAAAGGTGGAAAACGACAAGGATTTATTCGAAGGCCAGGTGTCCGAGTTATAGTACGAGAGATGGTGCGCATCATGTTGCCAAGGAGGAAACATTCGCCCCGTATTTTTATTTGGCAACATTGATGGCCCTACATTCGACAGTTGAGGAGGAGAAACACCAGAGCCCACCACACGGTTACATCTGGGCTCCGCTATGTGTTCGGTGAAGGCCGTGCAACCCCGATTCCTTTGATATCCACTACACCTTACAGTGGATCTATTTGGTTGCACGGTAGAGTTTGAGTTTGAAGACCGGCGCGACACCAGAGACATGTGCTTCATTGTTTTACCGCCAACAACAATTTCCAGTCCAAGCCAACTCAACGACGGTTGTGAGTACCCTTTCCGCTTTTCCCTTTGCTTCATTCTTTTTTTTGTCTTTCATTACATTGAGGACAATGCAATGTTTAAGCATGGGGGAGTGTTCTATACTTGCTAGTCGTTGAGGAGAAAAGAAAAAATAATGAAAAAGAAAAAAGTCAAAAAATTGAAAAAAATACTTAAATAAAATCCTGGGATAAGTCAAAAACCCGAAAGGGTGCCTTGGCAAAATGAGTGAAAAGAAGAAGATTGATTATTAGGATTCCTCATTCTTCCTGGTGTGGTGACATAAGAAGAAGTGATATAAGGAGGATTCAGGTAGGTCACTCTGGGAGGCATAAGAAGATAGATGAAGGCTAGGATTAGATGTTTATTCACCCTATGGTGTTCGGGTTAAGCTTGGGGGAAGTACTCTGCTTTCCTTTAAGCTTAGATGTTGTATGTTTTGTGTGCTGTGCGTATTGTGTTGGTGCTTGGGAGATTCTTGTTTAGGTGCAGTTCTTAGTGGAGATAGTTTTGTTGTGCTTCCTGAGACCTTGGGGATTTGATTGGAGGAGTAGGTTTCTATTAGCTTACTCGAGGACGAGTAAGGTTTAAGCATGGGGGAATTTGATCAGCACTACTTTGTAGTGTTTATCTAGGAGTTGTTACCGGTGTTTTGGTGCCATTTGGAGATGTGTAGAGCGTTATTGTGGAGATCGGAGTTGCGGAGTAGATGTGCAGATATGGTGGTTTGGAGAAGCTTAAATGAAGATATATTGAAGAGAGAAGGAAGCCACCCAAGAAGACGAAGAAGTAGAACCAATTGGTGCTACATGAGCAAAACCGCGATCGCGGAGGCCATGGCCGCGGTCGTGGCGAAGAGAAGAGAGGGAGAAGAGAAAAAACCGAAGTTTCGCGATCACGGATGAACAGTGATGCGGTCGCGGAAAAGTCAAGAGCAACATTGTATTTTCCGCGATCGCGGAAATCCATCTCGTCAGCGCGTCCGAAGTTTTCTGAAAATTTACTTTTCTTTTATTATTTATTTTTATTTTATTTTCTTTTATTCTGGTACGATTATTTTAGTTTCCTTTTAAATTATGTTTGTGATCTTTGGTTTTAGGTTTAGTTTATTTAACCTAGTTCCAATAGCCTCCATTCATCATCCTAGACTATTATTTTCAGTATTGTTTTCCCTTTGAGTTATGAAGAACTAAGCACCCTTTGCTTAGTCCGACGATTGAAGCCTTCATTTGATATACGGTTGTGAGGTTATAACTCTATTTCTTTTTCTTTGAATGTATTGATTCTCTTGTGCTTCATCCCATCGATTCTTATTGATTTCGCTTGTTGGACGCAACTAGTTGATATTAGTAATTGTCTATTGCTAGGGATTGGTCATTACTATTTGAGTTACCTTATTCATGAGTAGCAACTGCAATATTCTAAGAACTGTTTGGACTGGTTTATTGTAGAGAGAATTGATTGCATGCAATAGTATGACTATTTGCTACTCTTGTATGTATCTATTGAAATTCCCGTGTTCATTGCTGCTGTTGAATTGAATCATGGAGGTTTTCCTAGTTATTTAATAGTTAGTATTCTCAGGGTCTGTTTGTCCTGGTTATAACTTAAGAAAAGGAATAAGAACATTTATAGGAAGGAATTAGAAGATAATCTAGGATCAACCAATCAATTGAATGGTGGATATTTGCCTGGCTAAGTACTTTTTCCCAATTGATTGCAACCTTTGTTTTGATTTGCTTTTATTTACTTTGTTACTTGCAAAACAAACCAAAAAACCCCCTTTGTTACCTTTGACATACATTTGTGCACTTAGAAAGATTACTTCCTCCCTGTGGGATTCGACCCTTGCTTTCCTATTCTACTAGTTTAGGTTTTTAAGGATTTACTTTGATTGGGCATCACGACTTTAGCCTCTATCAAATTGGCGCCGTTGATGGGGAGGCAAGTTTTAATTTTTCTTTGTGTTTAGTTGTGTGTCACTTTTTGTGTGGACCTATCTTACGGTCCACACCCGTGCTACTGATTTTTTCCCTTTTTGATTTTGATACAGAGATGGAGAGATTTCCCCAATTCCGGCAGGAGCCGCGATATGACCCATACTCCTGTGCTTACACTCCAGGATGGAGAGATTACCCCAATTCGAGTTATGGGAACCAGCAATACCCTCTTTATGGTCATGACTACCAGGAGTTCTACCTAGGGCCACAGTCGTTCTATCAGCAGTGTACTCCACAGCAATGTAGTCCAACCTACGAGCATAGCCCACCGATATCCATGTCTACTATGGATATGCTTCGATCTCTTACGAAAAAAATAATCCAACTTGAACAAGAGACGAAATCCAATACCCAGAAATTGGAAAACCAGATGGGGCAATTGGATCAAGTAATGAGCAGAATGGAGGCCAGGGCGTCGGCAAAACTACTATCTCACCCAGTAGTGTGCCAGAGAGAGAATGTCTTTTCAATGACCCTACGAAGTACTGAGTCGCTGCATGTCGCTCCCTTAGTTGAAAGGGAAGAACAAATTAGTGAGATGGATGCAAAACACATCGAGATGTCTGCAGAAGAGAAACTGAGACCGCAGGAGGTGTGCCGCGACCGCGGTTTACTCACTGAGGAGTTGGGCATTACAGACGAAGACTGCGTTGTGCTCTTTGAAGAAGATTATTTTTGGGAACTGGAAGAATGCCGCGACCGCGGTGAAGAGGGCCGCGACCGTGGATTTTCTCCCGAGGAAGAGACAAAAATCAACGCTTTTTCGCGATCGCGAAAAAGTCCCTGATGATGAGGACCTGCTTGAAGAAGTTCTGCGGCCAGATTTCCGCGATTGCAGAAAAATCTCTGGGGACGGAGCTTTTGTCGAAGATTTCCGCGACTGCGGAAAACCCCCTGGAACCCCTGACCCTCTCGAAGCTGCCTATGATGAGTTTGTGTGCCCCAACTTCCCTCCGCTCAGTTCGTTAAAGCCTCCGCTCCATTCCCTGAGGCACTGAAGGACACCATAAAGGTGGAAAACGACAAGGATTTATTCGAAACCTTCAATAAATACGAGGCAAACGTTCCTTTGGTCGAACTGGCAGACAACATCCCTCGCTGTACAGAATTTTTAAAGGCGTTGCGCAAGATCAAGAAAAAGCCGAAGGAGAAGCACAAAAAGGAGACCGTGATTCAAATGGCGAATCTCTACATGTTGGATACGGGGCAGGACAAGCATGCAGCCCCTGAGATGTTGGGTAGGCCGTTTCTGAAGATGGCAAGTGCAATCATCGATTTAAACAATGGTCCACCCATCATGAAGTGCAGGGGAATGGGGGTAAAACTCAACATAGAGAATACAAAGAGGCATCCCCCTAATCGTGATCCCAAGAGTTCAGTTGATATGAGCAACCCGAGTTGAGTGGAAGAGTACCAGGTCGAGCCACGACAATAACTAAGGCGCTGTTCGGGAGGCAACCTGAGGTATGTAGTTCTTTCCTTGTCTTTTGATTCCATGTCTTTAGTTGTTTTTTTGTGTTATTTTGTTTTGCTTTTGTTTTTGCTTTAGACTAACCTGCAGGTAGGAGACCCGAGCCAAATTCGAAGACGGTGTTCCACACCAGAAATTTTTCCGCGGGTGCGAAAAAATCACTATAAGTCCCCTGACCTGGAAAAAAAAATTAAAAAAAAAAAAAGTTTTACCGAAGGCCAGGTGTCCGAGTTATAGTACGAGAGATGGTGCACATCATGCTGCCAAGGAGGAAACATTCGCCCCGTATTTTTATTTGGCAACGTTGATGGCCCTACATTCGACAGTTGAGGAGGAGAAACTCTAGAGCCCGCCACACGATTACATCTGGGCTCCGTTATGTGTTCGGTGAAGGCCGTGTAACCCCGATTCCTTTGATATCCACTACACCTTACAGTGGATCTATTTGGTTGTACGGTAGAGTTTGAGTTTGAAGACCGGCATGACACCAGAGACACGTGCTTCATTGTTTTACCGCCAGCAACAATTTCCAGTCCAAGCCAACTCAACGACGGTTGTGAGTACCCTTTACGCTTTTCCCTTTGCTTCATTCTTTTTTTTTTGTCTTTCATTACATTGAGGACAATGCAATGTTTAAGCATGGGGGAGTGTTCTATACTTGCTAGTCATTGAGGAGAAAAGAAAAAATAATGAAAAAGAAAAAAGTCAAAAAATTGAAAAAAAGACTTAAATAAAATCGTGGGATAAGTCGAAAACCCGAAAGGGCGGCTTAGGTAATAAGCAGGTGGCTTGGACCAACATTAGGCTGGGGTAATATGAAGTCAAGAGTGATGTGAGTTTTATGTGAGCCCATCTATTGAAAAATGAAATGAGTGGCTTGGTGAAAACTCGAAAGGGCGCCTTGGCAAAATGAGTGAAAAGAAGAAGAGTGATTATTAGGATTCCTCATTTTTCCTGGCGTGGTGACATAAGAAGAGGAGATATAAGGAGGATTCGGGTAGGTCACTCTGGGAGCCATAAGAAGATAGATGGAGGCTAGGATTAGATGTTTATTCACCCTATGGTGTTCGGGTTAAGCTTGGGGGAAGTACTCTTCTTTCCTTTAAGCTTAGATGTTGTATGTTTTGTGTGTTGTGCGTATTGTGTTGGTGCCTGGGAGATTCTTGTTTAGGTGCCGTTCTTAGTGGAGATAGTTTTGCTGTGCTTCCTGAGACCTTGGGGATTTGATTGGAGGAGTAGGTTTCTATTAGCTTACTCGAGGACGAGTAAGGTTTAAGCATGGGGGAATTTGATCAGTACTACTTTGTAGTGTTTATCTAGGAGTTGTTACCAGTGTTTTGGTGCCATTTGGAGATGTGTAGAGCGTTATTGTGGAGATCGGAGTTGAGGAGTAGATGTGAAGATATGGTGGTTTGGAGAAGCTTAAATGAAGATATATTGAAGAGAGAAAGAAGCCATCCAAGAAGACGAAGAAGTAGAACCAAGTGGTGCTACAGGAGCAAAACCGCGGTCACGGAGGCCATTGCCGCGGTCGCGGCGAAGAGAAGAGGGGGAGAAGAGCAAAAACCGAAGTTCCGCGATCGCGGATGAACAGTGCCACAGTCGCGGAAAAGTCGAGAGCAACATTGTATTTTCCGCGATCGCGGAAGCTGTAGCCGCGATCGCGGAAATCCCTCTCGTCAGCGCGTCCGAAGTTTTCCGAAGATTTACTGTTCTTTTATTATTTGTTTTTATTTTATTTTCTTTTATTCCGGTAGGATTATTTTAGTTTCCTTTTAGATTATGTTTGTGATCTTTGGTTTTAGGTTTAGTTTATTTAAACCTAGTTCCAATAGCCTCCATTCATCATCCTAGACTATTATTTTCAGTATTGTTTTCCCTTTGAGTTTTGAAGAACTAAGCACCCTTTGCTTTGTTCGACGATTGAAGCCTTCATTTGATATACGGTTGTGAGGCTATAACTCTATTTCTTTTCCTTTGAATGTATTGATTCTCTTGTGCTTCATCCCATCGATTCTTATTGATTTCGCTTGTTGGACGCAACTAGTTGATATTAGTAATTGTCAATTGCTAGGGATTGGTTATTACTGTTTGAGTTACCTTATTCATGAGTAGCAACTACAATATTCTAAGAACTGTTTGGACTGGTTTATTGTAGAGAGAATTGATTGCATGCAATAGTATGATTGTTTGCTACTCTTGCATGTATCTATTGAAATTCCTGTGTTCATTGCTGCTATTGAATTGACTCATGGAGGTTTTCCTGGTTATTTAATAGTTAGTATTCTCAGGGTCTATTTGTCCTATTTATAACTTAAGAAAAGGAATAAGAACATTCATAGGAAGGAATTAGAAGATAATCTAGGATCAACCAATCAATTGAATGGTGGATATTTGTCTGGCTAAGTACTTTTTCCCAATTGATTACAACCTTTGTTTTGATTTGCTTTTATTTACTTTGTTACTTGCAAAACAAACCAAAAAAACCCCTTTGTTACCTTTGACATACGTTTGTGCACTTACAAAGATTACTTCATCCCTGTGGGATTCGACCCTTGCTTCCTTATTCTACTAGTTTAGGTTTCTAAGGATTTACTTTGATTGGGCATCACGACTTTAGCCTCTATCAGCTACGTAAGGGAATCCCTAAGCCCTTGCGCGGTCCCAGTGATCCTAGTGCCAAAAAAAGATGGCTCATGGCGAATGTGTGTCGATTGCCGTGCCATCAATCAGATCACAGTCAAGTACAGACATCCAATACCGCGCCTCGACGACATGCTCGATGAGTTGCATGGCGCGACCCACTTCACCAAGATTGACTTGAAGAGCGGTTATCACCAGATTCGCATGAAAAAGGGTAATGAATGGAAGACCGCGTTCAAGACCAAATATGGGCTTTATGAATGGCTAGTCCTGCCGTTTGGTCTCACCAACGCGCCGAGCACCTTCATGAGGCTCATGAACCATGTGTTGAGGGAATTTCTGGGGAAATTTGTTGTAGTGTACTTTGATGATATTCTGGTATACTCGCGTAGTCTAGAAAATCATGTAAAGCACCTTAGGCTTGTGTTAGAGTGCTTGAGACATGAACACCTGTATGCCAACCTTGGCAAGTGTCATTTTGCATCCGACACTACAAACTTTCTGGGCTACGTGGTCTCCAAAGATGGACTCCGCGTAGATGAAGACAAGGTGAAGGCCATCCGAGATTGGCCAACACCCACAACACCAACAATGGTTCGAAGCTTCCTTGGCTTGGCAGGCTTCTACAGGAGATTTGTTTGCAACTTCAGCTCCATCGCCGCACCACTACATGAGCTCACAAAGAAAGGGGGCGCGGTGAATTGGAAGGACACCTACAATAACGCGTTCAACGCGTTGAAAGAGGCCTTGTGCAACGCGCCACTGCTACAACTTCCAGACTTCACCAAGCACTTTGAAGTGGAATGTGACGCGTCCAATGTGGGGATTGGTGGGGTCCTTCACCAAGAGAAAAAGCCTATCGCATTCTTCAGCGAGAAGCTCACTGGGCCACTTTGAATTACCCCACCTACGACAAGGAGCTCTACGCTCTTGTTCGCGTTCTCAAGACATGGCAGCACTATCTCTGGCCACGTAAGTTCGTGATCCACTCCGACCACGCGGCCATCAGCTATCTGAAGAGTCAAGCCCACCTAAGATGCCGCCATGCTTGTTGGGTAGAATTTATGGAGTCGTTTCCTTACGTCGTGGTGCATAAAAAAGGTAAGGAGAATGTGGTAGCCGACGCCCTTTCTCGCAGGTAGGTTCTCCTTACTCATCTTCAATCTAAACTTCTTGGCTTCGCGTTGATTAAGGATTTATACTTGATTGACCCATTCTTTAAGCCTATTGTAGAACACTGCCTTAGGGACCGCGAGTTCGAAACTTACTTCTTCCATGAGGGGTACCTTTACAAAGCAGGGCGCCTGTGCATTCCTAGCTCACCCACTAGGAAACTCCTCATCCAAGAAGCCCATAAAGGACGCAGTCATTTTGGGGTTACCAAAACTCTAGCTGCTCTTCGCGAGCATTTCTTTTGGCCGCGCATGACCAATCAAGTGACGCGATATTGCACAAGTTGTGTCACGTGTCAACGCGCGAAATCTAGTTCCCATCCCACTGGTCTCTACACTCCTCTTTCAATCCCTTTAGGCCCTTGGGAAGATTTGTCCATGGACTTCATCACAGGTTTGCCTCTTTCTCGTAAGGGTAAAGATTCAATCTTTGTAGTTGTGGACAAGTTTTCAAAAATGGCCCATTTTATCGCGTGTAAGACCACACACACTGCTACTGAAATCGCCGCATTGTTCTTTGACAACGTGGTCCATTTACATGGGATACCTAGGTCTGTCGTGAGTGATCGCGATACAAAATTCATAGGCCTTTTCTGGAGAACACTTTGGGGAAAGTTGGGTACCGAACTATTGTATTCCACTAGCTACCACCCACAAATAGATGGACAAACTGAGGTGACCAATTGAACCCTAGGAGCCCTCCTTAGGACCATGCTCAAATCCAACCCAAAACGTTGGGAAGACTTACTTGCAATTGTTGAGTTTTCTTACAACAGGTCCAGGCACTCCGCGACAAAACTTACTCCGTTCGAGGTGGTCTATGGAAGCAACCCACTCACTCCTCTAGACATGCTGCCGCGGCCTCTGAAGGATAATGAACACCCGAGCGCGGCCAACCGCGCCGCGATGATCCAAGAATTGCATCAAAGAACGCGGGAACAGCTGGAAGGCCGCGCTGATCAATATGCCACACAGCCCAACCGGGGGCGCCGCCGTGTTCTATTTGCCCCAGGGGACTTGTTATGGGTACATCTTCGCAAAGGCCGTTTTCCAGCTAAGCACAAATCCAAGCTGGCACCATGCGGTGACGGCCCTTTTCGTGTTGTCAAGGCCATTGGAGACAATGCATACGAGATAGAGCTTCCTCCAGACTACGGTGTCCACGCGACCTTCAACGTCGCCGACTTGACACCATATGTGGAGCCTGAATTCGATGATGGTGAAGCGGGGATGCTTCATAGCCAAGTGGGGGAGGGTGATGCGCCCCTATCCACCATGATTGCCACAGAGGAAGAGGAAGCTATGAGCATTCGCTCAGAGGGGCCAGTAACACGATCGCGTGCCAAAGCAATCGCCAATGCGACACAATCCATGGTTGTCCGCGTCGTTGCAAGCCAAGGAAAGCAAGAGACTGCGTTCTCCCTCAGAAGCCTTCAACCAAGTACAGAGAATGCGTTCTCTGTCAATCTCCTCTCAACCATCCATTGAACGCGATCTTTTGAATTGTTTTGCAATTACTGACATTGTTATTTCTAGTTATTTGTTTTTGGGCGTGTGTTCCACGCATGTCGCGTGGGCTGGCCCATTAAGCGAGACTTGGCCCATCCGAGTCCCGCTATGTACTATAAAAGGTCATCTCGACCTTCTTTACTAGGTTACGTTCATTTTTAATCAAAGCCTGAGTATCGAGTGTAACACCCCCAAATATATATCCTTGAAAGGTATTACCGCCAGTGACCTCAGATTTCACATCTGAAGCCACCCCAGGCTTAACCCATTTATATAAATCATAAAACAACAGTTATAATACAAAATATCATAACTTTTGATTAAAATCATTGTCTCGGCATTACATCCAAAATCCGAAATACAACTGAAATACAGAGTAGTCTTGACATAAAATATGTTTAACACTGCGGAAGTCTTTAAAATAAAGGACACAAGGGTCTTGATCTAAACGATCACCCGCCAAGGAATCTCAACCTGGTAAAACTCTTCAAAATTCCAACTGCCATCATTGTCGTTTCTAGCCTTCTTCGGAACTGCAGTTTATCTGATGTGCCGTATGAGACGGATGACACCAGCCAACCATGCAAGGGAATATAACCGGTTGGTTAGTCTAATGAAAGACTACGCAAGGGTAAAACAGAAAGGCTCTAAGTAGTCGTATTAGGTTAGACACATCGCTTCTCGAATAAAAGTCGATGACGATAGTCAACCACCATACTCCTACTGAAATATACGAAAAGGCATGATCAAGAGAAAGAACTCTGAAAGAATGCGTCTTAAGGAAACATATGAAGAGAAGACTCTAACGAATTGAGTCTTATCAGAAGTATGACAAGTGTTTGGGAACATTAAAGTTTCACGCAAACGTTTAAAAGCGACTTGACTATTTGGGTCCACGACCAACCTCACTGCATAATGCGAATTCAGATTCGGAAAGTAGACTTACTCTAATCGAAGCCCATACGAGTTTCCACGTTGTACTTCTCGCCCAAGGTTCATTATTTATGTGCACTAAAGCACTTATCTTATTTAATTCCAAAACATACATTTTACATTATAAGCTTTTAAGATCTCTTCACGAGAGATATCAGATCTCCTCACAAGAGATATCAAAGGGAATACATCCCAGGGAATACATCCCAAATGGCGGCACCAGATGTGTGCACATACCCTGAGTAAGGGTAAGGTCATGACCGAAGATACTAGGGAAAATCATCCTAGCACCATTATCAAGAAACCACTAAACCTCGTAAGGTACATAGTGTTTCTACGAATACTCGTTCTAACTAAACACTTAAAACATAAGAGCAATAATTCACATCAAAGCCATCGAGGCCAATAATAGATATAATAGCGTTGTTTCTAGCAGTATATACAACCTATTATAATATATGTATTTCAATCATATATATATATATAATAGCGTTGTTCTAGCAATATACAACCTATTATAATATCTCTTTTAAAATCACATACAGTTATCAAAACTGTTCCTAGACGAAAACAATAATTCATCCCAAATTAATTAACAATTAAACAATTGATAATCAATATAAATATGGAATGGGCATGGTTTTAACTCCGGAATTATATGTTTGTATCCAAACAAATATTCTAAGTCCCGAAAATACATCGAATGTATTTTATACTACTCAAGGAATTATTTCGGAGATCATGGATGTTACGGAAAATCCGAACTCCTCTGAAAGTGAAATAATTATTGAACGAAGGTTGGGAAAAATTACACAAATATCCTTACTAAAAATGAGGGATATTACATCACTTCCCCCATAAAAGAAGTTTCGACCCCGAAACTTGGCCGATAACAGCTCAGAGAAGCAATCCTTATTCTAAGCTATTCAACCTACAATCTTCTTACCATATCCAACCCATTCTACCATGCTATCCCTATGGTAATATGAGGGTTATTACATTACTACCCCTTAAAATAGTATCGACCCCGAAACTAGCATCGCTGAACTAAGGGTGACTGTTTTATCATAATCTCACTATCTGATCTAAACTTCCTTAATCATTGCATCCATGTACTTGCTCCTGGAACACGATCTGATTCCTTAACCATATCTCTGTATCGTATATCCTTAAATAAGTTTGGTTTTCGAAACCTGTATCCCAAAATCGAATCACTTACTCGATCAAGATTCCACTTACAACACACTGCCTACCGTCCTTATTCTATTAGGATAGGTATGACCAGCCATGGGATTACCATTCCTTAATCAAAGTGTCCACTAAAACCTCCAATATAACCTTGCGGTCATGCCCTCTTCCTCCTAAAGACCTTAATGTCCTTACATAGAAGGATACAACATCTTTCCACTAACCTCCTTTCGACAATCCGATCTTCGAGTACATATATAGAATTCAACTATACCTCAACTTAGTACCTCCTTTGTCATATAGACCTAAATCCTTACATACACGGCTCACCTATTACCTCAGGTACCTTAATCACATTTGGCCCTTGTGCCATATCTTTAACTCAAAATCCTTACTCATATGATCCCACAATTGGTCACGCCACAACCTCTGTCCGATTATCTCAACATGATTCACCAATCCATTCCTCAGGATTCTACTCTTGTCTCACCCAAACGTACTATACGATCACCTTAACAAATGTGGGTCACCTTTTTCCCCAAGTCTACTTGATATCATCCGCAAACCTTATCTCTATATATTATGCCATGCAATCATTCTCACTATATCCACAAGACCCTGACTACTTTGTAATAATGGTCTCTAAAAATTATCATAACGACATTACTATACCTTCAATAGGAGAACACGCATCTCTCTTTCAGTTTCTGTTGAATCGTGTGTGTTAGATCAAGGAACGGTAAGTTCGTTCCTTGGGCAGCGGAAAATAGTAACAGAAAAACAGAGTAACGAACTCAGTTCCTTAGAGAGGAAAACTTAATCAACCAACTAGTTGACTAAGAAAAACCTCTACCTCTAGGTTTCCCTAGTAGGATTTCGAATGTCTACTTATGTTATTAATCCTGGAATTACAAACAAGCAAGTCTTATCTCAATCTAGTTTACTCCTACATATCTAGACTTCTCAATGTAACGTTCCTAATAACACCTAAGACAAACAAAACCCTAACAAGTACTCAACTCACCAAAGTCTCGTCCCTTGTAAGTGTTCTTCTTCTTCCTTCGAATACTCTTCTCTTCTTTCGAATGCTCTTCTCTTGTTCCGAATGCTCTGCTCACTGAGGATGCTCTCTGTTCCGTGCTCTATCTCTCTTGTTGAATGAAGTTCGCAGCTTTCTAATATATAGTCTAGGAAATTCTCATATTTTACCCTAGTTTTACTTAAGGAAAATAAGATAATAAAATCTCATACAATCTTTTCTAAAATCATTCTAACCACAATATCTCTCTACCAAGATCTTCCTTGAGGCCCAAGTTGCAACTTCATAATCTGTTTCCATAAATAGATATTCGGCAGCCTCTAGGGTTTCAGCGCGCGTCCTCCGTTCCTTGCGTTGTTCCCTTGTTCTATTCAACATCACGCGTCCCTTCTTTTCTTCTGTTCCAGCGTGTTGTTTTGTCATTGTTGGCTTCTCTGTTCCTTTGCTTCTCTGTTTTGACTCTTCATTGGTTTTCATCGTTCTTTTGACTCAATCGTTTCCTGAAACTCATAGTCACACTAAAAACCATCAAAAGCATTTGAGTTTATCATCATCAAAACTAAAGGGAACGTTGTCGTTCCAACAATTTCCCCCTTTTTGGTGATGACAAACTCCTTCAAAATGTGCAAGTCAAAATACATAGTTCAAAACAGACAAGTAAAGGCATTTTCACATTTAATCACACAGATACTATGTTCAAGATGTTAACACTGTTCCCCCTCAGAAAGTTCATTGAGAATTTACCTTCAAGCAGCATTGTCATTCCCCTTAGAACTAGCTTCTGTTATCAACTCTTCCTTGGGTTTCACATTTTCCATACTTCCCCCTTTTGGCATCATCAAAAGTTCCACAAGAAACAGAAAGACTTGACACACATGCAACTCATAAACAAGATAATTCATTCATAAAGCCATGCGAGGTACAAAGCATAGGGGTATAGACAGCTAAGTTCAAAAGATAAGGAACAATCACAAAAAGAACATAAAAACTTAAGAAAAACAAGAACAGAGGGTCAGACGGGCAGGGAAAGGAACGAAGAGCACTCAGATCTCAGGGTCTTCAGCAGAGTCTTCGGCTTTGCTCAGAAAGTGATCCAAGTGCAATGTCATGGTGGAGTTCAGTTGCTTGAGCTCAGCAAGAATTTGATGCTGAATTGAGCTTCCCTTAGACGTTCCTTCACCAGCTGTTTTCTTTACAGCGACAGTGCCCGTTCCCTTGGTATCGCCTTTAAATTTCATCTTCTCCACATTGTGACTGTTCCTTGGCCGGTTGGAGTTGAAGGATGTAGGTATCCATCTCAGCGTCGGTCAATTTGTCGGTGATGATCTTGCTTGGGGAATCCATGGAAGCAGAGAGCTTGAGAGATTTGAGTGCTGAGAGATATCAGAGAGAGTAGTGGCGGTGAAGGAACTTGAGGAGATATGCCATATATATAGGAACAAGATAAAATCTGTTCCAAGATAAAATCTTTTCCAAATAAATCTTTTCGGATCTCAACCGTCTCCAAGTTTCCTTCTTTTCAAAAATTTCCATCAATAGCGTCTTTTCTCTCCAAAAGCAACGGTCACTTTTTGCTTGGTAGCCGCATCACTGTTCCTGTCTCAGATCAGTCAAATCACACAGGGAGCCGTTCCAACGGACACCTACAACTCAATTAATGCGAGCCTCTGATTCAAATTCAACATTCCACACCTATCAGTTCCCCCTTAATCTGAGCAACGGTCTTCGTTCCCCCTGAGACCAAAAGTGCTTGCGAGGCTTGTCTGGATATTTCAATGTTGGGTTCACGCAAAATATAGTATATCCAAACATATGGTAGGGAGAAAAGAAACTCAAATAATTATTCCCAGTAAAAAGTTTAACAAAGAAGGATCATAGGGAACGTTTACCTGAATCGCGGCTAAGGTAGGCTGTACAACCAATTATCATGTGGGCTTGTAATGAGGGTTCAATCATCAAATTGGTTGTTTTGGGTCTTTAAGAGAGATGTTAGCATGTAATCAAGTAATTTAACACAAATCAAAAGATAAAGTACCTAGACCCTAAGACAAGGTAATTCGAACACACAAAAATCATGAACATTCATATCATAAGAAGCCAGTAAACAAGGAACTTCATGAAATCTGTGAAACAAGTTAGCCAAGCATTGAGGGAATAATGGGTGTGAAGGTCCTCAATTCAGAGAGATCATGCCAAGGAGTAATCGAAGATACTCGAATGGACCTTTGTCTAGTGCTTTGGTGAAGATGTCGGCCACTTGATTTTCAGTCCTGCAATGTTCCATTCTAATAAAACCCATGTCAACATTATCACGTAGAAAATGATGACAAATGTCAATATGCTTAGTACGTGAATGATGAACTGAATTTTTTGAAATGTTGATGGCACTAGTATTATCACACATAATAGGAACGTTGCCAAGAGACATACCATAATCTTCCAGTTGTTGCTTAAGCCACAATACCTGAGCACAACAGCTTGCCGCGGCAACGTATCAGCTTCTGCATTGGAGAGGGCCACAGAGTTTTGCTACTTAGAACCCCATGAAATGAGACAGGGCCCAAGGAAATGTTCTGTTCCAGAAGTGCTTTTGCGGTCTACTACGTGCCATTTTGTTGTTCCCTTGGTTGCAAAGCTGTGCAACACTCAACAAACTGAAACCAAGTTCATGAACTAAACTAACTTCTTTTACCGTGATACTGGAGTTTAGTTTCGTTTCGCCTGTTCCAATGATTTCTATGCGTCTCTTGTCTCCAAGAGCAACACTCCCTCTTGAGTGTTTGTGAAATGAGGTGAGTTGGTCTTCTTTTTCGGTCATGTGGCATGAACAAGCGCTGTCAATATACCACTTCTCGTTCCCCCTCACTTCAACCTGCACAGAAAGAGTTAAGGTTTGGCGACCCAGGCAAGCTTACCCTTACTTGGTCGAGACACATAATGCAATTGTTCCATAGGAATAGTTCTAACATTAACAACAGATTTCTTCCTAGTCTTAGCATGATTATGATTATGCACATGTGAATCATCATAGAAATCATTCAAGTTCACATTGTTACTCTTACTGTTCCTTCTCTTTGTGTGCTCTTCAGAGAACTTCTTTTTCTTTTTACAGTCTCTTTACACATGTCTGTTGTCCCCACAATACCAACACAGCTTGAACTGTTCCATCTGAACATACTTTCTGTTGGGAACAATACTCTTGCGTTGTTTGGTACGTTCAGGACATGGAACGTTGGGTTGCGTCCCTTGAGATTGCTTGAGAAAAATCTTGTGGGCAGGTTGTCCAGTGTACCACGACTGAGTTTCATCCAGACCACTCTCAAGAACTTTGATGCGTTCCTCAAGATTGCGATTCTTCTCTCTAGCATCTTGAAGTTCCCTATCTCTTGCTTCACGTAGTTCCAGTATAGATGGATCATCTTCCTTTTGGTTGGAACCTGTATAGCCAATACCATACCTTGCTTTGACGAACTTGACGCTTTCAGCTTCAGCCTTCTGTTCCATCAGAACAGAATGAATCTTGTGCACATAGGACTTCATCTCGGATACATGTGCTTCAAGCTTAGTTGGACCAACTATACTCCTTGCATCAGTATTGTTAGAGACTTCATCCATAAGCAAAGAGACTTTCTCATTTCTTAATCTCTAAAGTTCCTCATGATTAGCATCACATGAAGAACAAGGAACAATTGAGCTACTAGCAGTGTTAGAAAGATTTTCTTTTAAACTACTACACTCATCTTCAGAATTAGCAAGTTCCTCTTGTGTTTTCAAGTTTTCAGAATACATTTCCCTTATGAGAGCAATTAAGGATTTCTTATCATAATTCACAAGAGATTTCAAGATCGTTTCAGGATTTACCTCGAGTTCCTCAGAGGAGTCGTTGATGGCCATTGCTCACATCTTGCCACTCCAGGCTTCAGGATCTTCACCATCTGAGTCATCATCATTGCCCCACACAGCAACGAGAGCTCTCTTCTCATCGTTCCCAGAAGGTGTGCTTGGTTTCTTGGGCTTTGGGCATGAACTAGAGTAGTGACCCTTTTCATTGCAGTTGTAGCATGTGATATCCCTGATGTCACGAGTCTCACTGTTCCCACCTCTACCGTTTCTTCCTTTGTTGTAGAGGGAACGCATGACTTTGGTTAGCAACACCACCTCAGGATCATCGGAGCCATCATTGTCATCGAGGTCATTTTCAATCCTATCAACAGCCTTTCCAACCATTGAAGCGATTCCCTTTTCTTTGGAATCCTTGTTTCTTGCAGCCTTCTCTTCATTGTCATACTTCTGGATCTTGCTGAACACCTCATGGAAAGTTAGTTTGACGGTATTGGAATTCTCCTTTAGAATGGCTTTGGTCTTCGCATGACGATGAGGAAGCCCATCAATGATTATAAGGATCTTCTCATCAGGGAGGATTTCTGCATCGGTGACTGAATGGGCAGTTAGATTTGCTGTGATTTTCTCAAATCTAGCTTGGTAGGAACTCACATCTTCCTTTTCATCCATTTTGAAGTTGTAGAAGTCCTTCTTGGCAGTGAAACAATCAACTTCACGCAGATCCTTGCTTCCCATGTACATCTGTTCCAAGGCAAGACATTTAGCATTAGCCGACTCACAAGATTGGAGTTTTTGCACATCTTGCTGATTGAGAGCTTTGTTGATGAGCATGGCTGCTTTGTAATTTTTCTCCATTATTTGAAGATCGTCTTGATCCCATTTCTTCAGTTTCTTTTTCTTTTCTAGATCTTCAATGTCAATATCACCAAGAGAGATCACCAACCAGCATTGGTAGTCATGGCTTTGCACCCACTTGATGAAAAGTGTTTTCCAATGTTGATATTGTCCAGCGAGCAAGAGAGGAGGCCTTGAGGAGTTCAAACCGACTTCGACAGTACTGGGAGCCATTATTACCTGTAAAATCTGTAAGTAATACACAATCTAGAGCACCTGCTCTGATACCAATTGTTGAATCGTGTGTGTTAGATCAAGGAACGGTAAGTTCGTTCCTTGGGCAGCGGAAAATAGTAACAGAAAAACAGAGTAACGAACTCAGTTCCTTAGAGAGGAAAACTTAATCAACCAACTAGTTGACTAAGAAAAACCTCTACCTCTAGGTTTCCCTAGTAGGATTTCGAATGTCTACTTATGTTATTAATCCTGGAATTACAAACAAGCAAGTCTTATCTCAATCTAGTTTACTCCTACATATCTAGACTTCTCAATATAACGTTACTAATAACACCTAAGACAAACAAAACCCTAACAAGTACTCAACTCACCAAAGTCTCGTCCCTTGTAAGTGTTCTTCTTCTTCCTTCGAATACTCTTCTCTTCTTTTGAATGCTCTTCTCTTGTTCTGAATGCTCTACTCTTGTTCCGAATGCTCTGATCACTGAGGATGCTCTCTGTTCCGTGTTCTATCTCTCTTGTTGAATGAAGTTCGCAGCTTTCTAATATATAGTCTAGGAAATTCTTGTATTTTACCCTAGTTTTACTTAAGGAAAATAAGATAATAAAATCTCATACAATCTTTTCTAAAATCATTCTAACCACAATATCTCTCTACCGAGATCTTCCTTGAGGCCCAAGTTGCAACTTCATAATCTGTTTCCATAAACAGATATTCGGCAGCCTCTAGGGTTTCAGCGCGCGTCCTCTGTTCCTTGCACTGTTCCCTTGTTTTGTTCAACATCACGCGTCCCTTCTTTTCTTCTATTCCAGCGTGTTGTTTTGTCATTGTTGGCTTCTCTGTTCCTTTGCTTCTCTGTTTTGACTCTTCATTGGTTTTCATCGTTCCTTTGACTCAATCGTTTCCTGAAACTCATAGTCACACTAAAAACCATCAAAGCATTTGAGTTTATCATCATCAAAACTAGAGGGAACGTCGTCGTTCCAACTGTTTCCTTATATACACAATCCCAAAGTTCACTCATTAACTCCTTATAACGCAAAATATCAAATCTTATCTGTAACACCCCGATTTATACCGGTAGTTCCACATGCCAGTGACCTCAGACGTTGCTGTCCGATGTCACCCTAGGCTTGGTCGGAATAATTAAACTTAAATACATAAACATATTAAATGAAAGATTAAACAGCGGAAGACTTTTAGTACATGAAACTCAACCCTTTTATTAAAAGATATCTCTTCAAACGAGGAGATGATTTTACACCAGAGTAATAATACAGGAGAAGACTTTTTAATTATCAACCTAGTACATTGCTAGGTTATAATTTATACATATTAAAGTAATACTTAACACCTTAAAACACTTAACAAATTAAAATACTGACACTTAAATCTTCATCTACAAGCCTCTTATCCTTCAACAGGTTACTTTGACTTCGGGCATCAACCTCTGGTGTGCCGAATCGAACGGATGACACCAGCCAACCATGCAGAGAACAATTACGGTTGGTTAGTCTAATGAAATACTAAACAAGGGTACAAGCAGAGTGGTTCGAGTGAGCGTAACCGTTTACTATCATTGTCCCTCGAATAACAACCGACGAAACGATACATAACCCGGTACTTTCACTGAATGATTATTAATAGATATGCACTGAAGAGAAGACTCCAAAGGACATGAGCCTTATAAGAAATTATGACAACTATTTGAAAATGTGTATTAATTATGTGCGACAACGGCACTTAACTTAACCACTTACAACACTCACATCAACATTAAGACTTTTAATATTATTAAGAGCAGCTACGCAGCTTTAAACCTTAGGGTGACAATTAAGCCCACCCCAATTAGTACAACTACCAAAGCTTATTAATTATGTGTTTAACCGCACTTATCTTATTACAACACACACCCTTCTGTTAAGGCTTTTAATTATTATTCCGAGTAACAACGGAAGTTTAATACACTGGGTGACCTTACGTCCACCCCGATACACTGGCGAGGTGCTTAATTAATTTACCGCCGTTAAATTAACCCGAGTAACAACGGAAGTTTAATACACAGGGTGGTGTTACGTCCACCCAATGGCGCTAGCAAGGCGCTTATACCCCTCCTACCTTAGCGGGTGGTAGGAAGTATCACGTTTAAAGAAACGACTAATCCTTAACCAGATTAGTGTTCCTACAAACATTAAGTTTTAAAGAAACGACTAATCTTTAACCGGATTAACGTTCCTACGAACATTAAGTTATAAACAAACGACTAATCTTTAACCGGATTAGCGTTCCTACGAATACTCGTGCTAACTAAACAGTTCAACACATTAATTATACACATCAAAGCCATCCTGGCAATCAACTTAAACATAGATATAATAGAAACGGCTAATCCTTACCTGGACTTAGCTTTCCTACTAACCCACGTGTTATTCTAGCATTAAGTTCACATTAAATTCACAACAATACCATCACGGTAATTAACACATATAATAACGTTGTTCTAACAAATATACAACTTATTATAACATCACCTTTTAATCACGTTATTTATGAAATTAGTTCCCAAACGAAAACAACAGTTCACTCCAATTTAATTAACAATTAAACAATTGATAATTAATGAAACATGGAATGATTAAGCAAGAGCGAACCGCCACTTGCCTGGAGTAGATTCGGCGATGAATCTAGACGAGACGACTACTGATGATATCCTTTCCGAGGATATGGCCTATGCTTCAGATAGCTCGAGCACATTACGGGTCCACACGTGATCCAGCATATGACATATTAATTAATATCAATTAATTTATCTGGACGAACTTAAGGAATTAAATTTAATACATTTTTATGATTTTAAATCATAAAAATATTAATCAAATTTTCCTAAAGAAAATACGGATGAAAGAGGGTCGAAATTATACCGCTCGAATAATTTTGGGTTAAATCTGGACTGAAAGGTTATTGGGATTTCGGCCCAATTGGAGCTAATTAATTAACAAGGGCCCACCCTTGTCTTCTTCCTCCTTGCAACAACAACAGCTCAACTACAACATCAGCCACCACACCAGCTCCGCACGCAGCACCACCAGCACAACGACCACGACAACAGCTACCCAGTGATACCACTCGGCACCAGCAGCACACCAGCAGCTGCGAAGAACAAAGGGGACCGAGCCGGGGCAAAGGAGGACGAAGTGGCGCGGGAGGAAACCAAGAGCTGCTGGGCTCATTGGAGGAGAAGCCGAGAGCTGGCTGAGCAAGAAGAAGCTTGGCTGGGCAGAAAACCGAGAGGAGACAAGAGGAAGAGCTGGGGAGAGAGAGATCGGGTGCCTTCCAACCATTCATCCCCACCACCATATATAGTCCAAGGAGGGAGGGGGCAAAGCTCCGACAAGGGAGGGGGCAGAGCTCCGACAATGCACAAGTGGAGAGCCTAAGTGGTAACGGGATAAGATTAGAGCTGGAGGATAAGATTGGTATGGGTTTTAAACCCCGGAAGTTATATGTTTGTATCCAAACAAATATTCTAATCCTTGAAAATACATCGAATGTATTTTATACCACTCAGGGAATTATTACGGAGATCATGGATATTACAGAAAATCCAACTCCACTGAAAGCGAAAATTTTTATTGAACGAAGGATGGAAAAATTACCCAAATACCCTTACTAAAATTAAGGGGTATTACATTACTACCCCCTTAAGAAAAGTTTCGACCCCGAAACTTGCATTTACTAACGAGGAAATGGTTTCCCTAACAACCTTACTTTCTGATCTTAATATCCTTAATCATGACATCATCTCACAAACCTTATCTCCATACAACATATCAGGTAATAACTCTTACTACCTCCACAAGATTATGTCTACCTTAGAATAATGGTCTCCCATCACCATCATAACGATATTAATGTACCTTTAATAGGAGAACACACATTTTTCCTCCAATCCTCTTATAAACAACCACAAGGTTTACACATTAACTTCTTATAACTCAGATAAATCTTAATAACCTCGAATCTTACGACCTCAATTTCCTTAAAGATACCTTATACAATCCCATCATTTATCATCATCGAATTTGGCCCTTATGCCAGATTCTAACTTGGGATCCTTTCGGTAATGACTTAACTTATTCCTTTAATCACTTTATAACTTAAACCTTCAAGATTCCTCGAAACGGATCACATGAGATATTACTCTTAATTCCTTAAGATATCATTCTGAAATGATTCATCCACATTAATCTTTATAACACGAATTCACATACGATACTACTCCTATTTCCTTAAAAATAGTTGTACCATAAGCCTTATAGATGACATACTCACAAGATGTCAATCCTTGACAATCCCCAAGAGTCCTAACTCTTCATCCTCTGGAAATTCCACTTATCGAGTCCAACGACTCATACTGTCTTAAATGACTTATTTCTAACTTAAAATCCTTATATTCCTCACACAATCTACTATCCATCCAGGACTTAATCGCATCATTTCCTTATATTACCTCAAACGAATCTCAAATAGATCTCCCCAAAGGATACCTATGATTTCGTACACTTGGATTTTCCAAAAGCTTTAACCATTGGTCCTACATGGGTCATACTTACTTATAATCCCGACCATCATAACTCCGGATTTCACAGTCTTACTCAAGATCGCAATAGGGAAAACGAGTTCTTATTGAACTATTCCCTTAATAAATTTATTCCTTCACAACACTTTATCCACATTAATGCCTACAACATGATTCCACCGCTAGGCATTCCGGACTTTGCACTAGTCCACCTCTATATACTTCTAATGGAACAAAAATTCCAAGTGCACAAGTGAGATATAACTCTTAATCTCTTAGAATACTAACTCCACATATTTATTCCTACACCTTAAGAAATCCCAGCAGGACTCAGCTTACGAGACAACGTTCTCGCAACAATTAATGTCACCACCGTGACGTTATTCCTGAAATGGAGAAGGATCTTAGGGATGGATTTAGATTTTAAGCAATAGAGTCGACCTTGGGGTTAACCATGTAGGGAACGAACATCTATGCTAAAAACAATACTCCTCCCCTTATGAGTCCGACAACCTTTATCCATACATGATATATACTGTTTCCGGCACTCACGTGGTTTCGTATGAATGATTATTTTGCAACAACAACGAATTCATAAATTTTCCAACACAAGGAAACATTTCTATATTTACCCGAAACATTACATTAAAACAACTGACAGAAGTCACACTTATGGATTACCAAACTACGGAGATTATCGACACACGTCGTTGCTCCTGCACCAGCATGAACCGTATCTCTTGTGTTCACCATCAGCTGATGAACCATAACGTTAATTTAGAACTTTTCCAACTTGATCTTGACACTTAAGTCAAATACGTTATGAAACAGATTATAAGGGTCCAAACTAATAACTTTATATTAGTCTGACTAACCCCCTACTGTTAACCACATAAACGACCTTCTTCTCTTAACTTGAGAATAGGTATTCTAGGAGAAATGTCAACCTTTAAATGACATTAATCCTAAGAAGAGACAATATTCCTAAGAATGGATCTAAGGAATAAGTAACACTTGAAGCTTGCAGAAGTTTGAAACCACTTATTAATAACCTTATACTTTCAAACTTTATACTTTATACTATCACAAAACTTGTACCGAGATCAAAATCACACCTTTAAAGTTACAACCATGAACTTATTTTGACTGCGTATAACACGCCTTTTATAAACCAATTATAAATAGCCTTTGAAATTCAAATGGCTAAATCATTATTTTTAAACTCCAAGGAGTAAGAAAACTTTTTAAATCAACAGTTAAATCTTCAAAGTTCTCTTTACTAGAGAATATGTTGAAAATAGTTTCGAAATTAATTTTTCGAAACTTTTCAAACCTAACAACAAACCAAAATTTTTAAAACCATTGCTCTGATACCAAATCTGTAACACCCCCAATTTATACCGGTAGTGCCACATGCCAGTGACCTCAGACGTTGCTGTCCGATGTCACCCTAGGCTTGGTCGGAACAATTAAACTTAAATACATAAACATATTAAATGAAAGATTAAACAACGGAAGACTTTTAGTACATGAAACTCAACCCTTTTATTAAAAGATCTCTCTTCAAACGAGGAGATGATTTTACACCAGAGTAATAATACAGAAGAAGACTTTTTAATTTTCAACCTAGTACATTGCTAGGTTATAATTATACATATTAAAGTAATACTTAACACCTTAAAACACTTAACAACTTAAAATACTGACACTTAAATCTTCATCTACAAGCCTCTTATCCTTCAACAGGTTACTTTGACTTCGGGCATCAACCTCTGGTGTGCCGAATCGAACGGATGACACCAGCCAACCATGCAGAGAACAATTACGGTTGGTTAGTCTAATGAAAGACTAAACAAGGATACAAGCAGAGTGGTTCGAGTGAGCGTAACCGTTTACTATCATTGTCCCTCGAATAACAACCGACGGAACGATACATAACCCGATACTTTCACTGAATGATTATTAATAGATATGCACTGAAGAGAAGACTCCAAAGGACATGAGCCTTATAGGAAATTATGACAACTGTTTGAGAAGGTGTATTAATTATGTGCGACAACGGCACTTAACTTAACCACTTACAACACTCACATCAACATTAAGACTTTTAATATTATTAAGATCAGCTACGAAGCTTTAAACCTTAGGGTGACAATTATGCCCACCCCAATTAGTACAACTACCAAAACTTATTAATTATGTGCTTAACCGCACTTATCTTATTACAACACACACCCTTCTGTTAAGGCTTTTAATTATTATTCCGAGTAACAACGGAAGTTTAATACACTAGGTGACCTTACGTCCACCCCGATACACTGGCAAGGTGCTTAATTAATTTACCGTCGTTAAATTAACCCGAGTAACAACGGAAGTTTAATACACAGGGTGGTGTTACGTCCACCCAATGGCGCTAGCAAGGCGCTTATACCCCTCCTACCTTAGCGGGTGGTAGGAAGTATCACGTTTAAAGAAATGACTAATCGTTAACCAGATTAGTGTTCCTACGAACATTAAGTTATAAAGAAACGACTAATCTTTAACCGGATTAGCGTTCCTACAAACATTAAGTTATAAAGAAATGACTAATCTTTAACCGGATTAGCGTTCCTACGAATACTCGTGCTAACTAAACAGTTCAACACATTAATTATACACATCAAAGCCATCCTGGCAATCAACTTAAACATAGATATAATAGAAACGGCTAATCCTTACCTGGACTTAGCTTTCCTACTAACCCATGTGCTATTCTAGCATTAAGTTCACATTAAATTCACAACAATACCATCACGGTAATTAACACATATAATAACGTTGTTCTAACAGATATACAACTTATTATAACATCACCTTTTAATCACGTTATTTATGAAATTAGTTCCCAAAAGAAAACAACAGTTCACTCCAATTTAATTAACAATTAAACAATTGATAATTAATGAAACATGGAATGATTAAGCAAGTGCGAACCGGCACTTGCCTGGAGTAGATTCGGCGATGAATCTAGACGAGACGACTACTGATGATATCCTTTCCGAGGATATGGCCTATGCTTCAGATAGCTCGAGCAGATTACGGGTCCACACGCGATCCAGCATATGACATATTAATTAATATCAATTAATTTGTCTGGACGAACTCAAGGAATTAAATTTAATACATTTTTATGATTTTAAATCATAAAAAGATTAATTAAATTTTCCTAAAGAAAATACGGATGAAAGAGGGTCAAAGTTATACCGCTCGAATAATTTCAGGTTAAATCTGGACTGAAAGGTTATTGGGCTTTCGGCCCAACTGGAGCTAATTAATTAACAAGGGCCCACCCTTGTCTTCTTCCTCCTTGCAACAACAACAGCTCAACTACAACATCAGCCACCACACCAGCTCCGCACGCAGCACCACCAGCACAACGACCACGACAACAGCTACCCAGCGATACCACTCGGCACCAGCAGCACACCAGCAGCTGCGAAGAACAAAGGGGACCGAGCCGGGGAAAAGGAGGACGAAGTGGCGCCGGAGGAAACCAAGAGCTACTGGGATCGTTGGAGGAGAAGCCGAGAGTTGGCTGAGGAAGAAGAAGCTTGGCTGGGCAGAAAACCGAGAGGAGACAAGAGGAAGAGCTGGGGAGAGAGAGATCGGGTGCCTTCCAACCATTCATCCCCACCACCATATATAGTCCAAGGAGGGAGGGGGCAAATCTCCGACAAGGGAGGGGGCAGAGCTCCGACAATGCACAAGTGGAGAGCCTAAGTGGTAACGGGATAAGATTAGAGCTGGAGGATAAGATTGGTATGGGTTTTAAACCCCGTAAATTGAATGTTTGTATCCAAACAAATATTCTAATCCCCGAAAATACATCGAATGTATTTTATACCACTTAGGGAATTATTACGGAGATCATGGATATTACAGAAAATCCAACTCCAATGAAAGCGAAAAAATTTATTGAACGAAGGATGGGAAAATTACCCAAATACCCTTACTAAAATTAAGGGGTATTACATTATCAACCTCAAAACATTACACCTTTAATTTCTTCAAAGATACCTTTCACAATTCCGTCATTTATCTGAAAGTAAGTTTGACCTTATGCCATCTCTAACCAAAAATCCTTACGAGAATAATTTAATGCATTCCTTTAAGCAATCTCTATCTTAAATCCTTTAATATTCCTTAACTTTATTCAAGAATAATCACAAGATTTATTCATATGTTCCCCAAACAAATCACATGAGATCTTACTCTTATTTCCTCAAAGTATCATATTACTAAAGGATTCATTATCAACAGAATCAATCACTTGTGTCCTAACCCTCCAGTAGATATACACAAGTAATATTGTTACCTTACTCCTTAAGCACACATAAACTTAATCTATGTACTAAATCCTTTAGTTTATCGGAATCATCAATATGATCGATCCTTAAACTGTAATCCTTTCAATACGGGTTGTACTATACGCCTTATGGATGGCTCACCTACACAAGGTCCAAATATCGAACCTTGTAAATTCCCAAGTGTCACAACTCTTCATTCCCTGAAAGGACAACTTCCCAATTTCAATCACTTGGCCCACTTAAACTTGGCCCTAAAGTTCACTGCCAACTCAGATCTCTAAATTACTCGAAACAAGATTATAATAAATCGATTAGCACAATTGTGCCTAATCACTTTATTTCCCTTAACGTGACATCTGATTGCCATAACAGACATCAATCACTCTCTGTCCAATTATTTATGTCGCTTCTCTTAAGGAAGATTCATAACGGATCTTTGGTACATCTCCCAAGACAATACCTATGACTTCACAAAAATGTACTTTTATGTAACGTTCCACCACTTTGGGTCGGCCCACTCACATGGTTGCATTCCATATACCCCAACCCATCACTGGTGGCACCAATTTAATTGCCACTTCCAGTAGGTTGTTAGAGAGACACGAACCTGAGACCTCTCCCTTTACCAAGCAGCAAAACGCTAACTTGATATCATCTATTTAGGGAACTGGATCCCCTATGAACTATCCCTTATATCCATTTACCCTTTTCTCAACAATCTATCCACATCAATGCATACATCATGAACTCACAACTAGGCATTCTGGACTTCACATTAGTCCTCCCCTATATACTTTTACCAGAACGAATGTTCAAGGTACACATATGAGAGATAACCCTTAATCTCATAAAGCATTAACCACACATTATTTTTCCTTCTATATAATACAAAATTTTGGTAAAGTTCAAATCATGAGATAACGATCATCTGCTGAGTGAAGGGAGTAATTAATGTCATACCGATGCGACATTACTCCAAGAACAAAGAGAGATTCCTAAGAATGGATCTACTAATTCAATAGTAGAGTCGACCCTGGTGTTAACCATGTAGGGAACGAACATCTCGGTTCCATACGTCCTCTTTTGCGAGTCCTGACAGTCTTTATCCATATGACATAACTGTTTTTGGCACTCACGGAGCCTCATATGAACGAACAATTTACAATAGTGATGAATTTAGTAATTTCCGAAACAAGGGAACACTCCTTCATTGATCGAAACATTACATAAAACATCTGATAGAAAGTCGAGTAGACAGATTACTGAACTATGGAGACTATCTACACAAGTCGTTACTCCTTACTCTTAAGGAAAGTTTTAACAAAAGTACAATTAATCGATCAGGGTTCTCCCCCATCGTCTTGACACATCATGAAGAGTCGTTACCCCTGGCCTGAAGACTCTAAAGGCGCCTTGCCTTTATTACGAGCCATAGTATGCTCAGGAGTAGATACCTCTGGCTTTGGGTTTTGCCCTTTGCCAATATTTGAGGCTTGATAAGACTGCGTTGGTCCTTGACCCTTCTTTCTGCAGTATGTTTTCATGTGGCCTTCTTTCCCACAGTTATAACATACTCGCTTCTCTTTTTGGCAATTAAGACTTTTATGCCCAACTTCACCATAGTTGTGGCACTAAATCACTCCGCTACTCCAACCTGAGCCTCTGGCGGAGTCAGACTAAGTCGTCTCGGTCTTAGCACGACCAGACTTCTCAAACTTGGTAGGCGACGCCGATCGCTTGAATGAACCAACCTGGCGATCATGTTGCCCACCCTTTCCCTTAACTTGATTCTCCCGCTTTTGGGCGGATTCTTCCAACGTGACCTATATCTTGTAGGCCGCATCCATATATTGTTCTAACATAGAACATCCGTGACGCACCATTAGAGGTTTGATTTCTGGATTCATCCATCCATGGAAGTACCAGATCTTGTGTTCTTCGCTTGACACCTCTAGCCCAGCATATTGCAACAAATGATTGAACTTAGCTGCAAGCTCAGTCACCTTTAACCCATCCGTCTTCGGATAGAGGAACTCCTTATGTTTTTCTTCCCTCATAGCTCGGGAGAAGAAACGATCAGTCATTTTGGCTTTGAACATCCCCCAGTTCAAACCAGGGTGATCAGCTAGGCCGGTACCTTCCCACCACTCGCTAGCTACCTCCTTTAACTGAAGGGAAGCAATGTGCACCTTCTCAGCTTCAGTGCACTCAACATTGTGGAACAATCGTTCCATGTGCGAGAACCAATGTGCCACCCTGACTGGCTCTCCTTTACCCTCATAGCTATCAAGCCTCATAGAGTTTATGGCCTTCAGTGCTCGGCCATAGTCACCTCTATTCCTGACCGCATCTTCTCGGGGTACATGGATATTTGGCTCCTCGAATGGGAATCTCCCGAGCGACAAGAAAAAATTGCTCGGAGACTACAGTTCTTAACAAAACGAACACTGAAATACTACAAAGGAACTACTAAATTCAACATTGGCCCTTATCATGGCACCATGAAACATTTCCTGTAAGGCAAACTTCTCATACAAGGCTTCTTCGAACGGGGTTTACCATCGGAATCCGGCGATGGACTTCCCACCCTACTCGGCTCTGGAGCACACGGCTCATCCCTTGGTCCTGGTGCCCTCGGCCTTACCCTAGGCGCGGGAACACTCTGACCAATCTCATCAGATCCCAGTGGGTAGCAAAACTCCTCTAGAAATCCTGGTTGGAAGTCTGTCCTATTCACCCCATACAAAGGATCGAGTAGCAATTTTGCTTGGCGGATGTATTCTTGGAGTTCGCGGACGTCTCCAATCATTCGGGTGAGACCGACCTCAGTCTCTAAGGTCCTCTCCTCCATGTCGTTTAGGGCATTCGACCACTCCTCCAGTCGTCCCTCTTGCAATTGGGGTCTTGGCCTGGTCTATTGAGTCGGGACTACAACTGGTGTACCCATAGACTCCCATGGCCTTGCCCTCAAACGAGTACGTTCAATCGTCTCATCCACCTGGCGATGCGCTTCAGCACTAATCGCCTCCCAAGTGGCAGAAGACAATGGTGAATACTCCCGCTCAGGTGGCAACTCCGGACTAGGGGGAACGAACTGCACTCCTGGGTCCTCACAGTCCACCAGCAAGTGTTCTAGGCCATTGGACTCGTAGCCTTGACCCTCGAGGTCCTCCTCCTCCGGATCCTCCTCTAGATCTTCTTCAGGATTTCTCTTCCTCCGGTTCCTCTTCCGGATCTTCCTCGGGATCTGACTCGATCATGAAGTCATCGTTATAGTACCCTCTTGTGTACTTTGACAACTCCTCTTCATCCTCAGTGTCCTCCCTTGGCTCCTCTTCGGACTCTACCACAGGAACCTCGATTTTATCGGACACTAGTACTACCGACCACTACTACAAAAAATGCTTTTTAGCCCGTGATTATTTAGCCCGGATCCTAAATATCCGTGATATAAAGTCCTGATACATCAGAAGAAGTCGAGCTATTTAAGAAATATAACATATTAGCCCGGACTGTTGTAGGGAAGCCCGGGCTAAAAACAGATTTTATTTAAAGGAGTCAAAATTTAATAGCCCGGGCGTGTTTTATTTGGGAATATCCGGGCTATTTTGTCGTGTTCTATATTAACCCACATTAAAATAAGCCGATTAAAATACATCCGGGCTATTTTATCCGGGCTATTTTGTGGTAAAAGCCTGTTCAGCCCGGTCCCCGACTTAACACAGCCCTAGCTATCACGCGCGTCTCCTTCCTTCTTCATTTCTTTCAGATTACACATCCCGTCTCCTTCCTTGGCCATTTCCGACTTCACAGATCGAGCCTCCTTCCCGGACTACACATCTCCTCCTTCTGTCTCCTTCCTTCCGTCTCCTTCCTTTCGTCGACTTCACATAGTCTCCTTCACAGAGCCTCCTTCCCAGTGCGCGCACTTTAGGCCAAACCCTAAATTCGATCGGGGGGTGGCTGCCATTGTTGTCACCGCCTGTGATATGCGACGCCGCCACCAACATTGACGCCGCCACCACTTCGCCGCTCTCTATTTCGACGCCGCCACCAACTTGCAGAATCCGTAAGCTTTTCTTTTCCTCTCCCTGTTTTCCTGCGTGAGATTTTCGAGTGGGTTGTTAAATTAAGTGAGTTCGTGAAGATGATAGTGAACAGGGAGAGGCGAAATGGCCTTGTAGAATCCGTAAAATTTTGGGTATTTTAGTGTGTGTTCATGAAATTCTGGGAAATTTTAGTGTGTGAGTTCGTGAAATTCGTGAAGATGATAGTGAACAGGTAAATTTTGGATATTTTAATCCGTAAATTTCTGGGTTGTTAAATTTTGGGGATTTCAGGCCTAATTTTTTGTTAAATTTTGTGAAGTTTGATATTGTTGTACAACTTTCAATTTTGCTTAGTTTGTTTGTTCATCCTCACTAATTTCATTTTTTTCTTGTTTAGGGTTCATACGAAACTATTCTTCTAGCAATTTGGGGTTTTGTTCGCCGTATGCTCCACACTCGTGCCGAGGTATTTCTCTCTATGTAATCTTGTGACTTTTTACTTGTGCTAATGTCGATTTGGCAATTTAGGGATTTTGTGCAAAGCAATGGCCACACAGATTTTACTGATTTTGTTGATGCGTTTGCTGATGCGTTTGTTGGAGTGAAATAGTCACTAGAGTAGAATTGCTTTGTTCTGATTAGTATTTGGAGATAACTTAAAACTTAAAACTTTGTTAATCTTTTTCAACTTATAGAGAGCAAGTCGTAATTCAGTTCAATATGTTGATTAGTCATGGATGAGAGCAAGTCGTAATTCAGTTCAATATGTTGAAGGGGTTGAGTTGTTTATTAAATTTGCTCTTGATCATGGGGCTGATCCTGCTAAAATTATTTGTCCGTATAACGATTGTGATTTTTCAAGGAGATACAAGGTTAGTGTTATTAGAGAGCATCTTATTTGTGATGGCATTAACATTGCCTATAAAGTATGGATGTGGCATGGGGAGAAAACACCAATTCAGTCCGCTAGTTCTAACCCTCAGGAATTTCAGAACTTTGACATTTGTGAAGATGATCGAATAGATGATATGATATGTGATGTTGAGCAGATTCTTATTGACCGTCCTGATATGTTTGAGAATTTTGTGAATGATGCAAAAAATGCGCTGCGGAAAATCAAACTTCATGATGAAGTTTTTCATTATGACCATCCGGGGATTGAAATGGGAAGGAGGAGATTCAAAGATGGCTTGATAGGAAAGAGGTTGGAATTACTCATATGTTATTATATATCAGGTTAGTAGCAATATTATCTTGTTTTTCATTATGTTTTTGTCAATTGTTTCAAATGTATAAACATGTTCATATTTCTTGTAGATATTTATTTGACAATCATTGCAAAGGTGTCAATGACATGATCAAATTTCTTTGTCCTACTCAAATTTCTCCATTGGCTCAAAGCATCGAACAAAGGGCTACTTACATTGCAAAGTCTATGGAAGGAGATGTTAAGAATAAGATATTTGTGGCACCCTACCATTTTAGGTAACCAGCCCTTATATTTTTTTATAACTTTTGTCAGTTAAATTAAATGATCATATATTTTTAGATATCATTGGGTGTTGATATTGATGAATCCTCAACTGGGTCATGCTTATTGGGTTGATTCACAACTTGGAAAAATTGAGAAGGATGCGGAGTCATTGGTTACATTGTAAGTATTTGTTTGATATGTCGAGTATGATTCTTGCATTATTCCTTATAGAAGTAATTGCGTCTGTTGTAAACAGGAGCTATAAATTGAAATATGCCAAGTTGGGTAGGAAAACACCACGAAAAGAAACTTTGTGGCATAAAGTTAAGGTAAATTTACTGATTTTCTAAACTTGTTTGTAGTTGAGTTAGAATTTCCTAATTAAAGTGTTACATGTATGAATACATCATTCTTTCGATACATTTTCCAATCTTATACAATTATTTGTGTATGACTTACAGTGTCCTCGTCAGAAGAATGCGATTGATTGTGGATACTATGTTTTGAAGTTTATGAAAGATCTTATACTTTACCAAAAAAATTGTTCTGTAATTCCCATCAATGTAAGGCTTTTTTAATCTGTAATTGTTTGTCTTTGATAAATAAGGTTTACTCTAACTAAATATCATGTTGTATATATTTATAGTGGTATGATGACCGATCTTCCTACACAAATGAAGATGTTGATGAAATTCAACGGGAGTGGTTTGATTATTTCCTAAGTCTTATGTAGGTATGAAGTTCTATTTACCTATTGCTTGTAGTTTGAATTTATTAATAACACCTAATAAGTCATTCTACTTTTTGTTTGATATATATATTTTTGTTCTTTAATTTCTGCAAAGCATTGTAGGAAGTTGATATATATTAGCTGATTGCGTAAAGGATTGTCATGCAGGCGTGTTTGTCGAATGGAAAGTTGTCAACAGAGATGAAGAATCACAAGTGGTATTGCTAGAAGGCGTAGAATATATCAGTTGTTTTCTTTCAGTATGGGTTAAGTTGTGAACTTCTTTTGGGAGTCCTTTGCTAAATTATATGAAGAATGATATTGTAACTCAAGTGTTTTGGATCTATATATACTATCTGGCTATCAATTATAAATGTTTCTATTCTCTAGTGTGAGTTAAATATTGGTACAATGCAGCAAAATACAGGGTACGTATTCAAATAGGCAATATTTATTAAATATTTGCGGGAAAATAATTTAATACTATATAGCCCGGACATTATAAGTCCGAGCTATATATGCCTATTAGGACAAACCTTTTATCCCGGATATGAAAAACATACAGCCCGGACAGGAGAAAAAATTAAATTGGAAATTTTGGACTTTTTAGCTCGGACATGTATTGTACAAGCCCGGGTTATTAAGTGAAGTTCAACTTCAAAATTTTGGTCTTTTTAGCCCGGACATGTATTATACACATCCGGGCTATTAAGTGAAGTTCAACTTGAAAATTTTGGACTTTTTAGCCCGGACATGTATTAAACAAATCCGGGCTATTAAGTGAAGTTCAACCGGGAAATTATGTGAAGATTATAGCCCGGGCGTGTGACAATGGGTCCGGGCTATTTGGTCTATTATCACACCAACCATTAGCCCGGACCCTTTTTAGCTATATCCGGGCTATATAATGGAAAACGCCCGGGCTAAAAAGCGTTTTTTTGTAGTACGGTCTTCACCTCCTCGGGTGGACTACTAGGTTCTCCGACCTCAACGCATCGTAGGGGAACCAGGAATTCTAGCCTTACTGGAGATGGCGGAGCCACCTCGGCTTCTTTTGAGTTTCTCTGAAGAGAACAGAATGCACCCATAATCTATGGGTGACGAGAAGAGAGTTAGTCTTTCTAAATATATAAGTTCTCTTCTATATCAGACTAAAGAAAAGGCACGACTAGATCGGAAAAATAAAAATTTTACTTGGAAATTCAGAGCCTTCGAAAACATTTCTTAGTTTCAAACGAGTAAACGCTTTATAAAAAATTTCGTTCCAAGAAAATGTTTTAAAACCCACCCGTTTTTTTAAAAAAAAATTGACTCTGATACCAGATCTGTAACACCTCCAAATATATATCCCTGAAAGGTATTACCGCCAGTGACCTCAGATTTCACATCCGAAGCCACCCCAGGCTTAACCCGTTTATATAAATCATAAAACAACAGTTATAATACAAAATATCATAACTTTTGATTAAAATCATTGTCTCGACATTACATCCATAATCCGAAATACAACTGAAATACAGAGTAGTCTTGACATAAAATATGTTTAACACAGCGGAAGTCTTTAAAATAAAGGACACAAGGGTCTTGATCTAAACGATCACCCGCCAAGGAATCTCAACCTGGTAAAACTCTTCAAAATTCCAACTGCCATCATTGTCATTTCTAGCCTTCATCGGAACTGCAGTTTATATGATGTGCCGTATGAGACGGATGACACCAGCCAACCATGCAAGGGAATATAACCGGTTGGTTAGTCTAATAAAAGACTACGCAAGGGTAAAACAGAAAGGTTCTAAGTAGTCGTATTAGGTTAGACTCATCGCTTCTGGAATAAAAGTCGATGACGATAGTCAACCACCATACTCCTACTGAAATATACGAAAAGACATGATCAAGAGAAAGAACTCTGAAAGAATGAGTCTTAAGGAAACATATTAAGAGAAGACTCCAACGAATTGAGTCTTATCGGAAGTATGACAAGTGTTTGGGAATATTAAAGTTTCACGCAAACGTTTAAAAGCGCCTTGACTATTTGGGTCCACGACCAACCTCACCGCATAATGCGAATTCAAATTCGGAAGGTGGACTTACTCTAATCGAAGCCCATACGAGTTTCCACGTTATACTTCTCGCCCAAGGTTCATTAATTATGTGCACTAAAGCACTTATCTTATTTAATTCCAAAACGTACATTTTACGTTATAAGCTTTTAAGATCTCTTCACGAGAGATATCGGATCTCCTTACAAGAGATATCAAAGGGAATACATCCCAAATGGAGGCACCAACTGTGTGCACATACCCTGAGTAAGGGTAAGGTCATGACCGAAGATACTAGGGAAAATCATCCTAGCACCATTATCAAGAAACCACTAAACCTCGCAAGGTACATAGTGTTCCTACGAATACTCGTTCTAACTAAACAGTTTAAACATAAGAGCAATAATTCACATCAAAGCCATCGAGGCCAATAACAGATATAATAGCGTTGTTTCTAGCAGTATATAAAACCTATTATAATATCTGTACTTCAATCATATATATATATAATAGCGTTGTTCTAGCAATATACAACCTATTATAATATTTCTTTTAAAATCACATACAGTTATCAAAACTGTTCCCAGACGAAAACAACAATTCATCCCAAACTAATTAACAATTAAACAATTGATAATCAATATAAATATGGAATGATAAGCAAGAGGGAACCGCCACTTGCCTGGAGTAGATTCAGCGATGAATCTAGACGAGACGACTACTGATGATATCTTTTTCAAGGATATGGACTATGCTTCAGATGGCTCTAGCAGGATTACAGGTCCACACGCGATCCCGCAAATAACGTTATAACTGACAAATTAATTAATATCAACTAATTTGTTTGGACGAACTCAAGTAATTAAATTTAATAAATTTTTATGATTTTAAATCATAAAAATATAATTAAATTTTCCTAAAGAAAAATACGGATAAAACTGGGTCGAAATTATACCGCTCGGTCGATTTCGGGTTAAATCTGGACTGGATGGCTAATGGGCTTTCGGCCCATTACAAGAGCTGATTAAGAGGGGGGCCACCTTCATCTTCTTCCTTCAACAATTAACAGCAACAGCATGACGACAACAACAATGGCAACTCCGTCGGCGCTGGGTGCCTTCTCGCCGAGGAGGATGTCTCGTCGCCGGGGAAGAAGCAACCACCAACAGCAGCGGCAACTATGGCACGCAGCAACAACTACACGCGACTACAGCAGCGACGCTCGCGGTGGAGCTGGGTCGCTGGGATGGCTTCACGACGCCGGGAAGAGCAGCAGCGGCGGAGCAGCACAGCAGGGGCGGAGCAGCAGTGGCGGTGAAGCACAGAAGCTCGGCGCGGTTCTAGTTTGCCGGCGGGAAGAGGACCGAGAGGGGAGCTGGGGAGGTCGAGCAAGGGACGAGAGTGGTGCTTATCAATCCCTTCGATCGGCTCCCTTTTATAAGCCAAGGAGAAACCCAGTCCTGACGTGGAGGAGCAGGCACTCGACAGCGAAGAAGACACGCGGCACGCATGCCAGCGTGCACGAAGTCGCGGTGGAGGCCAAATCCGGTCTTTTTGCCCGAAAAAATTATATGGGCATGGTTTTAACTCCAGAATTATATGTTTATATCCAAACAAATATTCTAAGTCCCGAAAATACATCGAATGTATTTTATACTACTCAAGGAATTATTTCGGAGATCATGGATGTTACAGAAAATCCGAACTCCTCTGAAAGCGAAATAATTATTGAACGAAGGTTGGGAAAAATTATCCAAATATCCTTACTAAAAATGAGGGGTATTACATCAAGAGCTAATTGCCTCTTCCCCCTTGATCGATCGTCAAACCCTAAATCTTCCTTCTCATCTTCATTCCTCCGCTGGCGACGCTATGGCCACCCACTCGATCCAATCGAGTCTATCTCCTCCGCTGCCGACGCTACGGCCCAAGACTTGTCTCTTCAAGTCATCCGTCCCCTTCAACAGTCACTTTCGCCATCGCAACACCACCATCATTCACCGCGTTCCAGTCATCCAACCACAGAAACAACCCGCGCGACTTCCCACCAAGGTCATCGATCCGACATTCCAAGCAGGAACGCATCACCGTGCACTATTTTGGCTATATATAGCCTTCACTTGTAATCGTTTTAGTTACGTTGAAATCTATGCCTAAGCTTCGTAGTTGAGTTGAACTCCTCCCCTTAGGCCTCGGCGTCACAAAACTGGTTAGACCCGATTGAACCACGTCACGGTTCACAAACACAACCTTCACTCTCGCCCCACCCTCGCCCAAGCGAGCATAAGAGAGCCGCAGACCATCCTTCCCGGTGGTTCGTACTTATCTGGTTACCAAGAGAAGGATCTGAGACCATTTCCTACCTAGATCTGGCTTCAGACGAGATCCGAGCATCAGATTCGTATCATTAGGGCACTTAGACTCTAAGGTCAAACTGAACTAACCTCTACTCTCGTGACTTGCTAAATGTAAACTTAGGATTTCTATGATAGTTATTAATTTACAAGAGAAATTAAGATGTTCTTGCAATAATAAAATCTCAGGTTCAATTCCTAGGATTCTAATAGAAGTTATCACCTCTCGGTCTCAAACTTTATCTGATTACCTATCAACGTAATCACCTCTCGGTCTCAAACGCTAACAGGATCCAATTCGTATAAGCTACTTTGGGCATAAAGCATCTAGGATTAAATCAAATACTAATTCAATTCAGGCAAAGAAATAATTCTATTTACATATGCATCGTCACTATCACCCAAACCTTAGAACTAGGAATTTAACCAAGCATGATTGATGAAATATTCAATAGATTTAAACTAGCCATCAATATATATGAAATATTCAATAGATGTAAAGTATACGGGTCGTTCACATTCTTCTTTGTGTGCTTACTCGGTGGGATTTCGGGAAACCTGACCGTGGATTCATTGATGGTGAAATGAAAGTGTATAGGCCTGATGTGGCTCGAGTGGGTGTTGATACACAATCACGAGCGGCACAAGCTATTTTTGTTGAGCGAAGAACTAAGCAGCTTTTGGTGAAGAGACGTGAGGTGGTTTATGGGTGGCTACAATAGTTAAAATTTTAAGAAAATCATTTGTCTCTCCAGATAGCTAACTTGCATCACAGCTAATACATGAGTTGTCAGTGGCTATCCTCAAACAAAGAGTATGCATTACACCTTTTTTTCTCCCAATACAATCAGCCTATCCATATTGTTACCCTTCTCTAATTATCTTTTTAAGTCAGACCTTTTGTCTGCATGATATTTTCAGACGTATGACTTTGTTATGCAAAGTTGCTATAGAGGTAACAATTTTTCTCTTCTATGGCCCTTGATATTTGTCAACTTCTACTTTATGTGAACTCATGCGTGAGAGTTAGTCTTTTAGGAATGATGTGATATAACAATTTAGTTTATGGTTCTCTTTTTTGAAGCAATCCTATTAATCTTGGAATTTAATATCCGGTCAAAGTGCTCCTTGAGTTATAGCATGTGTTGTTGTACTTTTTAGATTCTTATTGGATTTGATATTGCGAATATAAATTGATGAGTATTTGCAAGAATGATTTTGCAGGTCACAGTATGAACTTCGATTATATTTCTTACATTATATATTAGAGAAATGATGTTGCTTCTAACATTGACTTGTTGCAATTACTCGTGGAAATGGGGATTAAGAGCATCTTAATGCTTAAGTTTGTTACTCTTCTATTTTAAGTATTATTTTTGTTCACTAAAATGTTTCATTTGCTAGTCTTGCATCTTGAAAGAGTTTATAAGTGTTCTCGTGTCACTGACTAGCCTCGATGACACATCAAACGCGCCACTGACTAGCCTTTTGAAAGCTTCGAACGCGCCACTGACTAGCCTTGGTGACGCTTCGAACGCGCCACTGACTAGCCTCGGTGACACTTCGAACGCGCCACCGACTAGCACCGGTGACTCTTCGAATGCGCCACCGAACTAGCCTCGGTGACGCTTCCAACGCGCCACTGACTAGCCTTGGTGATGCTTCGAACGCGCCATCGACTAGCCTCGGTGACGCTTCAAACGCGCCACCGACTAGCCTCAGTGACACTTTGAATGCGCCACCGAACTAGCCTCAGTGACGCTTTGAACGCGTCACCGACTAGCCTCGGTGACGCTCCGAACGCGCCGCCGAACTAGCCTCGGTGACACTCCGGACGCGCCACCGAACTAGCCTCGGTGATGCTCCGGACGCGCCACCAACTAGCCTCGGTACGCTCCGGACGTGCCACCGAACTAGCCTTGGTGACGCTTCGAACGCACCACCGACTAGCCTCGGTGACGCGTTTGAAGCGTCACTAAACTAGTCTCGGTGACGCTTCGAACGCGCCACCGAACTAGCCTCGGTGATGCTTCGAACGTGCCACCAAACTAGCCTCGGTGACGCTTCAAATATGCCACCGACTAGCCTTGGTGACACTTTGAAAGTGTCCCCACTTACTAGCCTCGATGACTTTGAAAGCGCCACTAATTACTACTCTTGATGGCACTTTGAAATTTTCATTAATTATAGTCTTGATGACACTTTGAACGTGCTCTAACTAGTGGTGATGACACTTCAAATATGCCACCAACTAGTGGTGGTGATATTTCAACGAGATTTGTCGTCAAAACAAAAATTGCCATCAACTAGTTGTGATGATAGTTTGTGACATCAACTAGTTGCGATGACAGGATGTGTCATCAACTAGTTGTGATGACAGTTTGTATTTGATGACAATTTGTGTTTTGATGACAGTTTTTGTGATCAAATAGTTGCGTTACAATTTGTATTTGATGACAGTTTGTGTTTTGATGACAAATTGTGTTTTTGATGACAATTTGTGTTTGTGATGATAATTTGTGTTTTGATGAAAGTAACAGATGATGATAGTAAGTCAGTAACTGTCATCAAGATGATGATGTCAGCAAAAAACAATTTTTGGCGGGAAAAAGTTCAACGGTCAACGGCGGTCAACGACCGTTGACCGGTCAATGGTCAAATGTGTTAAGTTGTTTGACTTATGATGACATCACCATGGGTCATGGGTTTAGAAAAAGTTTATTGGGGGACATTTCTCTAATTTCACTAGGCTTAAAGGGTCATTTAACCTAAACATCATATATAAAACAATAAGCCCACTAGGATAAAATTCACATTGAAAGACCACGATCTTTTATAGTAATAAGCTTTCGATGTTTAACTTCTTTGTCCTTTTCGTATGGCTCAAAACACCTTTACAAGAAACCTAAAATTCATGAAATATATAAAAGCACGAGTATAGACTCTGAATGTAAAATATAGCAAAATTAATTAAAAAATTAAAATATGCATGAAAATGATCTAATCTAATATGCGACTAATCTCCTAAAATATTTATAAAATAGGTGTTATTAAATTTCCCCAAACTTAAACCTTGCTTGTCCTCAAGCAAGAACATAGTTAAAAGTTTTACAAGAACTACAAAGGTTGTCTTTATCCAATCAATACTCAAGCAAGTCTATGAAAACTTAAATATTTAACAATGTAATCATCAAAGCATACAATAATCATAAAATAAACAAGTTAGTTCATCCACTCTAAACAGAACTTAGGAAAAAATATGAATCACTCTTACTTATGTGATTAGGGTAAGTGTTTCGCTCAAATCTCAACTTTGAAAACTTATCTACCATAAGTTTGTATCAGCGTCCTAAATCTCAACCATTAAGGACCTTTTGCATGTAATAAATCAAGAGAACTTTAATAGGTTTGTAATAGGGCTAGGTAAAAAGAAAGGTAAGGATACAATTTGGTCATGAGGTGCTAAATCCGGGAAAGAGGAATTAACCAAGACAATACCAAACTTAGAATTCTCGTACCATTCTCTTCAAATAAACACCCTTATTTCGTTTGTTATTTTTCTTCAATGTTTTTCATTTTTTTTATTTGTATTCTTTTTTCAAACCTACATAGTTTCAACAACAACACATCATACATGTGAACTCCTTCAAGCTTGGCTTGCAACCATAAAAACAAACAAATCAATCATCCTAATTCCCGGATGGGTAAGAGACCAATAATTAGGCTCATGATATTTTTGTGATGCTTCCAAATAAATGGCTAATAAGGCTCAAATGGGCTTCAAGTAGAGGAATAACATGCAAGGTGGGTAAGGAATATATAGGCTAATAAGAAATCATGCCTCAATCATTTTAATTTTATACACAAGAGTCATAAACGTGGCCTCAAAAAAGTTCTAACGCAAGTTCTAGAGATAAAGCAGTCGAAGTGAGAATCACACACATTAAGAAAAATAAGAGGACTCAATTAGGTACAGCCCTAAGGCTCAAAAGCTCACATGTTATATGTCTAGAATTTCAGTTCTAACCTAGTCTCAATAAATGACTATATACTTACTTCAACTCAAACATTAGAAAATATAAAAATTAATCAACGTGATTAAAATCAATTACAATATCAACAACCAAAGTATGTCAAGGGGAATATTGCAGGACAATAAGTAAAGAAAAAAAATGAGAATCATATCAAACACCTAAAATGCAATGCATGATGCATGAACTGTTATGAAAAAAACACATAAAAATAGAAGGAAAAAAAACCATGAGAAATCGCTAACTTGCAAACGGAGCTACACATGGAGTTTCATTTCTAACCTAGTCTCAATAAATGACTATATACTTACTTCAACTCAAACATTAGAAAATATAAAAATTAATCAACATGATTAAAATCAATTACAATATCAACAACCAAAGTATGTCAAGGGGAATATTGCAGGACAATAAGTAAAGGAAAAAAATGAGAATCATATCAAACACCTAAAATGCAATGCATGATGCATGAACTGTTATGAAAAAAAACACATAAAAATAGAAGGAAAAAAACCACGAGAAATCGCTAACTTGCAAACGGAGCGACACATGGAGTTATCCCTCCCCCAAGCTCAAATTCTACGTTGTCTCAATGTAAAGAACAAAGAAAGATGTTGGAACCTTGACGTTCCCTCTGGTTTTGATGATGATAAACACCATTAGGTTTTATATTTTCTTGTTGTTCCTATGAGTTTCAGGTCGTATGAAAGAATTAGGGAACAATGGAAAACGCATAAAGAAGAGAAAGCAGAGAAGAGCTAAGAAACGTTGTGGAAATAAGGAACTGTTACACGGAAGCAAATTGGAAAATCTGACACGCATGGTTCCTATACAAGAAAACTTCTATATATGGAAACAACATCTGTGGAATGATGAGGAACGCAGAGTGATGCCAACTGTTCCCAGAGAGACTCAGTTATACAAGGAAACGAGATTTTGAGGCTTACTTGGAAAAGAAGAAGAACATAATGAGTCTTAGGAAAGTTTATACAAGGAAACCATGTGTTTACCAGCCTTATTGTATATTTGGTAACGAAGTTATCCATTGTTACCATATGTGTCGATTGCTAGATATTTGGAAATAGGATTTTGTTAGACATTATATATAGATGAGATTTGTCTTGGGGAAAGACATCTCAGCTATAACCATCAAGCATACCAAGGAACTCTTATTAGAACTGAGATCAAAGGTCTAAAGCAAGGTACGGGTAGTTCTTGCTAAAGGTCTTGTTTTGTTCTTGTGTCATTAGGAGTTGATTGCACTCAAGGTCTTTAACCTAGGGTATAGGTGGAGATAAGACTTGTGAGATTGTACAATTATTAATAATACAAGTATTTGTTTTTGGGAAATTACTTGTTACTTTGAATCTTTATATTCCGCTGCCCAGGGAACAGTCACACCGTTCCCTGTCTAACACACTACGATTCAACAAATGGTATCAAAGCAGGTTTGCTCTAGATTGTGTGCTCTTTTCAGATTCACAGGTAATAATGGCTTCCACTCATGAAGTTGGGCTTGGGAACAACAAACCTCCGTTCCTGCCTATCGGTGGAAAGTTTCAACACTGGAAGGACCTCTTCACAGACTGGTTGAAGAGTAATGACTACCAATGCTGGAGAGTCATTGAGGTTGGTGAAGAAAAGGTTGCTGAAGATGTAATCAAAGGAATAAAACCTTGGAGCCCTGATGATTTCAGAATCATGGAGAAAAATTCTAAGGCTCGTATGTTTATCAACAACGCTATCAGCATTGAAAATGCATCCAAGTTACACTCTTGTGCAACTGCAAAGGATATGTGGGCAGCCTTGGAACAGATGTACATGGGAACTTATGATCTTAGAGAGCTTGATCGTTTCCAAGCAAAGAAAGACTTCTATAACTTTGCCATGATCGATGGTGAGACTGTTTCCTCTTATCAATCCAGATTTGAGGAAATCACCACTAGACTTGCTGCTCACGATGTCGATGAAAAGGAAATACTTTCCAAGGAGAAAATTTTCATCATTATCGATGGACTTCCTCCAAGGCATAAGATGACTAAAGCAATTCTCAAGGAGAATCCTAATACTCTCAAACTCACACTTCATGAAGTATTTGGGAAGATTAAAAAGTATGATGAAGAAGACAATTATGTTAAACCTAAAGGCATTGCCTTGATGGTTGAAAAGGCTTTCGAGATGATAGGAAACAACAAAGATGACAACTTGGATGGTGTAGATCCAGAAACTGCTCTTCTCACCAAAGCCATGCGAACTCTCTATCGCAAAGGTCGATCATTCAGGAATGATGGGAACAATGGTGAGAAACGAGACATCAAGGATGTTACTTGCTTCAACTGCAAGGAAAAGGGTCACTATGCCAATAAGTGCCCTAAAGGGAACAACTCAGACAACAATGGTGAAAATTATGGGAACGAGAAAAAGAAAGCTTTCATCGCTGTCTGGGGAGATGATTGTGCAAGCTCTGACGATGACGAGCTAGAGTCATGGGGGAACAACAGAATGTGTGCAATGACCTTGAAGTCATCAAGTGAAGAACAAGAGGTAGATCCTGAAACCTTCTTTGAATCTCTTGTCAACTTTGATAAAAAGTCCTTGATCTCTCTTATCAAAAGCATGTATAATGAGAATCTTAAAACCCAAAATGACCTAAGTAATGTTGAGGATGCCTGTCCCAAATCTTTATCTAAAATTGCTAGTTCCTCTACTGTTCCTTGCGTTAGAAGTGATGTTACTCACAGTGATCCTAGCTCCTTTAGCACTGTTAGGGAACTATATCAGTTGAAAGCTCAGATTGATAAAATTCACTCTATCTTAGTTGAGCAAAAGCTTAAGGAAAAAGAAATTACCTTTGTTGAACCCAAGTATGGTCTGGGGTACAAAGGAGAAAAACAAGAGAGTGAAGAATATGAGCTAACCATACCTGAGCTTAGAGAGATGAAGGTTAGGGAACTTCAAAGTACTAGGGATAGGAACTCATACCTAGAAGAGCGTGTGAAAACTCTGGAGAGTGGGTTGAGTGAAAATCAATCATGGTACCAAGGTCAACCTGCCCATAAGATGTATCTCATCCAATCCCAAGGAAATTTGCCTAGTACACCTGACCCAGTTAGAGCCAAGCAACGTAGGATGCCTGTCCCAAACCGAAAGTACACCTTGGGAGACTATTATAATATTTGCTAGCATTGTGGGAACAACGGCCATGTTGTGAAAAATTGTGCTAAGAAACAAAAGTTCACTGAAGAGCACACTCAGCGAAGGAACAGTAGAAGTAACAACGTTGATTTGAATGATTATAATGCATCTCCTGACATGTGTAATGCTAAGCCTAGAGAAAATTATTTTGTCTCTAAACGACCAGGTAAAGCCAAGCTTGCCTGGGTCGCTAAACACTAACTCTCTTAATGCAGGATGAAGTGAGGGGGAACAAAGTGGATGTTCATGCCATATGACAGGAAATAAAGATCACCTCACCTCACTTCAATAACACTCTAAGGGAACCGTTTTCCTTGGAGATAAACGTTGCAGAGAGATAGTGGGAACAGGAGAAGCCACCTTGAACTCAAGCATCAAAATAAAAGAGGTTAGTCTGGTTCATCAACTTGGTTTTAATTTGTTAAGTATAGCTCAACTTTGTGATCAAGGAGACAACGAGACTGTGTTCACAACCAAAGATTGCCACATAAGGAATAGAAAAACCAAGGTGATCATATTGAAAGGTGTCAAGTTCAACGATGTGTACATTGTTGACACAACATTCAAGCCTTCAAGGGAACTATGCTTTGCGTCTCTAGCTGAAGAGACAGAATTGTGGCACAGAAGGCTTGGACATGCAAATTTACAACTTATTCACGAACTCCACAAGAAGGAACTGGTTAGAGGGCTTCCAAATGTCAAGCCTGAGATCCATGGAGTCTGTGAAGCTTGTGTAAGAGGGAAGCAAACACGTTCCTCTTTCAAGAGCAAACCGGATGTTACCACTTCTCGTCCTCTGGAACTGATCCATATGGATCTCTATGGTCCCATGAGGATAATAAGTCATGCAGGGATCAGGTATGTGTTTGTTATTGTTGATGATTACTCTAGATTTACATGGACAATCTTTCTCTCTTCCAAGGAACAGGTATTCGAAACATTTGAATCCTTCATCAAGGGTGTGGAGACCAATCTGGGACACAAGCTAAGCTCCATCCGATCCGACCATGGAACGGAGTTTGAGAATTCCATGTTCCTTGATTTTTGCAGGGAACATGGGGTCTCTCATAACTTCTCTGCTCCTAGGACACCACAGCAAAATGGAGTGGTCGAGAGGAAGAAAAAAACATTAGAGGACATGGTGAGAACAATGCTCATAGCAAGCAACCTCCCTCGAATATTCTGGGCTGAGGCTATCAACACTTCATGATATATCCTAAATCGTGCCATGCTCAGACCGTTGTTAAACAAAACTGCCTATGAACTAATCAGGTAACGCAATGTGATACCCCGTATTTTTGTAAGGTTATTTTGGGAATTATGGAATTTTCCCGAGTACCCGTTGTGTACGTCGGATTTAATTCAGGTAGCTTGAGACATTCTGTAATGTACTCTGTATCTGTAATATTTTTCTCAGTGAAATAATATACAGACAAGGTGCCTTAGATTTTAATTGTCGTTCGCGTACGATAATTTTTATCCCGGTTTAATGTCTTATCCGTTCAAAGCTGAACGGGCAGGAAAAAGGGTCACGGTGACCGCCGTAAAGTCGCGGCGACCGCCGTCGTGAGTCCCAAGCACGGCGACCGCCGTAAAGATACGGCGCCCGCCGTTCCAACACCCGAGGAGGTAGCTGATGTGTCATCCCGTGGCGACCGCCGTAAATTACAGCGACCGCCGTAAGTGCCGTCATCGTTGCCCAGCAGTCGTTGCCCGTTGGTCGCCGGCGTTGTTTCTGGCAAGCGCCGAAGTAGCTCTAGGCCCTCGTCTTCGAACTCCAGGTGTGTTGGCTATAAAAGGAGGTGCTGGGGGAGAGGTTTTGAGCCATCCAAGCACCAAACCTCTGCCAAATTCGCCTCTCGCCGGAGTTGGGCCTTCGCCGGAAATTTCGAAGCTTTCGTCAGTGTTGTTAGTGGTGTTTCCAGCAGCCTTTGTAAAGCTTTTGGTTAGCCTTGGAGGTTAGAAGCCAAGGCAAGTCGAAGGAGGCCAAACCACTCGTGTTTTGGGGTGAGTTTTCTCTCGTTCTGTGTCGTCTGAGTTCGTCACGGCGACCGCCGTGTTCTTCGCGGCGACCGCCGTGATGAATACGGCGACCGCCGCCAAGAACGGCGACCGTCGCCAGTGCCCAGAACGCCTTCGTGGCTTTGGCTTGGTCGGTTGTCGTCGTGGCGTCTTTCCTTTCGTGTTCTTTCGCCGTGTTTAGATTCGTACTGTTTATGTTGGATCTAACTTAGAGTTCCTTTTATGGGTCGGCTCGAAGGTTGTTGTGCTGTCGGAACTATACCGTGTCGAGCCCGGAATCCAGTTGACGTCTTTAGACTATTCTGCGGAGTAAGGCAAGTGGCGGTTCGCTCTTGCTCTTTCGTTCCATATTTACATTAATTATCAGTAGTTTATCTGAGTAATTAATTTGGAATGAATATTCTGTTTGTCTGGAAACGGTTTTGATAAACTGTTTTAAAAATCATATAATAGGTTGTATATCTGTTAGAACAACGCTATTATCTGTGATCGCCTTTCGGGCCTTTATGTGGATTTATCCTATAACTGTTGTTGTGCTGTAATTGTTTAGTTAGCACTGTTAAATAGGGACGTTACTCGGACTCTGTCCAGTCGTTTCTTTATAATCTGGTATCGGGGTGGCTCGTCCCCATCTGGTACTATTCTAAGATCATGATCGGTCTCTTTCACAAGTGTGTAGAGACAGGACACTTAGCTGGTGTCACAAACCTTTCGGTATACGTCACTCTCGACGAAACGTATACTAAGATGTGTCGTCCCATTGGTGGGGTACACATGTAAAAGTCTATAACGTGATGTGTGTTTTTGAAACATAAATCAGATAAGTGCTACCTTGACGCACATAATTAATACACCTTGGGCGAGTAGTGCAGCTAAGTTATAGTGCAACTAGGAAAACTCGTCTTGACTTGAATGTAGTACGTTCTCTTTCCAATCTGGATTCGCTATAGGCGATGAGGTTGGTCGTGAACCGAAGCATCTCAGTCAGTTTTAAATCATTGTTGTATGATTCTGTAATATTCCAGATTTGTCATTACTTCCTTAAAGACTCATTTCAGTTGGAGTCTTCTTTCGAGTCAATTTCTGTGAAGATTCAGTCTTCCAGAATCTTCTCTTGTGCATACCTCTTGTTTATTCCAGTAGGAATATGATGGTTGACTACCGTTATCGGTTATTATCCGAGAAGCGATGAGTCTAACCTAATATGACTGCTTCGAACCAGTCTGCTTTATACCCTTGCTAGTCTATTCATTTAGACTAACCAACCAATATTTTCCCTTGCCTGGTGTCATCCGTTTGATTCGGCACATCAGTTATGAAGTAGCTCAGAAGATTAGAAGGACTATGGAGTCGGCGGTGGTTTTTGAATATTTTAATTATTTCTTTAATCAGGTTATGATCCTTTGGACAATAACTCTATTTGTAATATACTTTCTTAGTCTTCCGCTGTGTTTGGTTTAAACTATGTTTTGACCTATTCGGGATTGGGTTGTAATCCCGTAACTCTTGTTTCCTTGACAATGTTATGTTTTGGAATTTAATGCTTGATCATTGTGTATCAATCGCATTTCATAAATTGTATTTATATGGTAAAGCCTTGGGTGATCTCGGTAAGGAACACTGGGGTCACTGGCGGTAATACCTTTCCAAAAGGGTTAAGTTTTGGGGGTGTTACAATTGTGGTATCAGAGCCAAAGGTTTTAAAACGGGTTTGGAATTTTTATAAACCATTTATCCGTTTTCGAAATGCTTTAAAGAGGGCTCTGAATTTTCATTCTGAAAAGAATTTAAAAACACCGTTCATAGTCGTGTCTTCTTTATAGTCTGATATAGTAAGCTTGCTTCTATGTCTAGAAAGACTAATTCCTTCCTTATTGTTCGATAGGATGGGTGTCTGCTTTTCTATTGGTAGGGGGTCGAAAGACGCCAAGTCGGATCAGCCGAGGCTAGATTTTCCGTTACCTCAGCGATGTTTTGAGGTTGGAGGCCCGAGTAGCCCACCTGAAGACGTCAAGCACGTTCTCCCCGAGTCAGTTGTCCTTGTAGCCAGGAATGCTATGGTCCCTGAGCCTGCACCTGTGCCGCCACCAAGGGTGGAGGAAGTACAGGAATGAGAGCAGGAAGATGAGTTATCAAGGTATAAACAAGGGGTTTACCAAGACGACTTTCTGCTGGGACCAATTCCCGAGGAGATCGAGTACGAGGAGGAGGAAGAGGAGATGCTTGAGCAAGATCCTGTCGAGGACGAGGATATGATCGAGGATGATTCCGAGGATGAGGATCCCATCGAGGATGATCCCGAGGATGAGGATCCCATCGAGGATGATCCCGAGGATGAGGATCCCATAGAGGATGATCCAGAAGAGGATCCAGAGTTGGACCTTGGAGGGCAGAATCAGGAGCCCGGTACAGGATTGTCACCAGTGCCAGAGTACGCACCCATGTCAGAAGCTGATTGGGAGGCACTGTATACCGAGTACGGTATTGGGAGAAGTGACAGGGAATCTCAGCCTATCCCTACTCCAAGGAGATGGAGGTCGGAATCCGAGCTGCAGGAGATTCTCCGCCAGAGCGAGGTAATCTCCGCAGAACAGCAGCGTCAGAGGGATGAGCTGATCGCCAGTACTCAGAGGAGGGCTGAAATAGGAGGACCAGTCATGGACGGTCCATACTTTACCATGACTGAGCTAGGACTATGTGCTTCAGGGTCAAGCAGGGTGCGAAACCCATCGCCAGAGCTCGATGGTGAGCCTAGCCCAAAGAGACCATACACGAGTAGCCAGTCGTATGAGAGACATTTTGGAACGCCTTGAGGAGGAGTGGCGTTGCCTATCGTAGTAGTTCGTTTCTTAGTATTCCAAGTTGTACTTTGTGTAATATTTCAGTATTACGGCAAGTACTCTGAGAAACACTTATATCTTCGAGCAATGTTGTCCAAACGCTCGAATGATAAACTTATGTATAACTTATGTAAGAATTTGAAGGTTCATCTATAAAATACCAAGTTGATCTATTCTGAGTAATTTATTTACGTTGGTATATTGCATAAGTATATTGCATAATATTAATGTATTGAATGCTTGGAATTTGATCGGTAAATAGATGGTGAACCCAAGAAGCACGAGGAATTTGACTCGAGCCGGTGCTGGGACTAGCCAAAACCCCAGACCAACAGGAAGAGGTGTTCAGGATGAACACGAGTCTGAGTCTCGCATCCAGCAGAGGCGTGAAGGTCAAGATCAGACCCAGGCGCCGACACTATTTGACGCTGCAGCTGTTGAGGCGATCCGTGGGATCGTGATGCAGGCTATTGCAGATGTCTTGAGACCAAGTACGCCTCAAGCACAAGAAGTGCCTATTCACTCAGCGGTTCCTGATGTTGTGGAACCCAGAAACCCCGTGATACAGGAAACTGCCGTTAGGGCGAGGGACAGCTATAGTCGCGCTCTTAAGACCATTACTTCCATGAGACCTGACTGCTATAACGGGAAAGGGGAGCCAGTGGCAGTGACTCATTGGTTCTCCCATATGGAGAGGTTGTTCAGGAACGTGGAGTGTACGGAGGCCGAGAAGGTCCATATCGCTTCTCTTCAGCTGAAGGAGGAGGCTAGCGAGTGGTGGGAGAGCACTGGTTTGGCTGAGAGCTCAGTGTTGACTTGGTCGATGTTCAAGACCAAGATGGTTGATCGCTTTTTCTCTCATGCTATGAGAGAGGAGAAGCATAAAGAGTTCTTGTACCCTCAGACTGATGGTCTGAGAGTGACCGAGTTGGCATCTAAGTTCAACCATCTTCTACAATACGCCACTGCCGAGATCACCAGCGAGGCTCAAAAGATCTAGTACTTCCACGAGTGGATGAACCCGGATATCAAGCCATTAATGGTGCACCACACATGCTCTACCTTGGAGCAGTATGTGGATTGTGCCTATAAGCTGGAGGTAACTCTCGAGGAGTCGACCAAGAGGCGCAACCGACAGAAGTCGATGCAGAATCAAAACCAGGGAGGTGGTTTTAAGCGCCCTGCGCCACCGTCTAACTTCGCCAAATCCGGCCGAGCTAAGATAGAGATGACGCAAGGAGGATCGACTCAGCAGTCAGGACAGACCAGGAGTACAGTACAGTGTTATAACTGCGGTATTGCTGGGCACAAGAGCACTGAGTGGCGGAGGGAGAAGAGGCCATGCTTTGGGTGTGGACGTGATGGTCATCTGCAAAAGTTCTGCTTGCAGGGGAAGCAGAAGGGAGTAGAGTCGCAGCAAGGGTCAGTTCATCAGAGCAACCGACCTAGGTTTAAGCCTGCCGAGACTCCTAGCCCTTCAGTGCAGACGACTGCTCAGAACAGGGGAAAGGCCCCAGCTGTTTCTGGAAGTCAGGGCCAACGCTTGTACGAGATGCGTGAGGCAGAAGGACCCAACACTCTGATTGCTCAAGGTACTCTATACCTTCTCTCTACTTCAGTGTGCATTCTGTTTGATTCTGGTGCTACGCATTCCTTTATTTCGGATAGCTGTGTTAGCAAGTTAGATTTAGTGTGCAACGATTCGTGCGACCCTTTCGTCGTTAATCTTCCTAATGGAGAACGTTTGGTGGGAACCAAGCATTTGTCCGACTTTACGATTACCATTCAGGGTAAGGAATTCGAGGCAGATTTAATCTGCATAGCCATGGCTCCATACGACATTATCCATGGTATGGATTGGTTGACGCATCACAAGGCGGTGATCGACTTCAGTTCAAGAACGGTGACGGTGTCATCCGGGGGCCAATTCGTGTGCAAGTTCAAAGGTCGAAATGACGCTGATAACGGCAAGCTGATCAATGCGATGGCTGTGTTTAAGCTACTACGACAAGGATGTATCGGGTACCTTTGCTACTTGGATTCGCCCGAGAAGGATGGACCTGAGGTTCTTGATATTCCTGTAGTTAGGGAATTTTCGGATGTCTTTCCGGAAGAAATTCCAGGATTACCCCCGAACCGTGACGTTGAGTTTTCTATTGATCTCGAGCCTGGTACGACGCCAATTTCCAAATCACCGTATCGGATGGCTCCGGCTGAGATGCAAGAATTGAAGAATCAACTTGAAGATCTTCTTGATAAAGGTTATGTCAGGCCGAGTGCATCGCCGTGGGGTGCTCCGGTATTATTCGTCAAAAAGAAGAACGGATCGTTCCGACTTTGTATCGACTATCGAGAGTTGAACAAGGTGACGATCAAGAACAAGTATCCTTTGCCTAGGATTGATGACTTGTTGGACCAATTGCAGGGAGCAACGGTTTTCTCCAAGATCGACTTAAGATCTAGATATCATCAACTCAGGATTCGGGAGCAGGACATTCTTAGAACTGCGTTTAGGACCAGATATGGTCATTACGAGTTCGTAGTGATGCCTTTTGGGCTTACAAATACTCCAACTGTCTTTATGGATTTGATGAACCGATGTTTTCACCAGTACTTGGATAAGTTCGTGGTGATTTTCATCGACGACATCTTGATCTATTCTCCGAATGAAGAAGTCCACGAGGAACATCTACGGATTTCCTTGTCGATCCTTAGACAACATCAGCTTTTTGCTAAACTGTCTAAATGTGAGTTATGGTTGATCCCCAAAAGATTAAAACGGTGGCCAAATGGACACAGCCCCAGAGCGTGAAGGAGGTACGCAATTTTCTTGGACTTGCCGGGTATTATAGAAGGTTCGTAGAAGGATTTTCAAAGATCCCTCTACCTATGACCAATCTACTCCGCAAAGTCCACAAGAAGTTTGTCTGGAATGACAAGTGCGAGGTCAGTTTCCAGGAGTTGAAGTGACGGTTGACCTCGGCACCCGTGTTAGCACTCCCAGAGGGGAATGACGATTATGTGGTCTATAGTGATGCTTACAAGTGTGGTCTCGGTTGTGTTTTGATGCAAAGGGGCAGAGTCATTGCTTACGCATCTAGACAACTCAAAACTTACGAAGAAAACTATCCGACCCATGATCTTGAGTTAGGAGCGGTTGTCTTTGCGCTGAAGATTTGGAGGCATTACCTCTATGGTATAAGATGCCAAGTCTTCACCGACCACAAAAGTCTCAAGTATATATTTACTCAGAAGGAGTTAAATATGAGACAACGCCGCTGGCTAGAGCTGCTCAAGGACTACGACATAGAGTTGTTGTATCATCCGGGCAAGGCTAATGTAGTAGCTGATGCACTAAGCCGGAAGACAACGCATGAGACTGTAGTTGCTCTACTTACTACTCAGACCAAGCTAAACCAAGAGTCATGCGACATTGAAGTCTTATATGACCAGCATAGAGGGTACCTGAGTATGATGGAGATTCAGGCTACACTGCTGGATCAAATCAAAGAAAAGCAAGTCGATGACATCATCTTGGTAAAGTTAAGTAGTGAAGTGATGGATGGGAAAGCTCCCAGTTTTGTGGTTCAGGATGATGGATCACTTTGGTTTCAGGATCGGATCTGTGTGCCTGACACAGAAGGTCTTCGTCAGTTGGTGATGAGAGAAGCTCATTCATCTACTTATTATGTGCATCCTGGCTCTATCAAGATGTACAAAGATCTCAAGAAGAAGTTTTGGTGGCCAAACATGAAGTGTAACGTAGTAGACTTTGTGGCAAAGTGCTTAACTTGCCAAAAAGTCAAGATCGAACACCGCAGACCAGGTGGTGAGATGCTACCTCTCCCCGTGCCAGAATGGAAATGGGAGGACATTTCCATGGACTTCGTCACTGGGCTACCCAAGACTCGAAGTCAGAGAGATGCTATCTGGGTAATTATGGATAGGCTTACGAAGAGTGCTCATTTCATAGCCATCAAGACCACATGGGAAACCCAGAAGCTAGCCGAAGTTTATCAGAAGGAGATTGTCCGCTTACATGGCATTCCTAAGACCATTGTATCGGACCGAGATGGCCATTTCATGTCAAGAATCTGGAAGGAACTTCATAAGGCTATGGGGACCGAGTTGAGGTTCAATACAGCGTTTCATCCTCAGACAGATGGCCAGTCTGAAAGGACCATCCAGACTCTGGAGGATATGCTTAGAGCTTGTGTGCTCGATCGTCCGACTAGCTGGGAGGACAGCTTGAGTCTGATTGAGTTCACATACAACAATAGCTGGCATGCTACAATCAAGATGGCTCCATTTGAAGCTTTGTATGGTCGCAGATGCAGATCTCCGATTTGTTGGGACGATAATGCCGACAAAATTCTGCTTGGACCAGAGTTGGTCGAAAGGACGGCTTCAGACATTGCTTTGATCAGACAAAGGATGTTGACCGCTCAGAGTCAACAAAAGTCCTATGCAGATCGGAAGCGCAGGACTATCGAGTTCGAGGTCGGTGACAAGGTTTTTGTCAAGGTATCGCCATCCAAAGGAGTTTTCAGATTTGGTAAGCGTGGGAAGCTTAACCCTCGCTACGTGAGACCATTCGAGATTCTGGATAGAGTGGGATCTCTAGCGTACCGCTTGGCGTTGCCGCCATCGGCTCACCCGGTGCATAACGTGTTCCACGTGTCTTTACTCAGAAGGTATGTACCAGATGAGTCTCATGTACTTAGTTACAAGGACATCGAGATTCAAGCTAATGGTACTTATGAAGAGTTGCCCGTGCGCATTTTGGATCGTCGGGAGAAGCATTTGCGCAACAAGATCGTACCTTTGGTACGAGTGCTGTGGTCCAAGTCAGGGACCGAAGAAGTTACTTGGGAGACGTGGGAAACCGAGTCAGATATGCTCAGGCGTTTTCCCGAGTTATTCTCGACCTAAGTTTCGGGGTCGAAACTTCTTGTAAGGGGGAGGAGATGTGATACCCCGTATTTTTGTAAGGTTATTTTGGGAATTATGGAATTTTCCCGAGTACCCATTGTGTACGTCGGATTTAATTCAGGTAGCTTGAGACATTCTGTAATGTGCTCTGTATCTGTAATATTTTTCTCAGTGAAATAATATACAAACAAGGTGCCTTAGATTTTAATTGTCGTTCGCGTACGATAATTTTTATCCCGGTTTAATGTCTTATCCGTTCAAAGCTGAACGGGCGGGAAAAAGGGTCACGGCGACCGCCGTAAAGTCGCGGCGACCGCCGTTGTGAGACCCAAGCACGGCGACCGCCGTAAAGATACGGCGCCCGCCGTTCCAACACCCGAGGAGGCAGCTGATGTGTCATCCCGCGGCGACCGCCGTAAATTACGGCGACCGCCGTAAGTGCCGTCATCGTTGCCCAACAGTCGTTGCCCGTTGGCCGCCGACGTTGTTTCTGGCAAGCGCCGAAGTAGCTCTAGGACCTCATCTTCGAACTCCAGGTGTGTTGGCTATAAAAGGAGGTGCTGGGGGAGAGGTTTTGAGCCATCCAAGCACCAAACCTCTGCCAAATTCGCCTCTCGCCGGAGTTGTGCCTTCGCCGGAAATTTCGAAGCTTTCGTCGGTGTTGTTAGTGGTGTTTCCAGCAGCCTTTGTGAAGCTTTTGGTTAGCCTTGGAGGTTATAAGCCAAGGAAAGTCGAAGGAGGCCAAACCACTCGTGTTTTGGGATGAGTTTTCTCTCGTTCTGTGTCGTCTGAGTTCGTCACGGCGACCGCCGTGTTCTTCGCGGCGACCGTCGTGATGAATACGGCGACCGCCGCCAGTGCCCAGAACGCCTTCGTGGCTTTGGCTTGGTCGGTTGTCGTCGTGGCGTCTTTCCTTTCGTGTTCTTTCGCCGTGTTTAGATTCGTACTGTTTATGTCGGATCTAACTTAGGGTTCCTTTTATGGGTCGACTCGAAGGTTGTTGTGCTGTCGGAACTATACCGTGTCGAGCCCGGAATCCAGTTGACGTCTTTAGACTATTCTACGGAGTAAGGCAAGTGGCGGTTCGCTCTTGCTCTTTCGTTCCATATTTACATTAATTATCAGTAGTTTATCTGAGTAATTAATTTGGAATGAATATTCTGTTTGTCTGGAAACGGTTTTGATAAACTGTTTTGAAAATCATATAATAGGTTGTATATCTGTTAGAACAACGCTATTATCTGTGATCGCCTTTCGGGCCTTTATGTGGATTTATCCTGTAACTATTGTTGTGCTGTAACTGTTTAGTTAGCACTGTTAAATAGGGACGTTACTCGGACTCTGTCCAGTCGTTTCTTTATAATCTGGTATCGAGGTGGCTCGTCCCCATCTGGTACTATTCTAAGATCATGATCGGTCTCTTTCACAAGTGTGTAGAGACAGGACACTTAGCTGGTGTCACAAACCTTTCGGTATACGTCACTCTCGACGAAACGTATACTAAGATGTGTCGTCCCATTGGTGGGGTACACATGTAAAAGTCTATAACGTGATGTGTGTTTTTGAAACATAAATCAGATAAGTGCTACCTTGACGCACATAATTAATACACCTTGGGCGAGTAGTGCAGCTAGGAAAACTCGTCTTGACTTGAATGTAGTACGTTCTCTTTCCAATCTGGATTCGCTGTAGGCGATGAGGTTGGTCGTGAACCGAAGCATCTCAGTCAGTTTTAAATCATTGTTGTATGATTCTGTAATATTCCAGATTTGTCATTACTTCCTTAAAGACTCATTTCAGTTGGAGTCTTCTTTCGAGTCGATTTCTGTGAAGATTCAGTCTTCCAGAATCTTCTCTTGTGCATACCTCTTGTTTATTCCAGTAGGAATATGATGGTTGACTACCGTTATCGGTTATTATCCGAGAAGCGATGAGTCTAACCTAATATGACTGCTTCGAACCAGTCTGCTTTATACCCTTGCTAGTCTATTCATTTAGACTAACCAACCAATATTTTCCCTTGCATGGTTGCCTGGTGTCATCCGTTTGATTCGGCACATCAGTTATGAAGTAGCTCAGAAGATTAGAAGGACTATGGAGTCGGCGGTGGTTTTTGAATGTTTTAATTATTTCTTTAATCAGGTTATGATCCTTTGGACAATAACTCCATTTGTAATGTACTTTCTTAGTCTTCCGATGTGTTTGGTTTAAACTATGTTTTGACCTATTCGGGATTGGGTTGTAATCCCGTAACTCTTGTTTCCTTGACAATGTTATGTTTTGGAATTTAATGCTTGATCATTGTGTATCAATCGCATTTCATAAATTGTATTTATATGGTAAAGCCTTGGGTGATCTCGGTAAGGAACACTGGGGTCACTGGCGGTAATACCTTTCCAAAAGGGTTAAGTTTTGGGGGTGTTACACGCAAGCCCAATATTTCCCACTTGCGTGCCTTTGGTTGCAGGTGCTTCATTCACAACAATGGAAAAGACAACTTGGGAAAATTTGATCCAAGGAGCGATGAAGGAATATTTCTAGGATATGCTAATTCAAGCAAAGCTTATAGAGTCTACAACAAGAGAACCCGAAAGATTGAAGAGATCATTCATGTTGTCTTCGATGAACACTCAAAAGTTGCGAGTGTTGATGCAAAACTCACAGTTCCCTGATGATCACTTTCCACGCATGCAACGTGAAGACTCAGATGATGAAGGAGATGGGAATCATCAGGGTAATCCACGTACAAGGAACAGTGCCCCCAATGCTGGCGGGAGCACTACCAGTTCTCTTGGAGCTACTACAACTAGTGACAATGACACACCTTCCACACCAGCACCCGATGCTCCCACAACAACTCCCGTCATCGATGCTGATGTCACCACTATTCCCAATGGAACTTCTGGTGGTGATACTTCGAATGCACAACTTGTGCAAGATGGCCAATTGAGTGGTGATGTGGTAACAATTATTGAGGAAGAACCCGTGGATACTGTTGAAGGAATTGTCTCTGAGGTAGCTACTCCAATTGCTGATGACGTTCCTCTCTCTTCATCCTCAGTTGCAATAACAATTGCTGCTTTTCCTCCTATTCCTCCATCGCCTCAATCCAAGAATGTCTGGACTAAGAAGAATCATCAGTTGATGCTCTTCTCACACCATACGAACAAAGAGGTTTACGCTCTCAACTATATGACTTTTGTGCTTTCTATGCTTTTATCTCTTTTGTAGAACCAAAGAACATCAAAGAAGCACTGAAAGAACCATATTGGATAGTTGCTATGCAAGAAGAGCTACATCAATTCGAAAGAAACAAAGTCTGGAGACTTGTGCCCCTTCCAAAGCACAAGCATGCTATTGGCACTTGATGGGTTTTCAGAAACAAGCTCGATGATACTGGAACTGTGACAAGGAACAAGGCGAGACTGGTTGCTCAAGGCTACAATCAACAAGAAGGAATCGACTATGATGAGACATATGCTCCAGTAGCCCGCATCGAAGCCATTCGACTTCTCATCGCATATGCTGCTTTCAAAGGATTCACGTTGTATCAAATGGATGTCAAAACAACATTTCTCAATGGCTATCTTCAAGAGGAAGTTTATGTGAAACAACCCCCAGGTTTTGAAGACATGGAACATCCTGAATACGTGTATGCACTGGATAAGGCACTGTATGGGCTCAAGCAAGCTCCTAGAGCTTGGTATGATAGGCTCACACAGTTCCTTCTCTCAAATGGATACAGACGTAGAGCTATTGACAAGACATTATTCCTCTTGGAACACAAAGGTGAGATTCTCGTAGTTCAAGTCTATGTTGATGATATTATTTTTGGTTCCACTAACTCTTCCCTTATAGAAAAATTCAAAAATCTAATGAGTAGTGAATTTGAGATGAGTATGATCGGGGAACTTTCCTTTTTCCTCGGATTACAAGTTTCTCAATCCTCTGAGGGAACACGAGTACATCAACAAAAATACATCAAGAAACTGTTGAAGAAGTATGGTATGGATAAAGCTAAACCTATTGATACACCTATTTCTCCTAACACTCGTCTTGATGCAGACTTGAATGGCCAAGATGTAGATGCTACAATGTATAGAGGCATGATTGGTTCCTTACTTTATCTAACGGCAAGTAGGCCAGATATTATGTTTAGTGTGTGCCTTTGTGCTAGGTTTCAAGCAAATCCTAAGGAGTCACACCTAACTGAGGTCAAGAGGATCTTGCGATACTTGAAAGGGAACGACAACCTCTGTCTTTGGTATCCAAGGAACAGTGGGTTTGAACTTGTAGGTTTCACTGATGCTGACTTTGCTGGTCACCTTGTGGATCGCAAAAGCACATCAGGGACAGCACAGTTTCTTGGCCCATGTCTTGTCTCTTAGGCATCAAAGAAACAAAATTTTGTTGCCCGTTCAATCGCCGAAGCTGAGTACGTTGCTGCTGCCGCTTGTTGTGCCCAGGTATTATGGCTCAAACAACAATTAGAGGATTTTGGTATGTCTTTTGGCACCGTTCCCATTATGTGTGATAATACTAGTGCTATCAACATTTCCAAAAATCCTGTTCATCATTCATGTACTAAGCATATTGATATTCGTCACCATTTTCTTCGTGATAATGTTGAGAAAAATTTCATCAGAATGGATCATTGCAGGACAGAGGAACAAGTTGCATATATCTTCACCAAAGCACTGGATAGAAAACCCTTTGAGTATTTGAGAATGCTCCTTGGGATGATCTCTCTAAATTGAGGAACTCCACTTCCACTATTCCCTTAGTGATTGGCTAGATCGATCATTTTTAAACAAGGGAACAGCTGCTTTGTCGCATGTTATTTGCAAATGACTTGTTTATTATTCTTGCTATGTGCTTTGTGTTACACCACATCAAAAACTTCTTGCAAACTCTATTCTTGATCATATGTGCTTTATTTTTTACATGATAACATCTTCTTTCAAGCCCAAAGCAACCGATTTGATTATCTGCACCCTCATTACAAGCCAAAATGATAATTGGTTGCACTACCGTCCCTAGCTTGGATTCAGGTAAACGTTCCCTATGAACTTCTCTTTATTTACCACATTTTACTGGGAATCATTATATGGATCGTCATTGTTCCCTACCCATGTTTCTGTTTGGATATATCTTTGCAATTTTGTGTGAACCCATTAAAATATCCAAACTGGCCTTTCTATCCACTCAAGCAACTCAGAGTCATCTGTATGGGCCTTGCCTAAGGGGGAACTGCGAAAGGAACAGTGAATGGGAACAGTCTGCTGAACGTTGAGAGTTGCAGATGACCGTTGCTCTCTGCGAAGCTTGCATTCAATGGTGATTTGATAGATCTGCAGCAAGGAACAGTGTGTTTGCGAGAAACGAGAAGAAAATGGCCGTTACCTGTAGAGAGAGAAAAGATCTGGTTGTCGTTTTCAAAGATGTCAATGGCAAGATTCTTGGTAAGCCAATCCTCACCCTTTCCTTATTTCTTTTCTTCCCAAAATCTCTCGCCTTCTATAAAACATCACCCTCACCACAACCCGATTTACCACTGTTTCACATATTCTCTCTCTCAATCTCTGAAATTTCCGTCTCTTTTCCCTTTGCCATTTTCAACCCTAAACCTTCATTCCCCCCTTTCTCAAACACACAACCACATCATCATGTCTACTCCCACATCTTCTTCTACCCCCGCCATTGACGTCTTTGCCTTCAATGAGGAGCAACTTACTACTCTCAAGCACTGTGGAGCCCAGTCGTCATGGCTGCTGTAGAGGTCGATCTAGGTCATCATCCTCTGAAAACTATGGAGCCCAGTCGTAAGCGCAAACACACGATTGGCTCTGAGGATGATAAAGGCCTAGATGTTGAGTACTTAGGGGAACAACGAGTGTCCACTGACTTCTCCACCCCGACCAAGTCTGCTGTCGGTGAGACTACTCCAGGTACTCTAAAGGAATGTCTGCGATCTGCAAAGAAGATCGAGGCCAAGACTGAGCCTAGGAAGAAGGCTAAGCTGGAAGAAAAATCTGTTGATGGGAAAAAGATCATTCTCCACCCCCTTATCCCAGAAGGGTTCCTAGTCGCCAACGGCTTCGAAGATGTCTTGGAGCGACTCAAATTTCAAGGTTGGGAACACTTCCTTTCCAACCGTGTCATGGCCAATCCTGACCAGATCAGGGAGTTCTACCGTTCCTTCCAACTCAACACAACCGCCACTATAGTGGGAACATCGTCGATCAACGATGAAGATCTGTCCTTCACTGTGTCAAAGGTTGCTCGACTGTTGTCCATCTATGTTGAAGGGTTTTGCGAAATCTCTGGTAAGAAGAACACAGATTCTTTGAAAATGGCCAAGGAGGCTAGTGTTGAGCGGCTTTTCAAATCCAAAATTCCAGCCACTCATGTGTCTGCTCTTACTCTGTCTCAACGAATAGCGCATCACATCATTATGAAGGCTGTAGTTCCTAGGCAGGAGAAGAGAAACACAATCACTGCCACCGATCTGCTGCTGTTGGACGGGTTTTGGCACATGGAGAAGATTGATCTTCCTAGGATCATTCTACAACACATGGCAAAATGCAGTGCCAAGACTCATTCCCTTGCCTACCCAAATGTCATCAAGCTGATTCTGCAAGCAGAAGGGGCTTACAGAGCAGAAGGCGAAGTTCCCCTGGTCACCGAACTGGATATGGTGAATGTGAACAAAATGAAGTTTCAGGGAGACAGCAAGGGAACTCTGCCTATATCTGATATTTTGAAGCGGGAAGCTGGAGAGGGAACATCTAAAGGTGCCTCTGTGCAAAGCCAGATGTTGAATGAATTGCGCGAAATCAAGAACATCCTTTCACTGCTTCTTGAGTATTTTCTCAACAAGGACAAGGACCAGAAGGAGGATTCTGAGTCTTGAGTGGACACCTTTTCTTATCCAGCCCGTCTTACCCTCTTCTCTTCGATTTTTAATATGTTATCTTGTTTAAGTGTTTGCATTTTGATATTTTTGTGTTTGTTTGTCAAGTTGTTTCTGTTGTTTTGTAATCAATTCCCTGCTTGATATATATGAACTTTTCTTTTGCTTTTGTCTGCTGCCTTAGTTATGTTGTTCCACTATTTACTTTTGATCCTTTGATGATGCCAAAAGGGGGAAGTGTGGAAATTGTACGATAACTCAGTTATGAGAGGTAACAGTTTACATTGTTCCTAATTTTTTATGAATTCTTGGGCGATGCTAGTGTTGAGGGGGAACGATGATGCAACTTGAAGGTACGAATTGCAATTATTTATTTTACATAAAATTTTGCTTATACATTTAAACTGAGATACATGTTGATTAATATTGCCTTGCTTATTACTCTGTTTTGATCGAACAATTTTTGAATGGGTTTGTCATCACCAAAAAGGGGGAAATTGTTGGAACCTTGACGTTCCCTCTGGTTTTGATGATGATAAACACCATTAGCTTTTATGTTTTCTTGTTGTTCCTATGAGTTTCAAGTCGTATGAAAGAATTAGGGAACAATGGAAAATGCATAAAGAAGAGAAAGCATAGAAGAGCTAAGGAACGTTGTGGAAACAAGGAACTGTTACGCGGAAGCAAATTGGAAAATCTGACACGCGTGGTTCCTATACAAGGAAACTTCTATATATGGAAACAACATCTGTGGAACGATGAGGAACGCAGAGTGATGACAGTTGTTCCCAGAGAGACTCAGTTATACAAGGAAATGAGATTTTGAGGCTTACTTGGAAAAGAAGAAGAACATAATGAGTCTTAGGAAAGTTTATACAAGGAAACCATGTGTTTACCAGCCTTATTGTATATTTGGTAACGAAGTTATCCATTGTTACCATATGTGTCGATTGCTAGATATTTGGAAATAGGATTTTGTTAGACACTATATATAGATGAGAATTGTCTTTGAGAAAGACATCTCAGCTATAACCATCAAGCATACCAAGGAACTCTTGTTAGAACTGAGATCGAAGGTCTAAAGCAAGGTACAGCTAGTTCTTGCTAAAGGTCTTGTTTTGTTCTTGTGTCATTAGGAGTTGATTGCACTCAAGGTCTTTAACCTAGGGTATAGGTGGAGATAAGACTTGTGAGATTGTATAATTCTTAATAATACAAGTATTTGTTTTTGGAAAATTACTTGTTACTTTGAATCTTTATATTCCGCTGCCCAGGGAACAGTCACACCGTTCCATGTCTAACACACTACGATTCAACAAAAGAGCTAAGCAAACTCACCAAAAAAATAGGCATTTAGGCATCTTCACAATGTACACCGGAGGGGAAAGTAGAGGCGTTGAAAAGCGGTGACAGACAACTAAAGAGAGATATGGAATCTGCATTTTTTTGTTATTTTAACCTGAAATCAAAACAAAAAAAAATTAAATTAAAGCAAAAATAATGACCTAGATTCACCAATAGAGGTGACAACTAATATTAACAAATTGGATCCCGACAATGGCGCCAAAAACTTGATGTGGCTAAAACCTACCCGCAAGCTTACGACATCAGTTGTAGTAGTCAAGTGTCAATCCTACAGATACCAATGTAATATCAATTGAAACTCCACAAATGAGTTAGGCTAAAAAAGATATGAAATTGGGGAAAACTATAACTAATCTAATTAATAATGCAAATAACTTATAGAAATCAATAAGAGAAATGTGTCTAAGGTTAAAAAACACCGCAACAATGCTTCTGGTAAATAAAACCACACTTCACCTGAATCTAGTCCAATTATTTGAAGGTAAATATCTAAGGTAATTAATAGTTTCTCTCGGATGATAGTAAATGTGCCTAGATCTAACTAACATCCACTATCGCGACTTGCAAATCTAATCTTGACCATTTGGGTACTTAGAATCTAAGATCAAACTGAACTAACATCCACTCTCTAACTTGCTAAATCCAATCTAAACTTAGGATTTCTATGATAGTTATTAATCCACAAGAGAGATTAAGATGCTCTCGCAATAATAAAATCTCAGGTTCAATTCCTAGGATTCCAATAGAAGTTATCACATCTCGACTCAAACCCTAACAGAATCCAATTCGCATAAGCTACTATGGGCATAAAGCATCTAAGATTAAATCAAATACTATTTCAATTAAGACAAATAAATAATTTTATTTACAAATGCATCGGTGGTATCATCTCAACCTTAGAACTAGGAATTTAGCCAAGCGTGATTGAAGATAAATTCAATATATTTCAACTAGTCATCAATATATATGAATTATTTAATAAAAGCGGGAGATAATAAAACTTAGTCTCAATGTCCAAATAATTCAAATTGACAAACTAGAACAATAAGCACGATCTTCAATGTAGCAAAGCCAAATTCCCCTTGAAAATCGTCCTCTATATGGCTGTGCAGGAACACAATAATATAACTCTTTAAAACCTAAAACTAACGTAGACTAAACCTACGTAACAATAAATATTAAACTACCCTAATCTAATCTAACTTAAACTAAACCCCCTCTCCTAATCTGCCGTATGTCCTTATATATAGTGGCTCTCTTGTCAATTTGTGCAACCTCGGCCTCTACGAACATGCAGATCCACGCCCAAAATCAAATCCATGCCGGCATCTCACAGTGGGCCCAACGAAATTGCTTCCGCCATCTTGAATGAAGGCTGCCCATCTCAGGCTCATATATAAAACAATAAGCCCACTAAGATAAAATTCCCATTGAAAGACCACGATCTTTTATAGTAATAAGCTTTTGCTGTTTATAGCTTCTATGGCCTTCTCGTATGGTCTCAAAACACCTATTAAACAAACCTAAAATATCTAAAATATATAAAAGCACGAGTGTAGATTCCGAATGTAAATATAACAAAATTAATTAAAAAAACTTAAAATATGCATGAAAATGATCTAATCTAATATGTAACTAAACTCCTAAAATATTTATAAAATATGTGTTATCAAATTCACCCAAACTTGAAACTTGTTTGTCCTCAAGCAAGAACATAGTTCAAAATAGAAGAGTTTTTCGACTTTGTTGTCGGTTCTCGAATTCTTACCTAATCAAAAAAAAAAGTTCAAAATAGAAATACAAAGATTTTCTCTATCCAATCAATACTCAAGCAAGTTCATGAAAACTTAAATATTTAACAATGTAATCATCAAAGTATGCAATAATCATTAAAGAGACAAGTTAGTTCATCCACTCTTCACCTCACTTGGGAAAAAAAAATGAATCAGTCTCACTCTTGTGATTAGGGTAAGTGTTTCCCTCAAATCTCAACTTTGAAACTTATCTACCATAAACTTGCATCAGCGTCCTAAATCTCAACCACTAGGGACCCTGTACATGTGATAAATCAAGAAGACTTTTATTGGGTTGTAATAGAGCAAGGTAATAAGAAAGGTAAGGATACAATTTGGCCATGTGATGCTAAATCCGGGAAAGAGGAACTAACCAAGACAACACCAAACTTAGAATTCTCGTACCATTTTCTTCAACTAAACACCCTTATTCATTTTTTTTTTCAATTTTTTTCAATTTTTTTTCAATTTTTTTCAATTTGTTTCTTTTGACAAAGCCTACATAGTTTCTGCAACAACACACCATACATGTAAACTCCCTCAAGCTTGGCTTGCAACCATAAAATCAAACAAATCAATCATCCTAATTCCCGGATGGGTAAGAGAAGAATAATTAGGCTCATGATATTTTTGTGGTGCTTCCAAATAAAACGATAATGAGGCTCAAATGGGCTTCAAGTAGAGGAATAACATGCAAGGTGTGCAAGGAATATATAAGAAAATAAGAAATAATGCCTCAATCATATTTATGTCATGCACAAGAGTCATAAACATGGCCTCAAAAAATTTCTAACCCAAGTTCTAGAGATAAAGCAGTCGAAGTGAGAATCATACACATTAAAGGAAATAAGAGGACTCAATATGTACAATCCTAAGGCTCAAAAGCTCACATGGTATATGTCAAGAATTTCAGTCCTAACCTAGTCTAAATAAATGACTATACACATATTCCAACTCAAACATTAGAAAACATAAAAATTCTCATCAACACGATCAAAAACAATTATAATATCAACAATCAAAGTATGTCAAGGGGAATATTGCAAAACAATAAACAAAGCAAAACATGAGAATCATATCAAACACCTAAAATGCAATGCATGATGCATGAACCGTTATGAAAAAAAACACATGAAAACATAAGGAAAAAAACACGAGAAATCGCTAACATGCAAATGGAGCTACACATGGAGTTATCCCTCCCCCAAGCTTAAATTCTACATTGTCCCAATGTAGAGAACAAAGAAAGAGGAAAGCAAACTCACCAAAAATTTAGGCATTTAGGCATCTTCACAATATACACCGGAGGGGAAAGTAGAGGCATTGAAAAGCGGTGACAGACAACAACGAAAGAAGATGAAATCTTTTTTTTTTTCACCTAAAATCAAAACAAAAAATAAAACTAAAGCAAAAATAATGACCTAAACTTTCCAATAAAGGTTACAACTAATATTAACAAATTGGTCCCCAACAAGGGCGCCAAAAACATGATGTGGCTAAAACCTATCCGCAAGTGTACGGGATCAGTGGTAGTAGTCAAGTGTCGATCCCACAGAGACCAATGTAATATCAATTGAAACTCCACCAATGAGATAGGCCAGAAAAGATATGAAATTGGGGAAAACTCTAACTAATCTAACTAATAATGCAAATAACTGATAGAAATCTATAGGATAAATGTGTCTAAGGTTATGGAACACTGCAACAATGCTTCAGTAAATAAAATCACACTTCACTTGAATCTAGTCCAATTATTTGAAGGGAACTATCTAAGGTAATTACTAATTCCTCTCAGATGATAAGAAATGTGCCAAGATCTAATTGATATCCACTCTCGCGACTTGCTAATCAAATGTAGACCCTTTGGGCACTTAGAATCTAAGGTCAAACTGAACTAACATCCACTCTCGTGACTTGCTAAATCCAATCTAAACTTAGGATTTCTATGATAGTTATTAATCCACAAGAGAAATTAAGATGCACTCGCAATAATAAAATCTCATGTTCAATTCATAGGATTCCAATAGAAGTTATCACCTCTCGGTCTCAAACCATATCTGATAACCTATCAACGTTATCACCTCTCGGTCTCAAACCAAAACAGGATCCAATTCGCATAAGCTACTATGGGAATAAAGTATCTAGGACTATGTTTATTATATAATAATAAACATAGTAAACTTAACTCATTCGAATTAAACAAATCTAAAACATTCATAATCAGGATCGTTAACATTAATTAACAACATAATACTATATGTGGATGCGGAACATGCATACATACTCGTATGTGTATGCGTAATGCATATGTATGCGCACTGCGCATACATACGCGTATGTATGCGCATTGCGCATGTACACGCATATGTATGCTCATTGCGCATGCAAACACATATGTATGCGCAATGCGCATACATATGCGTATGGTTTTCGAATGCATAAACAGATCTATACGCATTCCGCATGCGTGGGTATAAATAACAAAAAGTTATGGGTGTGTTTAATACCCTCGATTTAAAAATCAAACAAAATGCAAATTACATTTATTAATTTTACTTTTTTTTCTTGTAAAAATAACTTTCCTTTTTTCCATATTTGTTCAAGTCTCCCCCATCTCATTTCTATTTCTGCCTCCCTATCTCATGTCTTCTCTTTCTTAGTCGGCCAAATCGGACGACTTTTCACCACCATCTCATTGTTGTGCCACCATCTTGCAACACTAACCCATTTCCGATTTGATTACATACCCGAAACCCACGTGATAAGGCGTTTTGTCGCATGCGCCTAACAAAGTAAACCTCAAAAACCTAACTAATGTAGTCTGGTAAGTAAGGGTCGAATCCCACAGAGAATCAAGCTATATATCCTGTTTGCCAAAACAATCACCAATTAATAACAAAGACGAAGGGGGGGTTTTGGTTGTATCTAACTAAGAAAACGATAAATAAAACATAAATAGATTGGCTAGACAAACATCCACCTTCAGTTTGGTTGATCGATCATTGATTATCCCTAGTTCTTAATCCTCATGAATGTCCTAATCTCTATTCTAAATTAATTACCAGTCCAACTAGTCTTGATAATCCTAACTATTAAACAATTAAGAAACTATCAAGATTCAATTTAACAGCAGCAGTAAGCTCAGGAATAGATAGGCTCATGCAATACTTAACAACTAGTCAGTACTCGACATGCAATCAATTATCTTCACAATAAACATTCGCAACTAGTTCCTGTAAATCGTGGTTGCTACTCTGAATTAGGGATGAACAATATTAATCTCAACAAGTTGACCAGATTAGGGGAACTAGCACTATAGATAATACCAATCTCACCTATTTTGTCAGGCTAGGGAAACTAATATTAATAATACTAATCACAACAATTGATGAACTAGATCAACCAATAGAATTCAAAACCCTAATCCTGCAGTATGAATAATACCAATAAAACTAGGTAATCAGGCTAGAGAAATCAATAAAACTCAATGGGATGAAGCGTAAGAAAATCATAACATTCAAGGATCAAGAAAGGAATAATCTCAATATCAAATTCAAACCAAGGCTTCAATTGTCTAGCCAAAAACAAAACAAAGAACTAAACTAAGAAAAGGGAAAAGAGGAAGAAAGGTAAAACCCAACTTGAGATAGAACCCAACTTACAAAACTGATGTTCTAAAGAAAGAATATAAAGACTTTGCAAAACCTAATTTCCTAAAAGATAACAATAACAATCTCTAAAAGAAAATAAAATAAACGAACTAAAAGGAAATAAAATAAAATAAAACTCTCGGACGAAAATCGCATCTCCGCACCGCGCCAATAAAGGATACGCGACCGCGGAAAAGTCTAAAAAGACCTCGCTGTTCGTCTTCACTCCGCGCCCATCCGCGCCCGCGGCTAGAGGTTCCGCGCCCGCGGCTAGAGGTTCCACGCCCGCGGCTGGCTTTCTGCAGCGCCTTCTTCGTTCTGCTTGTGGTCTTCTCTCGTGGCTTTCTCCTCCATCTTTCTAAGTCTTCATTTAAGTACTTCAAAACCACCAAAACAACACTTCTTCTCCACAACTCCATTCTCCTAACTTATGCTCTAAACTCACACAAATGGCACCTAAAACTCCGATAACAACTCCTAGTTACGCACTACAAAGTAGAGCGGATCAAATTCCTCCATGCTTAAACCTTGCTCGTCCTCGAGTAAGCTAATAGAAACCTACTCCTCCAATGAAATACCCAAGGTCTCAGGAAGCACAACAAAACTATCTCCACTTAGAACTGCACCTAATCATGAATCTGCAAAGCACCAACACATCAACACAACACACAAGCTTAAACGAAAGCAGAGTACTTCCCTCAAGCTTGACCCGAACACCATAGAGTGAAAGTAACCATCTAATCCTAGGCTACATCTATCTTCTTATACCTCCCAGAGTGACCTACCCGAATCCTCCTTATATCATCTCTTCTTATGTCACCACGCCAGGAAAAATGAGAAATCCTAATAATCACTCTTCTTTTTTTCACTCATTTTGCCAAGGTGCCCTTTTGGGTTTTCACCAAGCCACTCATTTCATTTTTCAATAGATGGGCTCACAAAACTCACATCACTCTTGACCTCTTATTACCCCAGCCTAATGCTAGTCCAAGCCACTTGTTTATTATCTAAGCCGCCCTTTCGGGTTTTCGACTTATCCCATGATTTTCTTTTTGTCTTTTTTCATATTTTTGACTTTTTCAATTTTTTTATTTTCTTTCTCAGACGACCAGTAAATATACATCACTCCCCCATTCTTAAACATTGCATTGTCCTCAATGTAATGAAAGATAAAAAGATGAAGCATAGGGAAAAACAGAAAAGTACTCATACCGTCGTCGAGGTGGCCTGGATGTGGATATCGGGGCTCGCGGTAAAACATTGAAAACACATGTCTTTGGTGTTGCGCGGTCCTTCTCAAATAAACTCCACGTGCAACCAAATAGATCCACTGTAAGGTAAGTGGTACATCAAGGAAACAGGGTTGCACGGGCCTTCAACGAATACAAAATGGGAGCCCGAATGTAATCGTGTTTGTGGGCTCTGGTGTTCCTCCTCGTCAGCTATCGAATGTCGGGCCATCATCTGTGCCAAATAGAAATGTGGGATTAATGTCTCCTCCTTGGCAGCATGATGCGCACTGTCTCTCAAAATAAAACGCAGACAGCTAGGCCGCGATCGCGGAAAGAGTACCGCGATCGCAGAAAAACGTCGATTTTCTTTTGATGAATAGTATCCGCGGTCGCAGAAGATTTTCCGCGGTTGCTGTTTTTTTTTCAACTAAACCCTAAAATCGCCGCGGCGGCCGTGATCGCGGATTCTTCTCTGATGTTTGTCGCGGTCGCGGTTTTCCTTCTGTTCTTTCTACTCCTGCGGATTAGTCGAAAAAAACAAAACGAAAACACGAAAACACACAAAGTGGAAAAATAAAAGAAAAAGATAGTGTCTTGTTGATCAAATCGGTAAATAAACACAAACAAGAAAATACAGATCTTAGATTCCCCGGCAACGGCGCCAATTTGATAAGGCCTTTTGTCGCATGCGCCTAACAAAGTAAACCTCAAAAACCTAACTAATGTAGTCTGATAAGTAAGGGTCGAATCCCACATAGAATCAAGCTATATATCTTGTTTGCCAAAACAGTCACCAATTGATAACAAAGACAAAGGGGGAGGGGGGGGGGGGGGTTTGGTTGTATCTAACTAAGAAAATGATAAATAAAACATAAATAGATTGGCTAGACAAACATCCACCTTCAGTTTGGTTGATCGATCATTGATTATCCCTAGTTCTTAATCCTCATGAATGTCCTAATCACTGTTCTAAATTAATTACCAGTCCAACTAGTCTTGATAATCCTAACTATTAAACAATTAAGAAACTATCAAGATTCAATTTAACAACAGCAGTAAGCTCAGGAATAGATAGGCTCATGCAATACTTAACAACTAGTCAGTACTCGACATGCAATCAATTATCTTCACAATAAACATTCACAACTAGTTCCTGTAAATCGTGGTTGCTACTCTGAATTAGGGATGAACAATATTAATCTCAACAAGTTGACCAGATTAGGGGAACTAGCACTATAGATAATACCAATCTCACCTAGTTTGTTAGGCTAGGGAAACTAATATTAATAATACTAATCACAACAATTGATGAACTAGATCAACCAATAGAATTCAAAACCCTAATCCTGTAGTATGAATAATACCAATAAAACTAGGTGATCAGGCTAAAGAAATCAATAAAACTCAATGGGATGAAGCGCAAGAAAATCATAACATTCAAGGATCAAGAAAGGAATAATCTCAATATCAAATTCAAACCAAGGCTTCAATTGTCTAGCCAAAAACAAAACAAAGAACTAAACTAAGAAAAGGGAAAAGAGGAAGAAAGGTAAAACCCAACTTGAGATAGAACCCAACTTACAAAACTGATGTTCTAAAGAAAGAATATAAAGACTTTGCAAAACCTAATTTCCTAAAAGATAACAATAACAATCTCTAAAAGAAAAGAAAATAAACGAACTAAAAGGAAATAAAATAAAATAAAACTCTCGGACGAAAATCGCATCTCCGCACCGCGCCAATAAAGGATCCGCGACCGCGGAAAAGTCTAAAAAGACCTCGCTGTTCGTCTTCACTCCGCGCCCATCCGCGCCCGCGGCTAGAGGTTCCGCGCCCGCGGCTAGAGGTTCCACGCCCGCGGCTGGCTTTCTGCAGCGCCTTCTTCGTTCTGCTTGTGGTCTTCTCTCGTGGCTTTCTCCTCCATCTTCTTAAGTCTTCATTTAAGTACTTCAAAACCACCAAAATAACACTTCTTCTCCACAACTCCATTCTCCTAACTTATGCTCTAAACTCACACAAATGGCACCTAAAACTCCGATAAAAACTCCTAGTTACGCACTACAAAGTAGAGCGGATCAAATTCCTCCATGCTTAAACCTTGCTCGTCCTCGAGTAAGCTAATAGAAACCTACTCCTCCAATGAAATACCCAAGGTCTCAGGAAGCACAACAAAACTATCTCCACTTAGAACTGCACCTAATCATGAATCTGCAAAGCACCAACACATCAACACAACACACAAGCTTAAACGAAAGCAGAGTACTTCCCCCAAGCTTGACCCGAACACCATAGAGTGAAAGTAATCATCTAATCCTAGCCTACATCTATCTTCTTATACCTCCCAGAGTGACCTACCCGAATCCTCCTTATATCACCTCTTCTTATGTCACCACGCCAGGAAAAATGAGAAATCCTAATAATCACTCTTCTTCTTTTCACTCATTTTGCCAAGGTGCCCTTTTGGGTTTTCACCAAGCCACTCATTTCATTTTTCAATAGATGGGCTCACAAAACTCACATCACTCTTGACCTCTTATTACCCCAGCCTAATGCTAGTCCAAGTCACTTGTTTATTACCTAAGCCGCCTTTTCGGGTTTTCGACTTATCCTAGGATTTTCTTTTTGTCTTTTTTCATATTTTTGACTTTTTCAATTTTTTTATTTTCTTTCTCAGACGACCAATAAATATCCATCACTTCCCCATTCTTAAACATTGCATTGTCCTCAATGTAATGAAAGACAAAAAGATGAAGCATAGGGAAAAACAGAAAAGTACTCATACCGTCGTCGAGGTGGCCTGGATGTGGATATCGGGGCTCGCGGTAAAACATTGAAAACACATGTCTTTGGTGTTGCGTGGTCCTTCTCAAATAAACTCCACGTGCAACCAAATAGATCCACTGTAAGGTAAGTGGTACATCAAGGAAACGGGGTTGCACGGGCCTTCAACGAACACAAAATGGGAGCCCGAATGTAATCGTGTTTGTGGGCTCTGGTGTTCCTCCTCGTCAGCTATCGAATGTCGGGCCATCATCTGTGTCAAATAGAAATGTGGGATTAATGTCTCCTCCTTGGCAGCATGATGCGCACTGTCTCTCAAAATAAAACGCAGACAGCTGGGCCGCGATCGCGAAAAGAGTGCCGCGATCGCAGAAAAACGTCGATTTTCTTTTGATGAACAGTATCCGCGGTCGCAGAAGATTTTCCGCGGTTGCTGTTTTTTTTTTCAACTAAACCCTAAAATCGCCGCGGCGGCCGTGATCGCGGATTCTTCTCTGATGTTTGTCGCGGTCGCGGTTTTCCTTCTGTTCTTTCTACTCATGCGGATTAGTCGAAAAAAACGAAACGAAAACACGAAAACACACAAAGAGGAAAAATAAAAGAAAAAGATAGTGTCTTGTTGATCAAATCGGTAAATAAACACAAACAAGAAAATACAGATCTTAGATTCCCCGGCAACGGCGCCAATTTGATAAGGCGTTTTGTCGCATGCGCCTAACAAAGTAAACCTCAAAAACCTAACTAATGTAGTCTGATAAGTAAGGGTCGAATCCCACATAGAATCAAGCTATATATCCTGTTTGCCAAAACAGTCACCAATTGATAACAAATACAAAGGGGGGGGGGGGGGGTTGGTTGTATCTAACTAAGAAAACGATAAATAAAACATAAATAGATTGGCTAGACAAACATCCACCTTCAGTTTGGTTGATCGATCATTGATTATCCCTAGTTCTCAATCCTCATGAATGTCCTAATCCCTGTTCTAAATTAAATTACTTACAGGTCGAACTAGTCCTGATAATCCTAACTATTAAACAATCAAGAAACTATCAAGATTCAATTTAATTTAGCAACAGTAAGCTCATGTATAGATAGGCTCATGTAATACTTAACAACTAGTCAGTACTCGACATACAATCAATTCTCTTCACAATAAACATTCACAACTAGTTCCTGTAAATCGTGATTGCTACTCTGAATTAGGGATGACCAATATTAATCTCAACAAGTTGACCAGATTAAGGGAACTAGCACTATAGATAATACCAATCTCAACTAGTTTGTCAGGCTAGGGAAACTAATATTAATAATACTAATCACAACAATTGATGAACTAGATCAACCAATAGAATTCAAAACCCTAATCCTGCAGTATGAATAATACCAATAAAACTAGGTGATCAGGCTAGAGAAATCAATAAAACTCAATGAGATGAAGCGCAAGAAAATCATAACATTCAAGGATAAAGAAATGAATAATCTCAATATCAAATTCAAACCAGGGCTTCAATTGTCTAGCCAAAAACAAAACAAAGAACTAAACTAAGAAAATGAAAAAGAGAAAGAAAGGTACAACCCAACTTGGGGTAGAACCCAACTTACAAAACTGATGTTCTAAAGAAAGAATATAAAGACTTTGCAAAACCTAATTTCCTAAAAGATAACAATAACAATCTCTAAAAGAAAAGAAAATAAACGAACCAAAAGGAAATAAAATAAAATAAAACTCTCGGACGAAAATCGCGTCTCCGCACCGCGCCAGGAAAGGATCCGCGATCGTGGAAAAGTCTCTAAAGTCCTCACTGTTCGTCTTCACTCCGCGCCCATCCGCACCCACGGCTAGAGGTTTTGCGCCCGCGGCTGGCTTTCTGCGGCGCCTTCTTCGTTCTGCTTGTGGTCTTCTCTCGTGGCTTTCTCCTCCATCTTCTTAAGTCTTCATTTAAGTACTTCAAAACCACTAAAACAACACTTCTTCTCCACAACTCCATTCTCCTAACTTATGCTCTAAACTCACACAAATGGCACCTAAAACTCCGGTAACAACTCCTAGTGATGCACTACAAAGTGGAGCGGATCAAATTCCACCATGCTTAAACCTTGCTCGTCCTCGAGTAAACTAATAGAAACCTACTCCTCCAATGAAATACCCAAGGTTTCAGGAAGCACAACAAAACTATCTCCACTAAGAATTGTACCTAATCATGAATCTCCAAAGCACCAACACATCAACACAACACACAAGCTTAAAGGAAAGCAGAGTACTTTCCCCAAGCTTGACCCGAACACCATAGAGTGAAAGTAACCATCTAAACCTAGCCTCCATCTATCTTCTTATACCTCCCAGAGTGACCTACCCGAAACCTCCTTATATCACATCTTCTTATGTCACCACGCCAGGAAAAATGAGAAATCCTAATAATCACTCTTCTTCTTTTCACTCATTTTGCCAAGACGCCCTTTCGGGTTTTCACCAAGCCACTCATTTCATTTTTCAATAGATGGGCTCACAAAACTCACATCACTCTTGACCACTTTTTACCCCAGCCTAATGCTGGTCCAAGCCACATGCTTATTACCTAAGCCGCCCTTTCGGGTTTTCGACTTATCCCAGGATTTTCTTTTTGTCGTTTTTCATATTTTTGACTTTTTCAATTTTTTTATTTTCTTTCTCAGATGACCAACAAATATAGATCACTCCCTCATGCTTAAACATTGCATTGTCCTCAATGTAATGAAAGACAAAAAGATGAAGCATAGGGAAAAACAGAAAAGTACTCACACTGTCGCCGAGGTGGCCTGGATGTGGATGTCGGGGCTGGCGGTAAAACATTGAAAACACATGTCTCTGGTGTTGCGCGGTCCTTCTCAAATAAACTCCACATGCAACCAAATAGATCCACTGTAAGGTAAGTGGTACATCAAAGAAACGGGGTTACACGGGCCTTTAACGAACACAGAATGGGAGCCCGAATGTAATCGTGTTTGTGGGCTCTGGTGTTCCTCCTCGTCAGCTGTCGAATGTCGGGCCATCATCGGTGCCAAATACAAATGTGGGGTTAATGTCTCCTCCTTGGCAACATGATGTGCACCGTCTCTCAAAAGAAAACGCAGACAATTGAGATGCGATCGCGGAAAGAGTGTCGCGATCGCGGAAAAACGTCAATCTTTTCCATTTTTTTTTGATGAACAGTAACCGCGGTCGTGGAAGATTTTCCGCAGTCGCGTTTTTTTTTTCAACTAAACCCTAAAATCGTCGCGGCGGTCGCGGTCGCGGATTCTTCTCTGATGTTTGTCGCGGTCGCGGTTTTTCTTCTGTTCTTCCTACTCCTGCGAATTAGTTGAAAAAAATGAAACGAGAACACGAAAACACACAAAGAGGAAAAATAAAAGAAAAAGATAGTGTCTTGTTGATCAAATCGGTAAAAAAACAGAAACAAGAAAATACAGACCTTAGATTCCCCGGCAATGGCGCCAATTTGATAAGGCGTTTTGTCGCATGCGCCTAACAAAGTAAACCTCAAAAACCTAACTAATGTAGTCTGGTAAGTAAGGGTCGAATCCCACAGAGAATCAAGCTATATATCTTGTTTGCCAAAACAGTCACCAATTGATAACAAAGACAAGGGGGGGGGGGGGGGGGTTGGTTGTATCTAACTAAGAAAACGAAAAATAAAACATAGATAGATTGGATAGACAAACATCCACCTTCAGTTTGGTTGATCGATCATTGATTATCCCTAGTTCTCAATCCTCATGAATGTCCTAATCCCTGTTCTAAATTAATTACCAGTCCAACTAGTCTTGATAATCCTAACTATTAAACAATCAAGAAACTATCAAGATTCAATTTAACAGTAGCAGTAAGCTCAGGAATAGATAGGCTCATGCAATACTTAACAACTAGTCAGTACTCGACATGCAATCAATTCTCTTCACAATAAACATTCACAACTAGTTCTTGTAAATCGTGGTTGCTACTCTGAATTAGGGATGAACAATAATAATCTCAACAAGTTGACCAAATTAGGGGAACTAGCACTATAGATAATATCAATCTTAACTAGTTTGTCAGGCTAGGGAAACTAATATTAATAATACTAATCACAACAATTGATGAACTAGATCAACCAATAGAATTCAAAACCCTAATCATGCAGTATGAATAATACCAATAAACTAGGTGATTAGGCTAGAGAAATCAATAAAACTCAATGGGATAAAGCGCAAGAAAATCATAACATTCAAGGATAAAGAAATGAATAATCTCAATATCAAATTCAAACCAGGGCTTCAATTGTCTAGCCAAAAACAAAACAAAGAACTTGATAGCTCCATGACCCACTCATTGACGGCGAAGGACGAAGAGGGAAAAATGGGAGTGCACTCGAGGAGGGCGAAGACGACGAGTTCACGGAAGAAGAAGAAGGGCAGCGACCGCCGCCTCCTTTATGGCGACCGCCGCCGGCCACCAAGGACACGGGAGAAGAAGCAAGAGGTGCGGCGACCGCCGCCCCCTTCACGGCGCCCGCTGCCCATCTTCCGGCGCCCGCCGCCCATGGAGCCTCCGAACACTTGCTTACGGCAAATGGCAGCGACCGCCGTTTAATTACGGCGACCGCCGCGTTTCCCACTTTCGGTCCGCGTCAGCGATCTCCTTCCGTCATTCGCTGAACAAATTTATTATTATTTTAATTATTGCTTTGTTGCTATATAAACCTTGAAACCCTAGTTTTTAATGTTACGTTGAATTTGAGTAGTAAAGTTGAGTACGCTCCTTCCCTTGAGTTCTAACGTCAACTCTCCGATCCCACGGATCGTCTATCCCGTAGCTCATTGCTTCGAGCAATTGTCGATCATCACGTTGATTGTTTATCCCTTTCGTTCATCACGTTGAACACGTTTGAAGGCTAACTCGTTAGTCCTAGGAAAGCCATCACGTTGGCTACGGAAGAGAAGAATCTAATTCAAGCTTGAGGAGTCAAGATCCTACGTAGCAGACAACACTCCAGGGGTTGTTTGCATCAATTGGTATCAGAGCAATTTCCAAGCTAAGTTTGTTCTTCTCTCTTATTGTGATTCTTGCAATTTTCCGCTTGCAAACCCTAGAAATTTTTTCTCTCTCCAATTGCATGAATCACCACCACCACCCCCACCACCGTTCGCCGCCACCACCACCGTCCACCACCACCGCTCATTATAACCACCACCGTCCGCCCCCCCTGTCACGACCGAACCCTAATTTCACCTAGGTTTTGGTTACGTTTCCTACAATCCTAAAATCTACCCTCTAGCAATTCTTGTTTCCTTTAATTGCATATTTGATTTCCTTGTTTCTTGTTGATCATGTCTTGCTTCATCTTTGGATTAATTGCTAGATTAGTTGTTTGATTTTCATCCCTCATAGTTGATTGTCTCTTCTTTCTTTTCCTGCACTTGCTTGTGTGGTTCTTTCTTGCTTGATTCACAATCATATCAAACCAACAACAAAAAAAAGGTTTGACCGTACAAAAACGAAAACAAACATACTATTCTCACCTTCCATCAAACAAAACAAAAAAAGGTTTGGGAAGACGGAAGCCTCAAAAAGAAAAGGCGGAGAACGCACCATACGGTCATACTCCATCTCCTCTTCTTTCATGTCTCTATGCAACTCTCATTAAAAATGGCAAATAAAAATTTTCAACTCTCTTGTGATTAATTCTGAGAAACTTGATTTGATTGGCTTTCACTTGGAAATTTGTGTGTTGTTTGGGACTTGACTTGCTAGTTCTTGCTTTCGGCCTTACGTTCAAGCCTCTCCCTCCTCACGAGCAACCCAAATTAGTACGCCCAGCGGAAAATTTCTTGGGTCACTTTTGAGACAAGGACTTGGCTTGGACTTGTTCTTTTGCTTGGTGCAACTTACTTCTTGTGTTGCATGCTTCGTATAGGTACTATGGATGTCCCTACCTCGAGCGTCTCTCCTTCTACGGGCCACCACAGCCCCGGACACATGGACTCCGTCTTTGAGCGAAATGTCGCACTTCGTGCACGGAGTGAAGAACTAGACCACCGACTCGCCGCGCAGGATGCCGAGCTTGCCCTCCTTCGTCGGGCTTTGAGTGACTCCGGGTTGCCCACGGCTGACCCAATGTTGAACCACCCGGCCACAACCAGCCGACCAATGGACCGCAAGGGTCCTTTTCTCAATGTCCTCTTCTCGAACACCTCCGGCTACGAGTCTTTTGACGAGGACACCTACGAAGCCGGCCCGGTTTTTGACACCTACGGCGATGAGGAGGAGGAGGAGGATGAAGAGGAGGAGTTGGACAACTACATATGCAGCTCTATGGATGAGCAAAGCAACATGCCCCTTAGCTTGGTATCATGCCGCGTTCTTAATGCCAAGGAAGGTACCTTCCTTGAACAACGTGACAATTTGTTTCATACTAAGTGTGCGGTCCAGGGTGCTTCTTTTAGCGTGATTATAGATGGTGGGAGATACCGCAACATCATCAATACAAAGGTGATCCAGTACTTCACGTTTGAGACGCCTCCACAACCCGACATTCACGGCGAATGCGAGAACCGGTTGCCCTTAGCCCGGTCCCGGGATGTCTCTCCAATACTTCAGGGACGTCTTCCTTGCTTTGTACTTGAACCTTTTGCGTGTCTTTTAATTGTTAAGGCTTTGGTTGATTTACCACCTACGATGTCTACTCTTTTGCAGGAACGCAATGCAGACCGGCGTGCCGTGGAGTTTGAGCCCAGAGGCTTGGTATGGCTGCACTTGCGTCGCGATCTCTTTCCCTTAAAGCGATGCCGCAAGTGGGATGCTAGCGGTATTGGTCCATTTCAGGTGCTACAATGCCTTGGTGCCGACGCCTACCGCTTGATTTTACCTGATGATTATGGTGCGCATCCTAGGTTCACCGTCGCTGCTTCCTCTCCTTATACGCCTCATGCTTTTGCCGACGAGGCCGAAGCGGGGACGCTTCACAGCCAAGAAGGGGAGATTGATAGCTCCATGACCCGCTCATTGACGGCGAAGGACGAAGAGGGAACAATGGGAGTGCACTCGAGGAGGGCGAAGACAACGAGTTCACGGAAGAAGAAGAAGGGCAGCGACCACCGCCTCCTTTACGGCGACCGCCGCCGGCCACCAAGGACACGGGAGAAGAAGTAAGAGGTGCGGCGACCGTCGCCCCCTTCACGGCGACCGCCGCTCCCTTCACGGCGCCCGCCGCCCATCTTCCGGCGCCCGCCGCCCATGGAGCCTCCGAACACTTGCTTACGGCAAATGGCAGCGACTGTCGTTTAATTACGGCGATCGCCGCGTTTCCCACTTTCAGTCCACATCAGCGATCTCCTTCCATCATTTGCTGAACAATTTTATTATTATTTTAATTATTGCTTTGTTGCTATATAAACCTTGAAACCCTAGTTTTTAATGTTATGTTGAATTTGAGTAGTAAATTTGAGTACGCTCCTTCCCTTGAGTTCTAACGTCAACTCTCCGATCCCACGGATAGTCTATCCCGTAGCTCGTCGCTTCGAGCAATTGTCGATCATCACGTTGATCGTTTATCCCTTTCGTTCATCACGTTGAACGCGTTTGAAGGCTAACTCGTTAGTCCTAGGAAAGCCATCACGTTAGCTACGGAAGAGAAGAATCTAATCCAAGCTTGAGGAGTCAAGATCCTACGTAGCAGACAACACTCCAGGGGTTGTTCGCATCAGAACTAAACTAAGAAAAGAGAAAAGATGAAGAAAGGTAGAACCCAACTTGGCGTAGAACCCAACTTACAAAACTGATGTTCTAAAGAAAGAACCCAACTTGCAAACTTGGCGTAGAACCCAACTTGGCGTAGAACCCAACTTGCAAAACCTAATTTCCTAAAAGATAACAATAACAATCTCTAAAAGAAAAGAAAATAAACGAACTGAAAGGAAATAAAATAAAATAAATATAATAAAATAAAAATCTCGGATGAAAATTGCATCTCCGCACCGTGCCAGGAAAGGATCCGCGACCGCGGAAGTATTTCCGCGACCGTAGAAGTATTTCCCAACTTGGCGTAGAACCCAACTTGCAAAACCTAATTTCCTAAAAGATAACAATAACAATCTCTAAAAGAAAAGAAAATAAACGAACTGAAAGGAAATAAAATAAAATAAATATAATAAAATAAAAATCTCGGATGAAAATTGCATCTCCGCACCGTGCCAGGAAAGGATCCGCGACCGCGGAAGTATTTCCGCGACCGTAGAAGTATTTCCCAACTTGGCGTAGAACCCAACTTGCAAAACCTAATTTCCTAAAAGATAACAATAACAATCTCTAAAAGAAAAGAAAATAAACGAACTGAAAGGAAATAAAATAAAATAAATATAATAAAATAAAAATCTCGGATGAAAATTGCATCTCCGCACCGTGCCAGGAAAGGATCCGCGACCGCGGAAGTATTTCCGCGACCGTAGAAGTATTTCCGCGACCGTAGAAGTATTTCCGCGATCGCAGAAGTATTTACGCGACTGCGGAAAAGTCTCTGAAGTCCTCACTGTTCGTCTTCACTCCGCGCCCATCCGCACCCGCGGCTAGAGGTTCTGCACCCGCAGCTGGCTTTCTGCAGCTCCTTCTTCGTTCTGCTTGTGGTCTTCTCTCGTGGCTTTCTCCTCCATCTTCTTAAGTCTTCATTTAAGTACTTCAAAACCACCAAAACAACACTTCTTCTCCACAACTCCATTCTCCTAACTTATGCTCTAAACTCACACAAATGGCACCTAAAACTCCGGTAACAACTCCTAGTTATGCACTACAAAGTAGAGCGGATCACCACGTGAACGCCTTCCTCCAAAATTTGTAGAAGTGGGCGAGTATAGTGAAAAACTCGACGGCATTGAGTTGAATATCCTCTTGGTCATACTTGATGGTTGATTTGGCCTTTGCATCATCCAATTTCTCTTCCCGATGGTGGAATCGTTACCTGTCGAGTTAGATTCCAGAACTTTTGGTGGGATTGAAATTTAAAAGTTAGGGTTTTGACGATAGAGATTAGAAATTCGTGACAAAAGTGAGGTTCACCATTCACGATAAGCTTGTTGGATGGCGGATGAGATCTCGAAGGTAACCATCTCGATTGGTGGTTTTCGACGACGATGGAGTTAGGAGAGGAAGCGGTGGAGCGAGGTGGGAATACGATTAATTGAAAAAAGGAACTAAATATTAAACATGTGTTGTTAGTGTTATGAAGTGATTAAGGCAAGATCACCTAAACCTTTATAACGAAACACTTAAAGCAACTGTAAGTATTAGAAGAGAGTGAGATAGATCAAGAACTTTAGAGATGTATTCTTGCTCTTTGTTGGTGCATGTTTCACAATGGTAAGGCCTCTATTTATAGGCCAATGGTAGCATACAATTCTTGACTAATATCAAGGTAAAGAAGGTGAATAATTCACAATTACTATTTACCTCCAATAATCTACCTAAGTTGTCAAACTTATACAACACTTGTGTTTATACTTAATTAAAAATGTATAACATAACATGTGCATAACATTCTAGATGTATTTGTTCATAACACGCCCCTTTGAATATTCACCTTCGAACTGTTGTGGGATATGGATGTACGTTGCCTCGTTAAAAACCTTGTCAGGAAAAACCCGATGAGATAAAAACCTGATCATAGGGAATAAAAGTGCAACTATGAATCCCATTATACGCCGTTGATGCTACCTCATTAAAAAGCTTGCCAAATAAAACCAATTGGGATAAAAGCCTGATCGAAGGAAAAAATAGTGCATTGCGTATGATGATTCCCCTGAGATTAATGTATGTCTCAAAGTCCGCACATTCCAATCTTAGACACCAACTCTACAAATTTCTTAGGAGCCAATGACTTTGTGAACATATCAGCTAAATTGTCATTCGATCGGATCTGTTGGATATCAACTTCCCCAACTTCTTCCAATTCATGAGTAGAGAAGAACTTAGGCAATAAGTGTTTTGTGTGTCTCCCTTGATGTAGCCTTTCTTCATCTAAGCGACACATGCCGAGTTGTCTTCATACAACAATGTTGGGTCATCAGTCATAGGCCTCATTCCACATTCTTTTTGAATGAATTTGATCATTGCTCGTAGTGTCACACATTCTCTTCCTGCTTCATACAAAGCAATCAACTCTGCTTGATTTGATGATGTGGCAATCACAGTTTGCTTTGTTGATCTCCATGAAACAGGTGTGCCTCCATATGTGAATACATATCCATTTTGTGACTTGGCTTTATGTGGTTCTGATAAGTACCCTGCATCTGCATATCCGACCAAGGTAGCGTCTCTTTGGTTACAATAAAATAGCCCAAGATCATGTGTGTCGCGGAGATAGCGGAATATATGTTTGTGTAATACCCCTCATTTTAGTAAAGAGTTTTTTGGTAAGTTTTCCAAACACTCGTATTGTAGTCGAATTATTTTCAGAGAAGTTCAGACTTTCTGTTAAATACTAGATCTCCGTAATAATTCCTTGAGTGGAATAAAATACATTCGACGTATTTTTGGGGTTTAGAATAATTGTTCGGGTACGAGTATATTTAACCCGGGGTTAAAACCCATATCCAAGATTCTTCTCGGTCAAAAATGGGCTTCCCGATCAAAAATGGGCAAAAGGCACAAAATTGGTCTTGACCGCACCCGCGGTCATACCCACCGCACCCCACGGTCAGGAACTGGTCGCCACCGCACCCTGCGGTGAGACCCACCACACCCGCGTCGTGATGATGGCTTCTCTGCTCCGCCGAACTCGTCTGAGCTGCTTGCCGATCTTGTCCCCGGTGAGGCGGTGGGAGAGGGGGCCAGCTGGACTCCTTATGGCTCCTTGATGGCCTATAAAAGGAGGGGGCCAAGAGGAGGAGGCCATTCCACTCTCTCTCTCCCTCAAATCTCTCTTTCTTTCACTGCCATTGTCGCCGGAGTTGCAAGCGTCGCCGGAGTTCTTCAAGGTCGTCGCCGGAGTTGCCATAGGAGGAGGAGGTGCCCTCAAGGTGGTGGTTAGTGACACAAGGAGTTTGGAAGTCGAAACCAACCCAAGTCTAGCCCCATCGTCTTCCCCGGTGAGTTTTCGCTATCGGCGTCTCGCCTCTGTAGCCTCGCCGCACCCGCGGTCAAGCCGCCGCACCCGCGGTGGGCTTGGGCGTGTGTGGTTGTGGCTTGGGCTTTGTGATCTCATTTGGGACTTTCGTTCTTTCAATTTCGTTCGTTTTTCTTTAGAGTCGTACTTTTATCGTCGAATCTAACTTAGAGTTTTGTTATGGGTCGTTCCGTAGAAAATCATAATCTGAGTTCTTTCTCGTTTCGGACCCGGAAACCCGTCGTCTCAAGCTTCGTTGAGCTTCGTCTAATCTAAGGCAAGTGGCAGTTCGCTCTTGCTTATCATTCCATATTTATATTGATTATAAATTGTTTACTTGTTAATTAATTTGGGATGAATTGTTGTTTTCTTCTGGGAACAGTTTTGATAACTGTATGTGATTTTAAAAGAGATATTATGATAGGTTGTATATTGCTAGAACAACGCTATTTTATCTGTGTTTGGCCTCGGTGGCTTTGATGTGAATTATTACTGTGTTGAACTGTTTAGTTAGCACGAGTATTCGTAGGAACACTATAAACCTTGCGAGGTTTAGTGGTTTCTTTATAACTAGGTGCTAGGAGGATTATTCCTCTAGTACTTTTCCGGTCATGACCTTACCCTTACTCAGGGTACGTGCACACAGCTGGTGCCGCCATTTGGGATGTATTCCCTGGGATGTATTCCCTTTGATATCTCTTGTGAGGAGATCTGATATCTCTCGTGAAGAGATCTTAAAAGCTTATAACGTAAATGTACGTTTTCGAATTAAATAAGATAAGTACTTTAGTGCACATAATTAATAAACCTTGGGCGAGAAGTACAACGTGGAAACTCGTCTGGGCTTCGATTAGAGTAAGTCCACCTTCCGAATCTGAATTCGCATTATGCGGTGAGGTTGGTCGTGGACCCAAATAGTCAAGTCACTTTTAAACGTTTGCGTGAAACTTTAATGTTCTCAAACACTTGTCATACTTCCGATAAGACTCAATTCGTTGGAGTCTTCTCTTCATATGTTTCCTTAAGACTCATTCTTTCAGAGTTCTTTCTCTTGATCATGCCCTTTCGTATATTTTCAGTAGGAGTATGGTGGTTGACTATCGTCATCGACTTTTATTCGAGAAGCGATGAGTCTAACCTAATACGACTACTTAGAACCTTTCTGTTTTACCCTTGCATAGTCTTTTACTAGACTAACCAACCGGTTATATTCCCTTGCATGGTTGGCTGGTGTCATCCGTCTCATACGGAACATTAGATAAACTGCAGTTCCAATGAAAGCTAGAAACGACAACGAAGGCAGTTGGAATTTTGAAGACTTTTACCAGGTTGAGATTCCTTGGCGGGTGATCGTTTAGATCAAGACCCTTGTGTTATTTTATTTTAAAGACTTCCGCTGTGTTAAACATATTTTATGTCAAGACTACTCTGTATTTTAGTTGTATTTCGGATTATGGATGTAATGCCGAGACAATGATTTTAATCAAAAGTTATGATATTTTGTATTATAATTGTCGTTTTAAGATTTATATAAACGGGTTAAGCCTAGGGTGGCTTCGGATGTGAAATCTGAGGTCACTGACGGTATTACCTTTCAACGATATATATTTGGGGGTGTTACAGTTTGATCCCATTCCAATGCCTCCTTGTAGGCGCATAACTAAACCTGGACAATAGATTCACAACAAAAGAAATATTTGGTCTTGTATTATTAGTTAAATACATAAGAGCACCAATTGCACTTAGATATGGTACTTCTGGACCAAGAACATCTTCGTCCTCTTCTCGAGGACAAAATTGATCCATTTCTACATTGAGAGATCGAACTTCCATGGGAGAGCTCAAAGGTTGAGCCTTGTCCATATTAAACCTTTTTAATACTTTCTCAGTATAATTAGATTGATGGATAAAAATTACATCCTTAAGGTGCTCAATTTGTAAGCCAAGACAAAGCTTGGTTTTACCAAGATCCTTCATCTCAAATTCTTTAATCAAATATTTTGCAGTCTCTTGAAGTTCATGGGAAGTTTCGACGATGTTCAAATCGTCTACATAGACTACAATAATAGCAAATCCACTCTTGGATCCCTTGATGAAAACACATGGACATGTGGCATTATTCTTATATCCTTCTTTCATAAGATATTCACTAAGACGGTTGTACCACATCCGTCATGACTGTTTCAATCCATACAACAACCTCCTCAGTTTTATAGAATACATTTCTCGAAGTTCAGAGTTGTTGGACTCAGGCAGTTTTAGTCATTCTGGGACTCTCATGTAGATGTCTGTATCAAGTAACCCATATAAGTATGCAGTCACGACATCCATAAGGCACATCTGTAGTTTTTCAAACACAGTCATACCAATTAGAAACCTCAATGTAGTTGCATCGACTACCGGAGAGTATGTTTCTTCATAATCAATTCCAGGGATTTGAGAAAAACCTTGGGCTACAAGTATAGCCTTATATCTCACAATTTTATTTTTCTCATTTCGTTTTCGCATGAATACCCATTTGTAACCGATTGGTTATACATCCTTTGGTGTATGGACTACAGGTCCAAAGACTTCTCGCTTTTCAAGCGATTTTAATTCTGCCTGAATGGCCTCTTTCCATCTCGGCCAATATTTCCTTCGACGACATTCATCAACTGATTTTGGCTCAATGTCATCATCCTCAGCCACAATATCTATAGCCACTGAGTAGGCAAATATATCATCAACATAGATATCATTTTTATTCCATTGTATACCGGTATATACACAATTTATGGAAATCTCAAAAAAAATTAATATTTCGATCTTCATCCAAGATATCATTTTCCATTGAGATGTTTTCATTTTCAATCTCTTTGCCTTTACCATTGCTCTCCAGGGCAATTGTGGCATCTCTTGCCATACCCTTTTGGTTCTTTGGCTTCCTTGGTTTCAAGTTTTTTTTACCTAGTTGTCTACTATGCTTCTGGCGTGTTGTAGACTCATTTGCAATGGACGCTTCTGGCTGTCCAATGGGTATTTCAATACTTGCAGGAGCATTTGTTGCAGGTATATATGACATAGTTACCTTCTTTGTATCGATGAATGCATCGGGTAACTGATTTGCAACATTTTGTAAATGAATGATCTGTTGTACTTCTTGTTCACACATTTTTGTTCTTGGATCAAGGTGAGATAATGCAGTTGTATTCCATGTAACCTCTTTCATATGTGAGTCCACCTTTTTATTTTCTCCCCCTAAGTTAGGGAATGTACTTTCGTCAAAATGACAATCAGCAAATGTTTCTGTAAACAAATCACTAGTTGTTGGTTCGAGATATTTTATAATCGATGGGGATTCGAAACCAACATAAATTCCCAATCTTCTTTATGGACCTATCTTTGTTCGTTGAGTGGAGCAATAGGAACATAAATTGTCAAACTTATACAACACTTGTGTTCATACTTAATTAAACATGTATAACATAACATGTGCATAACATTCTAGATGTATTTGTTCATAACAGTTAGACCTTAATGCAAGGTATTATAATACCTTCCATCCAAATGAGCCGAAAACTACGAACCCTTTGTTTCATTTACCATACAAAGATGGGGAGGTTGGAAGAAAGAAAGCCGTAAAAAGTAATGGATCTACTAGGCTTTTAGAAAAATATTCAAAGTGTCGTCGACCGAATGGATCTACAAGGCTATTAGAAAAAATATTCAAACCAATCCAAGTCAAATAAAATAATAATCATCATTCAAAAATTTATTTAACACTCCATACGATGAAGACACACCGGATACAGTCTTAACATTTTAAAAATGATCCAACAGATAATCCTAAGGTCATCACTCGACCAAATTGTCTCAAAATTATCCACAAAGGTATATAAAAATATGAAAACTCTCTAACTGCAAATGCCAAAGTGTGATCAACGACCTCCCTGTTGCTGCTGAACCTGCAAAAACCCAAGGACTGGTGGACCTGCATCACCTGCCAACCAAGGACAAATCCAAGATTGGATTAGTCTAGTGAAAGACTAGCATGAATCATCACAACACAAAAATAGGAAAAAATTTACCGTTACCATCCATCTACATCAATAGAGATTACAACCTCAAGTATATCTATATATATACTAAAGCAGAAGCCTAAATTTTACGTGTCGGTCTCACGTTTAATTCGCCTATTTGTCATTACCACGTTCAATTCGCCTACGTGTTGGCATTTTAGATATGCTACCTCATCTGTCACCTCATTCGTCATGTCATCAACTATCTTTTCTTATTGTTTATTTTCATAACTATTTAAAACTAAATAATAATAATATCCTTTCTTATCTAATTTTTGAATTTTTATCATAACTATTTATCTTATCTTATTGTTTATTTCCATAACTATTTAAAACTAAATAATAATTATATCATTTCTTATCTTATTTCCGAATTTTTACCATAACTATTTAAAACTAAATAAAATCGACAATACAAAAACTTTATCTTATTTTTTAGTTTGAAAAATATAAATTCGATTTTTTTATAATATAAATTATTTGTAATTTAAAAACTAATAAATCCAAAAAATTTGGTATTTTGTATAACTTTCCTCATACTTTTAATATATCTCTAACTCTCTAAGTATAAGATATAAACACAATATCTTTGTGAACAATCTATATTTACCATAACTATTTAAAACTAAATTATCGTAATATACTTTCTTATCTTATTGTTTCTTTGTTCTTATTTCCTTATAAAAACTTTATCTTATTTATTTGAAATTTTACCACAACCATTTAAAACTAATTTAATTTTGACAATATAAAACCTTATCTTATTATTTTGGTTTAAAAAAAACGAATTCGAATTTTTTAATAAAAATTATTTGTATTATAAAAACTAATAAATTCAATATTTTGGTAGTTTTGTATAACTTTCCTCATACTTTTAATATATCTTTAATTATAAGATATGAATAGAATATATTTGTGGACAATCTATATTTACCATAACTTTTTAAAATTAAATAATAATTATATCATTTCTTATCTTATTGTTTATTTCCTTTTCTTTACAAAAACTTTGTCTTATTATTTGAATTTTTACCATAACTATTTGAAACTAATTTAATTTTGACAAAATAAAACTTTATCTTATTATTTCGGATCAAAAATACTAAATCCGATTTTTTTTTAATAAAAACTAATTTGTGATTAAAAACTAATAAATCCAAAAAAAATTGGTATTTTTGTATAAGTTTCCTCATACTTTTAATATATCTTTAAGTATAAGATATAAACACAATATATTTGTGAATAATCTATATTTACCAAAATTATTTAAAGATAAATAATAATTATATCATTTCTTATCTTATTGTTTATTTCTTTCTATTTCTTTATAGAAACTTTCTCTTATTATTTGAATTTTTACCATAAATATTTAAAACTAATTTAGTTTTGACAATATAAAACTTTATCTTATAATTTCATATTAAAAATAATAAATCCTAAATTTTCAAATAAATATTATTTATGATTTAATAACTAATTCCATATATATTGGTATTTTTGTATAAATTTCCTCATACTTTTAATATATAAAAACTTTAGCCATAACTAGCTTATCATATTCTGTGGTTGAGATATATCTTATGTACAATATCTACGTAAGAATATAATGATCTAATTTCATTATATATCTATCTCTTTTTAAAAAGTTAAACTTTTAATATATTTGTTCATGGCACGGGCATTATGCTAGTATATACTAAAGGAAAGGCTTAAATCTTATGTGTCGGTCTCACGTTCAATTCGCCTACGTATCGTCACCGATCCAATCATCATCCACCACATCATTCAATTTTTTAAAAAAAGATTCAAAAAAATAAATATTTATATATTTAATCATATCTTTTAAAACTAACTTAACATATTTATTTAATTAAATTTAATTTAAACTAAAAAAATTTATCCAAATCGTATATATATTACGGATCATATCTATTAAAGCATAGTCAAATATTGGTAAATTACCTAAATTTGCATGCCACCTAATATTTTCGATTTTTGAAACATGTTATACAAATCATATCTATTAAAGATAAGAATGAAGCTTTTAGATATATATTGACTATGATTTGGCCGAAGCTTTTGGATATAATTATGTACAGGTACAATTTGAATAATTCAATTGTTACGTTTTTATATAATATTATGGTTTTTATATATAAACTTATCGTTTAAGTTAGTGCAACATATATTCTATCGTTTAAGTTCGTGCAATATATATATACACTTATCTCAAAGCAATTGGGTATTTTATTTAATTATATTTAAATCTTATTTAATTAAAAAAAATCCAACTTAAGTTACGAAAAGAGATTATAAAAAATAATGTTTTTGATTGATTTATTAGTTAAGGCTAGAGATCATGAGATTAATTAACATGAGATAAAAATCCACAGTTTTTACAATGTCAATTCAATGTAAATATTTTGTATAATATATATTTCTCTTTTCAAATCTACCTATGTACTGATATAATTTTGCTTAAGCATGATTTTAAAATATCTTATTCAAGTCTACATATATACTTGGCTTTAGTTAGTTATTAATTTCTATGGATTATAATTTTCCATATTTGTACCCTTATCTTGGTTTTTTTAAAAGGTACCCTTATTTTGATTTTAGTCGGTTATCAATCACCATTAATTGTAATCATAATCATTAAAAAAATTGATTATCGTTTATCAATAACAAATATTGGTTAACTTAGATTATAGATTTGGGAAATCAAGATGGAATCAAAGGGAAGTTACGTACAATTAATATTGTGCATATTCAAAATTTTGTATTTAATATATTTTTTATTTGTTTGTATATATTAATTATCTTTTTTTTAGTCTTTCAAAGAAAGACGGGAATATTATTGTTCGAAATATTGTTCACATTAATAAATTTATATCATTATATGATCACAAAATTATAAAAAATATTCTTTATATTTTCATATACATTTCAATTGATAATTTTAAATTTCTAGATAAATATACAATTACATAAACACAAATTATGTATCAATTTTTTTTAATATTATGTGAATCATATTTTTAATATCATATGTGTTTTATTAATTATATTAATCCAAAGTATAATATTTTTTAATTTTGTTTTATTCCTATTTAAATTATTTAATATTATAAACATATTTTATAAGCCAAACCCGTGCTTGGCACGGACACTATACTAGTATACCACTAAAACACATAACCTTAACTTCAACATTTGCATCCAACTATCTAATCAATGAACTCCAACTAGTCCAAATATCAACTACACCAAAATCATATAATCAGGTGAGACTATCATCACCCTAGATAACCGTACTATACATGGATAAGATGGGACACTCACCTTCTGATTTGGCCTTGAACCAACACAAGGTCATCCTTTACGTGGTCGGGTAAGGCTATCATCACCCGACCCGATTATGAGATGCAGCACCATTCTTATTACCGATCATACAAAAATATAAAATCAACCACTACTAGTCTTATTCCATATCAATTGCGTACGACAATGAAATACATACACAACCTTAACGTAAAAGAATTATATAATTATGTAAAAGAAGAAGTAAGAATCATCTTGCCACTAAATCACCGACTCAGCTACCAAGTGTTGCACGAACCCGTGCCGACTATACCGAGCAATTGTCCTAAAATAATATATACACCACCATTACGTAAAGTTATAGAATCTCACTTCACATAATCATTATTCTAATCCTTATAATATCTACTTAGATGCTAATATTACGTATAGTAATATAACTGAATTTCACTTCATGCTTACCAAAACCACAGATATCCCACTTGTTGAAACGATCTCGACAGGGAAGAATTTCGGCTTTCCAGTTGATAAACTCCAATATCAGGTCAAGGTAAGACAATCCCCAAAATCACACCTTAACTTTTACAAAAATCAGTCATGTAACCCAATTTATCCAATCGTTGAGTTCTTACTTTGATCCCAACAACCCGATCATGCTTACATATATTAATCGGCCATTAACTAAACCATACCTGAGCAGCGACTTAACCCCTTCTCGATCGGAGTATAGCCCGGCGTTAACGGTGGCCTCCGGGGTCGCACTCAGCATCCACGGGACGCAATGGCAACCCGGAAACGACAACCACATCAACTGTGTTCAACTATATGAGGCGACGCGGTGGTGCGCGAAAGGTTACCCTATTGGTGATCCCACGTGTTCGCCTGAGCTCGAGACGCTCTCGGTTTGCCGCTGCAAAGGCGTGGATGACGGCTTTCGTTTCCTTAATCAAATATATATACCAACCCTATAAGTTTAATTTTTTTCCGATTTTTCTAATGTTTGTCCATGACACATGCTAACAAGTTACAAAACGAAATTATCTTCAAAATATTACCTAAAAAAGAAGGCGGAATTACAAAAAATATCAAGTTTCTGATAGCTCTTTGTAAAAATACCGAATTTTTAAAAGTATTGCATAACTACCAAAAAACTGTAAAACTTTCGAAAACAACCACTGCTAATTACTTCTTAACAATTGATAACAGGTCTATGCTTCTCCACATATAAATGCAAAACCCTAGCTCGAGACCTCGCCTAGATCGCTGCCCCAAATTCGATTCTTCACCACCCTCACTACAATTCCAATCGAAGATCTATCCTCTAATTTGGGCGAATTCCAGTGGAAAATCAATCTGTCGTCGGCAACGTTGCAGGGGTGGTTGATGAGCAGCAGCACGGTGCAGGTGGGGCCGACGGGGTCGGCGATCCAGTGCGGGTTGCGGGACTTGAGGGACCGCATAGGGTCGGTGAAGAACACCCAGAAGATCACAAAGGCGATGAAGCTGGTGGCGGCGACGAAGGTGCGTCGGGTGCAGGAAGCGGTGGTGAACGGCAAGCCCTTCTCGGAGACGCTGGTGGAGGTGCTGTACAACATCAACGAGCAGCTGCAGACGGAAGACGTGGATGCGCCCCTGATGAAGAACCGTCCGGTGAAGAAGGTGGCCCTGCGTGGACGCCGCGGAGGACGAGTTCTTCAGGCTCACCACCAAGGAAGGGAAGCTGATGGTGGAGAGGGACACGGTGAGGACAGCAACCCCCAATTTCTCGCCCATACTAGAGTTCGAGCAGGACCCGGTTCAGATCCTGATCCTGAATGCACTGCTGCCCTCGCCAAATTGCTTTTAGTCCTGCAACATCCTAGCGCCAAATTAGCTTTTACTCCTGCAACACCCTTGTACCTCAACAATCAGATTTTGATGGTGTTGCAGGAGTCCCTCGCCAGCGAGCTCGCCGCTAGGATGACTGCCATATATAGAAGTAGGTACACAGCCAAATTGCTTACGGTATCCTATTTCACAATTTTGAATCAGTTTAGTATTGTTTTTCCAATTTGATCTCAGGAAATTGGGTAGTGCTAGTAATTTCTTTGATTTCGTCACTTTTCTCTTAGTAAGTTGATTCAGATCTGTTTTCATTTAATTGTACCTTATCAAGGGAAGCCAGTAAGTCTTTATCAATTCTGATATTTGGGGGTCAAACTAGTACATAATTGATTAGCTTAGCCTGCTTTTGTCATGTATGCATGCGTTGTTTAATATAAGGAGATCATGGAAAAAGTTATTTAATTTAGCATGCCATCACTGACTTGCCTGTGCATTATCCTAAACTTAAGTACTCTATCACTGAGTATATACATATATATAGTAAATATAATACTACATACTATGTATTAACTAAATACTTATACCACAAGTTATATATTTAATGATGATGCATATGCTCGTTCATATGTATAGCAGAGATTTGACAAGCTTAATGATGTGTCCTTGTCTCCTGTGACAAGTCGAATTGTCAAAGATGGCGCCTTGGATCTAGTCTTGGTTGGGAAGTCACGTCTGAACGTCTCAGTTGGTGAAGAAGATGCTGTACGCGTTGAAGAACGCGATGTTGAACGTGGTGGTGATCACGGTGGTGACGATTGATGGAAAGATGATGGCGGTGGCGGAAGCGATTGAATGGAGGAATAGACGACTTGATGGAACAAGTCGTTGGTGTCGTAGCGTCGATTGCAGGTGTCGTAGCGTTGACAGGGCTAAAGTCGTGATGCCTATCAAATAAATCCCAAAATACCTACTAAGTAGTATAGTAAGCAAGACAGGGTCGATCCCACAGAGAGTCAGGTTATCAATTTGTGCAATTCGTTATCACCAACTAGGAACTAGGGGGGTTTGTTTGTGTTTATCGTAACCAAAGTAAACAAAGCAAGTAAATAAGTTCGCAGGAAACGGTTGTAAATATAATGGGGAAAAGCGCCACACTCAACAGAGATCCACACAACAATAGATAGGTCGATCACGGAATTCTATCAATCTCAAGTTCTTAATATTCCTATAGTTGTTCTTATCCCAATCTTAGATAACTATTAGTTCTACCAGCCCTAATAGTACTTATTACTAAATCAAATCCAAAAACCTTCAAGACTCAATGAAGCAATAGCATTCAACCAAGGATTCAACAAGATACATGCAATAGAAACAACCCGTTACTATAAGCATGCAATTAACTCTCTCTCACGATGAAGCGCTCGGATCCCCTATACGCAACAATCGTGCTCGCTACTAGATATGCAACCCGAACCCGGAATCACAAGTCCTAGCAATTAGGAAGATATCAATAAACCTAGGTGATCAATCTAGATAAATCAACATAAACCAATAATCAATCAAGCACAAGAGAATTAATCCAACTAGATAGGAAAACGAACAGGAGTAGAAAACTCACAACCAATCAATTGTTGGCTTCAAACTGTCAAGTGCAACAATGGAGGTTTAGTTCTCCATTAGGGTTTGTGAGAGAAAAATACGTAAAACGGTGGCCACTAGGGTTTTCCACAAAGTGTTCTAAAATAGTCTTAAATACTAGGAAACCAATATGGAATAAAATAAGGAAATAATAACATTCCGAAATATAAAGTCTCGGATAAAAGAAAAACAGAAATAAAACTCGGAAATAAATCTCGTCAGCGTCTTACCACCGCGGGGTGCGGTGGCCTTCCTGCCGCGGGGGGCGGTAAGTTGCCGTGGCCAGGTGTCAGCTCTTCTTGCAGCTGGGCGCGGCCATCTTCACACCGCCGGGGGCGGTGGTCTTCAGACTCGTCTTCTTCTTCTCCTAGCTTGACTCGCACCACTTCTTAGCACATCTCTTCACTCCATTGGCGTCTTCTATTGGTGGCTTCCTCCTCAGTGTCTCCAGTGATCTCCAATATAGCTCAAACACTCCTAATAACATCAAACTTCGCCCCCAAACGCCATGCACATGAATGTGCCTAAATCTACCCGAATGGCACCAATAAACCCTCTAATGACTCTTACTTAAGCTCTACAAAGTAGCGCTTATCAAATTCCCTCATGCTTAGACCTTTGCTCATCCTCGAGTAAACTAAAAGAAAGTTCACTCCTCCAATGTAGCACACAAGGTCTCAGGAAGCATCTCCTCCAACTAAGAGTCACCTAACCCATGCCAAGACTCCTGGCGCCAAACTCATCTACAACACATCCTCATCATCAACAAACCTGGGGGCAAGCAGAGTACTTCCCCCAAGCTTAACCTGAACATCCAAGAGTATGAGTAACCTCTAATCCTAACCTCCATCTATGACTCCTTATGTCTCCTAGAGTGACCTACCCGACAATCCTTCTTTGACTCCTCTTCTTATGACGCCTCGCCAAGAATAATGAGAAATCCTAAAATCACTCTTCTTCTTTTTCGCTCATTTTGCCAAGGCGCCCTTTCGGGTTTTCACCAAGCCACTCATATTTTTTTCATAAATGTGCTCACATAAGCTCACGTCACTCTTGACCAATTATTACCCCAGCCTAATGCTGGTCCAAGCCACCTGCTTATTACCTAGGCCGCCCTTTCGGGTTTTCGACCTATCCCAGGATTTCTATTTTAGCCTTTTTTCAAATTTTTGGCTTTTTCAATTTTTTATTTTTCTCCTCAGCGACGTAGCAAGTATAGAACTCTCCCCCATGCTTAAACATTGTATTGTCCTCAATGTAATGAAAGACAAAAGAATAAAGCACAGGGAAAAGCAAAAAATAACTCACAAACGTCGCCAAGCTGCTTGGACACTGTAGGTGTCGCTGGCGGTGTACTCCATATGCGCAGGTCCGGTGTTGGGTGTTCTCATCAACTCCAGTGTCTTCTTCCTACCGTGCAACCAAAGGGAACCACTTTGGTGAATAGTGGTGAACAATGATAACAGTGTTGCACGGCCTTCAAATGCCATTAAAAATGGGCCCAGATATGATCGTGGTGTGGGCCATGAGTGGTCCTCCTCTCCAACTGTCGACTGTAGGGCCATCATCGTTGCCAAATAATGTGTAGGGCTAATGTATCCTCTGTGACAACATGATGCGCACCATCTCTATGGGAAACTCTTGACAGCTGACCTTGGTACAATTTTTTTTTTTTTTTTTTTTTTTGCTCCCCTTTAAAGGTTTTTTCGGGGAGTTTATTAGTGCAGGGAAGGAAGAGACTTACATTGGTGGTAAACACCTTCTTCAATAGGCATGGATCTCTTCCCTGCAGGTTAGTTGAAAACAAAAACAAAAACAAAGCAAAAACAAGCCAAACTAATGCAAGAAATAAAGAAATAAAAACAAAGAAAGTAAAACATACCTCGGGTTTCCTCCCGGATAGCGCCTTAGTTATTGTCGTGGCTTGACATCCTACTCCAACCTCAACTTGGGTTGCTCATAGCAACTGAACTCTTGGGGTCTATATCAGGGGGATGCCTCTTTGTATATTCCATGTCGAGCTTTGTCCCCAATCTCTTGTACTTCTTTATGGGTGGACCGTTGTGTATACCCATGAACGCATTGGCCATCTTCAGAAATGGCCTACCCAACATCTTAGGGCATGCATGCCTATCTTGCCCCGTATCGAGCATATAAAGATTCACCACTTGAATCAAGTTCTCCTTCTTGTGTTTCCCCTTCAGTTTCTTCTTGATCATGCCCAGCACCTTTAATATTTCCTTGCAGCGAGGGGTTCTGTCAGCCAGTATAACCAAGGGAACGGTTTTTATGCAGTCACTGAAGGCCTCATAGATATCCTCGTTGTTCTTTAGCCTTTGAGTAACTCGGGAAGCCTCAAGGAAGGGTGCGACGGGTAGCAACGCGACGAGCGGGAAGGAGTTGAGACGCACAAACTCATCATAGGCAGCCTCCAGAGGATCGGGGACTGTCGGGGCATCTTCGAGAGGGGCGGGCGTCGTAGGATCGTTTCCGCAATCGCGACTCTCCTCCTCTTGGTCGCTGAATTCCTCCAGTCCCAAAAAATATTCTTCCTCAGAAAGCACCTTGCGGTCCCAAATATCGCCTGGAAGGCCCAACTCCTTGAGCTCCTCTGGGAATGGGGCAGGTGGCTTCTCGGAACCGAGAGGAGGAAAGTACGGACGATCGTAGGTGTCGATAAAGGGCTCGTCATTAGCTCCAGCAGGTTGCCGCGGGGGGCGGCCAGTGTTCACCGCTGGGGGCGGTAAACTACCCGAAGATTTCTGAGAATCAAGGTCACCGCTGGGGGCGGTAGCCTCATTGCCGCGGGGGGCGGTGGTCGTCAGAGCATCTTCATTTTCCTTCTTACCGCTGGGGGCGGCAAGCTGGTGCTGCGGGGTGCGGTTTTCCTCCAGAGCTTCCTCCTTTCCTGCAACGTCTTCCTCAGCACTTGACAGTTGTTTCCCACTTCTGAGAGTTACAGCGCTTACATTTTCCCTCGGGTTCACTACCGTTTGAGATGGTAGATTTCCCGACATCTTTGCATCGATCCTCGTGATGGCTTCAACCATTTGGCTCATCTGCGTCTCAAGGTTCTTGATACTCGACGTCGTAGCTTGAACGTGAGTGCTGAAGTGCTTATCCAGAGCTTGGAGCATATCTTCAGTTGACATGGAGGGGCTAGGATCGGACATGCAATTAAGCATGGGGATTTGATCGGCACTGGCGGGCTATGCTCATAGGCCGGATTGTACTGTTGTGGAGCACCCTGCTGGTAGAACGATTGTGGCTCCGGGTAGAACTCCTGGTAGTCATGACCATATGGAGGGTATTGTCGGTACCCATAACTCGAATTGGGATGATCTCTCCACCCTGGAGTGTATGCGTAGGAGTATGGGTCATATCGAGGCTCTCCCCAGAAATCCATATCTGAATCAAAATCAAAACAAAGAAAATACAAAAATCAGTAGCACGGGTGTGGACCGTAAGAAAGGTCCACACCAAGGTTGGTAACAAAAAAATCACAAAAACAGAAAATTTGACTCCCCGACAATGGCGCCAAATTTGACAGGGCTAAAGTCGTGATGCCTATCAAATAAATCCCAAAATACCTACTAAGTAGTATAGTAAGCAAGACATGGTCGATCCCACAGAGAGTCAGGTTATCAATTTGTGCAATTTGTTATCACCAACTAGGAACTAGGGGGGGTTTGTTTGTGTTTATCGTAACCAAAGTAAACAAAGAAAGTAAATAAGTTCGCAGGAAACGGTTGTAAATATAATGGGGAAAAGCGCCACACTCAACAGAGATCCACACAACAATAGATAGGTCGATCATGGAATTCTATCAATCTCAAGTTCTTAATATTCCTATAGTTGTTCTTATCCCGATCTTAGATAACTATTAGTTCTACCAGCCCTAATAGTACTTATTACTAAATCAAATCAGAAAACCTTCAAGACTCAATGAAGCAATAGCATTCAACCAAGGATTCAACAAGATACATGCTGTAGAAACAACCCGTTACTATAAGCATGCAATTAACTCTCTCTCACGATGAAGCGCTCGGATCCCTTATACGCAACAATCGTGCTCGCTACTAGATATGCAACCCGAACCCGGAATCACAAGTCCTAGCAATTAGGAAGATATCAATAAACCTAGGTGATCAATCTAGATAGATCAACATAAACCAATAATCAATCAAGCACAAGAGAATTAATCCAACTAGATAGGAAAACGAACAGGAGTAGAAAGCTCACAACCAATCAATTGCTGGCTTCAAACTGTCAAGTGCAACAATGGAGGTTTAGTTCTCCATTAGGGTTTGTGAGAGAAAAATATGTAAAACGGTGGCCACTAGGGTTTTCCACAAAGTGTTCTAAAATAGTCTTAAATATTAGGAAACCAATATGGAATAAAATAAGGAAATAATAACATTCCGAAATATAAAGTCTCGGATAAAAGAAAAACAGAAATAAAACTCGGAAATAAATCTCGTCAGCGTCTTACCACCGCGGGGTGCGGTGGCCTTCCTGCCCCGAAGGGCGGTAAGCTGCCGTGGCCAGGCATCAGCTCTTCTTGCCGCTGGGGGCGGCCATCTTCACACCGCCGGGGGCGGTGGTCTTCAGACTCGTCTTCTTCTTCTCCTAGCTTGCCTCGCACCACTTCTTAGCACATCTCTTCACTCCATTGGCGTCTTCTATTGGTGGCTTCCTCCTCAGTGTCTCCAGTGATCTCCAATATAGCTCAAACACTCCTAATAACACCAAACTTTGCCCCCAAACGCCATGCACATGAATGTGCCTAAATCTACCCGAATGGCACCAATAAACCCTCTAATGACTCTTACTTAAGCTCTACAAAGTAGCGCTTATCAAGCGTCGACTGCGGATGTTGTAGCGTCAACTGCGGAGGGGATAAGCTCAATGGAGATTGAGTGGTTGCCGTAGCGCCGACGGCAGAGTGAATGGGAATGAGAGGGATAAGGGTGACGTCCGATCAAGGGAAGGAGAGATTAACACTCGACTTTAAACCTTGAACTTTAACTTGAACGTGACTAAAACAAAGAACATGGGAGGCTTTAAATAGCCAAAGTATCTCGGCCAAGACCTAATGGGCTTGGGCCGAAATGAGCCTAAGGGCTAGCCCATGCAAGCATGCAAAAGGCACAAACCCTAAAAGATAGAAAGATAATAAAAGGAAACTATCTAAATGCTATAAATAAGGAAACTATCTAAAACAAAGCTGGAAATACCGAATATAGAAATTGTCTTAAAAGAACGTGTTAAATGAAGAGAATGCGATAATCTTCAGAAAGAACGCGATCATCATTAAATGAGCTTATGTCGCTGGAAAGAGATCGCGTTGATCTTTGACTCGCTTGAAGGAAGAATGCGGTCTTCGTACCTGGCTCTTCTGAGCTCAGAGTCATGGCTTTGTCTTCGTCTTGGGCCGTCATGGGAGGCAGGGTCACATCACCCTCCCCCACTTGACTGTGAAGCGTCCTCGCTTCACCGTCGTTGAACTGGTGCTCGACATTCGTGTGCAATTGCTCATACGCGAAGATTCTGGTGTCGAACACGAATTTGGGGCTGTAGCGTGGCGGAGAGGCACCAAACACCCAGTGGAGTATGTGTTGAAAGGCACGCAAGGGTGGTAGTATGTTGGGTGGCTTCGCTGTCAACTCCGCCGTGAACTCTGCTGGAGACGAGGCTGCAGGTGGTGGCAACTGCGCGGCGATGTGGGAGTAGGGCATGCCGGTAGTGGGCACCTTGCGGCTCCAACTTGCAATGAAGTTCTTGGGCCGGGCGAGAAGCACCTGGTGATCACAACGAACCGGCAATGCTGTGGTTGGAGGCTCGCCGTGATGTAAGACGAGTTGGTTCCTTGAGGAAGGAGCTCCGGGATCGAAGGCTAGTCGCGTGTGATGCGAACAACCCCTGAAGTGTTGTCTGCAACGCAGGATCTTTGATTCCTCAAGCTTGAATTCGATTCCTTCTCTTCCGTAGCCAAACTGATGGCTTTCCTAGGGCTAAAGAGATAACCCACAAACGTGTCAAAGAGATGACGAAGAGATCAAAGAGATGATCTTGAAACACCAAAGAGACGATGTACGAATTGCTCGAAGCGAAGAGCTACGGGATAGACGATCCGTGGGATCGAAGAGTTGACGTTATAACTCAAGGGAAGGAGCGTACTCAACTTTACTACTCAAATTCAACGTAAAAGAATACAAACTAGGGTTTCAAGTCTTAAATAGTGCCAAAAGAAATAACATAAAATAATAATAAAAATTGTTCAGCAAAACGACGAAGATTGAATTCGCTGGCGCGGACCGAAAGTGGGAAAAGCAGCGGTCGCCGTAATTAAACGGCGGTCGTTGCCATTTGCCGTAGGCGAATTCCTTGAGGAGTTAAAAGCGATGGTCGCCGCCAATGACTCGACCGGGGTTGACAACTCGGCCCAGAACTCGGCCGAGTTCTGGGTCGAGTTCTTGGCACAGCTCTCAGTAAAACACGGTTTTGACCATATTCTTGTTGGAATCTTGATCCGACGTAAACTATGAAGTTGTATATCTTTGAATCAGCTTTCCAACGCATCTTGAATCATCACGAGATCAATTTTCTAGCCATAGTTATGGCCGTTTTACCGAAGACTGTCCAGAACCAAATCGCTTGTAACAAGTCCGAACTTGCACAAGACTTCACCCTTTGCTTCAGCCTCTTCCTTGGAGGCCTTTGATTAACTCTCTCATGCATGTTGCTATCAATCTCCCCTTCTTGGCTGCGAAGCGTCCCCGCTTCGGCCTCGTCGTCAGAAGCAGGAGGCGTATAAGGAGAAAGATCAGCGACGTTGAACGTAGGATGCGCACCATAGTCATCGGGTATAGGGGGCAATCCCTCGGGCAGCTCCGCGGGCATCACTGCCCCAAGGTCTTGCAAAAGAGAAGTCACGGTAGGGGGTAAATCAACATGATCTTTAACAGTTAAAAGACACGTAAAAGGAACAAGTAAAAAGCAAGGAAGACGTCCCTGAATTATTAGAGAGACATCCCGGGACCGGGCTAAGAGAAGCCGGTTCTCGCGTTTTCCTTGAATGTCGGGTTGTGGAGGCGTCTCAAACTTGAAGTTTTGGATCACCTTTTCATTGAAGATGTTGCAGCAACTCCCAACATCGTCGTTGGCGGTAGGGACGCGGTGTGTAGCCAAGCCAAGAGGCACGTTGTCTTGCTCGCCCATAGAGCGGCATATGTATACGTCCATCTCATCCTCCTCCTCCTCCTCCTCCTCCTCATCGTCGTAGGTGTCAAATACCGGGCCGGCTTCGTAGGTGTCCTCGTCAAAAGACTCGTAGCCGGAGGTGTTCGAGAAGAGGACATTGAGAAGGGAACCCTTGCGGTCCATTGGCCGACTAGTGGTGGCCGGAGGGTTCAACATTGGGTCAGCCATGGGCCACCTCATGTCACTCAAGGCCCGACGAAGGTGAGCAAGCTCAGCAGCCTGTGCGGCGAGTTGGCGGTCTAGTTCTTCACTCAGTGCACGAAGTGCGACGATTCGCTCAAAGACGGAGTCCATCTGTCCGGGGCTGGGGTTGCCCGTAGAAGGAGAGTAGCTTGTCGTAGGAACCTCCATAGTACCTATACGAAGCATATAACATAAGGAGTAAGTTGCACCAAGCAAAAGAACAAGTCCAAGCCAAGTCCTTGTCTCAAAAGTGACCCAAGAAATTTTCCGCTAGGCGTACTAATTTGGGTTACTCGTGAGGAGGGAGAGGCTTGAACGGAAGGTAACAAGGCAAGAAGTAGCAATTCAAGTCCCAAACAACACACCAATTTCCAAGTGCAAGCAAATCAAATCAAGTTTCTTAGAATTAATCACAAGAGAGTTAAAAAATTTTCCCTTTTCAATGAGAGTTGCATAGAGACATGAAAGACGAGAAGATGGAGTATGACCGTATGGTGCGTTCTATGCCTACTCTTTGTATTTTTTGTTTTTGAGGCTTTCGTCTTCCCAAACCTTTCTGTTTTTGTTTGATGGAAGGTGAGAATAGTATGTTTGTTTTGTTTATATGGTCACACCTTGTTTTTGTTTTGTGCTGATATGATGGCGAATCAAGCAAGAAAGAACCACACAAGCAAGTGCAGGAAAAGCAAGAAGAGACAAGCAACTAGGAGGGAATAAAATCTAACAACTAATCTAGCAATTAATCCAAAGGGAAGCAAGACTTGATCAACAAGAACAAGGAAATCAAATATGCAATCAAAGGAAACAAAAATTGCTAGAGGGTAGATGGTAGGATTGGGGAACAAGTAATCAAAACCTAAGGGAATTAGGGTTAGTCGTGAAGGTGAGATAGGCGGCGGCGGACGGTGGTGGTGGTGGCGGACGGTGGTGGTGGCGATCGGTGGTGGTGGCGAACGGTAGTGGGTGGTGGCTAGAAAAAATAAATTTTCTAGGGTTTGCAAGCGGTAAAATTTCAAGAATCACAAAGGAGAGAAGAACAAACTTAGCTTGGAAAAGGCTCTGATGCCAGTTGATGCGAACAACCCCTGAAGTGTTGTCTGCAACGCAGGATCTTTGATTCCTCAAGCTTGAATTTGATTCCTTCTCTTCCGTAGCCAAAGTGATGGCTTTCCTAGGGCTAAAGAGATAACCCATAAACGCGTCAAAGAGATGACGAAGAGATCAAAGAGATGATCTTGAAACACCGAAGAGACGATGTACGAATTGCTCGAAGTGACGAGCTATGGGATAGACGATCTGTGGGATCGAAGAGTTGACGTTAGAACTCAAGGGAAGGAGCGTACTCAACTTTACTACTCAAATTCAACGTAAAAGAATACAAACTAGGGTTTCAAGTCTTAAATAGTGCCAAAAGAAATAACATAAAATAATAATAAAAATTGTTCAGCAAAACGACGAAGATTGAACTCGCTGGCGCAGACCGAAAGTGGGAAAAGCGGCGGTCGCCGTAATTAAACGGCGGTCGCTGCCATTTGCCGTAGGCGAATTCCTTGAGGAGTCAAAAGCGGAGGTCGCCGTAAGTTTGGCGGCGGTCGCCGTAAGTTTGGCGGCGGTCGCCGCCAATGACTCGGCCGGGGTTGACAACTCGGCCGAGTTCTGGGTCGAGTTTTTGGCACAGATCTCAGTAAAACTCGGTTTTGACCATCTTCTTGTTGGAATCTTAATCCGACGTAAACTATGAAGTTGTAGATCTGTGAATCAGCTTTCCAACGCATTTTGAATCATCACGAGATCAATTTTCTAGCCATAGTTATGACCGTTTTACCAAAGACTGTCCAGAACCAAATCGCTTGTAACAAGTCCGAACTTGCACAAGACTTCACCCTTTGCTTGAGCCTCTTCCTTGGAGGCCTTTGATTAACTCTCTCATGCATGTTGCTATCAGCATGGTTGTTGACGCGGTCTTTGTGGCCTTCAATTGTTTGTCGCGATCACGCTCGACCTGATCCTGCAAGATTTCATGGGAAGACATTGGATGCAAGGTGACACGCTTCCCATGGTAATTGAAGACATAAGTTTCAAAAAGCCATCGTGGAGCACGCGTATGTCGAATTGCCATGGGCGCCCAAGCAAAATATGGGTGGCGTCCATTGCAATGACATCACAAAGAATAGAATCACAGTATTGCCCTATGGAAAAAGAAATTAAACACTGACGAGATACTGTGTTACCTGGACTTGAAGAAAGCCATTGTAGGGCATAAGGTTGCGGATGAGGTGTCGTAGGTAACTTGAAGTGTGTCACGACTTTCTCATTGACAATGTTAGCACATGATGCTCCATGAACTATGACACTCAAGGAAGCTGTTTGTACGAGAGCTCTGGTGTGGAACAAGTTCTCGCGTTGATCTTGGAGGCTCGCGTCCTTGACGGTGAGGAGGCGACGCGACACTAAGCTTAATGGTGTGCCCGCGTGTAGTGAAGCGGGTTTGCAGTCATATGCGTCGTCTTCCTCTTCTGGGTTGCCTTCCTCGTCGTCATAGGACTCGTATCCCGCGGCGGTTGTGGAGAACAAGACCTTGCGAGCATTGGGGCAATCTGTCTTGTAGTGGCCTCTTCCACCACATTTGTAGCACTCAACGTCGCGTGCACGATCAATGGCAACTGGAGTTTGGCTGGGCGCGTGCTGGCGTGGTGCGGTGGTTGGCGTCGACGGCTTCGCGATGGGAGCTTCGCCTGACGCGGTTATGGTAGACACACTGGGGGGAACTTTAGTAGAATGCAAGCCACTAGGGTTAGAAGCATACCTTGATTGGCCACTTGGATAAGTGTAAGACTTCCGGCGAGAGAGTTGTGCATGGATTTGCATCGCCGTATGTGTGAGTATGTTCAAATCCTTGATGGGCAAGATCTCTAGTTGATCACGTATGTTGGTGTTCAAGCCACTCAAGAATTTGGTCCTCAAAGTTGATGGTGCAACAGAGATGTTGGCCTTGTAATACATGTCTTCAAGCTTGGAAAAGAATTCGAGTGGAGTCATCGATCCCTGGCGAGCCATGGCAATGTCCAATCGCATTTGATTCTGGTAGTTTGGAGGCACGTATTTCCTGGTCATTACGTAGACTAATTGATGCCATTCTGTGACTCGTGCTCTGTGGCGTCGAACGCAGTCATGTTCGAACCTATGCCACCACACGCGGGCGGCTCCTCGGAAGTTAAGCGTCGCGGCGTCAACATGGTCCTCAGGTGGCAGACGATTATAGTGAAGAGTGTACTCTGTAGCCTGCACCCATTCAAGAAACGCAGAGGGCTTGTATTCACCATGAAAATGCTCGATTTTTACCTTGACGTGGGGTCGCTGGTATCGAGGCTGTTCTGGGGCTGGGTTGAACGCGTTGTTTGGTGCAGCGTCATAAAGAGGGTTGTTAATGGCGTGCAATCCATGTGGTCTATCGCGTCCAACTTGGTGTCTATCGCGTTGTTCGCGATCTTCGCGGACAAACTCATCCCTAGGCGCGTAGGCGTCATCGCATTGACGTCTATGTGGCGGGGCATCATAGGTGTCGCGTCGATGGTCTCTCCGTTGAACATCGCGGCGCTCGCCGCCAATGTCACGAACGCGTTCTCCTTGGGGTCGGAGACGTGGGGAAGGTATCCAATCTGATGGGTGATCCTGCAATTCAATGGGATCTCCAAGAGGGGGGTGGAAAAAATTAGGATTGACCATACCTGAGTCCTCGATCTCTTCGTCATCGTACTCGTCGAAGTCGTCTTGGACATTGGGTGTGATCGACGCGTAGCCATCTGATCCGTAACGCGGTGTTCGAACACTTTGGTGTCGAAGATGATCGCGTACATCATGGCTGCGTTGTTGGGTAGGTGGTGTCCTCAATTGATCATCGCGTCGCGGTTGTCCAGTGTCGCGGTGGCTTGGTCTTCTCGGCGTCGCGTCGGCTTGGATAGCTTGACGACGTCGGCCATCGCGTGTGGCGGATTCCGGCACGCGTTTCTGGGTTCCCCTAGAGGCATACCTGTCATCAAAGTTGTAAGGTTCAGAGTACTAACCTTGAGAGTCGTCGGCGTCGCGGGCTGAGCCGTTGTTGAAGCCAGCAGGTGTGGCTCGTGGCACATAGCGATCCTTTTGGGGAACGAAGCCTTGGCGGCTCTCAATGACACTCTGCATTCTGTTTAGTTGAGGTTGATGTTGAGAAGTGGAAGGCATAATTCCCTTGCCTTTGTCCACTCGTGTCTTGGATGGGACCGCGTCGGTGGCTCCAGGTGGAGGCGGCGCGTCCATAGCACTCAGCGGTGGGGGAGTTGGAGTGGGCGCGGGCGGTGCCACTTCTTGTTGGTTGGCGCGTAGAGTGGCGACCTCCTGTCGAAGAGCCTGGATCAAAATATGATCTTCGGACAACGCCATGATGGGGTCGCGTGGTTGGTCTTGTGGTGGTTGGTCTGGAGGTAGACCCAACTGTTGGGGTTGTGGGTTGGTGTTGGTGTTGTCGACTTCGCGTTCGTCTGCACTGTGGCCAATCTGCATGGTGCCTATGACAAGACGACCAGACATGGGAGTAAAAACGAACCAAAAGACAACAAAGAACAACAACCAAGCAAATCACTAGTCAAGTCACAAAGTTCACGTAGGTAGGGCTTGTTTGGGCTTGTCGTGAGGGCGGCTTGGCTTGCACAAGAGTTGGTGTATCAAGCAAGTTGCAATCAAACAAACAAGAACAAATTGAAACCCTAAACAAACGTAAACAAAGCAACCGAGTAGCAAGAAATCACCTTCTAGGAAGTTACCTAGACGATGGAGAGATTGAGAAGATGAGCTTAGACCTTGGTGGGGAGTTAGGGTTGCCTTATTTTGGTTTTACCTAACTTTGGAAACTTTTTTTTTAATATCCGAGATTTTTATCTTTTGATCTTTTCGGATTTGCAGAAGGAAACAAAATAAAAAAGGGTCTAAGTAACAAGAATATCACAAGTGTGATCTTTGTAGAGAGATGAGAGAGAAGATAAGATTTTAATGATATCTTATAAGGAAATTGGTAAACTTAACTAAAAAGCAAAATCAAGCAAACAAGGAAACTCTATCCACACAAGAAATAAGGAAACAAAATATTCTAGCATACAAGATAACAAAATACCTAACACACGAAAACTTGGGGAACAAGAAAAAAAAATTCGGCCAAGGTATTACCTTGTAGAAACCGAAGGGTGAGCAAAGATGGAAAATTTTTGTTTTTTCTTTCTCAATGAACGCGATAATATGAAAAGAAGACGATGGGGGCCAGAAAAATTACGTGAACAAAATTGGAACTTGAGTTCGTGACTTACAAGACTGCTGGGCTCTAATGCCAGTTGATGTGTCCTTGTCTCCTGTGACAAGCCGAATTGCCAAAGGTGGCGCCTTGGATCTAGTCTTGGTTGGGAAGTCACGTCTGAACGTCTCAGTTGGTGAAGATGATGCTGTACACGTTGAAGAACGCGATGTTGAACGTGGTGGTGATCACGGTGGTGACGATTGATGGAAAGATGATGGCGGTGTCGGAAGCGATTGAATGGAGGAATAGACGACTTGATGGAACAAGTCGTTGGTGTCGTAGCGTCGACTACGGGTGTCGTAGCGTTGACTGCGGATGTCGTAGCATCGACTGCGGAAGGGATAAGCTCGATGGAGATCGAGTGGTTGCCGTAGTGTCGGCGGCGGAGTGAATGGGGATGAGAGGGACAAGGGAAGGAAGGATTAACACTCGACTTTAAACCTTGAACTCTAACTTGAACGTGACTAAAACAAAGAACATGGGAGGCTTTAAATAGCCAAAGTATCTCGGCCAAGACCTAATGGGCTTGGGCCGAAACGAGCCTAAGGGCTAGCCCATGCAAGCATGCAAAAGGCACAAACCCTAAAAGATAGAAAGATAATAAAAGGAAACTATCTAAAACGCTATAAATAAGGAAACTATCTAAAACAAAGCTGGAAATACTGAATATAGAAATTGTCTTAAAAGAACGCGTTAAATGAAGAGAATGCGAGAATCTTCAGAAAGAACGCGATCATCATTGAATGAGTTTGAGTCGCTGGAAAGAGATCGCGTCGATCTTTGACTCGCTTGAAGGAAGAACGCGGTCTTCGTACCTGGCTCTTCTGAGCTCAGAGTCATGGCTTTGTCTTCGTCTTGGGCCATCATGGGAGGCAGGGTCACATCACTTAAGTAATGAGATTTGTATAGCAAAGATTTGACAAGTTTATTAGCTTTTGTAATGATATTTGTATTACATAACTCTTTAGTATACTTAGATATGTGGGGGTGTTTAGTTGAATCAATATAGAGGTGGATATGTTACCATGCTATATAATATCATGGATTTATTGTTACTCACAAATCTCTTGCATCTATGTTTTCCTTAAATGTGTTTATGCATTCACTTGAAGTTAGAAGGAAAACAGAGAATGAAACTGGGATGGCCTAGACTATATACTTGATTTTTGACTGAACTCAATAGTATTGATATGTTGGGGAAACCTAACATATCACGGAGTAATGAGCTAGTACTTGTTAAATGGGACTAACCACCATCAAACAAGGTTCTATTGATAGTTACGAAACCAACCAATGTTCGTTAATATAACAGAGTAATGATCTGACTACGTACAAATGTGACCTGATAAAGTGAATATTGCTCTGAAATTTGAAACCGGCTAACATTTGAAATTATGTGATATAATAGAGCATTGACCTGACTTCGTATAAATGTGACCTGATAAAGTGAATATTGCTCTATTATGCAACCGAGTTAGTCTGTTTTTTGTAAGATATGGTGAGTTTGGTCAGGGAATGTTCAATCTTGTAAAGCTGCTCGGAATTCAGCTGACAGTTTGCTTAAGGAGCTCTCAAAGGATTCGAAACCACTGCTAGCCTTCCTGCAGTCTAATCTCTAAGCTGCTCAAATTTTGCCTAAGGTTTTATGATATATGAAACTTCATTTCTGTAAATTTTGTGACCTGACTTCGTATAAATGTGGCCTGATTAAGTACGTAATGTTATGAAATTTTAAACCTCCTAACATTTGAAACATCATATAGTTTACTAGTCAACCGAGTATGCTGTTATGTGCTTTATCAGGCCACATTTGTACGAAGTCAGGCCACATTTATACGAAATCAAGTCAATGATCTGTTATATCAGAAAAATTCAAATGTTAGCCAATTTCAACGTTCAGAGCAATATTCACTTTGTCAGACCACATTTGTACATAGTCAGGTCATTACTCTGTTATATTAACTTTAAATTTGAAACACTTAAATTTGCATTTATTAGTTGTGATTCTCGTTGAATTGATAACCACTCAAAATATTTATGAGTTTTGATAAGAGAAATATGCCTTAAACCGCCATTCCTACTTGGTTGGTTCCGTAATAAGAAACACTAACCACCATCAAAAATTCGATTTTGCACTTATGTCGCCCACAGAGACATTGTAGGACCTATCCCTCTGTAGTTCAAGATGAGTGATATGTTGTAATGCAATATTTCTGGTGTTTTGTTTAACCCCAATAGCTTTTGCTGATGTAGGAGGTGTTTAGTTCGATTAACATGCAATAGAGAGAGAGCTTTTGAGATAGATTTCCTACATCTTTGTACCTTTGTAATTTATGCTTAAGGATTCTACACAAGTCCACTTTTAATCAAACAATGGTTCTATTGATAGTTTTTTTGATATTGTTGCTTATGTCAGTGAATAATTATTAGTTACCTCTGCTAAATACATCTATCGTCTAATGAGCTTGAAAGCATGGTATACATCGATTGAATACAAGAATATTTATATGTTAATTGATCTTGTGTCTCATTACGGAACCAACCAACTTTCGTTTCACTTGTTGTGTTTCTCATTACGGAACCAACCAACATTCATTTCAAATTTAAAGTTAATATAACATATTAATGACCTGACTACGTACAAATGTGGCATGATAAAGTGAATATTGCTCTGAAATTTGAAATCGGCTAACATTTGAAATTTTGTGATATAATAGAGCATTGGCCTAACTTCGTATAAATGTAGCCTGATAAAGTACATAATACTCTGAAATTTAGCTTTTACTTTTTATGAAATATGTGACCTGAAATATTCATATTGGCTCTGAAATCTTATATATTGACCTGAAAATAGCGACTTGTGTTATTTATTCCCCCTTACTCACTCTCAAGTTTTGTCGGTTCTGTATAACAAACTATGTCATTTAGATTGATAATGTTTGTATCTATAGAAGTCACACTCTGTTTTAAAGTCTCTTGTTTCAAAGTTTCATGTCCAAGTACAAAAAAAACATCTTATAAAAAGCATACATAATATTTGCACATAAAGATCATGACACATAAATTATGTACAAATGATGGATCTTCCATCATATTGAGTCTTACCATCTGCAAACCAGACAAATAATTTAGGCTACAGACAATCCACCACTGTTCTTGATATTAGAGTCAGATGGCAAATCTTCTACCTTCAAACTCCCACTGATAATCAATAAAATGAACCATTTGCGAGAGATGATGAATCATATCGACCAGAAGAAAAGGATGAAACAAATCTGAGAGTTGGTTTTCACTTCAACCAGGAAGAACAAAGCTCTAATATTCGGGTTATAAAGTAAATTGCAATTTTTTTAAATGATATATAAACGGACCTATAAAGATCGATTATAACATCTATTTTAATCTATAAATTACGAAACAAGCATTTAAAACTTCATTTTCGTAAATTTTGTTACAAAACAGAGCATTATGTACTTTATCAGGCCATATTTGTACTAAGTCAGGCCACATTTATACGAAGTCAGGCCAATGCTCTGTTATATCACAAAATTTCAAATGTTAGCCGATTTCAAATTTCAGAGCAATATTCACTTTATCAGGCCACATTTGTACGTAGTTAGGTCATTACTCTGTTATATTAACTAACTTTAAATTTGAAACACTTAAATTTGCATTTATTAGTTGTGATTCTCGTTGAATTGATAACCACTCAAAATATTTACAAGTTTTGATAAGCAAAATATGCCTTAAACCAAGCAAACATGTTGAATTCCTTAGGTTTTGATGGTAACAAACACTCAACTAATATGTGTACCAAGTGTTTCAGGGACAAGGGAAGTTATCCCAAGGAGCTTTGCAGCAAAGGATCTCAGAGGGAACAAAGTACTGTCAAGTGCTTTGTTACCTCTCAAGGAACTGAAGTGACGGACCAGATCAAGGCTGCAAAAGGAAAGAAGAAATCTAGCGTGTTGAATTAAGGAAACAAATCAAGAAGCACACGCGGTAAAGGATGAAGACTTCGGCTCCAAGGATCAAGCCGGATTGCGCAAAGATATGGAGAGAGAAAACCCGATTCTGCTATCTTAGGAATCTTTCCTAAGATAAGGCAATTGGAGAGAGAAGAAGAATATCCTTCTGATTGGATTAATTAAGGAACTCCTTCCTTAATTAATATAATCGATTGGGATATTATTCTTCCAATAAAATCATATCTTTTGTAATCCGATTTTAGAATATCATATCTTGTTATGATTAGGGTTTAGCCGAGTTGTATTTAAGTGAAGTGAGGATTCATTTCTTACGTACGGCTTTGGACGACGAAAAACTGAGAGAACGAAAAAGAGAAAGAAAAGAAGTGAGGTGTGTGTAAGTCTTTGAGGGTTGAGTTCGATTCATCGTTGTAGAAGAGTTTTCGAGTCTAGCTGGTTGTTTAGAGGTCGAAGTCCAGGATACAAGTGTAACCGAACAAGAAATCAATAAGACAAGTACACGCTTCAAAATCCTCTCAAGCGGAAGCTTGAAGGTAGTGGTTTTTCCTTAAGAAGCTAGTTTTGCTAATCAGGGTTTCCACTATACATCGTAAGTTCGTTCGTTATCTTTCTTGTTGTTTTTAATCCACTGCATCTTCTGTGGGAACAAAGCTTTTGTTCCCTCAGACGTAACTCTACTGATCCAACAATTGATATCAGAGCCTGGTGCTCTAGATTGTTTTCGTTACAGAATTTGCAGGAAAGATGTCGTCGTCAAGAAATGTAATCGGTGATTCATTCTGGAAGGCACCAATTCTGAAGGCCGGTGAATATGACTGGTGGGTGGAGCAAATTGAGTCCCACATCTGTTCCCTTGATGGACAGATCTGGAGAGTCATTGAAGTTGGACCTTTGGCTATCAAAAATGAGAAGGATGAGACGAAGCCAAAACCAAAGGTCGACTACACCGATGTGACTGGAAGAAGTTGGAGAAAAACAACAGGGCCAAGAAGATCCTTTACATGGCTCTTCTTCCCTCCGATCTCAAGAAAATCATGAGCTATAAGACTGCCAAGGAGATCTGGGATGCCTTGAAACGCCTTCATCAAGGAAATGAAGATGCCAAGAAGAACATGATTCTCTCTCTGATAAAGGAGTACGACCAAGTCTCTCAGGGAAAAGATGAACACATTCAGGAGTACTACTCTAGATTCCAGGGGCTAATTGGTCAGCTTCAGTTCCTTGGTGAAGCAATGCCAGACTGGAAGCTGACTCACCACTTCATGCAAGGCCTCAACTCTCAGTGGGATGTCATTGCTCTTGCTCTCTACTCTCAGACGGATGTCAAGACTCTTACCATGGAAGAGGTTGTTGCTAAGCTGGAAAGAAACGCCTCTGTCTATAATCACAAGCTGAACAAGAAGGGAGAGGAGAAGGCGAAGAGCATTGCCTTAAAGGTGGAAAGGGCATTTGACTTGTCCCAAGTCGAAGGTGAAGATGAAGATGGTGATGAAGATGTTGCGCTCATCACAAGAGCCATGAGGAAGATATGGTCTCGAAACAAGGATTCGTCGAGTTCCTCCGAAGGGAACAGAGACCTAAGAGATGTGGTGTGCTACCACTGTCAGAACAAGGGACATATGGCCAGAAACTTCTTCAAGAAAAAGGCAGGAATGCCTCCAGCAAATGAAGGAAAGCAGGCAATGGTTGCCACCTGGGGAGACTCAAACTCAGATGACAAAGATTCGTCACACTCCAAGGATGTCTGCTTGATGGCCATTGAAGAACCAAATGAATCAAAGGGAGAGGTACTCAACAATGAGGTAACTGAATCTGATCTAGTATCAAGCTTAAAAAACAAATATAAAGAGAGCTTGATATCTCTCATTAAGAAACTTGTTCATGAGAATAGTCTTTTTAGTGAGCAAATTGAAGGGAAAGATGAATCGATCTCAATTTTGATCGAAGAAAATCAGGGTTGGGCTGACAAAGTGCTCAATCTTGAGAAAGGTTCATCCTCTCCTTCAAACGCTTGCTCTGAGTGTCCTAAACTCACTGAAAATATTGTGTCTCTGGAGTTCTCTGTTTCCTCACTCGAGGCCGAGTCATTAATGTTGAAACTAGGAAATGCAAAACTTTTTAGCAATCTAACCAAACTCAGTGAGGAAAAGAAGGACAAGCCAAAAGGTATTGTCTTTGTTGTAGCCAAGAATGAAAAGAAGACTGAGTCAAAGGAAGTATATCGCTTTGGGATTGGCTATCAACCCAAACTTCCTGTTGATGGAACTAAGCAAAAAGGCTCTAAAGTCGAAGGAAAACAGTCTGTAAAAGAAAAGGGGGACAGTTCCTCCAGAGGAAACAAAGGCAAAGACTGTTCAAACTCGACTGAGGAGGGCAAGGCTTGGTATCATGGACAGAAGGCTCACGCTATCTGGTTGAAGCAATCTCAAAGCAATAAGTCCAATAATATTGATTTTCATTCAAGGATTGCTAACAAAACAATTTGGCCTGGAAAGAGCAAGTATGCAGATCTGAAGTGCCATAGGGTCTGTTGGTATTGCGGACACTCTGGTCACTACAAGCAAGAGTGCCTTCTGAAGCAGCACAATGAGGAGATTGCTCGCACTACTAGAGAGCAATTGAATGCTGAACCTCCTAAGATTAGATATGTTGCTCCTGTGCCCAGAAAGCATAAGCTTATCTGGGTTCGCAAGAACTAACTCTTTATGTGCAGAATAAAGTGAGGAAAGTTCCCGGTATTTCATTCGTACAAGGGTCAGTTACTTGACAGGGAACGAAGCGAGTCTCACCTCACTCCTGCAGGAATGGTTGAGACTCAAAGGCCTGGTAACAAAGGTAAAGGAAATGGAGATGTGGATAAGGACTTAATGTCTAAATTGTTCCTTGTTTGAATACTCAGGTACCATGTACATCTAGGAAAGACATCACTGTGTCGAGAAAGATTGGCATACAAGGAAACTTGTGGATCAAAGGATCAAACATCAGTTTTCTCATTAGGACACCTGTTGGGGAACTCTACATTCAGTTCCATACGAAGCCTGGTTTGTTCCCCTAACTACATGTCTATTTGTTGTGTTCCCTCGATGATTGCCTAGATTACGTGGTAAATTGTGAAAGATGAACTTTCATGTCTTGATATGCATTCTCTTCCTTGGGTATTAATTAAACATTCGACTTGAATATGTGCTTTTACTTCCTTGATGTACTGAATGTCGTGCATGATCTTCTATGTCATCATTTGTCACATGAATCAGTTTTATTTCAACCCAAAAGAATCAACTTGATGTTGTGTTCCCTCATCATAAGCCTAAATGATAGTTGATTCTACAGCTTACCAAGACCGCCATGTTTGAAGTCTCCTATGAGCCCCTCTTATCATCCACAACTGGAGACCCCTCAGGCATGGTGTAAAAATCAATCGCAAATATCATATATTTTGGTGTGATGGTCTTTTGTACCCTCTCTGGTAACTAACCCCCAGCATCACACCCTACTACTTTTTGGTTTGGCGGGAAAACGATTCGGCTTCTGTGACTTATAGGTTGAGGTGACGTGTGTTTGCAGGGTGTAATGATGGAAGTTTGTGTTGGGCCGCGTTGAGTATTTAGGGCTGATTTGATGGAAAGGAGTTGGGAAGGGTAATTCGGCTGCCTAAGTCGGATTTGGACGAGATTCTGATTTTATTTTGGGAAGTTGGAAGATTGTAATTGTTATCTGTTGGAAACTGAAAAGATTTGAATTTATCTTTGGAAACACTAGAAGATTCGGTGAAGATTATAAATTGGAGTCTTCGAGTAAGTCTCCTCCTCACTGTTTCCTTATCTTCCTCAAGCAATCTCTCCCTTCCTCTCTGTCTCTCGTCTTCCCAGAACTCTCCCTCTCTCACAGAAATGGCCTCCAACTCAAACCTCTCCAACACCATCGCCCAAGACCTACAAACCCTCCTCACCAAACTGTCCTCCATGGGAACCGACCCCGCTCTCCTCGCCGCCATTACCCAATCCCTACCTTCCACCTCCACCACTCCAGCAACCACCACTGTTACCCCTCCACCATCACCAACCCAGGACCAACTCGCCATGGTCCCCTTCGTAGCCCCAAACACAGACCCCGCTCCACAAAACCCTAACCCCAAAACCTCTCCAGCCGTCGCAACCGCCATCTCCTCTACTGAAATAGAGGAGGTCCATTCCTCTCCAACCCATCCCGACCCCATTGATGAAGAGATGGAGGAGATGCCCCGTCAAGAGACCCCGGTCACAGCTGAGGAGCACTTTGCTGTGAAGGAGAAGATTCAGTCGGTTGTGCGGGACCTCAACAAGGAACTGGTTGAGGAAGTTGATGAGGAGGAGCCCCTAAAGGCTCCTAAGACTTCTGACAGGGTGAAGACTGCCCGCTCCTCCAAGCAGAAGACACGCTCTCAGAGGAAGTCTGAGAAGGCGATAACGGTCAGCTCTGATGAGGAGTCAGTACCCCTCTCGGGGAACAACGCAAAGAAAGCCAAGGTGTGTGCCGCTCCTGTCCGTCAAAGCCAACGTCGTCAGCCGGCCAAAGCCAAAGGAAAGGTGACGGCTGATGATGTCAAAGACATGAGCCACAAGTCGGTGGTCAAGGAGCTGCGAGTCGTCCCTAAGTTCCTACTGGAGAACCATATGGAAGGGGTGCATGATCTGTTGGAGACCCAAAAATGGAGCAATCTGTTTGTGGAGGAAGATGAGATGGATGAGGTGCTGCTAAGGGAGTTCTACTCTACCTACGCGATGTAAGTTCGCCCCCACGCTGTTCTGGGGAGTTACAAGATGGAAGGGCAGGTCCACATGTTCTCAAGCATTGAGCTTGGTGTTGCTCTGGGCGTTCCACATGAAGGGTATGTGGAATACCCAAAATGAAGGTGGCCGAAGGACTTTGCCTACTCAGAGGCTGTGTTGGCTGTTGCTGGTATTGAGAACCCTCAGGGGAGTGCTGATCTCGACATCTCAGAGATGTCCGCTGTCAACAAAGTGTTGTACCACTTCCTCATCAGCAATATCACGCCAAGGGGACAGAAGAGAAACCGGCTTCTAATCTTGGACATTGTCCTACTGTCCCTAATGCTGAAGAATGAGTCCATTAGCCTGCCGAAGATTCTGATGCAGCACATGGCCCACGCCAGGAACACTCTCCAGCACGCTTCCCTTCCCACGGGTTGTCAAGAAAACCCTTGAGTACCATAAAGTGTACAACCCGTCGGAGGACGTGAGCATCTTCTCCCGCCCGTTCGATGCCAGTAACCTGCACAAGATGCAATTCGTTCTTCAAGATAATGAAGGCTGGGTGAAGGTTGAGAGTGCCCCTGCAGCTTCTGAGGCAGTAGAGGATTCCGAGGCAATGGAGGTTTCTGAGGCCGATAGCTCTGAAGGGGAACTGAATGAGAATTTGTCTCTGGGGAGGGATGTGAGAAGTCTCTGCAAGGATGTAAGACGTCTCATGGCAGATGTGCGTGCGCTTATCTCTCATCACACATCGGCTCAACCGGCTGGTCACAGTGATGCCTGATCGCTTACCTGCTATCCTTACCCCTCTTTTGTTCCCTTGCCCATCTACTCCCTCTTAGTTGTTTTTCTTGTTATCTGGTTTGTGTGCCCGGTGTGGCATTTTGACTATGTTTTGATGTTTTGTCTGTCTTGGCGGTGTGTGCATGTTTTTAAGTTCTTTTTTAATTAATGACCATGGGTGTTTGTGTTTATCTGGCCTTGACTTTTCCTCTCTAACTCTTTACTGAGGTTTTTGCTGATGCCAAAAGGGGGAATATGACAGGTAGCATTGGTTGAGGGGGAACAGAACAGGTAAAACGTATTGCTGAACTAAGGGGGAACTAACTGTGTCTTAGTGGGAAACTTTCATGTCATATTTGTCTTTTTCTAGTTGGTATATGCTTTCTTGTTAAGGGTGTTTGTCACCATCAAAAAGGGGGGAATTTGTTGAATTTCTTAGGTTTTGATGGTAACAAACACTCAACTAATATGTGTACCAAGTGTTTCAGGGACAAGGGAAGTTATCCCAGGGAGCTTTGCAGCAAAGGATCTCAGAGGGAACAAAGTCCTGTCAAGTGCTTTGTTACCTCTCAAGGAACTGAAGTGACAGACCAGATCAAGGCTGTAAAAGGAAAGAAGAAATCCAGCGTGTTGAATTAAGGAAACAAATCAAAAAGCACAGGCGGTAAAGGATGAAGACTTCGGCTCCAATGATCAAGCCGGATTGCGCGAAGATATGGAGAGAGAAAACCCGATTGTGTTATCTTAGGAATCTTTCCTAAGATAAGGCAATTGGAGAGAGAAGAAGAATATCCTTTCGATTGGATTAATTAAGAAACTCCTTCCTTAATTAATATAATCGGTTGGGATATTATTCTTCCAACAAAATCATATCTTTTGTAATCCGATTTTAGAATATCCTATCTTGTTATGATTAGGGTTTAGCCGAGTTGTATTTAAGTGAAGTGAGGATTCATTTCTTAGGTACGGCTTTGGACGACGAAAAACTGAGAGAACGAAAAAGAGAAAGAAAAGAAGTGAGGTGTGTGTAAGTCTTTGAGGGTTGAGTTCGATTCATCATTGTAGAAGAGTCTTCGAGTCTAGCTGGTTGTTTAGAGGTCGAAGTCCAGGATACAAGTGTAATCGAACAAGAAATCAATAAGACAAGTACACGCTTCAAAATCCTCTCAAGCGGAAGCTTGAAGGTAGTGGTTTTTCCTTGAGAAGCTAGTTTTACTAATCAGGATTTCCACTATACATCGTAAGTTCGTTCGTTATCTTTCTTGCTGTTTTTAATCCACTGTATCTTCTGTGGGAACAAAGATTTTGTTCCCTCAGACGTAACTCTAACGATCCAACAAAACCATTCAATATAAATTTACAAAAATGATGTTTGAAATGTTTGTAACTTTGATAAGAGAACTATGCCTTAAGAGGTTTCAAATTTTTCTAGAGCAACCAAGAACACATCAAGTATTCCAAATTGATAAGCTAAGCCAGTGAAACGCCCCATTAAAAAAACTTACATGATCTCATCTCATGATCTCAAACTATCATAATTGTACTTGAGTATGCAAATACGTCTTTGAACTTATTGATAGCAATGTGACAGACCTCATAATAAACACCTCCTGAGCGAACTCTTTTTGCAAATCATTACTTATTTGAAGAATTATTAGCTTACAAGTCACCATATGATAGTATCAATACATTTTTAAAAGTGAACCAAATCTTTTAAAAGCTATAAACCAGAGCCTACTTTTGTAGTTTTGTTGTTGATTAGGAATCAAGTTTCTTATCATGTCTAATGTTCTTTCATTACAAATTAATGTAATCTTAGTTTACTTTGTTGAGGTGGTGGTTGTTGTTTTTCAGGCAAAAGCTCATTTGTCTTCATGTTCCTCATTCCTTCCTTCACAACACAAACAAATTGTTCAAGCCTCAATTTCTTCACCATTGGTCCAAACAGATCATTACTATTTCCAAAAAGCTATTGCGATTCCTTGTCATCATCATTCACCAACCTAAGCATGAACTAATGACTAATTTATTACCAGAAGTAACCATTAACTTTTCCAATTTCCGTAAACTTGTAATGACAGAAACATGAGAGAAAAGGAAAAAGATAAGACAAGGATGCCAACCTCTACTCTCTATCGACATCACCATCGGGTGCCTACGAAGCCGCGAGATCCGAAGTGCGTCCAAATCTTGAGGCAGCATAGCTATACGAAATCACGACGGTAACAACAACTCCGAACACCATCGAGAACAGCTGGAAGTTAGCCAGCAACACTCCCCTGGCCACGCTGTCAGGTGAACGACACACGGATATTGCTATGAAATAAAGGAATGAAACTTTCGAAGTACCAGTTCTACACTAAATTTATCAAGCTTTCAAGCACATTTTGTTATAGCAACTGAACCATTAAAAAAATACCATGTTGGGGAAACAACAAAATGCAGGGGTTTGAAAGGTGAGTTTTTGAAAATTGGGGCCTAGAAATTGATAATGAAGACATGAATGGAGGGAAAAAATAGAAATTACCATGAAAGAAGAGTGCGAAGTAGCTTCAATGATGAGAGACGCGAGCGTCGGTGGAGGAGGAGGAGGCGAGGAGGAAGAGTCGCCGACGAGGAAGAGTCGCGTGCGTGCGTCGGCGAGGAGGAAGAGTCCCGTGCGTGCGTCGGCGAGGAGGAAGAGTCGCCGACGTCAGTGGAGGAGGAGGAGTCAGCGAGGTCGGAGGACGAGTTGCAGAGGTCGGAGGAAGAGGGAAGGGGAGGAGGAAGAGGGAGACTACATTGTGAGATCTGGGATTAATTAGGGTTAGATTAGTAAGATTAAGATTTTCTTTTATTTTTTATTTTCAGAAATTTTAATGATTTATCTGACTTTTACATTTAAAAGAAAAGTTAAATTCAACCCTCAACAATAACAAAAATACCCAAAAGTTGGTACTTTTGCAATACTTTTTAAAATATGGGTTTTTTGCAAGTTGCTATTGGAAATCTGGTATTTTTGCTAATACGTCAAAAAAATGGGTAAACCCTTAGCAAAAAGAGTTAAACTAGTGGCTAACAAAATAATTGCTAAAAATGAAGTTTTTAGAGTGTACCCATGGACACACACTAAAAAAAAAATTATATCATTTTATTTGTAAATATAGAGTTAGCTTCATGTGATGAGCATCCTTAGGGTGAAACGTGAGAAGCATTCTAGATCATTCATTTTAATATTACCATACACCCTACCACACTCAATCCCGGTCAATGGTCAGCGTTGACCGGTCAACGGTCAGTTTTTTTTTATATTAAAAAAAAAATCTTAAATTTTTTTTTATACACGTTTTATTATAAAATTTGTATGAAAAGAATTGAACAATTAGTTCTTAAAGTTGAATAATTGTATGTTTAAAATTGCACAATTAAAATTCGAACAATATTAAAGTTGAACAATTGTATATGAAAAGTTGAACTATTGTATCTTAAAGTTGAACAATTTCATTTTTATAGTTCGACAACTGTATTTGCTATGTATATAAATTTGAACAATTGTCTCTCAATGTTGAACAATTTCATTTTTTAAATAATTTTTTAGTTGTGCATGGCCGTTTTTGCCATTTTCTATTTTTATTTATCTACACATTTAGGATTTAGGGTTTATGTTTTGAACATTTTTTAGTTGTATTATGTTTATATTACGTTATAAACAAAACTTCAAGTTTATTTGACAATTGTTAAAATTTTAATGAAGTATTGCCCAATTTATCTTTTGTTATAAGTTTGAATTTTCATGCAATCTAAATTGTTCAATTTTTCTGGTTCAGTTGTTTAACTTTATATATTGTTAAAAAAGTTGTTCAACTTGTATGATACAATTGTTCAAATTTAATAGAGAATTTTTCAATTTTTTAGAAACAATTTTATGAGGAAAGCATGTAAGGAAACAAAAAAAAATAAAAAATGTTTTATCTTGAAAACAAATTGGCCAAAAAAACAAAAAACAAAACTAACCATTGCTTAGTCAAAACAAATGTGTAATTATAAAAATAAAATTGGTCAACTTTAAGATACAATTGTTCAACTTTTTTGGTATAATTTTTAAACTTTATATATTGTTCAGAAAACATTGTTCAACTTTTAACATACAATTGTTCAAATTTAATTGGGAATTGTTCAACTTTTTTAATATAATTTTATGATAAAAACGTGTAGAAAAACAAGAAAAAAAGGAAGAAAAAAAACTAAAATTTTCTTAGTGAAATAGTCTAACCATAAAAATGAAATTGTTCAACTTTAAGATACAATTGTTCAACTTTGTTTGTACAATTGTTCAACTTTATATATTGTTCAAAAAACATTGTTCAACTTTTAACATACAATTGTTCAAATTTATTAAAGAATTGTTCAACTTATTTATTTTAATTTTATGATAAAAACGTGTAGAAAAACAAGAAAAAAAAGGAAGAAAAAAATTTGCCAAAAAAAAAAAAATGCTTACTGAAACAGTCGTCTAACCATAAAAATAAAATTGTTCAACTTTAAGATACAATTGTTCAACTTCTTTGGTATAATTGTTAAACTTTATATATTGTTCAAAAAATATTGTTCAACTTTTAACATACAATTGTTCAAATTTAATAAGGAATTGTTCAACTTTTTTAATTAAAATTTTATGATAAAAACGTGTAGAAAAACAATAAAAAAAAAATGAAGAAAAAAACTTGCCCAAAAAAATTAAAAATAAAAATTGCTTAGTGAAACAGTCGTCTAACCATAAAACTTTGTTCAACTTTTGATATACAATTGTTCAAATTTAATAAGGAATTGTTCAACTTTTTTAATTACAATTTTATGATAAAAACGTGTAGAAAAACAAGAAAAAAATATATATTTTTTAAAAAAAATTAATTGTTAAAAAAAAAAGACAAAAGTCAGTTTGACCAGTCAACGTTGACCGTTGACTGGTCAAACTGACCGTTGATCATTGACCGATCAATGGTCAGATGTTGACCATGGAATATGATTGTGTGTGAGATGGTGTATGTTTGTTATGATGGATGTTCCATCATAGCCTTCCATTGTCCCAAAATGGTTGGCTTTCATTCCTCCTCACGTTTCACCGTAAGCATCCGTTTCACCGGAGTCTGACTCTGTAAATATATATAGCAAAAGTATAAATTATCACCTTGTTTAATTAGCCATCCATCCAAGTGCTTCCTACACCTTTCTTATAAATATATACAAAATATATAAGGGGTATTTCAGTTAATTGATTTAGTTTGCATCTTATATGATTAAAAAAATAATGAAGAGGACATGTGACACGTTATAAATAGTGGAACACCAATGGTAGTATAGTTAGTAGCAGATGATCCGGACTGGTTGTTTTGGCGGAGTTTTCTAACAACTCTACTAATAAATTTGTATACTTTTTCATAGAAAATGTAATCTTATAAAAAATAATTTAGAAATCAATAGACATAAACAGATTAAATTAATCGTAATACTGTGTTTCTATTAATTTTCTAGTATCCCTTTGCGTTTATAAATCACTCTTATATTATTTGCGTGCTTACGAATATTCAGGAGATTATAAATACGGAGTACAAGTAATACAATATAACATATTATGGAATGTTAATTAAACGAATCGTTGCCCTCTCTACAAAATTTTTGTGTATAATCAACTAGTGAGAATTGGCTGGCTTTATACATAAGAGTATCCGCACTGGTAAAATGTCTTCATTGGGATTTTTCGTTGATAAAATAACCTCTCTCCATATCATCATATAATTATTTTATTTTCTTATATAAAATATACTTAATTAATATTAGTCTCTATGGATTAAAAAAAAGTAATAAATATTATTTATAAGACAAATTTGCAATAATTTCTTTTATTAACCCAGTTCATAAGATAAAAAGAAGAAATTATATTTAAAAAGAAAGCTAGACATTTTTTCATTTTTGGTTGGTTAGAACAAAGAATCTCAAAATCGTATGGAACAACTCATAAATTTTTAATTTTTGTTTTCTTTTTCTTTTAGTCTTGGAAACCACACCATCATTACTTTTCGCATACACCTGCCTGTTTAATCATTCAGATACATAACTATCCGATAACAAATTATTTAAGAAAATGAAAATAACTAGGCATACATACAATGTGGTAACGCAAATGATTTGTGTGCATGTGTTTTTTAATTTTTTTTAAAGAGGCATGTATACCAAATGAGTGCCTAACTGGCTAACTGGTATCAGTATCTCATGTAAAAAAAAATTGGCATACAAAGCATTTAAACATGCAAGTTGGTAGCGTGCCTAAATTAAGTTAAAATCACGTGTGCTCTCTTATTCTTCCTCATTCATACTTTATCTTATTACGTAATATTATCTTCATTACCCAATATCGAATAATATCTATAATCGTTAATATTCGAATATCATTCATTATCGTATTATATAATATTATCATCATTACCTAATATCGAATACTCTCTATTATTGTTCATATTTGAATATGGTTTATTATCGTATTATATAATACTATCATCATTATCGAATATCAAAACACTATCTATTATTGTTCATATTCAAATAGTGTTCATTACCACTCATATTCAAATATTGTTCATTATCGTATTATATAATTTTATCCTCATCGCCCAATTTCAAATACTATTTATTATCATTCATATTTGAATATCGTTCATTATCGTATTGTATAATACTATCAATTATGGCTACCTTAGGGTTAGAGTTATTGTTTAGGATTTACGATTTAGGGTTACCATACCCTAAAGTTAGGATTTAGGGTTACCATACCCTAGGGATTAGAATTTAAGGTTACCACCTTAGGGTTCAAGATTCATGGTTGCCGTATCGTAGGGTAAATCATACCATGTGGCACACAAAGTTGATACAAGCCGCTCCTGTATGTGTGCTACATGGTTTCCATACTTAGGGTGTGGAAACCTTGTAGTATGCAAACAGTTTACATGTCGCGCTGATTTCTGTGGCTAAGTAATGCACTATCTTCATTTAGGTCCGTGCATTTTTATGCACGAACTAACACAAAATGTGTTTTACCTCATCTCTAAAAATTTGATCGATTACTTTGATGAGATCAGTTTCCCAAAACATCAAATAATTGATGCAGCTTTCTCATCTCAAAGGTAATGAGATATTAATATCAAATGTCATCTCTACTATCTCAAACCAAATTTACGGAAAAAAGCATTTGCGAAATCGAGTTTGTACCTATAATATATGTTTACAAGTATCAATTGAATTACCCTACATATATAATTATATGGTTAATATTTATAAAGGATTCCGTAGTTCCAAATAAATACAGAAAATGTATCAAACTATTCCATATTTCCATATAATTGTATGGTAAATTATCACAAAACCTATATTTCAATTAAATAAACCGTCCTGTAGAGTTTTTCTAATACACTTGTGATAAATGTTTATAAATGATTTTGTAATTCAAAATAGATATATTTTCTTAAATAAACTATATAGCAACATTTTTAATTCAGAAATACATATTTCTCATTTTCATGAATAACAACATTTTTAAATCAAATTATATGTTCCTCAATTTTTATAGTGGTTGGTCTAACATACAGATCAAATACTTCAACATGTTTTCTATTTCATACCTAAATGTATTATACACTTAACTTTTAAATTGGTCTAACAAAAGTGAATTCATACATATCTTATATATCAATCCTTAATGAACTATATAACAAGATTGTTTAAATACAAATACATATCATTAAATTTCATAACAATACTAACTCTAAACTTCTGTCATTATATATAAACAAAACATACTTCACACTAATACTAACTCTAAATTTCATGTAATAAACAACTTTAAAAGTTGAAACTTTGGAACTTCTCCTTGTACTTCCCCACTAGAAGATGACTCTACATCACTACATGACATTTCTTCATATGTTGTTTTGGGATTTCACCAATTTTCTTGAGACAATCTAAGACGATTGAGAATTTGTAGAAATTACAAGTGGCACTAAAACCATTTGAGTGTATGTGCTAAACGCGTGCATATGCAGTATGCGTGACCATCGGATTCTTAAAATTAAGAGTAGCACTCCAACGATCTGAGCGCATGTGCTAAACACGGGCCATCAAATTATTAAAATTAAGAGTGATACGCAAACAATCTAAGTACTTGTGCTAAACACATGCCTAACCGGATACTGTTCGAGTATTTTTGTTTCATTTTCGGGGTGGAAATATACCAACATGTATGCTTTGTATAGGTGTTTTTGGTATACGCGATGTGTTTTTCTACTAATTTGTGCAATATTTTGAGAGAAAAAACGTGTGTATCTAGCATCCGCAAAACTAAATAAGTTAAATTTACAATATGTAAATAATGAAGATAAATGAGTAGATGTGCATCAACCTCCGCTCTCGTGAAAGATTGATTCAGGTTGACACAACACGTTCACACTAGGTAAGGTGTGTGTATTGATGATCAATTTCGAATATGATATTGTGTAGTTTAAAAACTTCAATAAAACCTCCCTCACTCAATAAAACTTTAAGATATATGCTATGTTTTTGAAAATATATTTTTGAACTAGACCAGACATGTATATCCTCAACATTACTCAAAACTTGTTTGTCATCCGTAAAAAAGAATAAAAGAATAAATAAAATATTGAATTAAGTATGATTGCAACATTTTTAAATACATGTCTCACATGAGGTAGTCTAGTGGAAGGGGAGTTAGGGGATGCGGAGAGATTTTGAATTCGATCTCTTCCTCCACCTCTTCAATTGGGTGAAAAATCAACTCTCACAAACTCTCTTTTATTGGATCAAGTTGGTCGACACAAGACGATTTGCCCGGCTCGTAGCTCTTGTTAATTAGATTACGGACCCAAAATCTGCAATCGCAACACGGTTCCTCGTCAAAAAATACATTAATGACATACTTTGGGCAAAGAGCAGTATTTTGTTGTAGCCTATATTTTTAATGAGTTACATTGTTTTTTTAATACATGTTTTTAATATAAAAAATATTATATTTTCAAAATTATGTGTAAACATATAGCGTAAGAAATTTAATGATTTTTTTGTCCATAGGACAAACTAACAATATGCTATCAGAACGAGAGAGGGAAATTCAAACTTGTGATCTTGTGGTGACGGAGGGGTATGCTTGTCTATTAAACTAGGAAGACTTGATTAAATTAAATTAATCAAGAAATCAATTCCAACAAAATCTAGACTTAATATTACTTTACCCAAATCAATATCAAAACAAATTATAATACTAACCCGAATATGAATACATACTCGATAACTTTTAGTATATATAAAATTTTAATTGATTCTCTTCTCCATGCCTAATCTATAATATCTTTGTGATGTATCCAAAAACTCTTTTCTATACTATAATGGAAGAAGCCAAATTGTATTTGCTTTTCGTCGTTTATGAAGAACTGCTTTCATGGATAACCACACGAAAACAACTCTTACTGTTGTAACTTCCATATATAATTATATCACTAGAAAGACTAAGTACCCTTGCATATACTCGTAGATTTATGCTCAGGTGAAACAGAGTATTACGGTAAAACGGAGGTACTAATCACATCCGTTAGATGAGATTTAATGGATGGGCTGGATTACACCAATTTGAGGTACATATTAGGAAAATAGCCGGTGCTCTACACAATCAATTCCAATCCCGGATTTTGGGGGATTGAAATTGAAATTTGATTCTTCTCTCTCCTATGCATATGGTTTATTCCATTTATTTGACAATACACCACTCCAAAACCACTCCTCTGTTTCCTTTCCTATCTCTGCGCTCCAGCCTCAAAACACCATCCTCCCTTCTCTCACACTTCCAGACCCACCACCGCACCGCCCTCGTCGGACCTCCCAGCAGACCTGCCTGACTCGCCCACCGCAACCGCACCATTGCTAGCCCACGCCTGCTCGAACCCTGTCCCGAGCCCAGATCAGTCCCCCTCATCTCGACCTCCCTCATCTCTCACCGGCGAACACCAACACCGACCCACACCGGCGACCCCCCACAAACCCAGTTCCTTTCACCACCGAACCTGCCCGCGAGCCGCCACGACTCCCCTGCCTCTCCCTCCTCTTACCCAGACCCGTCGGCGACCTTCACTCGCCTAGATCCATGGTTGCTGCTGTGAAGCACCGCCAACACTGAACCCACAGCAACCGCGCGCCTCCAAATGCCCGCTCCGATCCACTCACCGTTGCGATCCCTGCACCAGACCACCTCGCGTTGCTGCTCGTGAACCAACCACCGCACCTGCTCTCACCATCCCCGCGTGCCTAGATCCGAGGGACCTCTTCGCCGCCGCCGCGCCGCTCTTTCCATGCCCCGCACTCAGATCTGGCGACGACTGTAGCGTATCTCGTGAACCTGAGCAACTTCCTGGTGACGAAGTACATCAGTGCCTTGACGATTCAGGTGCTTGGGAACGCCAAGGCGGCGGTGGTATCGGTGCTGATCTTTAGGAATCTCGTGAACCTGAGCAACTTCCTATAGTAGTTAGATCTATGATTGAAAATGACGATTCTTGTGTTGGGTTCAGTTGTAGATAAAATCCTATGATATGCATGTATTAGATCAATCCCAAATAGTTTGAAAGAAAGATGAAAGTTACTGGTTCATGATATTCAGTTTCTGTGTGGTGTTATTCATTATAATAATATTGATATTCACGTGGATTCAGATTCTACTTGTTGATGGTGTTGTATGAGTTATTTATCATTGATATTCATGTTAATAGTATTGTTATTCACAGTGTTACAATTTATGTGTTTTGATATTTATGATTTAGATATTGTATCACTAGTACAAAAACGTATATTTAGCCCGGGCGTTTTTTCACATATAGCCCGAATATACCATAAAATAGGTCCGGGCTTCAGGTTGGTGTGATAATAGAGTATATAGCCCGGATGTCAAAAATACGCCCGGGCTAAAAAACCAAGACCTTTTAGCCCGGATCTAGGTAAACCCGGGCTAAAATGCCTTGTGTTTGAACAAAAAAAATTGGACATTTTAGCCCGGATGTCTTCCACATCCGGGCTAAAAAGTCCAATTTTTTCAAAAATATATATATACAAAACAGTGGCTGAGAGGCGTTTGCTTTTCTTTGTTTCATCATCATGTCCAACCTGTCAAAATGGAAAAGAAAAACATAATGCATTACAATTGATTACATTCAAATAAAATGACAACAAATAAAAGATCCAATTCACCAAGAAGAGAGTCAAGAGAGACCCATGTGGGATGCACTGAAAAATATGCCAAAAATGTATGCTGCCAGTGAACTAGACCTTTAACATAAACAACTAATAGCTTTTAATTCTAAAGCCATAATACTATCCATAACATTATGCAATTTCCTCCAAAAATCTGTCTCTACATTACCCTGTAAGAACCAAATTAAAAACGTTATAGATCTCTAAAAGAACCAAATTAGAGCTACACAATATACTAATGAATTCAGGAGCAAGTTTAAGCTCAACAAGCACTAACACATGCATACCAAATTCAACTACTACTCAGTCAGCCAATGAATTCAGCAGCAAGATCGCAAGAAAGAACTGAACAAAGATTGACTTAGTCTACTACTCAGTCAGCCAAACAACTACATTATCGATACAATTAGACTTAAAAAGTAAATCCTATAATCAAACACCTCCTATAAATTACACTCGGCCGGATGAACCACAACAGATCTGCATAACATGTAAATTTTGATGCCATACAAAGCACAAGGTAGAATTGGGAAGATAGTCCAAAATCTACATTTTGTCCCATTCTCTATAAAGAGAATTTATTTGCAGTTCATACAGTTATTTTATTTGCAAGATTTAAAGTAGATTGATTTTCGTTGTTTACCTGGAAGGGTTGATTGTGCTCAGGCACAACATTCTTCTTCTGCAAAACTAAAACAGTCCTACCAACTACGTCAAGGTAGGAGTAACTCCTCTGCAAAAATCAACATGAATTAGGACTCTTAGGTTAGAAAATCGAAGTTCCATTTCCAAACAGCAGTAGAGCCAAATAAACCATATTGTGTGAAACGTTTCAAAGATTTGTAGTAACTGAGGAGAAAAAGGAAGAGAAAGTAAAAGCATCAATAGATAGGTTAAAAAGGTCAGTCTTTACGAAACCAAATATAGGCAATGATAAAAGGCAAGTACCTCCAGATTTTGCTCTACAGGAAATAGAGCTATAACAGAAGGGTCTTTAGACCCCTCTGGCAACACTACCTGAAATGAAAAAGTTACTAATAATCCACATTGAATTATAAAGGCAAGTATCCGAATATCTCTCCCCCCCCAAAATAAAATAAAATAAAATAAATGAAAGAAATATATTGAAATCCAAATGAAGGGAGAAGGAAGAAAAAGGAAAGAATGTATTGAAAGCAAAGAAAGAGAGGCCAAAGTGAGCGACGTTCCAATCTCTTTCATCAACACTTCAACATTATAAAGGTCTCACTCAAAAACAAGGTGAAAGAAGAGTATTGAAGTTCCTTTGAGTAATAATCTTGTAGTTTCAGGCCTATGAGTTCATCATACAGTTTATACACTCTACCCAAGTTAAATCAAACACCAGAAAGCACTAGCTTGGAGTTTAGAACTTCTTTTCTAATTCTGACTAACAAACTAACCTATTGTAACACGTTTTCTTATTATTTCCTCATACTTCTTACTGTGAAATGGAAGTTTGGTTCCACAAACATTAACATTTGTATTTTACAATCATCACACAATTAATCAATTGTATGTTTGACAGGAAAAGAAGCATAATTTTAATGTTGTTTGTTAATCACTTCCTTACATGGTATCTAACTTGTGTTCTTTCTTCCTCCATTTTGCAATATTCTTTCTTCCTCCACTCGAACACATTTCCTGTAGCTTTGGAAAGGCATTGTAAACTTTTAATGTTCTTTCTTCCTCCATTTTGCAATATTACCTTGGTTCTGCACCACAATAGTATACATATTGATTACAAAATGGAATTACACCATTTGCATCTGGAACTTTCAGTCAGGATAATTTATCGCACAAAAACCTACCATTGTAGGAGACATTGCAGGCATCTGAACAACAGTATGTGATGCAGGATCTGTAATATGGACATAATTCAATCACCAATCAGATATTTTATTTGTCATTATGAATACTTCTATATATAAGAGATCATTACGTCGTAGAAAGAAACTTAAATTCAAGAGATATTGAATCATGATGTACAAAAAAACTCAAAGGAAGATGATAATAAATTGAGCAAGCATAATATGAACCAAATAGTATTGAAGGACGGAGAGATGCCATCATATGCAAGATAAGAACAACTAACCCGCAGATGAGAAATATCGAAAGCCAAACTGCAAGTGCAAAACATGGAACACAATCAGATGGCTTGATTAGGAGTTAAAAGACATGTATGCGTGGTCAGAGATTTTCAAACTTAATTCAGATACCAACCTTGAGGAAGTCACCATTATAAGCAATTGTGATAGGTGAGAATTTAGACCTGAAAATTAATTTTTCTAAATCAAAATGTCACAAGGGAAGATGAAAAAATAAAAGTAAATAAATAATGACCATATAGGCACAGACACACACATAATGATAATCAAAGAAGTCTTCATTGTGTAATTAAGGATAAGTTGGGTTTAAGCAATGCAAACACTACAGTGCAGCGAGGTCTCTTCATCCAAGTGATTTTTTCTTGCAGTTATTCCTAATATGTTATCTGTAGTTAACAGATTTTTCTGAAGACAATATAGTGCATCTGTAACTTAAAACTGTTTCAACTAATAGGTAAAAACACAGATAGCTAATGAGTTCATTCCTAGTGTTTACATCTATTGAGTCTCACCGAACACAAACACCTCCCAGTTATGGCCTAATTATTACTCCAGTCATCAACACATACGAAACCCTAAATCCATGTTCAACTCAATTCCAACGAACATAGAATGAAATTCCATCGAATTGGAATCCTACCCTAACCAAGAGAAAAGAGGGGAAAGAATGAGAGGTATTACTTTCTGAGAGCAAGCGCCATCTTATTGGTGAGAGTACCGGCGACGATCATGCAATCGGACTGGCGAGGGCTAGGCCTGAAGATGATGCCGAAGTGGTCAAGATCGTAGCGGGAGGCGCCGGTGTGCATCATCTCGACGGCGCAGCAGGCGAGGCCGAAGGTCATGGGCCAGATAGACCCGCGTCGGGCCCAGGTCGCGGATTTGAAGTGGATCGCCGCTGCAAACAGTCTCGAGCCAGCCGAGACGGTCGTGAAGCTTGGGGATGTGGGGGAAGTAGTCGTTCCATGGCCTTCTTCTTCGACGAAATTGGTGCCCCTTTGCGATGGTAGGGACGCTGGAAGAAGAAGATTCGAAAGGCTCCGAATACGCAGAGGGGGAGGAGATAGAAGTTTGATGGTGATTTTAGGGTTTTTTCGATGTATAGGCTTCATGGGGTTATCGAATTGGGATTTCGGGAGAATTAATGATTATAGAGCCCGGATTATGAAGTCCAGGATGTTTTACACGTGCTTGTAAAATAGCCCGGGCGTGTCTCTGAAATTTTAGACCCGTGCTAATACTTAATTCGACTTTGAGTATTATGCGGATTAATAGCCCGCGCGTGTTTTAAACGTCCGGGCTGTTTTCTAATTTTTTTATTAAAAATAGAATTTAAATTATTATTTCTAAGAGTTTACTCTATTTTATCACGGATATATCAAGTCCGGGTTATTAAGTTACGTGCTAAAATGACATTTTTGTACTAGTGTATGTATGATATTCACTTTCTCTGTGGTGTTATTCATTATAGTAATGTTGATATTCACGTGGATTCATATTCTGCTTGTTGATGGTGTTGTATGAGTTATTTATCATTGATATTCACGTTTTTATATGTGATATTCAAATTATTTATTGTGATATTCATACACATTCTTTTGATATTCATGTTGGATTTAAGTGTCATGCATTGAGTAGTTGATATTCAAATTGTATGATGTGATATTCAATATAATGTTGTTCATATTCATGTTGGATGTAGGTTTCATGCGTTGAGTAGTCGATATTCAAATTTGGATTTGCGATATTCACCAGATACAAACAAAAAGTTTCAAAGATAATGAATCGTTTCCAAAAGCTTAAAATTAACACACGAATATCAATATAGTTTGTATGAATATCGCCTAATTCATATAACCGATAATCATCATATGCGGATTAAAATCTGAATATCGACACTATTTTCATGAATATCGAATATTGCTTATATGAATATCGTTTTCAAAATTACGTGAATATCAAAACATTTTGAATGAATATCGATTACTGACTGTATGAATATCGATAAAATTATTATAATGAATAACACCATTTAAATATCGATTGAAGACGATAATCTTCTCTTTCTCTCTCCTGTAACAACCCATTTATTTTATTTTTTGTTAATTAAAATTTGATTAATTCCCATATTAGGTTAGATTTGGTAGTTACACTCCTACCATATCTATCATATAACCTATTCATCCAACCATCCATCACCATCAATCCAACGCTCCAGATTAGTACTTTCGTTTTACCGGAGCGTTCCCCTATACTCGTATATAGTTTAACGAAAAAGTCTTTAATTAATCGTACAAGAGTAAAGGAAATTTCAATGAACTATAATGCAATTCTCGAATTGTAATGACTTTAACCGATCACATCGACTCTCCTTTTTTACTTGTAATCTTCGAATCTACACTCCAAATCAAGAAAATGGCTGGAAATCAAGGCGAATCTTCATCTTCTCCGTCTGAATGTGAAATTCTCGTATTCTAAAGGCCTACACATTTGTTTTTGTTTGTTGTTTTTGCAACCTTTCAATTTTTTTGTTGCACAAGAGTGTATAAGTTGTTTCGTTTTCTTTTTTTGTTCTTTCTGTGTAGATGTTTGGTTTTGATTTTCATATTTTCGTGTTTTAGTGATGATTGTTGTGTTGAGTTATGTGATATTCTTGTGTTTTTTGTGCACCAAATGCGCTTTGATTTACGTCATGTTATTATAAGTTACGCAGCGCATTAGTTTTACCAGTTGTACTTTGTTTGTGCACTACTATTAGTCTACTTATTCACCAGTTCACTTTATGTTTGTACACTAACTTTTCTCTTGTTGTTCACCATTTTTTAAAAGTTGTCCATCACAGTACTATATATTTGTTCACCAGTTAAGCATTCTTTGTGAACCACATTAGCATAAGTTGTCCACCACAGTACTATTTCTTGTTCACCAAATAAGTATACGTTGTGCATGACATTACTCTTTATTGTGCACCTGATTATTATTTTTCAGTGCACTAGATTGCTACATTTTTTGTATTTTACTATGTTCCTTTGTGAGTTATGCACCACATTAGCATTAAGTGTTCACCTCATTAGTATCAGTTGTGCAGCACATTAGTAAAAGTTGTGCACCACATTAGTATAAGTTGTTCACCACATTTAGTATCGGTTGTGCACCACATTATTATCAATTGTGAACCACATTACTGATGCAAACCCGGTCGTGACATTGACAGAGGCCCAGGAGGATGACATGCTATGTGTCAAGTCTAAAGGCCCGATCACCAGGGCGCGCGCCAAAGCCATAGCCCAAGCCACGCGGAGCCTCACGACCAAGGGTCTCGGCGCGACAGTCGCGCCTCTCTCCATGCGCCCCACGCCGTGCTTTACACCTTCATCGATAGTGCTGCAGCCTACGTCGCGACGCCATGACTTGGGTGCGACGCAATTGCTTTGATTGGCATGATTTTGGATTTAGAGGTTCTTTTCTTATAATTGGGACATTTTTAGACACTTTTTATTTTTAGCAGTTTCCACTTTTAGTATGTTTCTAATTGTGGATTGTCTCTACTTTTAGCACTTTCTATTTTTAGGACTTTCTAGTTTTAGCGGCTTTCTATTTTTGGCATGTGCCCCTCTTATGTTTAAGAGGGTCGGCCCATTTGTTTACTTTGTGGCCCATGGTTGAGTTTTGTTGCTTGGCTACTATAATTGCCAAGTTCCTTGTATTTTTCATTCACGTTGAATTGAATCTATGTTGCTGCCGTTGAGACATATCTCCACCTTCTTAGCTTCAACGTCACTAACAGGGCTAAAAGTCGTATGCCTATCAAATAAATCCTAAAGTACCTACTAAATAGTATAACAAGCAAGTCAGGGTCGATCCCACAGAGAGTCAGGTTATCTATTATGTAATTCGCAATCACCAACTAGGAACTAGGGGGGGTTTGTAGTGTTTCGAAACAAGTAATAAGTAAGCAAGTAAACAAGTTTGCAGGTAAAGGTTGTAAATATAATGGGAAAAAGCGCCACACTTGACAAAGATCCACACAACAATAGAAAGATCGATCACGAAATTCTATCAATCTCAAGTTCTTAATATTCCTATAATTGTTATATCCCGATCATAGGTAACTATTAGTTCTACCAACCCTAATAGTACTTATCACCAAATCAAATCCGAAAACCTTCAAGACTCAATATAGCAATAGCAATCAAATAAGGATTCAACAAGATACATGCAATAGAAACAATCCGTTACTATAAGCATGCAATTAACTCTCTCTCACGATGAAGCACTCGGATCCCCTATACGCAACAATCGTGCTTGCTACTAGATATGCAACCCGAACCCAGAATCACAAGTCCTAGCAATTAGGAAGATATCAATAAACCTAGGTGATCAATCTAGATAAATCAACATGAACCAATAATCAATCAAGAACAAGAGAATCAATCCAACTAGATAGGAAAATGAACAAGAGTAGAAAACTCACAACCAATCAATTGCTGGCTTCAAACTGTCAAGTGCAACAATGGAGGTTTAGTTCTCCATAGGGTTTGTGAGCAAAATACGTAAAACGGTGGCAATTAGGTTAGCGAAAAGATGATCCTCTAAAAGAGTCTTAAACCTAACTTAAATACTAAGGAAATAATAAGGAAATAAAGAAAAGAAAATAACAAACTTGGAAACAAAGTCTCGGAAATAAAATAAAACGGGAAATAAAAACTCGGAAATAAATCCGGAAAAGGTCTTCAGCGCGTCGCCACCGCGGGTGCGGTGGCTCCCACCGCTGGGTGCGGTGGGATTCCAGTGGCTTCTTTCCACTTCTCTGACGATCTCGCCGTGGGTGCGGCAGTGCCCACCGCTGGGTGCGGTGGGACTCCAGTATCTTCCTCTGGTTTCTGCTTCTTCCACCGCTGGTGGCGGTGGACTTCGGCGCGGGTGCGGCAAGGCTCCAGTAAATCTCCTCTTCAAAGCTCTTCCTTGCAATCTCTCGCACCGCCCCTCAACTCGTCTCTTCACTCCTTTGGCGTCTTTCCTTGGTGGCTTCCTTCCCCAGTGTCTCCTAGATATCCAAAATAGCTCAAATACCTCCAAAAACACCAATCTTCGCCCCCAAACACCATGCACATGAATGTGTCTAAATCTACCCGAATGGCACCAATAAAACCCTCTAATAACTCTTAGTTAAGCCCTACAAAGTAGTGCTTATCAAATTCCCCCATGCTTAGACCTTTGCTCGTCCTCGAGTAAACTAAAAGAAAGTCCACTCCTCCCATGTAGCACACAAGGTCTCAGGAAGCATATCCTCCAACTAAGAGTCACCTAACCCATGCCAAATCTCCTGGCGCTAATCTTATCTACAACACATCCATACTCAACAAGCTTAAGGGGCAAGCAGTGTACTTCCCCCAAGCTTAACCCGGACATCCAATAGCGTGAGTGACCTCTAATCATAGCCTCCATCTATGACTTCTTATGGCTCCCAAAGTGGCCTACCCGACAATCCTTCTTTGTCTCCCTTCTTATGTCGTCTCGCCAAGAATAATGAGAAATCCTAAAATCACTCTTTTTCTTTTTCGCTCATTTTGCCAAGGCGCCCTTTCGGGTTTTCACCAAGCCACTCATATTTTTTCATAGATGTGCTCACATATGCTCACGTCACTCAGACACTTTCTTACCCCAGCCTAGCGCTGGTCCGGGTCACCTGCTTTTTACCTGAGTTGCCCTTTCGGGTTTTCAACTCATCCCAGGGTTTTCTCTGCCTTTTTCTGATATATTTTTTTGGCTTTTTCATTTTTTTTTTTTTTTTTTGGAAAACTAATGCAATGCAGAATGTAAAAACTGTACAAAAATAGAAACTGAAAACTGTACATAAAGATAGATATGAGTCTACTCTCTCCCCCATGCTTGAAGTACGCATTGTCCTCAATGTGTGAAATAGAAGACAATCATAATAAATGGGGAAAAGGAAAGTAAAACTCACTGCTGTGGTGGGCCGGGTGGCCAAGGGTACTGGCCAAAGTACTGCGTCTTCTGCTCCCCCAACTGTTGGAGCCTCTCATCCATCTGGTTTAGCCTCTCATCCTGGCGGTCCATCCGCTGAAAGGCCTGGCTCTGAAACTGCCCCAACTGGTTCTGAAACCCGTCAAAATGGTCGACAAAACCCTGCTGCCATATCTGCTGCTGTAGACTCATCGCCTCTATCTGGCGGTACATCATATCATGCCAGGGATCCATAGGTGGTGGACCCTGGCCAGCAGCGGCCATCTCCTCATCCTCATCCGCAGTAGGGGCCTGGCTCGAACTACCAACAACTGTCCTCCTCCTCCGAGGTCTGGGCTCCTCGTCCAAAAAATCTGCAGCAGCCGACCCCAATGGAGTTGGGGTGGGGTCGGGATGCAGGTACCAGTCGCGGTAAGTGGGACCGTATGGCATCTCTCTCGGTAGGTGCATGAGGTGGCTCCTGTCAGAATAGGAACACCAGAAGGCCTGCTTCTTTGTCATCTTGAGCATGTGGTTCGCTTTCAGCCGGATGACGTCGAATACGTGGGAGACGATGGACGCCTCATCCTCCCCAACTTGGAGGACCGTCTCAGCTATAAGGGTGATCAGACCACCCTGAACGATATCCCGCCTCTCGCCCCGGCGGATTCTTCTGAGGGCCTCGAGGATGAGCCTCAACCAGTCCGGGACAAACGTAGCCTGGGGCAGGGCACAGTAGAGCCAGTGGAGGTCCTTCATGGGGACCTTGTTGTCTTCTTTGTGTCCCAGAAACGTCCCCTGAATCAACTTGTGGAGAAACCTCAGACATGGGTGAGTAAATTTGTTACTGTACTCATCACCCACGTGGTAGGCCTGCCCAGTGGCTCCCACCCAGAAGTCCAACAAAGCGTCCTCACTAGCGCCCTTTATCCACTCATCAGTGGGGAGCCTAGTCACCCCAATAGCTGCTCTCGCCTGCTCAGCCGCAACCGAGTACTCCTTCCCCTTATACTTGAAAGAAATAGAGACAAGACTCTCACCATCCAGGGTGAGTTTGAACGTCGAAATAAATTGCTTGCTCAGATTCTCGAACGAGGGGGCAGAAACAACAACAAATCCCCCCAGCCCCGCCTTCTCCAGACACATCTGCGTACACTCATAAAGTCCCAGAGTCTCAAGAGTTTCCCTATCCAGAAATTTAGTCGGGAGCACAGCCCGCTTTTTGACAATCTCATATTTATCCTTCTCCGCCCCGGTCATCCCAACTTTCCTTGATCTCGACATGGAATGTAATGACGATGTTTAAATCAAAGGAGAAGGAATGACTCACAAAACGAAGCACTGAATATTGCTTCTGGAGGGACGCCGCAAGTGCGGTGGGGTTACCGCCGGGTGCGGTAAAGCTTCTGTTGGGTACTGGAATTCTCGCCGCGGGTGCGGTGGAGTTACCGCCGGGTGCGGTGAAGCTTTTGTTGAGCACTGGAATGCTCGCCACGGGTGCGGTGTAGGAGTATGCCGCTGGGTGCGGTGAGAGAATCTGGGCACCTCTGCGAGTACAGCGAATACAACTTTCTTCAACTTCCATGAGCCGGGGTTGGGTCAAAGGTTTGGGAAACGGTTCGGTCGGGGTCGAATGGGTTTTGGTTGGGTAGATCCGGCGCGGGTGCGGTGGATCTTGGTGGGTGCGGTGGTGGTGGTTATGGAGGTTGAAGGTTTGGGGTTGGAGATGGGGTTTTTGGGTGAGAATGGGTTAGATTGGGTTCGGGAATATGGATTGGTGGAGGAAATGGTGAGATTTGGACGAGAAAGGTATGGATCTTGGTGAAGTGTGTGAATGTTGGAGAGATTTGGTTAGAGAGGAGGCAAGAGGCGTGAGGGAGTTCGTGAGGGAGAGACGTGAGGGTAGGGTAGGTTAGGTGTTGGCTGATGGGGAAGAAGGAGAGGTAAAAGGGCTGTAAGGCCCACCATATAATTTTTATTTTTTTTATTTTTTTTAACGGGGCTACATGGGTGCTCACCGCGGGTGCGGTGAGCCTCCAAAAACTCCGTTCGTCTTATTCTTCGAACCTGCAAGTTAGTTCGCAGACGAAAACGAAAAAGAAAACAACTACCTAACTAAGCTATGAAGGATGAAAAGACAAAAGAAAAAGAAAGAAAACAATACCTCGGGTTGCCTCCCGAGCAACGCCTTGGTTCACGTCGTTGGCTCGACGTAGACTCTTGTCTATTCATTCTCAGCACTTGGCTCCTCCAGAGCCATCTCATCAATCGCCTCAGTGTGGAAACCCTCATGATAAGGTTTTAACCTTTGACCATTGACCTTGAATGTCTTCTGAGTTGTTGGCTCGATTAGATCAACGACACCATGTGGGTAGACCTCGGCAATCACATATGGACCTATCCACTTCGACCTCAGCTTTCCCGCAAAGAGTTTCAGGCGAGATTGAAACAAAAGGACTTTATCACCGGGGTGGAAGTCCTTTCGCAAGATGTTCTTGTCATGCCATGCCTTGGTTTTCGCCTTATAGATGACAGCGTTGTCGTATGCATCAAGGCGCAACTCTTCCAGCTCTTGCAGCTGAAGCTTGCAAAACTCTCCTACCTCATCAATCTGCATGTTGCACTTCTTCACCGCCCACCATGCCTTGTGTTCCAGCTCCATAGGTAGATGACAAGCTTTACCAAATACGAGCCGGAAAGGAGACATCCCAATTGGAATCTTGTAAGCGGTGCGGTAAGCCCATAATGCATCGTTCAGCCTCAAACTCCAGTCCTTCTTATTGGGTGCCACTGTCTTCTCAAGAATCGTCTTGATCTCCCTATTGGACACCTCAGCCTGCCCATTGGTCTGTGGATGATAGGCAGTGGCAACCTTTTGTGTGACATGATGCAGAAGTGGGTGCCCCGATCACTAATCAAAGCTTTGGGGATCCCAAACCTGGAAAATATGTTCTCTTTCAAGAAACCTGCCACTACTTTAGAATCATCAGTCCTGGTGGCCTTCGCTTCCACCCATTTGGAAACGTAGTCCACCGCAAGCAAAATATATAGGTTCCCATAAGAACAAGGAAAGGGTCCCATAAAATCAATACCCCACACATCAAAAACCTCACAAAAAATAAAAGAAGACTGAGGCATCTCATTCCTCCTAGAAATATTCCCCATCCTCTGACATCTATCACAAACTTTGCAAAACGCAAATGCATCCCTAAAAATATGGGGCCAATAGAAACCTGCATCTAACACTTTTCTAGCAGTCTTATTCGCAACAAAATGACCCCCACATGCTTCAGAATGACAAAAGCTAAGGACAGATTGTACCTCGTTATCCGGAAGACATCGACGGATTACCTGGTCGACACAGTGTCTCCAGAGATAAGGATCGTCCCAAATGTAGTACCGAGCTTCTCTCTACACCTTCTCCCGTTGAGCCTTGGTATGATCCGGAGGGAATTCCCCACGAACCAAGTAGTTCACAATGTCGGCGTACCATGGTCGGAAATAACGGATCCCGAGAATGGACCGGTGAAAGTACCCCTCGAGCAAAGAGACGCTCACAACACAAAAATCCTTGGCTGTCCCTCTCGCCGCAGGTGCGGCAGGTGTCACCGCTGGGTGCGGTGACACTCCAGTGATCTCAACAGAAAAATTTCTCTAGCCGCGGGTGCGGTGAGACTCCACCGTCGGGTGCGGTGGTTCTGGGCAGTTTTCTCAGAAAAAATCACCGTCACCGCTGGGCGCGGTGACCTCCACCGCCGGGTGCAGTAGCTCTCCAGAACTCTGGGCTTTTGAATCTGTCTTCCCACCGCGGGTGCGGTGGTCTGACCGCCTGGTGCAGTGTGGCTCCAGAATCTCCACACGAAAAAGGGTGTCGTCCGGGAAGGTTCCATGGATGGGGGTTTGCTTCCCGGGCTTGTCCTCCTCGTTCACCAATCTACTCAAATGATCCGCCACCAAGTTCTCTGCTCCTTTCTTGTCCCGTATTTCCACATCTAACTCACTCAGCAGAAGAACCCATCGAATTAATCTCAGCTTTGCCTCCTTCTTCGTCATTAGGTAACGAAGAGCGGCGTGATCCGTGTATATGATTCACCTTCACTCCCAAAAGATCTTGCCTGAATTTCTCCAGGGCAAACACCACAGCCATCATCTCCTTCTCAGTAGTGGAGTAGTTTCGTTGCGCGCCATTCAGAGTCATGGACGCGTAGTGGATCACATGAGAGGCTCTTCCCTCTTTCTGCCCCAAAACTGCTCCAACTGCATAATCGCTGGCATCACACATAATCTCGAACGGTCGAGACCAATCCGGTGCTTGGATAATTGGTGCACTTGTCAGGCGTTCTTTCAAGCAATCAAACGCCTTTTTGCACTCCTCATTCAAATCAAAGGTCACCTCTTTCTTCAGCAGCTCGCACAAGGGTGATGAGATCTTGGAAAAGTCCTTGATAAACCTGCGATAAAAACCTGCATGGCCTAGGAAGGAACGAACTTCACGCACATTAGTAGGATAAGGCAAAGACTGAATTACATTAATCTTCGCCTTATCGACCTCAATACCCTTAGCAGAGACAATATGACCTAAGACAATCCCTTGTTCCACCATAAAATGATACTTTTCAGAATTCAAAACTAAGTTAGTTTCAACACATCTTTTAAGCACAAGTGTCAAATGGTCCAAACATTTATCAAAGCTATTCCCATGTACCGTAAAATCATCCATGAATACCTCAATAAAATTCTCAATATACTCAGAGAAGATACTAACCATACATCGTTGAAAAGTACCAGGTGCGTTACATAGTCCAAAAGGCATTCTACGGTATGCAAAAGTGCCAAAAGGACATGTAAAGGTAGTCTTCTCCTGGTCTTCTGGCGCTATGGCCACCTGGAAGTATCCTGAATATCCATATAGAAAGCAGTAGTAGGGGCGCCCAGGAAGGCGTTCGAGCATTTGATCAATGAATGGCAGGGGAAAGTGATCCTTTCTCGTTACCGCGTTCAGCTTGCGGTAATCAATGCAAACTCTCCAGCCCGTCACCGTCCTTGTAGGGACCAACTCTCCTTGTTGGTTCTCAACCACTGTGATCCCTCCCTTCTTGGGGACAACCTGAGTGGGGCTGACCCAACGACTGTCGGAGATGGGGAAGATCATATCAGCCTGAAGGAGTTTCAGCACCTCCTTCTTCACCACCTCCATCATAGGTGGGTTAAGCCTCCTCTGTGGCTGTCTGGACGGCTTGGCATCCTCCTCTAGTAAGATCTGATGCATACATGTTGAGGGACTAATCCCTTTGATATCGGCAATGGTCCATCACAGCGCAGTCTTGTGCTCCTTCAAAATCTCCACGAGCTTTTCCTCTTGCTCCTTTGAAAGCTTACTAGACACAATGACTGGCAAAGTGTCGTTGACTCCTAGGAAAGCATACTTGAGGTGATCAGGGAGTTGTTTGAGTTCACTATCGGGAGCCTGCACAATAGAAGGAACAAGCTTCTCGCTTGGTGTTAGCAAATTGGGGCCAATGCCCAAAGGTTCAATAGGAAGCTTACCGTTTGCCTCCATCTGTGATAAGACCACCTTCATGTTAGTTGACAAAGCATATTCTGTGTGGAACTCATCTATGTCATTCTCAATAATAGATTGCAACTCATCAATACCAGAAATATCAAATACATCTTGCACAATGGGTTCAATCACATCAATAGAGCACAAAGAATGGTCATCAATAGGGTATTTCATAGCATCATAAATGTTAAATTGAACCACCTCCCCATCGAATTTCATAGTAAGTGTCCCACTTACATAATCAATCTTAGTCCTAGCAGTTTTTAAGAAAGGCCTTCCTAACAGAATAGGGGCCGCATGCTCATCATGTTCCATATCTAAGACAAAGAAATCAGCAGGGAATATCAAATTGTCAACCATAACTAAAACATCCTCAACTACCCCCTTAGGGTAAACACTAGACCTATCAGCAAGTTGCACAACAATTCCTGTTTCATGCAAAGGTCCCAATCCAAGAGATTTATAGAGAGAATAAGGTAAGACATTAATAGAAGCTCCTAGATCAAGCATAGCTCTATCAAATTTAGTATCACCTATAACACAGGGAATGCTCACCATACCTAGGTCAATGCACTTCTTGGGCATACGCCGTTGAAACACCGCTGAGACACGTTCGCTCACCTTGACCTTTTGCTTTCCCTTCAGCTTTTGGTTCCTCTTTATCGTGCAAAGCTCCTTCAAGAATTTAGCATACTTGGGAATGCTCTTCACAAGCTTGAGCAAAGGAATGTTGACCTCACACTTGCTGAACGTCTCAAAGAGGTCTTTGTCATCAACTACCCTTCTCTCCTTGAGCGCCTCTGGAAAAGGGGCGGGTGGCTTCTCGGAACCGAGAGGAGGAAAGTATGGACGAACGTAGGTGTCCACATAAGGCTCATCAACAGCTCCAGAAGCCTCGCCGCGGGTGCGGTGAGGCGTCACCGCCGGGTGCGGTGGATCCCCAGATTTTTCTCAAGAAACAGTACCGCTTGCCGTGGGTACGATGGTTTCCACCGCTGGGTGCGGTGAACTTGACAGAACATTCTGTTTTTCCAAATCATGCTCGCCGCGGGTGCGGTCACCTTACCGCTGGGTGCGATCATTCTCCAGAATACCCTCTTTTCCTGAGTCGTCCTCTTCAGCACTAGGATCGACATGCAATTGCTTTCCACTTCTAAGGGTTACTGCGCTAACGTTTTCCCTCGGGTTCACTACCGTTTGGGATGGTAGATTCCCCGAAGTTCGCTGATCAATCCTTGTAATCGCCTCAGCCATATGTCCCATCTGTGTCTCCAAATTCTTAATACTCAACGTCGTAGCTTGGACGTGAGTGCTGAAATGCTTTGTCAATGCTTTGAGCATATCTTCAGTCGAAGGAGACGCATCAGGTTGTGGAACTTGTGGCCTTGGTACATAGGGCGGTCTTGGCTGTTGTTGCTGTTGATACTGAGGTTGGTGTTGTTGATTCGGTTAATCCCTCCATCTGAAATTTGGGTGGTCTCTCCATCCCGGATTATACGTGTTGGAGTAGGGATCATTCCGAGGTCTTGGATTGCCATAACCTCCTACATCGTTTACCTCAGCGGGCGCATCATCTTGTATTTGAGGACAAGCGTCGGTGGGGTGGAATTGATCGACACAGACCCCACACGCTTTCAGTTGTTGAGGAGTCCCTTGCAGCGTAAGTCTCCTTACCATGTCCTTTAATTCAGCCATATCGTTAGCATATGCAGAGCGACCAGAGTCAGCAGCATTGACTCCTCTCTTGGTAGAGGCTCTACCGAAATTTCTAGTGCCCTCTGCCATCTCTTGAATCTTTTCCATAGCAGCTGCCAGTGTTGTGTTGAGAATATTGCCACCACATGCAGCGTCGACAATTCTCCTTTCGTTGTCCAGCAGCCCATTATAGAGATGAAGTACCAGATCCTGGTTGGAATACCCGTGGAATGGACAGCTTGAGCAAAGTCTCTTGAACCGCTCATAGTAATCATACATGCTCTCGTCAGCTTCCTGCTCAATGTTGCTAATAGCTTTCTTTAAACTGTTTGCCTTCTTTGCAGGGAAATATTTCTCGAGAAACGCCTTATGAAGCCTGGTCCACGTGTCAATGCTCCCAGTAGGAAGATGGTAATACCAGTCATCAGCAGTGTCCTTCAGGGTGAACCCAAAAGCTCTCATCTTTATCTGCTCCTCAGTAACATTTGCCGGTTTCATGCTCATGCAGACTGTGTGGAATTTGCCTAGATGCTTGATTGGGTCCTCTCTAACCAGTCCATGGAAAGATGGGAGCAAATGAACCAGCCCCGACTTCAACTCAAAGTTCACGTTTTCTCCCATAGCAGGGATTACTACAGCCAAAGGTTGCTGTTGTAGGTCTGGCGCAGTCAACTGTCTCAGCGTTCTATCAACGTCACCCATCTCGAATGCAGGGTTGTCAAAAACCAAAGTACGGTTCACTATGCGTTCCTGAGACAAAGTTCTCTCAATCTCTGGATCAAAATCAAGAAGCGGTGAGTTAGTAGCACGAGTGTGAACCATAAGATAGGTTCACACCAAGGTTGGTAACAAACAAATCACAAAAATAGAAATTTTGACTCTCCGGCAACGGCGCCAAATTTGACAGGGCTAAAAGTCGTATGCCTATCAAATAAATCCTAAAGTACCTACTAAATAGTATATCAAGCAAGTCAAGGTCGATCCCACAGAGAGTCAGGTTATCTATTATGTAATTCGCAATCACCAACTAGGAACTAGGGGGGGTTTGTAGTGTTTCGAAACAAGTAATAAGAAAGCAAGTAAACAAGTTTACAGGTAAAGGTTGTAAATATAATGGGAAAAAGCACCATTAGTTCTACCAGCCCTAATAGTACTTATCACCAAATCAAATCCGATCACGGAATTCTATCAATCTCAAGTTCTTAATATTCCTATAGTTGTTCTTATCCCGATCATAGATAACTATTAGTTCTACCAGCCCTAATAGTACTTATCACCAAATCAAATCCGAAAACCTTCAAGACTCAATAAAGCAATAGCAATCAAATAAGGATTCAACAAGATACATGCAATAGAAACAACCCATTACTATAAGCATGCAATTAACTCTCTCTCACGATGAAGCGCTCGGATCCCCTATACGCAACAATCGTGCTTGCTACTAGATATGCAACCCGAACCCGAAATCACAAGTCCTAGCAATTAGGAAGATATCAATAAACCTAGGTGATCAATCTAGATAAATCAACATGAACCAATAATCAATCAAGCACAAGAGAATCAATCCAACTAGATAGGAAAACGAACAAGAGTAGAAAACTCACAACCAATCAATTGTTGGCTTCAAACTGTCAAGTGCAATAATGGAGGTTTAGTTCTCCATAGGGTTTGTGAGCAAAATACGTAAAACGGTGGCAACTAGGGTTAGCGAAAAAATGATCCTCTAAAAGAGTCTTAAACCTAACTTAAATACTAAGGAAATAATAAGGAAATAAAGAAAAGAAAATAACAAACTTGGAAACAAAGTCTCGGAAATAAAATAAAACGGGAAATAAAAACTCGGAAATAAATCCGGAAAAGGTCTTCAGCGCGTCGCCACCGCGGGTGCGGTGGCTCCCACCGCTGGGTGCGGTGGGATTCCAGTGACTTCTTTCCACTTCTCTGACGATCTCGCCACGGGTGCGGCATTGCCCACCGCTGGGTGCGGTGGGACTCCAGTATCTTCCTCTGGTTTCTGCTTCTTCCACCGCTGGTGGCGGTGGACTTCGGCGCGGGTGCGGCAAGACTCCAGTAACATCTCCTCTTCAAAGCTCTTCCTTGCAATCTCTCGCACCGCCCCTCAACTCGTCTCTTCACTCCTTTGGCGTCTTTCCTTGGTGGCTTCCTTCCCCAGTGTCTCCTAGATATCCAAAATAGCTCAAATACCTCCAAAAACACCAAACTTCGCCTCCAAACGCCATACACATGAATGTGTCTAAGTCTACCTGAATGGCACCAAAGGAGTGAAGAGACGAGGAGAAGCTAACACTTCTCCTCGGCATGCTCTGCTTCCAAGTCGACCATGGCCTTGGCGGTGGCTTAACGCTCAGCCTAAAGAGCGGTAAAGGCTTCGTCCGACTCTGTACCTATAGACACCATCACAAAACGCAAAGAACAGTAACGCAACAATGACAACAAAAACAATGAACAAAATAGATCAAAACAACTCACACATTGTTCTTACGGGTCACTAATGTTTAGGTTAGGCCGTGAGGGAGGTTTGGAAGGCTAGACGATTTGCGAACCAAACAAACACAAACCACACACAATCACGCAAACGGCTGCCTCAAATTTGAACTAAATGAGGGGCAAAATCAAATCATGCAAATCTAGTTCAAATTGTGAAAGAATGCGGGAGATGAAGCTTAGTGAAACTGTGCCGATGGTGAATCGGGTTCCCCAAGATCACTTGAGGCTTTCATTTTTCTTCGGTTGTTGTCTTTTTTTTTTTCTTTTTTTTTGATCAACCGACTACCTTTTTTTTTAAAATAAAATCGGCACAAGATAAGTGTTGTTAGACGAATAGGGAAGAAAGATAATGACGCAAGATTGCGTTGAGTTGGAGAGAGATGAGATATTAGAGATTGGAGAGAGAAAACAAGATTTGCAAAACAAAATCTTACCAACAAATTAATTCAAAAATATAACAACCAAAATTCGCAAGATATAGTGGTGGTTACATGGCAAGTTCGGCCGCAAATAAGGGAAAGGGTATCTCACTTTTTCCGCTCAACTCTTGTTTTTTTTTAATATCTCTCGACCGTGAACTCAAGATTTTGGAAAACCAAGAATTCTCCCTAGTGTGTTGACGGCAAAGACACAAAGACGCAAAACAAAACTCGAAATAGAAAATGGCAGAAGCAAGGAAATGGACGGAAACAATGAAAAACTTGAGAAACTATGAAGAGATGAATTGATCACACCTTGTACTGCTGAATCTGATACCAATTGATGTGAAAATGTCTCCGTTCACGCGTTGCTCGGCGAATCTAGGCAAAAAGTGGATCGGGCTTCGTCTCTTCACGATTGGATAGATAGCGACTCGTAAGCAAATCATTGGCTCTCTTGTGCTCGGCGTTGGACCGAGAGGGGGTGAGGTTCTTGCAGGCGCCAGCGCGGGCAATGTGGATGTTGATCGGTGATGGCGCTAATGACTCTTACTTAAGCCATCACCGATCAACATCCACATTGCCCGCGCTGGCGCCTGCGAGAACCTCACCCCCTCTTGGTCCAACGCCGAGCACAAGAGAGCCAACGATTTGCTTACGAGTCGCTATCTATCCAATCGTGAAGAGATGAAGCCCGATCCACTTTTTGCCTAGATTCGCCGAGCAACGCGTGAACGGAGACATTTTCACATCAATTGGTATCAGATTCAGCAGTACAAGGTGTGATCAATTCATCTCTTTATAGTTTCTCAAGTTTTTCATTGTTTCCGTCCATTTCCTTGCTTCTGCCATTTTCTGTTTCGAGTTTTGTTTTGCGTCTTTGTGTCTTTGCCGTCAACACCCTAGGGAGAATTCTTGGTTTTCCAAAATCTTGAGTTCACGGTCGAGAGATATTAAAAAAAAACAAGAGTTGAGCGGAAAAAGTGAGATACCCTTTCCCTTATTTGCGGCCGAACTTGCCATGTAACCACCACTATATCTTGCGAATTTTGGTTGTTATATTTTTGAATTAATTTGTTGGTAAGATTTTGTTTTGCAAATCTTGTTTTCTCTCTCCAATCTCTAATATCTCATCTCTCTCCAACTCAACGCAATCTTGCGTCATTATCTTTCTTCCCTATTCGTCTAACAACACTTATCTTGTGCCGATTCTATTTCAAAAAAAAAAGGTAGTCGGTTGATCAAAAAAAAAAAAAAAAAAAAGACAACAACCGAAGAAAAATGAAAGCCTCAAGTGATCTTGGGGAACCCGATTCACCATCGGCACAGTTTCACTAAGCTTCATCTCCCGCATTCTTTCACAATTTGAACTATATTTGCATGATTTGATTTTGCCCCTCATTTAGTTCAAATTTGAGGCAGCCGTTTGCGTGATTGTGTGTGGTTTGTGTTTGTTTGGTTCGCAAATCGTCTAGCCTTCCAAACCTCCCTCACGGCCTAACCTAAACATTAGTGACCCGTAAGAACAATATGTGAGTTATTTTGATCTATTTTGTTCGTTGTTTTTGTTGTCATTTGTTGCGTTACTGTTCTTTGCGTTTTGTGATGGTGTCTATAGGTACAGAGTCGGACGAAGCCTCTACCGCTCTTTAGGCTGAGCGTGAAGCCACCACCAAGGCCATGGTCTACTTGGAAGCAGAGCATGCCGAGGAGAAGCGTCATCTTGCCTTGGCCACCGCGAGAGTCTAGCCCATTGCCGTTGCCACTGAACCTGTGGCTGTGGACCCAACTCTGCCACCGCAGCCTACCACAAACACCACCCGCCGCATGGACAAAGGCAAGGGCCAGATGCCCTCCTCCACACAACAACAGTCTGGCCTCCGACGCCTTCACTCTATCATTGAAAGCCACAACGAGGACCACGACTTCGAGCACTATCAGCCGCCTCCGCGATCGCCACTTGAGGACAAGGTTTATGCCTCAGATGAGCACGAGTCCCCCGCCACCGATTTGGGGCCCTATCCTTATGTTGACACCACTGACCGCCGTGGTAGATATGATCGTATGCAGCACAGCGCCACAACTCCATGGAGCGCAGTCACGAGGCAGCGCGCGGTTCAGCCAGCGGCCACGGGCCCCACACGGCGTCGTCGCATCCAGCCACCAGTCGTGACCCCGACACTCATCCTGGCTTTACGGCGCGTGGGAGGTAAACTTCCCCTATCTTCTTTATTGAATTTGATGACGATGGTTTTGAGACTGCAGGAGAGCCAAACCCAGGCAACTTCCATCCTCCTCTCGGCGATCTTGTGGAGAGCCAACAATATCCCTAATCAGTGTTATTTTGTAGTGCATATCTGGGGGTTATTACCAGGTTTGAGGCGCCATTTGGATGGATTTAGAGCACAATCGTAGATTATGGAGTTAGAGTGGATAAGTGAAGAAATCATGGGATTTATAGAGGTTTGAAGTGTATTGAAGAGTAGAAGAACAATGTTCTGAATTCAAATGGTTCGTTCTCTCTACTCAGATGTCCAAATGAATTGATTCTAATTCTAGGAGTTAGATCTTGAAGTCCACTGCAAGTCCTCAAAATATGAGCGCAATCCGAGTCGGGAATCAAAAGTTATGATGTTTTTACGGAAGTGTCGCAGAAGCTGAAGAAGACACCGTCACCGCCGCCCCGCGGTGGACACCCCACGGTGTAACTTGACGCCCCGCGGTGGAACTCGCCGCCCCGCGGTGGACTTGTTAACGCCTTGCGGCCAGCGAGATATTATTTCATATTTTGCAATTTCGGATTTCCTATTTTTATTATCTTATTTCCTTTAGTATTATTTATAGGTTTAGCTTCTTTTCCCTAGCCTATTTAAGATCTTTTCCAGGTCTTGAGTAAAGACACTTTTATCATCGTAGTTTTTCTCAATTAGGGTTTCATTTGCATCTCAATGGAGCACTAATTTCCCCTTGTTCTACTAGACGTTTGAAGCAATACAGTTGATTCGTTTGTGAGATTTCTATTCCTTGTTCTTATTCTTATATGTGTTGGTTTAATTCTCTTGGTTATATTGAGTATTGATTTATTGTTATTCTACATAGCCTGGCCAACTAGGTTGAGTAATATTTATCAATTGCTAGGATTGCATATAGTGGAATACGAGTGCATATCTAGTAGCATACATGATTAAACATATAGTGGAATACGAGTGTTTAATTGTGAGTGAGAATTATTTGCATGTTGAGTAGTAAGGTTTTCTTCTATTCGCATGTATCATATATCCTTGCATGCATTGCTATTGCTTTATTAGTGGTAAGGTTTTCTTCCATTGATATTGTAGTAAGTACTATCAACAACTTTCTGAATTGGTAGTTAATAACGATCAGGGTGGGAACAACCATAAGAATAGTAAAAGAACTTTGATTTATAAGATTTCAGTGATCGACTTATATCTCTGTATTGTGGATCTCGTTCTAGTGGAACTACTTTCCCCAATCATATTCTCAAATCAACCAAAGTTGTTTACTTTACTGTGTTTGATAATCAAAACCCCCCTTGTTACTTTGCATGCTTATAAACACATAGATTGATTACTTCCTCCCTGTGGGTTCGACCCTTGCTTGCTTGCTATACATCTGTTTAGTAGGTTTGTTAGGACTTTTACTTTGATTAGGCTATTCAACGATATTTGCATTGCATATTTTAGCCGCGTCAACCCCCCCAGATTACATTCCTCCACGAGTGGAGACAGCGCCGCACGCTCCAGGCCGCCATGGTGGCCCCGTTTTTCCAGCTCACGACGCTCGCGGCCGTCCACCAGCCCCTTCCGCACGCGATGATCCCTACGACGATCGTGAAGCTCGCCGTCTCCAGCGGCGCCTTCGGTGCGACCCTCCAGTAGCAGAGTTCTACGAGGCTGGCCCACGTGATGTTGATGCTTATGAGCCATATGTAGATCGTGGCCATGACACCGGGCGCTATGACGACCGCCGCCCCGTGGTTCCTCAATTCGCCGGTTGCTGTGACATTAAGGTAACCATTGATCATTTTTATGGTGAATACGACCCCTCTGCATTTTTGGATTGGATGCAGGCTACAGAGTATGCCCTGTAAAACTATCAATACGAGGAGCATGAGAAGGTCGAGATAGCCACGCTCCACTTCAGAGGCGCCGCACGCACTTGGTGGCACCGCTTTGTCACGAACAGGCACCGGCGCAACCTGGAGCCAATTGACCAGTGACACCAACTCGTGTTCATCATGCATCGTAAGTATGTCCTTATGATTACCAGAACCGCATGAGGATGGACATCACTCTCGTTCGCCAAGGCACTCAGACCCCGCTCGAGTTCTTTTCCAAGCTCGAGGACATAAACTACAAGTCTACAAGACAGGCATGAGTGTTTCACCTTCTACGCTGCGTACATAATTTTTGAGTGGCCTCAACCCTTCTATCCGGGACCAGCTGGAGATCCTGCCTATCCGGGACCTCAACACTTTCACCCAAACGGCCATGCAGATTCACCAGCAGCTTGTACGAGATCCTGCCTATCCGGGACCTCACCACGCTCACCCAAACGGCCATACAGATTCACCAGTAGCTTGTATGCAGGAAACAGGCCTCATGGCCCCAGACCGCTTCCCGCAGGTATGACTCTCGTCCTAGTGCTTCTTTTAATGCTAATGTGTCCTCAAATGTGCAGCCTAGGAACTTATAACTTGTACGCATGAAACAAGCCCCATATGGAAGACTATGACTTGTGTGAGTTACTCCGGAGGAGGAAATGTGAGTAGAGGAATCAGATTCCCAGTATAGCGTCGTACAAAGGTCCTCTAATATTTCTACTTGTAAGTTATTTACTTTTCTCTCTCTATCTTTATTGTTGTGCATCATGTTTATATTGATATATGCACCATGATAAGGTACTTTTGTGCACCATGATCTAAGTTATTTTTATGCAACATGATGTATTTTTTTGGTGTACCTTGATCTTTCATATTTGTGCACCATGATATAATAGTTTGTGCACCATTTTACAACTGTGTTGTGCTCCTCATATTTGATTTTGTGCACGATTGTATGAAGTATTTTTTCAATTGTATTCGTAATCTTTGTGCACCATAATATTATGGTTTTGTGCACTTCAATTAATTCGTGTACTTATTTTTTCATAAGTTTTGCCCCATAGTTTTTTGTTGTTGTTTGTTTTGCACTTATTTATTATTATTGTGCACCATTGTAATATCTTTCTTTTATTTTTACATACTGTGTATTGTGAGATATTGAGTTTGATGGGAGCAATCAATGAGAGAGAGTACCCTATAATTCGTACCTACATGTCTCAGTCGTTGAAGCAGAGGCACAATGTCGAGCTTTATCTTGGTGGATTTGGTATAGGGCTTGTTATGGATCCACCAAATCATGCACCTCTTGCTGCACTATTAGAACCACAAGCTCTCGTTGTTGATGAAGATGTTGAGAGTGAACTTGTAGAGGCAGGGGGTGTGGGGGCATGATCTAGGCTCTGACAGAGAGGATGGAAGCTATTATGCGTACATCCGTAAGCATGCTAATTTGAATTTCAAAATTAGAAATGAAAATCGGCCAAGATTTTACAATTTTAGGAAAGAAAAGAAATTTAGGATATGCTTCAAGATATGAGAGAATAATGGATAACAAACCATGAAAGGAATCTCGTGATTGATGCTAACAATCCCACTAATTTCGGAAAATCAATTACAGACTAAGGCAAGCAACAAAATTGGCAAGCAAGACACTGCGGAATTATAGGAATTGGTTCAAGAAAAAAATCAGTGAGAATTTGAATCGGTCAAGGACTTGCCTTGATAGAGCCGATTTATTCATAAATTTTAGGGATTGGTTTCGGCCGTTTGTAGCAAGCAAGATTGACGAATCTTCCTATGTGAAGGTTGGTGAAAATGGCGAAAGCAATAGGATCATGCAATGGCGGAATATATAGATGGTAATGATGGAGTGAACTTGAAAACAAGAGGATAAGATGACTTACTCGATCGCTGACACTCTAATACCAATTCATGCGTCCTTGGCCTCAAATGGGGTCAAGAATGCCTCGGATGAGCGATTCTGGATGGAGAAGAGATTGGATACCACTTGTTGGAGGTTCTCAGCTTCGCATGTGAGAGATATTGAGGCGAAGAGGTTGGGTTTCAACGTGATGAAGGAGGAGCAACTTCAAGGGATGAATCAACATGATGATTCTTTGGAAGGAAGATCAAGGTGATGATCTTCGAGTGTTTGTTGATAGAGTGAATGAGAACAAGGATGACGCCCAAGCCAAATGGTGGAGATAAACTCAACTACGCGATTTGGCACAAAAATGAACGTATCCCTACAATGGAAGCCTTCAGAAGGCTTAAATAAGAAAAGAACTCTCGGCATGGGCCAAGGAGTCTTATTGGGCTAGGCCACTAAACACAAGTGAAGCACATGCCCTAAAGTAGAAATAAGCTAATTAACATGACAAAAATAGAACCTCAAAATAAGCTAATTCCTAGGATAGGCGTCGGCCTCGGGGAAGGGTCAACGTTGGCGTCGCAAGAAAACTTAGTCGGGGCGTCATAGGGAGCGACGCTAGCAATGCTATGACATTGGCAAAAGTGGCGTGACCAAAGTCATGACACTGGCGAGAGCGACGCTGGGAGTGTCACATCGTCAAGGCAGCGCTGGCACTGGTGAAGTTGTGGGGGGAGCGCTAGGGCGATGCCTCCGATGCTAGGGCGCCAGACATTGAGGCTATGGCTGGCGATGGTGTCGCGGCGTCGAGGGCTGCGAGAAGCGAGAGTGACGCCGAGGACATGGGTGTCCCGACACTAGCGATGGTGCGAGCCAAGAATGGAGCGCAGGCTCATGGCCTCTTCCTCTTCCTTGGCAGTCATGGTGGGCAAGGGCGCATCAGAGAGGTCAAAAATGAAGATGTCAAGAATGAAGGGGAGGATGATGATCATGAGGACATAAATGATGTTGAGAAGTTGGGTGAAGGGGACACGCCAGTGACCTCAGACTTAAAGGTCCAAAGCCACCCTAGGCATTAATTTGAACAATTATGCTTAAGGAAATAAACATTAAAAAATAAAAGAGTTGCGGAAGACTTTTGAAATAAATATTCAATCTTTATTAATATTCCCCTCGTAAATTGAGGAGATAACTTCATAAATAATATTGAAATTACAGCGGAAGACTTAAAATAAATCCTAATTATATGACTAGGTCATAACAATTTCACCTATTACTTTAATTACGAAATTAATCCATATATTCAAACAACCTTGAAAATTCTTTAAAATTAAACTTCAACAGCAAGCCTTCGTCTTCGATTTGTTACTTCAAGTAGCCTGAGACCAACAATTGATGTGCCGTATAGGGACGGATGACATCAGCCAACCATGTAAGGAAAAGAAACGGTTAGTTAGTCTAATGAAAGACTGTGCAAGGGCATTTATGTGAGATTTTGTGTAGTCGTATATAGTCACTACCCTTGTTTCTCGAATAAAACTCGATAAGCGGTATATGACTACTATACTTCTACTGAAACAAAGTAAAAGGCAAGATTCAAGAGAAGACTCCAATGAAATTGAAAATTATGAGAATTATATGAATTTGTTTAGGAACATTAATAATTATCACACAAGATTTTAAAAACGACTCATTTGACTATTTGGGTCCTCAACCAACCTCACCGCATAATGCGGATCCAGATTGGAAAGGGGACTTACTTTAGACAGGAGCTCGGGCGGTTTCCACGTTGTACTTCTCGCCCGAAGTATATTAATTATGTGCTTAAAAGCACTTATCTTATTTAATTCCAAAATGTGCATTACGTTACAACTTTTAATCCACATCAATCTTGAAACGAGATATATCATGGGACGAATCCTGAATAACGACACTAGCTAAGTGCACCAACACTTATATTCGAATAAGGGTAGGTCATGACCAAAAAGTATTAGGGCAATAATCCTCCTAATACCAAGTTATAAAGAAACAGCTAAACCTCGCGAGGTATATAGCGTTCCTATGAATACTCGTGCTAACTAAGCATACAAGTTCACACCAATTTCAACACCAAAGTTCAACCAACACCCTATAATAGTAACATATATATAAGGGTCGTTACTAACATTATATACAACCTAGTATATAATTCATTTTCCACACCATTATAACACTTAAGTTCCCAAACACAAATTAAGAGTATTTATCCCAACTTAATTAACACAATTAATTAGTTGTCAATTAAAGAAAATATGGAATAAATGCAAGAGCGAACCACCACTTTCCTCAGAATAAGAAGTCGATTGAACGACGTAACGTCGTTCGGAAGAAAGTGGCTCTGAACCAACAAACTGGATTCTTGATTTGAAGACGATTCCAAGACGTACCCAATGCACACAAAAATAAATTATAATTAGATAATTTATTCAATAGCGGAAATTGAATGATACTTGTCTTGGTTTCTAATTGGATTTATTTAAGTCTAAATAAATCAATTATCAACGCTACACCATATACAATTATTTATACGATACCAGAAATCCTTTAGTCGTATATTCTAAATAATCATAATAAAATAAATAAATTATTTCATTTATTTACAACACCAATTAATTATTTAACCAAGTATTTTATCTATTTGTACTATTAAAAGTTAACATTTTACAATTTAAGATAATTTCATAAAAAATAAGTTTAATTAATATTTTATTATAAATAAAATTAGATTAACCCAAATTATCCCAATGTAATCTTAATTAGAAAATTTAATTACGATTAAAGCTAAGAAAAATACAAAAATCGAATTTGTGGGTTTTACCCAAAAACCACGGATGAACAACCGATCACGTAAGGGCTCGATTGACCACCGACTGGCTCGTGGTTAGTGTCGATGGATTCTTGACTTCAGGACGAAGATTTGGACCCTTGATTTGTAGTTAGAGATGCCCTAACGAGGGATAATTTTACCCTGTAACTCACAGAAATTTCTGAAGAACAATCGAACCGTAACTCATGAAATTGGATGAGAATTTACCATGCACGGGGTTTTATTTATAGGGATATTAAAGCCCATAATGGTGTCTTCAATACCCCGAAAATTTCGGCTTCAAAGGATTTGAGATAAGGTCGAATTTTACACTTTTATCCAAACTCGTACAACCGCTCTGTTCAATTTTAAACGATGAAGTTCTTTCTATTGGGGGTATTATAAATCCCGATTTTTGAAGGATTAGATGCATGATTTCCTTATTTACAAAGCCCATGGCTTAGTTTGGACAATCGGGTGGGAATTGAGGTCGAAAACTGCCATTGATGCCACCTTGGAGCTACGTGTGTGAATGTAAAAGAAGATGGTTGTTTATCCCAATCGCCCCCCCCCCCCCCCCCCTCCCCCACCCCTCTTTTGGCTTATTTGCACATTTTTGTCCAACTTTTCAAGTTGTGGCAAAAATGCCCCTATTTTACTTTTTAAAAATTACAAAAAATTACGTAAGCTTATTTATAACTTATCCTAAGTCTGTTGATAGATTTTTACCCAATTTTAGGTTGAAGGAAAAAAATTAGCTTAGCTGTAAGCTTTAGTTACATTTTCTTATTAACTTAACCATATTTAAATCCTAATTAATATTTTATTAATATTATTTTAATACATAAAGTTAAATTGATAAGTTTTTTTTAAAATTATAAATAAAAAAAAGTTTAACATAATGCTAAACCATTCATAACTTTAAGAGATTACATACTTAGGTTAAGTATTATTTTATCTCTACATGGAATAAACATAATAAATCATATAACCTTTATAATAATATTTACAATTCCAAAACTACATTCATGGTTATACTTAATTATTATTTCTACACTATACTATTATAACCCATTTGATAATTTGTACCAAAAATTATCTTAACCCAACTTTTAAACTTAAGTTAATGAAAATTTAAATTATTCCTCTAAAAGAAATAAAATAAATGTCCTAACTTTTATTAATATCAATAAAAATATAGAAATTACATTAATACCCTTATGAAGGCAATGAAGAAGAAGAACAAAGGAAAGACAAAATGGATGAGCACGTGGGAAAAGAGAAGGATGGGATGGAGGAGGCTGTAAGAAAAGACAATCAGATGGAGGATGATGCATCCAAGGGGGAAGGGAAGGATCAGATCCATCAATCCCAATTTTCAGAGAAGGAGGTGGATTCCGAAAAGACAATAACTAACGATGAACAATCACAGGAGCCAAAAAAGTCTAAGAAGTCTACAGGTTTTGGACATTTCACCCCTCCTTTTGATTTAGGGATTGATTTCACCCTCGAGAAGGTTGCGACCATTGGAAAGGTACCAGTTCCATATTATTTTGTTCATTTTGTTTTTGAAACATTTGTGCATCGATTTTATTCACTTATGTGCACCACCTTTTGTCTTCTACTGATTTTGTGCACCAAATTATGTTTTTTTATGCACTACTTTCACTTTGTTTGTGCACCACTTATTTTAGTGTTGTGCACCACATTTTTTCTGTAAGTTTTATACAAACGCACCACCTTAGCTTTTGTTGTGCACCACATTATCTTTTTCTATGCACTACTTTCACTTTTGTTTGTGCACCCACATGTCAAAATGTTGTGCAACACATTTTTGTTATAAGTGTTTAATTGTGCATCATCATATGTTTTGTTGTGCACCTCATCCTCCTTATTTGGTGGATCATGTTTATATTTAATTATGCATCTTTGTAACTCTGTTGATAACATCTTATTTTCCTTCATGTTTTCTAATTTCATTCATGATGCTGTTGTGAAAACTTCACAACCTTCTAATATAGAAACTCCCATTGAGGATGATTTAGAAACTCATGTGCAAGAGAAGCGCCCAACAAAGTTATCATATGCTTGAAAATATCCTTATTTGGCGCGGGAAGTTGATGCTATAGCAAAGATCATTGATGTTGAGAGGAAGATTTACTCATGGATAATTGATGAGGATAATGATGCAAAGTATCATGTTATCATATTTTTTTACATTTTCATACATGCATCATTTTTTACATTAATTTTTACACATTCTAATTTCTTCATGTGCTTTATTTTTGTAGTGAAATTGTTTCTATCTTGGATGACCTAAAAGGAAATCGCAAATTGTTCCAGAGTTTGGGTCCTAAGGAATATGTTACTAGTAATTGATAAGCGTTGTCGTGACACCTATACAAAATAATCATAAACAAACCCAACTAATGTAGTCTGGTAAGTAAGGGTCGAATCCCACAGAGAATCAAATACTATTCCAATGATGTAATTGTATACCAACAAGTAACCAAGGGGGTTTGCTGATTAAAACCAAAATAAATAAACAAAATAAATAAAAACAAAGACTTGAAATCAAATTGGGAAAATAACTCAGCCAAACAAATATCCACACTTCAGATTGATAGATCGATCATTGATTATTCCTAGTCCTCAATACTCATGAAAGTCCTAATCCATGTTCTGAATTAGTTATCAGTCCAACCAGTCCTGATAACCCTAACTATTAAACAAATCCCTACTAACCTTCACGATTTAATTCAATAGCAGTAGGAAGTTCAGGAATAGATAGGTACATGCAAGTATAGCAACCAGTCATACAATTGCATGCAATTAATTCTCTACACAAACTAAGGGATTTAGATTCTCAACCAGTCTCCTCCAATCCTTAGTAATATGATCAATAACAATCTCAACAGGTTGTATGCAAAAGGGGAATCAATAGCATAATACTAATTTCTCTAGGTTGTCAATCTAGAGGGAACTACTATTAAAATCTATTTGATTTCCTAATCAACAAATCAAGGGGAATCGATATATGATCAATGAGATTAAGCATGAGAGAAAATTAATACAATCATATAAAGAGTAAAGGAATAAACTCACAATCCAATCAATCCAAAGGCTTCAATTGTTTGCCTGAGCAAAAGGGAAAAACAACGATGAATGAAACTCGGTCTAACTATTTTCTGGTGGCAACTAGGTTAACTAAAAGTTGTTTTAACCTAATTCTAAAAATGTGTAAAAATAATTAAAAGAATAATAATAAAATAATAACACAAAATAAACAATCGGGGAAATTAATCCCGGTGACACACGAATTTCTCGGCTTCCACATCAGCACAACTTCTCGGCTGAACTTTCTCGGCCCATTCTCTCGCTTCCATGCTCGGCCCAACTTCAAGCAGCGCGGCCCATCTCATCCAAGCAGCTCGGCCCACTCCACAATTTGCTTTCGCGGATGTCATGGCGGCGTCATGCCATCTCTTCATTCCAGCTTCAATTCACGCGGCCGGTTCTTCACGTGGGCTCCAGTCCTTCATGGGCCTTTCTTCTTCACGGGCCTTTCCTCTAATTCCAGCTTCACATGGGCTTGCTTAATTAAGCTGGCTTCGCTTCACGCGTGATGGCCGCGGTCGCGGCCTTCGGGCCGCGATCGCGGTTTGCTCTCGAAGTGGCCAATTTTAATTCCCGAATTTGGTCTTTTCAATGTGGTTTCTTCATGGATTTTCCTTGTCTCCTCAGATGGTCAACTCCTCTTCCTCTGGATGTCTCCAATTAGCTCCTTCAGACCACCAAAACCACACTTCTCCGCTCTAACTCCATAATCTCCAATTGTGCTCTAAATCCAACCAAATGACACCTCAAACCTGGTAACAACCCCTAGAAATACACTACAAAATAGTGCCGATCAAATTGATCGGAGGAGATAGTCGTCGTATCCCCAATCAAAAGTAAATCCTAAAATCCTCACTAAACAAAGTATAGTAAGCAAGTCAGGGTCGATCCCACGGAGAAGGAAGGAATTCAATGGTGGTAGCATGCAATGTCACAAAGGGGGGTTTTATGGTTGGTTGGTTGCAAACAAAACAAAGTAGAATGGATGAAATATCAAGAAAGAAAAACACTTAGCCAAGTAATATCCACATAAGTCATTCAAAGGTTGTTCATAGATTAAGTCTTATCTTCCTATTCGGTTATTCTTGTCCCGATCTTATGTAAATTCAGAGGGAAACCTTCCACAAAGAACCCTTACCAATGAATAACCCTAGTACCACTAAAGGTTCAACCCAAAGACAGCAATGCATATAAGAATTAACCAGGATACACAGAACGCTCGCTCAGATGCATTTACCATGTAATCAATTCCCACATAGATATAATCCACAGATGCAGATAACAATCAATGCTTGCTACTTATACTAGAGCGTTAGCCCAACAATTCCCTAGTATTAACAATATGAATGAAAGCAATAAACCTAGGTGATCAGTCTAGATAAACCAACAAACATTCAAATATGAATTTGCTCAGAGAAAATATATAACTCAATAGGATAGATAGATAGGAACAAAACCTCACAACCAGATGAACGAACTCATGCTTCCATTACCGGACTAAGCCAAAGAGGCTTAGCTCCTCATAGTCATGGTAGAAACTTCAAAGGAATAAACAACGATGAATTGAAATTGCAACTAAAGTCTGGCTCTTTTTTTTTTTAACCCTAATGCATAAGGAGAGTATTTATAGGGCCCTAACAAATGACCTAGCCCATTAAGAAAATAACTGAAATAGAAATAAGAAAAAGGGAAAAGAAAACTAAAAAGATAATTCGGAATAAGTCTGAGCCTCTGCCGTGTCAGACCCGCGATCGCGGGTGGTGGACCTTGATCGCGGCCCATGTGGCTCCGCACCCTTCAATCTCTCCGCGCCCGCAGAAAACTCTCGACATGCTCCGAGTCCCGCGATCGCGGCACCCATGCCCGCGATCGCGGTTAATGCTCGGCACTCTTGTCCTTTGCCTTGCACCAACCCGTCTCCTCTTCACTCCTTTGTAACACCCCCAAATCGCAAGATTTTTGACAATTGAAAGTATTACCGCCGATGACCCCGGATTCAACATCACGAAGTCACCCCAGGCTTTTACAGTTGATATAAAATCAAATCACGGCTTATATTGCCATATATTACAACTTTTACAAAGTCAATGTACTGGGAATACAACCATTCCCACGTACAACAAAATGCTTAACAGCAAAGTCTACAGCGGAAATCTTAACAAAATACAATAATACGCAGCGGAAATCTTAAACAAACAGTTTATCAAACATCGTTCATTCTTCTAGTCTCTTCTAGACTTCTCAAATCCTCAATTTATCTGATGTGCCGAATCGGACGGATGACACCAGCCAACCATGCAAGGAATATAAAGGTTGGTCAGTCTAATGAAAGACTACGCAAGGGTACAAAGCAGAATGGTTCGAAGCAGTCGTATTAGGTTAGACTCATCGTCCCTCGAATAATAACCGAGTACGCTAGTCAACCATCATACTTCTACTAACATATATAAAACATCATGAACAAGAGAAGATTCTGGAGACCGAGTCTCACAGTAATCAATCCCAAAAGAAGGCTCCAAATGAAATGAGCCTTAAAGGAAAACATGACAAATGTTGGGAATCATTAATTTATAGAATACACACAAAAAGAGAATCACAGTATCGCATTCGAGCGACTAATAGTTAAGACGAGCTTTCCTAGCTGCACTACTCGCCCAAGGTATATTAATTATGTGCGACAAAGGCACTTATCTGATTAATTTCCAAAACACACGCATCACGTTATAAGCTTTTAGATATATGTGTCGTCATGAGGGACATACATCGACGGAATGGACCTCACGGGACCAAACCTAAATACACATCATCGTTGGTCATGACCAGAAATTTGGCATAGGGACATGAACGCCCTGTTATTTGCCAGTTATAAAGAAACGAATGAACCTCGCAGAGTCCAAGCGATCCTACGAATACTCGTGCTAACTAACAGTTCAGCACAGTCATATATCACATCAAAGCCATCAAGGCTAACATCATAGATCTAACAATCTATATATATATATATATCAAAATAGCGTTGCCACTAACAGTATATGCAACCTATTATAATCCTTTTATATGAAGTTCATATTTAAAATTCACAACAAAACCATTACGAACATAATAGCGCTGTATCTAGCAATATACAACCTATTATAACAGCACTTCTTTTATTAAATAATTTATCAAAACTGTTCCCAACATAAACAGTAAATCATCCCAAATTAATTAACAACAAACAATTGATAATTAATGAAAGTATGGAATGATGAGCAAGAGCGAACCGCCACTTGCCTTAGAATAGACGATTGCTAAGACAACTTCTTAAGAACGGGTCCTGAATCTTGAATCTGGAACGAAACCTGGATAAAAATCCCATTGGAACGATCCAAAACGAGACCCTAAGTTAGATTCCATACACTTACATATGAATCTAAAAGAATAGGAAAAGAAATCAAAGGAATCGAGCCAAGCCCAAAGACAACCCACAAGACACACGACTCGGACGCCCTTACCGCGATCGCGGCAAGTCGCGGCCAGTCGCGGTTCATCGTCAGTGGCAAAGCTTCGACAGCTTCCATGGCGGAGAGGGGAATTTACCCGTTTCGTGGAGGCCTCGTTTTGCATTCAAATCGATCACAAAACACTTGTAAGCCTTCCCTAACACCTGGGCAAGCTTCACCAATCCTTGGGATCACTCGAATCGAGCTCGTAAGGCACGAAAATGGCAAAATTCAGTGGGCAAAAACCAAAGAAAAAGAGAGAGCTCAAAGAGGAAGACGAAGGCAAATCTCGGATTGGTTCCACCCCTTTTATACTGAAAATCGGAGCCTCACCAAGGGAAACACGCAGGAAGCTGGGGAACACAAGTCGAGCCAGCTGGAGAGCCACCTGTCTTTCCAGAAAATTCACGGAACAGAGCTACAGTAACCGCCTTTGAGGAAGACGACACTGCTCAGCAAAAGGCGTTACCGCGAGCGCGGCCGATCGCGGTGTATCGCTGTCAATCGCGGTGAGTCGCGGTTTTAAGGCCGACTTCGTTAATCCTTATTCGGACTCGGCTTGGTTTAAATTTCTTAACTCCGGGTTAAATATATTCGTACATAAACGTCAATTTAACCCCGAATACACTTCAACTGTGTTTTATAATACTCGGAAAAATTTACAGAGTTCAAACCTCTTACAGAAAGTCCAAAACTCTTCAGAAATTAATCCGTCTAGTAATTCAGGAATTAGAAAAATTTCAAAATATTCCTCTAAATTGAGGGGTGTTACATTACCTCCCCCTTAAAATAAGTTTCGACCCCGAAACTTGACTATTCTAGGCCGAAAACAAATCGGAAAAGCGTCTAAGCATATCCACCTCAGTCTCCCAAGTCTCCCAGGTAATCTCTTCGGCACCTGACTTGGACCACAAAATTCGTACCAAAGGTACAACCTTGTTGCGCAACTGCTTCTCTCGGCGCTCAAGAATACGCACCGGTAACTCTTCGTACGTACCATTCGCCTGGATCTCAATGTCTTCATAACTCAGCACATGAGACTCGTCTGGCACATACTTCCTTAACAAGGATACGTGGAACACATTATGCACTGGATGTGCCGATGGTGGTAATGCCAAACGGTACGCTAGAGATCCCACTCTATCCAGAATCTCAAAAGGTCCCACGTAGCGAGGGTTAAGCTTCCCACGCTTACCAAATCTGAACACGCCCTTGGTCGGCGATACTTTGACAAACACTTTGTCGCCAACCTCAAATTCCACTTTTCTACGCTTCGGATCAGCATAAGACTTCTGTCGACTCTGAGCGGTCAACAACCTTTGTCTGATCAGCACAATGTCTGAGGCAGTCCTTTCGACTAGCTCTGGTCCGATCAGAATCTTGTCGGCATTCTCATTCCAACAAATCGGAGATCTGCACTTGCGACCATATAAAGCTTCGAATGGAGCCATCTTGATAGTAGCATGCCAGCTATTGTTGTACGTGAACTCAATGAGACTCAAGCTGTCTTCCCAGCTAGTCGGACGGTCAAGCACGCATGCTCTCAGCATATCCTCCAGGGTCTGGATGGTCCTTTCAGACTGTCCATCAGTTTGAGGATGAAACGCAGTACTGAACCTTAGCTCGGTTCCCATTGCCTTATGCAACTCCTTCCAGAATCTGGACATAAATCTGCCATCGCGATCTGACACAATGGTTTTTGGAGTACCATGCAGACGGATAACTTCGTGTAAAAACACTTCCGATAGCTTTTGGATTCCCCATGTTATCTTGATAGCCACGAAATGAGCACTTTTTGTGAGCCTATCAACGATAATCCATATAGCGTCTTTCTGACTTCGCGTCTTGGGTAACCCCATGACGAAATCCATAGCAATATCCTCCCACTTCCACTCAGGAATTGGTAGAGGTAACAATTCTCCACCGGGTCTTCGGTGTTCTATCTTGACCTTCTGACAAGTCAAGCATCTGGCCACGAACTCTGCCACATCTCTCTTCATATTGGGCCACCAGAACTTCATTCTGAGGTCCTTGTACATCTTGCTAGAGCCTGGATGTACAGAATAGGCTGACGAATGGGCCTCTCTCATCACCAACTGGTGAATACCATCTACGTCAGGCACGCAAATTCGGTGTTGAAACCAAAGCGATCCATCATCTTGAATCACGAAGCCGGGAGCTTTCCCGTTCATCACTTCGCTGCATAGTTTTACCAAGATCACATCATCGACCTGCTTCTCCCTAATCTGATCAAGAAGCGTAGGTTGTATCTCAAGCATACTCAGGCATCCACGACGTTGATCGTACAAGACTTCAATCTCGCAAAATTCTTGGTTCAACTTGGTCTGAGCAACAAGCAAAGCTACTACGGTCTCGTGCGGCGTCTTCCGGCTCAATGCATCTGCTACAACATTAGCCTTGCCTGGATGATACAACAACTCGATATCGTAGTCTTTGAGTAGCTCCAACCAACGACGTTGTCTCATATTCAGCTCCTTTTGAGTAAATATGTACTTGAGACTCTTGTGATCCGTGAAGACTTGACATCTCACGCCATAAAGATAGTGCCTCCAAATCTTCAATGCGAACACAACTGCTGCTAATTCCAGATCATGCGTCGGATACTTTTCTTCATAGGTCTTCAGCTGTCTCGATGCATAAGCAATCACCTTGCCTCTTTGCATCAACACACATCCTAACCCATTTTTCGAAGCATCACTGTAAACCGCGTAATCTTCATTTCCTTCTGGCAGCGTCAACACTGGTGCCGAGGTCAGACATTGCTTCAGCTTCTGAAAACTGGCCTCGCACTTGTCACTCCAGACAAACTTCGTGTGGACCTTGCGGAGCAAACCGGTCATCGGTAGAGCGATCTTCGAAAATCCCTCCACAAACCGTCTGTAGTATCCAACAAGTCCTAGGAAACTACGCACCTCTTTCACATTCTGAGGCTGTTTCCAATTAGCTACAGCTTCAACCTTCTGGGGATCGACCATCACCCCATTCTCATTGATAATGTGGCCTAAGAAAGCCACTTCCTTGATCCAAAAGTCGCACTTAGACAACTTGGTGTAAAGTTGATTCTGCCTAAGGACTGACAAAATGATCTGCAAGTGATCCTCATGAGCTTCCATGCTCGGAGAGTAAATCAAAATGTCGTCGATGAAGACCACCACGAACTTGTCCAAGTACTGGTGAAAACATCGGTTCATCAGGTCCATGAAAACAGCTGGAGCATTCGTAAGCCCAAATGGCATGACCACGAACTCGTAGTGACCATATCTCGTCCGGAATGCAGTCCTCGGAATATCTTCCTCACGAATCCTGAGCTGATGATAGCCAGATCTCAGATCGATTTTGGAAAAGACTTTTGCTCCTTGCAGCTGATCCAATAAATCATCTACCCTTGGCAAAGGGTATTTGTTTTTTATCGTAACTCTATTCAACTCACGGTAGTGGATGCAAAGTCGAAACGATCCATCTTTCTTTTTGACGAACAATACCGGAGCACCCCAAGGCGATGCACTCGGCCTTATGTATCCCTTGTCAAGAAGATCTTCAAGTTGCTTCTTCAATTCTTGCATCTCAGCAGGAGCCATCCGATACGGAGCTTTTGAACTCGGCGCAGTACCAGGCTCGAGATCAATAGAAAATTCAACGTCACGACTCAGGGGTAGACCAGGAATTTCTTCTGGAAAAACATCAGAAAATTCCCTGACCACAAGAATCTCAAGAACTGTATGTCCATCTTTCTCGGGCGAATCCAGGTAGCAAAGGTACCCGACACATCCTTGCCGAAGCAGCTTAAACGTAGCCATCGCATTGATAAGCTTACCGTTATCAGCGTCATTCCGACCCTTGAACTTGCACACAAACTGGCCCCCAGATGACACCGTTACCGTCCTCGAGCTAAAATCAATCACAGCCCCATGACGTGTCAACCAGTCCATACCGAGAATAATATCGTATGGAGCCATAGCAATACAGATTAGATCTGCTTCAAACTCCTTACCCTGAATGGTAACTGGAAACTCTGACAAACTCTTGGTGCCCACTAAGCGGTCACCATTAGGAAGATTAACAACGAAGGGTTCACAAACCTCGTTGCACACTAGTCCTAACTTACTAACACAATTTTCCGAAATAAATGAATGGGTAGCACCCGAATCAAATAAAATGCACACAAAAGTAGAACGGAGGTATAGAATACCTTGAGCAACTGGAGCGTTAGGTCCATCGGCCTCACGCATCTCGTATAAGCGTTGACCTTGACCTCCTGAAGCTGCTAGGGTTTTGCCCTTGTTCTGCGCGGCAGTCTGCATTGAAGGACTTGGAGTCTCTGCTGGTTTGAACCTAGGTCGAGTATTCTGATTAACTGACCCTTGATGTGACTCTGTCCCTGTCTGCTTTTCCGGACGACAGAACTTCTGCACATGCCCTCTTCTTCCACAGCTATAACATAGCTTCTTTTCCCTCGTACATTCAGTGTTCTTGTGCCCAAAGGCACCACAGTTGAAACATTGGATCCGGCCTTTGCCCTGACCCGACTGTTGTGTTGACCCACCTTGAGTCATTTCTGTCCTTGCTTTACCAGACTTATCAAAGTTGGATGGTGGCGCAGGACGCTTAAAACCACTAGCCTGAGATTGACCCTGCATCGATCTCTGGCGATTCCGTCGCTTGGTCGATTCTTCCAAAGTCACCTCTAATTTGTATGTTGCATCAACGTATTGCTCCAAGGTAGAGCATCCGTGACGCAACATTAATGGTTTGATGTCCGGGCTCATCCACTCGTGGAAGTGCCAAATCTTCTGATCTTCACTAGACACTATTGACCCAGCGTACTGTAGTAAATGATTGAACTTAGCTGCCAGCTCAGTCACTTTTAATCCGTCGTTCTTGGGGTAGAGAAATTCCTTCAGCTTCTCATCCCTCATAGCTTGGGAAAAGAAACGGTCATTCATTTTCGTCTTAAACATCCCCCAAGTTAGATCAGCCCTATCAGCTAGCCCCGTGTTCTCCCACCATTCACTAGCATCTCCTTTCAACTGCAGAGAAGCTATGTGCACCTTCTCAGCCTCAGTGCTCTCGATGTTACGGAACAGTCGTTCCATATGGGAAAACCAATGAGCTACCCTGACCGGCTCTCCTTTACCGTCATAACTATCCGGCCTCATGGAGTTAATGGTCTTCAAAGCTCGACCATAAGTATCCCTATTTCTGATCGGTTCAACATGGTGTACCTGAACATTAGGTTCTTCAACCCTTTGTACAACTGACGGAACTGGCACTTCAGGTGCTTGCGGTGCAACAGGTCGCATCACATCAGCAAATGCCTGCATGAAGATTCCCCGAATAGCAGCAACAGCCGCAGCATCAAAAACTACTGGAGCTTGGACCTCAGCTTGGTCATTGCCCCTAGGATTGTTCTGTGATATTGACTCGTGTTCTTCCACACGGTCCAGGTCGTCCCTTATGATTGGCCTCAGATTGCTCGGCCCAACACCAGCGCGTATGGTATTCCTTGTATTCACCATCTGTTTACCGATCAAATCTCAAGTATTAATATCTTTTTCATAATACTTATCATGATAAGGTCACTTTGAATAGATCAACTGGGTAATTTTATATATATATATATGGTGAACTTCTAACAGAACTACCTATTATACAAAAAAAAGATCTCCCGAGCTTCTAACAAAATTGCCCGAAGATTTCTGCACTGTGCCATATATACAACAAAACAAACAAACAAAAAGAAAGAACTACTACTGTCTAAGTCGACCCTCTACTTGGCGTCCTGAAAACGCTTCCTGTAGAGCAAACTCCCTAGACAATGTCTCTTCGAGTGGGGTTGGTCCTCAGAATCCGGAGGCGGACTCCTAACCCTACTCGGTCCTAGAACACACGGTTCGTCCCTCTGCTCTGGAGTGCTAAGCCTCGCCCTGTTCCAAACCTGATCCATCTCGCTCATCAACCGATGCTCTTCAACAGAGACTTCTCGGTCCTGACGAAAGATCTCGGAGACCTCTTGGCTCGACCTCCTCCTGTCCTGGACAATACCTGCCTGAGGGTCGCCTCTTTCTCTGCGAAACTCAACAAAGATTGCATTCCACTCAGCATCTGTCATGGATGGGCCTGTAGGTCTTGGTGGCGAACGCGGGTAGATATACTGCATCCCCGAGTCGTCACTCTGAACCAACAATTGCCTCAACCTATCAGGTTCCTGAACCTGAACCTGTACCTCGACTTCTACAGGATCTTCTTCTGGATCCTCCTCTGGGTCTTCTTCAGGGTCCTCCTCGGGATCCTCATCGGAATCTAACCCCGGTACTGACTCAACCTCTAGGGTATAGTCGATGTAGTGATCAGATGATCCTTCCTCATCACCACCTTCCTCGTCCTCTGGGATCACTCCCATGGAATAGTCGTTGTCGTAGTGGCCTAGCGCGTACCTCGACGGCTCTACTGGCTCTGCAACTGGTGCTACCTCAGCATGGGTTCTCAACACCACTGACTCAGGCAACACATGCTTCACCTCCTCGGGTGGACTACTGGACTCACCAATCTCAAAACACCTCGGAGGAGTCGGAAAACTTGGCCTCTCAGGAGACGGCAAAGCCATCTCGGCCTCGTCCAGCTCTCTAATCAAAGACAAGCAAGCTCCCATCCTTCGGGACAACAAGAAAGAATTAGTCTTTCTAGATACAGAAGCAACTTCCATATCAGACTTCTAGAAAAGGCACGACTATGAACGACTTTTTATTTGAAAACTCAGAGCTCTTGGAAAACATTTTTGCTCTAATACCAAATCTGTAACACCCCCAAATCGCAAGATTTTTGACAATTGAAAGTATTACCGCCGATGACCCCGGATTCAACATCACGAAGTCACCCCAGGCTTTTACAGTTGATATAAAATCAAATCACGGCTTATATTGCCATATATTACAACTTTTACAAAGTCAATGTACTGGGAATACAACCATTCCCACGTACAACAAAATGCTTAACAGCAAAGTCTACAGCGGAAATCTTAACAAAATACAATAATACGCAGCGGAAATCTTAAACAAACAGTTTATCAAACATCGTTCATTCTTCTAGTCGCTTCTAGACTTCTCAAATCCTCAATTTATCTGATGTGCCGAATCGGACGGATGACACCAGCCAACCATGCAAGGAATATAAAGGTTGGTCAGTCTAATGAAAGACTACGCAAGGGTACAAAGCAGAATGGTTCGAAGCAGTCGTATTAGGTTAGACTCATCGTCCCTCGAATAATAACCGAGTACGCTAGTCAACCATCATACTTCTACTAACATATATAAAACATCATGAACAAGAGAAGATTCTGGAGACCGAGTCTCACAGTAATCAATCCCAAAAGAAGGCTCCAAATGAAATGAGCCTTAAAGGAAAACATGACAAATGTTGGGAATCATTAATTTATAGAATACACACAAAAAGAGAATCACAGTATCGCATTCGAGCGACTAATAGTTAAGACGAGCTTTCCTAGCTGCACTACTCGCCCAAGGTATATTAATTATGTGCGACAAAGGCACTTATCTGATTAATTTCCAAAACACACGCATCACGTTATAAGCTTTTAGATATATGTGTCGTCATGAGGGACATACATCGACGGAATGGACCTCACGGGACCAAACCTAAATACACATCATCGTTGGTCATGACCAGAAATTTGGCATAGGGACATGAACGCCCTGTTATTTGCCAGTTATAAAGAAACGAATGAACCTCGCAGAGTCCAAGCGATCCTACGAATACTCGTGCTAACTAACAGTTCAGCACAGTCATATATCACATCAAATCCATCAAGGCTAACATCATAGATCTAACAATCTATATATATATATATCAAAATAGCGTTGCCACTAACAGTATATGCAACCTATTATAATCCTTTTATATGAAGTTCATATTTAAAATTCACAACAAAACCATTACGAACATAATAGCGCTGTATCTAGCAATATACAACCTATTATAACAGCACTTCTTTTATTAAATAATTTATCAAAACTGTTCCCAACATAAACAGTAAATCATCCCAAATTAATTAACAACAAACAATTGATAATTAATGAAAGTATGGAATGATGAGCAAGAGCGAACCGCCACTTGCCTTAGAATAGACGATTGCTAAGACAACTTCTTAAGAACGGGTCCTGAATCTTGAATCTGGAACGAAACCTGGATAAAAATCCCATTGGAACGATCCAAAATGAGACCCTAAGTTAGATTCCATACACTTACATATGAATCTAAAAGAATAGGAAAAGAAATCAAAGGAATCGAGCCAAGCCCAAAGACAACCCACAAGACACACGACTCGGACGCCCTTACCGCGATCGCGGCAAGTCATGGCCAGTCGCGGTTCATCGTCAGTGGCAAAGCTTCGACAGCTTCCATGGCGGAGAGGGGAATTTACCCGTTTCGTGGAGGCCTCGTTTTGCATTCAAATCGATCACAAAACACTTGTAAGCCTTCCCTAACACCTGGGCAAGCTTCACCAATCCTTGGGATCACTCGAATCGAGCTCGTAAGGCGCGAAAATGGAGAAATTCAGTGGGCAAAAACCAGAGAAAAAGAGAGAGCTCAAAGAGGAAGACGAAGGCAAATCTCGGATTGGTTCCACCCCTTTTATACTGAAAATCTGAGCCTCACCAAGGGAAACACGCAGGAAGCTGGGGAACACAAGTCGAGCCAGCTGGAGAGCCACCTGTCTTTCCAGAAAATTCACGGAACAGAGCTACAGTAACCGCCTTTGAGGAAGACGACACTGCTCAGCAAAAGGCGTTACCGCGAGCGCGGCCGATCGCGGTGTATCACGGTCAATCGCGGTGAGTCGCGGTTTTAAGGCCGACTTCGTTAATCCTTATTCGGACTCGGCTTGGTTTAAATTTCTTAACTCCGGGTTAAATATATTCGTACATAAACGTCAATTTAACCCCGAATACACTTCAACTGTGTTTTATAATACTCAGAAAAATTTACAGAGTTCAAACCTCTTACAGAAAGTCCAAAACTCTTCAGAAATTAATCCCTCTAGTAATTCAGGAATTAGAAAAATTTCAAAATATTCCTATAAATTGAGGGGTGTTACATCCTTGGCGTCTTCTCTTGATGGCTTCCTTCCTCAGTGTCTTCATGATCTCCAAAGTAGCTCAAACACCTCCAAAAACACCAACTTCGCCTCAAAACGCCATACACAAGAATGTGTCTAAATCTACCCGAATGGCACCAATAAAACCTCTAATAACTCTTAGTTAAGCCCTACAAAGTAGTGCTTATCAAACTCCCCCATGCTTAGACCTTTGCTCGTCCTCGAGTAAACTAAAAGAAAGTCTACTCCTCCAATGTAGCACCCAAGGTCTCAGGAAGCATATCCTCCAACTAACAGTTACCTAACCCATGCCAAAGCTCCTGGCACCAATCTCATCTACAACACATCCACAACTCAATAAACTTGAGGGCAAGCAGAGTACTTCCCCTAAGCTCACCCCGGACATCCAATAGTGTAAAGTGACCTCTAATCCTAGCCTCCATCTATGACTCATTATGCCTCCTAGAGTGACCTACCCGACAATCCTTCTTCAACTCCTCTACTTATGTCGCCCCGTCGGTAAAATGAGATCCTAGAAACACTCTTTTTCTTTTCACTCATTTTGCCTAGGAGCCCTTTCGGGTTTTCATCCTAGCCACTCATATTTTTTTCATAGATGTGCTCACATATGCTCACGTCACTCAGACACCTTTTTACCCCAGCCTAGCGCTGGTCCGGGTCACCTGCTTTTTACCCAAGCCGCCCTTTCAGGTTTTCAGCTTGTCCCAGGATTTTCGATTTTTTTTTTAAAAAAAAAGAAATGCTGAAATTCGAAATGCTAAAAATCAAAGTACAATGCTGGAAAATAAATATGTACAAGATAGATGGTGAATACTCTACTCCCCCATGCTTAAATCATGCATTGTCCTCAATGTATGGAAGACAAGAAAAAGATAAGGGGAAAATAGAAATACTCACTGGGGTGGAGGCCAATACCCATAAGCGTTGTAGAAAGCCTCAGCTCTCCTCTGCAGAACCACCTGGTCCTCAACAGTGGTGAGGTGACTATCCAGGCGGTTGGCGTGGTATGCAAGGTTGACCTCCATGTTGCACTGCCACTTAGCCCTTCGCCGCTCCTGCTCATCCAGGCGGGTGGAGACTTGGCGTTCCCACTTAACGCTTCTCCTCTCATGCTCCTCTAGCCTCTGGGAGATGCCGCTTTCCCACTCGGCACTCCTTCGTATATGCTCGGCCTGCCTCAGCTGCATGTTGGCCATTCTATCCAGGAGCTGGTCCCAGGGCGCCCCTCCAGATCCACTACCAGACCCAGATGCCTGGTAGGTATAGTCAGGGTAAACAGGTGGGCCCCTGGAACGCAGCGGGGATGGCACATCTCTCTCCATGTCCACCGCGGCAGTCGCTTCCTCCTCCTCCTCGTTGTCGTCGTCGTCCCCTTCGTCTTCGGACGACGACCCCTGCTCTCCATCGGCATAGAGGTAAAAATCCCTCGCCCGGGCCCATAAGGCATCGGACGAGGCAGCCTCATTCGGTGGGTCCTTTCCTTCTTGGAGAGCCAGGTGTACTCTCTACCACGGAACTCCAGCAGATGGGATCTCCACAGCAGTGTGATGTTATAGGTGTAGATGTCGGCGGGGAAATCCCAATGGTCCGCGATGTTCTCGTATTGCTGGGCGATAAGCGTCACCATTCCCCCCATGGAGATCTTGCCGCCCGTCTTCTCCCTCAGCCCGAGACAGCTGGAGAGGAACAAATCGACTCAGTCGGGGGTGTTGTAGCTCTCCGGTGTCAAACACCAGAGCACTGTAAGGTCCAGCGTCGGAACCTTGTTCACCTCCCCCTGTCCCAGGAAGGACATGGCGAGCACCTTGTGCGCCAGCCTCAGACAGGGGTGCGTCATCTTGTAGTTATACTCGCCGGCGCTGGGGTTGAGTACCTCCCGGGTCGCATCCTACCAGAAGAGCTCTGGCAAGGTGCTTGCGGCCTCCCAATCCTCGGCGGGAGCCTCAGTAACGCCAAACAGGTCCCGCAGACCTTGGTAGGACATCATCCTCTGCCGCCCCAGCAGGTTGAACGTGATCCCGTCGTCGTGGCGCTCCAGCGTGGCCAGAAACTCTAGGGTCAGCTCGTGGGAGGACGGGGCGGCTAGGTCAATGAAGTTGCCGAGCCCTCCGTGACTCAGCAACTGTTGTGTGTAGTCCTCCAGTCCGAGTCGTTGCAGCGTCGGCCGATCGAAGAACTTCGTCTGGACGAACTTCCGCACGTTGAACGTCTCGTAGTAGTGCATGTGCCTCTGGCTCCTCATGTTGCCTACGAAGGCTGCCATGGTGGGAAAAAAGAAGCGAGAAAGCACAACTGAAAGAGTACCGGAGGGACCCGCGATCGCAGGGTGTGGGGCGCGGTCGCGGTTTATGCTCGACTCGAAGCTCGCTGGAGAAGATGTGCCGCGATTGCGGGGTTGATGTCGGCGATTGCGGTTTCTGGGTTTGCAGTGAACTTTGAGAAAAAAAAATGGCTCCGGTGCTTTGCGGTGGCGCTGCGGTGGTCGCGGGGTTTGGCGTGGGTCCGGCGATCGCGGCTTGTGAGGCTATGAGAAATCCAAGAGTTGGAAAATGGAGATCTCACCCAAACGACGTCGCGGCGTCGGAACGATAGTCGCGGGGCTGCAGGGGGGTGTTGCGGTGGTCGGGGTCGGAGATCCGATCTGGTGAGAGTGAGAGGTGGTGGTGGAGGTGGAGGTGTTGTAAAATGCCTCCACCGCCTCTCGCAATTTATAATTGCCGCGATGAACACCCGCGATCGCGGGGTTAATGCCCCTGCATCCGTAACAGTCGGCGCGAGTTATGAGGCGCCGACTGCCTCGAAAAACGCGCCGGTTTAATTAAACCGTGGGCCATTTTTTTATATTTTTTATTTGAATCTGATGATTTTTTTTTTTGATTTTTTTGCTAGAACTCGCCATGGATCGCCGAGGGGAAACTGCGATCGCGGGTGTGAAAACCACGATCGCGGGTGCTGGATTCTGGCCTCCGCTACAAGGTTAGTTCTAGTGCCCATAGAAAAAGAAAAACAAGTGTAAAGAAGAAGAAAGAAAAATAAAATCTAAGTCCTAAGAAAGGTAAAAACATAAATGAGTTCAACGACTCATACCTCGGGTTGCCTCCCGAGCAGCGCCGTAGTTATCGTCGCGGCACGACGTCCTGCTGTACTTCTCATCCGGGGTTGCCTCCTGTAACCGTACTCCTTGCTCTTGTATCTGGAGGATGCTCCGGAATGTTCTCCAGCCTATACTCTGTCTTCCTCTTGTCGAACTCCATGCTGATTGTGCCTCTGACCACGTCGATCTTTGTGTTGGAGGTCTTCATGAAAGGCCTCCCTAGCATTACTCGTCCTCCTCGTTCCCCTGTGTTCATGACAAAGAAGTCTGCAGGAAAAACAAGGGTATTGACGCTTACCAGTACGTCCTTCACAACGCCCTCAGGAGTGATGACGGAGTTGTCAGCCAGTTGGATGACGATTTCCGTGCTCTCTAATGGTCCAACGTCGAGGTTGTTGTAGACGGATAGTGGCAAGACATTGATTGAAGCTCCCAAATCCAGCAATGTCTCGCTGAATTCAATCTCCCCAATCTTGCAGGGCACGCTGAACATTCCGGGATCCTCACACTTCTTGGGAATCCTCTTCTGCACTACAGCAGAGACATCCTTCTTGACCTTTGGCTTCTTCTTAGATCGCTCCTTTTGCTCCGCTATGGTCTTGCGTAGCTCTCTCAAGAAGGGGCTCTCCGGGTAGCCCTAGTATATCTCGCAATATATTTTTGTATTCCCTTCGTCTTCTAATGCTGCAGGGAATGGCACCGGGATGTCAAAATATCCCTCTGGATAGTCATACTTGTTCATAAATGTCTTGTGAGGCGGAGCGCTTTCTGAGAGTTGATCGTGGGTGTCAACCCGCGATCGCGGTTCTCGCACTGTTTCCCCGCGATCGCGGCTGTCATGCCCGCGGTCGCGGTTAATGCTCGAATTTATGCTTGAGTTTTTCTCGGCTTTTGGGTCCGTAAACCCACAATCGCGGTTGTCGCCCCGCGATCGCGGTTTTGCCTCGTACTTCTCTTTTAATTCCAGCTTCTCTTCTTCATTCTCCCATCTTGGCCTTGACGTCATGCAGTTGACGTTTTGCCTTGGATTAATCTCAGTTTGAGATGGGAGTGCTCATGACTCTCTAGCTTCGAGCTTGCTGACCGCCTGGGAGATCTGCCCTACCTGCTTCTCCAGGTTCTGGATACTGGACTTGGTCTCATGTTAGAACTGAACCATATTTTGCTGCATGGTTCCTACTATTTGCGTCATCGTGGTCATGTGTTGTGCCAGTGTATTGACCTGGTCCTCTAGATTCATAGCGCGGGGAGCTCCTTGTCCTTGCGGTCTCTGCTCTTTTGGGCCTCTGAACTGCTGGCCTCCTTGGAATGGTCGCTGGGGGTACTGCTGCTGCTGCTGGTATTGCTGAGGGGGTCTTGGTCGGAACTCAGGGGGGTTCTCCACATTGTGCGTGTTCCCGTACCTCAAGTTAGGATGGTCTCTCCACCCCGGATTGTAGGTACTGGAGTAGGGGTCGTACCGTTGTCTTTGTTGGTACCGCCCAACAGCGTTGACTTGCTCAGTGGGCTCCTCATGGAGTGTAGGACATGGGTCAGTTGCATGCGTGGTGGCATAGCAAAATTCGCACTCCTTGACCCTCTGGGGTCCTTCCTTCCTCATCAAAACCTTGATCATCTCCTTCATTTCGCTCACTTCCCTTGCCATAGATGGGGGAACATTCTCACTTGAAGTGGCTTTCACAACATGGGCGCTCGCCCTCTTGCTGAATTGCCTTGAGCCTTCCGACAACTCGCTGAATATCTCAAATGCAGCGGTAAGGGTTTTGTTCAGTATGTTTCCCCCACACGCCGCGTTTACCATTCGTCGCTCTTCATCCAGCAATCCCCCGTACAGATATAAGACCAAATCCTGGTCTGAATACCCGTGATAGAGACAACTAGAGCACAACCTCTTGAAACGCTCATAGTACTCGTAGAGCGTCTCCGTCCCATGCTGCTCTATGTTGCTCAGGTTGCGCTTGAGACTGTTCAGCTTCGTTGCTGGAAAGTACTTTTCCAGAAATGCCTTCTTCATTTTCTCCCAAGTGTTGATGCTTCCTGGGGTGAGGTAGTAAAACCAGTCGTTGGCTGAATCCTTAAGTGAAAAAGGAAAAGCCCTCAACGTGATTTGATCCTCAGTGACATTCCGTGGCTTCATGGAACTGCACACGGCGTGGAACTCCGAGAGGTGCTTGTTTGGGTCATCTCCAGCTAGCCCATGAAACTGAGGCAAAAGATGGATAAGACCAGACTTGAGCTCAAGGTTCACTCTTGTGCCTAGCTCAGGGAATTGTACGGCCAGTGGCTACTGCGTCAAGTTAGGCGCAGTCAGCTGCCTCAACGTAGGTGGTGGTACCTCGTCCGCCATCTCAAAAGTGGGATTCTCAAATATCAAAGCTCGATTTACTCTGCGTCCTTGGGAGAAAGTTCTCTGAATCTCTGGATCAGGATCTAAAGGTGGAGAGTCAACAGTACGGGTGTGGACCATAAGATAGGTCCACACACACAAGCAAACACACGAAAATCACACAGAAAAAAATTCGAAAACACACAAAGCATGCAAAACACCAAAAAATCACAATTGCCTTCCCCGGCAACGGCGTCAAAATTTGATCGGAGGAGATAGTCGTCGTATCCCCAATCAAAAGTAAATCCTAAAATCCTCACTAAACAAAGTATAGTAAGCAAGTCAGGGTCGATCCCACAGAGAATGAAGGAATTCAATGGTGGTAGCATGCAATGTCACAAAGGGGGGTTTTATGGTTGGTTTGTTGCAAACAAAACAAAGTAGAATGGATGAAATATCAAGAAAGAAAAACACTTAGCCAAGTAATGTCCACATAAGTCATTCAAAGGTTGTTCATAGATTAAGTCCTATCTTCCTATTCGGTTATTCCTGTCCCGATCTTATGTAAATTCATAGGGAAACCTTCCACAAAGAACCCTTACCAATGAATAACCCTAGTACCACTAAAGGTTCAACCCAAAGGCAGCAATGCATATAAGAATTAACCAGGATACACAGAACGCTCGCTCAGATGCATTTACCATGTAATCAATTCCCACATAGATATAATCCACAGATGCAGATAACAATCAATGCTTGCTACTTATACTAGAGCGTTAGCCCAACAGTTCCCTAGTATTAGCAATATGAATGAAAGCAATAAACCTAGATGATCAGTCTAGATAAACCAACAAACATTCAAATATGAATTTGCTCAGAGAAAAGATATAACTCAATAGGATAGATAGATAGGAACAAAACCTCACAACCAGATGAACGAACTCATGCTTCCATTACCAGACTAAGCCAAAGAGGCTTAGCTCCTCATAGTCATGGTAGAAACTTCAAAGGAATAAACAACGATGAATTGAAATTGCAACTAAAGTCTGGCTCTTTTTTTTAACCCTAATGCATAAGGAGAGTATTTATAGGGCCCTAATAAATGACCTAGCCCATTAAGCGAATAACTGAAATAGAAATAAGAAAAAGGGAAAATAAAACTAAAAAGATAATTCGGAATAAGTCCGAGCCTCTGCCGTGTCAGACCCGCGATCGCGGGTGGTGGACCTTGATCGCGGCCCATGTGGCTCCGCGCCCTTCAATCTCTCCGTGCCCGCAGAAAACTCTCGACATGCTCCGAGTCCCGCGATCGCGGCACCCATGCCCGCGATCGCGGTTAATGCTCGGCACTCTTGTCCTTTGCCTTGCACCAACCCGTCTCCTCTTCACTCCTTTGCGTCTTCTCTTGATGGCTTCCTTCCTCAGTGTCTTCATGATCTCCAAAGTAGCTCAAACACCTCCAAAAACACCAACTTCGCCTCTAAACGCCATACACAAGAATGTGTCTAAATCTACCCGAATGGCACCAATAAAACCTCTAATAACTCTTAGTTAAGCCCTACAAAGTAGTGCTTATCAGTAATATTATTTGTATATGGTCAAGGCTCATTAACCACCCCGAAATTGCAAAGAATGACAAATCCCCATTAAGATTTTTCTGCTCAATTCCACCTCTGGTACGAACATAATTTATTATTTCTTATGAACCAAATATTTAATTTTCTTTTGTCCTCACATTAATGATAGTTTGTGCAGCACATTACTAATATTTGTGCACCAAATTCATTTTTCTTTTGTTTATCAGTATTATAAGTTTTGTACCACAATATTATATAATTTATGCACTACAATATGAAAAGTTTGTGTGCCACTATATAACATATTTTGTGAACCAAATTATTTTTTGTGCACTACAATATGAAAAGTTTGTGCACTAGTTTCACTCTTTTTGTGCACTATATTATTATACATTTGTGCACCAATTGAATCTATTTTTTGCACCACTTAACTATATGTCGTGCACCAATTTTCACTTTGTTTAGTGCATCTCCTTAGGAATTGTTATTTTTTTAAACACTATGATTGTATTTTACAGTCTTTTTTGCATGTCATTTGATGAACTAACTTCTGAAATTATGAACTTACTTGATGAAGCTTTTGACTGTGATAAATAAAAATCTACCATTCCGCAAAAGATGTGAATGGTTTTTTTTAATTCTGTTATTAAAAATCTACCATTCCTCATACACCAGGGCTAAATCCATCTGAGATTGTGATGTTATGCTTTTTTATTTTTGTTTTATTATGTGTTTAGTTTCCATATATTGAAGTGATCTCTCATACTGTATCTTTATTTTGTGCAGTATGTCTTTCTAATTATACTTTCAGCATTTTTACATGATTACAATGAATGTCAAAAATCCGAGATTTGACATTTATGACAATTCCGCCGCCGACATTTCAATTGAAGGTATGCTTTTTTAAGCTGGTAAGTTTCAATGTACACTAATTTTTTCGACAATGATGAATCAAATCCCATATTATACATTTTTTGCACAGGATATAAACATTTTTCATCGACAACTATTCTTAATTGTGCACCATAGTAATATTGAATGTGCATTTGTAATGTAATGATTTTTTTCTCCATGTTATTATAAGTTCTGCAACACATTAGTTTTAACATTGCACTTTGTTTGTGCACCACTACTAATCTACTTGTTCACTAGTTCACTTTATGTTTGTGCACTAACTTTGCCTTTGTTGTTCACCATTTTTTTTAAGTTGTGCACCATATTATTATATATTTGTTCACCAGCAAAGCCTTCTTTGTGCACCACAATAGCATAAGTTGTGTAGCTCATTAGTATCAGTTGTGCAACACATTAGTATCAGATGTACACCACATTAGTATAAGTTGTGCACCACATTAGTATAACTTGTGCACCCCATTAGTATAAGGTGTATATCACATTTTATATCGGTTGTGCACCACATTAGTATCAATTGTGCACCACATTATTGTTCCTTGTTCACCAAAATAGTATATGTTGTGCATGACATTACTTAGATTTTGTGTTTCAAATCGTTTTGTATTTATTTTTGTGCATCTGATTAATCTTTATTTTCTTGGCAATGATTATTACAGCAAAAAGTAATGATTGATTCTCAATGTCAGCATGGGTTAGAATCAAAAGCCCTTCCATTTAAGGGAAAAGTGAAAACAGAACGGTTAGCCATGCCATGGAGGCATACCAAGAATAGATTAGACTGTGGTATCTATCCCATGCGACATATGGAAACATATAAAGGCAACGGGAAAGCTGGTTTAAAGTCAGGTCTGACAGTTGAGATCAAACCTCAAAAGGATTTTGTTGCACCAAATATATTTTTCAGCAATGTTGTTAAGTCCGCATAATATGCTGAAAACCGGTGTGAAGTCATCTTCTCATGACCAAAAACTCATACCACTAAACAAGAAGTTAAGAAGAAAATAGGTGGTTTTATGGGGGGGGGGGGGAGGGGGGGCTGTATTGATGTATATGACATTTTGTTGGATAGTTTTGTTTTAGTGTGCACTATTTTTTGGATAGTTTTGTGTTTTGGGATGGCTAATTGACATTCAGCCACTTGCTGAATCGCTGTAGCCCGTGACTCGGCCTAGATGAGTAGCGACTTGCTAACTCAATCACACTCTTTAGCGTGCCTCTGGAGTACTATGGGTCCTTACTGTTGGGCAATGAAAGGACAACAAGTTGCTGACTTTTTGCCTCTTGTATACGTCTGCCAAACTTTGCTTCCTGTGCTTAGGAATTTCAACAAGTACATGCTAAATAAGACATGATGCATTGCAATGTGAACAATCTCAAAATGTCATAACATAAACATCTCCAAATGCAAAGAAAAGAATACGTTGGGGAAACAACCCCGGGGACCTCGTTAAAACCTCTCCGCAGGAAAACCTCATGGGAAAAAACCAAGTGCGAGGTACAACCTTGCCACTTAGATCCTCCAGCTTATAGGCTTCATTCCCAGGGATTGATATCACTCAATACGGCCCTTCCCAATTCGGCATGAGCTTGCCTTCTGTAGGGTCCTTAGTGTTGGTGAGGACCTTTCGAAGTACATAGTCGCCGACTTTAAAGCTACGGGGCTTGAAATGCTTACTGTGGGACCTCATGATCTCACACTGGTAAGCATCTTTTCGAATAGCTGACGCCTCGCATTTCTCGTGAACCCAATCTAGGGTGGCCTCCAAGGCCTCATTATTTCCTCTATGCTCGAATGCCGCAGTATGAATGGTGGGGAGCCACAACTCCAGGGGAATAACCGCCGTTGTTCCGTATGCTAAAGCAAAAGGCGATTCTCTCATGGACCTTCCGGGGGTAGTTCGATGTGCCCATAGCACCGCTGGAAGCTCTTCCGTCTACCGCCCCTTAGCTTGATCTAGCCTTTTTTTTATCCCATCCAGGATTGCTTTGTTGGTGGCTTCAACTTGTCCATTAGCATGCAGGTAAGCTACAGATGAGTAGAAGTTCTTAATCCCATATCCTGTACAAAAAGCTTTAAATGAAGAACTGTTGAATTGAGTCCCGTTATCAGATATCAAGGAATAAGGGATGCCAAAATGAGTAATGATGAATTCCCAAATAAACTTTTTGATGTCGCTATCTCTTATGCTGGACAACGGCTTGGCTTCCACCCATTTGGTGAAGTAATCTGTGGTGGTGACCAGGAAACGCTTATTTCCCGGTGCTTTAGGGAATGGCCCGACCAGGTCAAGCCCCCATTGTGCAAATGGCCAGGGGTTGGTAAGAGGATGCAAGTAGACCACCGGCTGGTGTGTTAGCTTGGAAAATTTCTGGCATTTCTCACATTTCCTGACATAGGATTCAACATCTTTCTGCAAATACGCCACCAATACGCCTGTGATCTAGCCCTGAACGTGAGACTCCTCCCTACTGCGTGAACCCCACAAACTCCTTCATGGATCTCAAAGAGCAAATCCTCGACCCTGGAAGGAGGAACGCAATGCAAATACGATCCCGAGAAGGATTTCTTGTAGAGCAACCCTTGTGGCGATATCCAGAAGCGTGCGGATCTAAGCCTGACTAACTGTGCCTCACGTTTATCATCTGGCAAGATGTCTCTGCTCAAGTAATCAAATATCGGGTCCATCCACCAGGGCTCAGAATCAACTTGATATACCTCTTGTACATCAATGCTCGGGGACTCCAACAAGTCTATATGAACCCAATTGCCAGCATCTCTCGAACTAGAAGACGCCAATGTTGCAAGTGCGTCAATGACATCGTTTTGTTCACGAGGAATCAGGAGGACCTTGAACTCCTGAAAGTCTGCTAGCAGACTCATCGCCTTCTGTAAGTATGCTAACATCCTGGAAGATTTTACTCCATACTCACATGTTACCTGATTTACTATCAGCTGAGAGTCGGAATAGACGACCACTTCCCTCGCTCTCTCATTCCGAGCGGCAACTAATCTCATGATCAGTGATTCATACTCAACTTCATTATTCGTCGTCGTGAAACCGAGCCTTATAGCCATTTTGATCACCTCTCCAGTGGGGAAATGGGAACTAAACCTGCCCTGGCCTCTTTTTTGCTCATCAAATCGTCAATCTACAACTCCCAAGTTGACAAACGTTCCACGGATAAGGTCCAGCTCTGCGCCTCTGGCTCGGGCGAGTCCTAGACAAGCTCAGCTATGAAATCCGCCACGACCTGGCCCTTGATTGTTGTCCTGGAAACAAAACACAGCTCGTACTGCCCTAACTCAACTGCCCAACGAGCCACTCGGCCTGATAGAATGGGGTGAGCCTGAAAATAGTGATTCAGCTTCCTTGCGGCGACTACTAAACCGAGAAGTAATTTCTCCATAGGTGTGTATCGACTCTCTGCATCTAGCAATGTCTTGCTCACATAGTAAACTGGGTGTTGAACCATGTTAATCTCCTTGATGAGAATTGCGATGACTACCTTTTCCGACACTACTAAATATAACTGCAGCTCATCTCCATCCTCTTGAACCGCTAAAATAGGCGGCCGCTGAAGATAATCCCTAAGCTCTGACAAAGACCACTCGCATTCTTCTTCCTACTAGAATATGCGATCCCCCTTTAGCAGTTTGAATAAAGAGTTGCACTTGTCTAAAGACCTGCTGATGAAATGGTTCAACGCGGCTGCCATCCCCGTTAGCTTTTGCAAGTCTTTCACACTTCTGGGACTCTGAATGGATTGAATAGCCCAGATTTGATCCGGACTTGCGTCCATGCCTCTTCTTGTAACCAGATGCCCCAGAAACTTGCCCGAACTTATGCCAAATGCACATTCGAAAGCTTTCAACTTTAAGTCAGCTTGTTTCAAGACATCAAAAACCTGCTGCAAATCTGCCAAATGCAAATCTTGTTGCTTGCTCTTTGCAACCATTTCATATATGTAGACCTTAACAGATCTTCCAATCAAATCCCCAAACAAAGTCACGACCATTCGCTGAAAAGTTGCCCCAACATTCTTTATCCCGAACGGCATAACCTAGTAGCAGAAAATTCCCTTGGGCGTGTGAATGCCGTCTTTTCTTAGTCTGCTGTTACCAGGGGAATTTGATTATATCCCATGTAAGCATCTAGAAATCTCATCCTCGCATGTCCAGCAGTGGCATCAACAAGCTGATCAATCTTGGGCAGTAGGAAGAGATCCTTCGGGCACGCCTTGTTCAAGTTTGTGAAATCAACACAAACCCTCTATTCACCATTCTTTTTCTTGACCACTATCGTGTTAGCTACCCATGTCGGATATTGAACCTCTATGACTGCTCCTGCTTCCAGGAGCTTTTGCAATTCCTTTACAACAGCCTCAGTATGCTGCACAGATGACCTACGAGCCCTCTGAACTACAAGCTTGGTGTCTTGACTCACATTGAGATTGTGGCAAGCTATTTCCAGGCTTAATCTCGACATTTTGTAGGGGCTCCATGCAAAGACTTCTCGATTTCTCCTTAGAAGTCCAGTAAAAGACTCTAACTCATCCCCTGAAATGTTAGCACCAACCAAAAAATACTTATCTGGTTCAGATGGATTTACAGGGATTTTCTATAGGGCTTCTACCGACTTTTCTGAGGGTGAGGTACCCACTCCGTCCAACACCTGAGAGGAAGCGAGCACCATAGTCACACTGGCCTGGCATGACTCGACTCCCAGACAGTGACGCACTGCAGCTTGATCTCCCTTGATGCGCACTACTCCCCCAACATGAGGGAAAACGACGAGTTGATGTAGAGTAGAATGCATTGCTCCCATATTGTGCAACCAAGGTCGCCTCAAAATAGCATTATACATAGACGGCACATTGACAACTAGAAACTCGACCTGCACCGCCTTGCCTCCTACCGTGACCGTCTCGCAAAGCAAGCCGAGAGGCTAGACATGAAAAGAACCAATGCCCAAAAGCTGCGTTGATATAGGGACCAAATCCTCTTGCTTTCCTCCCAACTTCTTGAACATCTCAAAGAACATAAGATCAACTGAGCTTCCGGAATCAACGAGTACCTGATGCACATCAAAAGATCCCATCCCTACTAAAAGAACCAAAGGATCATTGTGTGGATGCTGCATGCCCACCAGATCGTCATCTGAGAAAGTGAGCAGTTGTGTCGACTCTAGCTTCTGCTTCTTAACATGCGCATGATCGGTCTTCATGACTTCTAAGGGATGACAACGTTGTCTATACTCGTGCCTCATGGCACCAGTTTGCTTTGCTGATGACTCTATGATGTGTATCACCTGCCTTTGAACGTCTTTGTCCCTCATAACCTAGCCCTCCAAGGTGCTCTTCTCAGTCTGACCAACGTCTATAGTTGCCCCTGGCTCAACAAATTCATTAAGCAACCCCTGGGACGCCCAATTCTCAAGCATGGCCTTGAAAGCTTTGCACTCTTCGGTCAGATGGCCCTTCTCCTTGTGGAACGCGTAATATTTGGTCATATCCCTGTCTGTAGGATCCCCTCTCAGCTTCGAGGGCCAGGTGCAGAAAGGCTTTCCCTTCATCTGAGGCAAAATGCGATATATGGGCTCCTTGAACACTGTATGAATCGCCTGGAGCTCTGAAACAGGGGGCAAGCCCCTTTCCGTTCCTCGGTTGGGTTTCCTTCTCTCATTGCCATCTGGACGTGCCATAGGTGAGGGAGTTCGCATGTCTTTCGAAGACTTCAAGTCGTCTTCTAATTTCATATACTGCCTCACTCGCTCCTGGAGCTCCTGGATCCTTGCTGGATCTCTCAAAGTAAGGCTCTCCCTTAGCCTACTATCCTTGGGAAGTGCTAAACGGAAGGTCATGGCAGCGACCCTCTCGTCACAATCCTCAATATCAGCGTAGCACTCCATGAACTTGGAGGCGAATTGCCTCAAGCTTTCACCCCTGCGCATTTTCATATCAAGTAAGGCATTCACAATAGTAGGTTCTCTGCTATTACCTATAAAGCGGGATACAAATGTTCTGGTTAATTGATTCCAAGATTAGATTGAATTCGACTCTAAAGCATGAAACCACTTAGCAACAATCTTTCCTACACTAGCAGGGAACATTTTACACATTAACGCATCATTAGAAACCCGCATAGCCATCTTATGCATATACGAAGCAACATGGACTATCGAATCAGACTTTCCATCATATAAGTCAAAAGATGAAGAGGAGAACTTAGCAGGTGGCTAATGTTCGTGAATTTCCCTCGCGAATGGAGTGGATGCCATACGAGCGAGCTTCAATTCAGCATGCTCTTGTGCATTAATCAGTGACTCCCCCTGGTTGTCAAGCAAGCGCAAAAGGCGACCCTCGGCCCGACTCACATCCACGGCTCGATGACCACGGGGTCGATCCGAGTCAGCACTTCTGGACCGATCTTTGCGCAACTCCTCTCTTGAATGTGCCTAGCGATGATTGGATCAGGACCGCTAGCACCTGCTGCAATGCTCCTTCTCGGATCCGCTCGCGTAGGATGTCTTCTAGGACGGGGACCGTATCCCCCCGTACATGACACGGACGAAGACGTTCTGGTTGCTCACTATCTTCTAGGGCTTGCATCATGTCGATTCCCTCCCAGAACCCTAATCTTTTGTCGTCGCGAGCCTGGCGCTCCACTCGCATAATCGCGAACTCCTCCTACCGCGTCAACATTCCTATGATCGTGGCGATAAGGTGACTCGATAACGCTGGTGAGACGGTTGTTGCGGCCCCTACTTGACTCGACGTCATCAACCACTCGCTTCCTCTGGGCTCGGTCGTAAGCCCTCTTGACAGCGTCTAATTCCTCTCGGACGAAGAGGATCTGTTTGTCCTTTTCCGCCGCTACAGCCTCCAGCTCTGCGTTCTTGCGCTTCGCCTCGGCAACGGCTCTCTCTAGCTTTGCCTGGCAACGTTCTAAATTTGCCCTTGCGGTATCTGCGTCAGCCTGACGCAACGCTTCGGACGCGCACGTCGTCCTTATCGCGTTCACCATTCTCGTCTCTCCCTACGGTCGGTGCCAAAATGTAGAAGCTTGAATATGTACTACACAAAGATTCCATGAAGAGACTATTGAATCCCGCGAAAAAGACTCCTGGAACTCTCAACCGCTGGATCCATAAACAAAAAGACGTCAGGGGGTAGGGGACTCGATCCCCTGATTCACCTCCAACGCTCAAGTCAGATAAATAGAAGACAAATTCTCCCTAATCTCTTAATTTCTCTCTATGGAGGCAACCTTCTTTTTCTCTAGAATAGTGAATGAATGGGAAGCTAGGTTTTTTAGGGGTTCAATACCTGGGCCTCTCCTGTAAGCCTCTTTATGGGCTTATTAATTAATGAGCCCATTAGTTATCCATTGCCTTAATAAATGTTGATATGCATATATTTAAAACAAAGAAAATAGCTTATATCTTTTTACCCACCACTAATGTATAGTCTTGTGCATAAAAAATGTAAAGCTATCTGCATCACAAACACACAGGATTGTGGTACACAAATGTAAAGCCGTGTGCATCACAAACACAGAATTGTTCATCACAAATATAAAGCATTGTGCATCACGAATGTAAAGTCTTGTGCACTACTGACAGGGCTAAAGTCGTGATGCATATCAAAGAAATCCTAAAATACCTACTACAAAGTATAGCAAGCAAGTCAGGGTCGATCCCACAGAGTGTTAGGTTATCTATTCTTGTAATTCACAGTCACCAACTAGGAACTAGGGGGGTTTGTAGTGTTTTTCGTAACCAAAGTAAACAAAGCAAGAAAAATAGATTTGCAAGTGAAGGTTGTAAATATTATGGGGAAAAGCTCCACACTCAATAGAGATCCACACAACAATAGAAAGGTCGATCACAGAATTCTATCAATCTCAAGTTCTTAATATTCCTATAGTTGTTCTTATCCCGATCATAGATAACTATTAGTTCTACCAGCCCTAATAGTACTTATAACCAAATCAAATCCGAAAACCTTCAAGACTCAATAAAGCAATAGCAATCAACCAAGGATTCAACAAGATACATGCAATAGAAACAACCCGTTACTATAAGCATGCAATTAACTCTCTCTCACGATGAAGCGCTCGGATCCCCTATACGCAACAATCGTGCTTGCTACTAGATATGCAACCCAAACCCGGAATCACAAGTCCTAGCACTTAGGAAGATATCAATAAACCTAGGTGATCAATCTAGATAAATCAACATAAACCAATAATCAATAAAGCACAAGAGAATCAATCCAACTAGATAGGAAAACGAACAAGAGTAGAAAACTCACAACCAATCAATTGCTGGCTTCAAATTGTCAAGTGCAACAATGGAGGTTTAGTTCTCCATAGGGTTTGTGAGCAAAATACGTAAAACGGTCGCAACTAGGGTTTGAGAAATAGATCCCCTCTAAAAGAGTCTTAAACTTAACTTAAATACTAAGGAAATAATTCAGAAATAAACAAAAGAAATAAACAAACTTGGAAACAAAGTCTCGGAAATAAAATAAAACGGGAAATAAAAACTCGGAAAAGTCTTCAGCGCGTCGCCACCGCGGGTGCGGTGGGTTCCACCGCTGGGTCGGGTGGCTCTCCAGTGGATTCTGTCCACTTCTCTGACGATCTCGCCGCGGGTGCGGCAGTGCCCACCGCTGGGTGCGGTGAGACTCCAGAATCTTGTCTGGTTTCTGCTTCTTCCACCGCAGGGGCGGTGGTCTTCGGCGCGGGTGCGGCAAGGCTCCAGTAACCTCTCCTCTTCAAAGCTCTTCCTTGCAATCTCTCGCACCGCTCCTCAACTCGTCTCTTCACTCCTTTGGCGTCTTCCCTTGGTGGCTTCCTTCCTCAGTGTCTCCTAGATATCCACAATAGCTCAAACACCTCCAAAAACACCAAACTTTGCCTCCAAACGCCATACACATGAATGTGTCTAAATCTACCCGAATGACACCAATAAACCCTCTAATGACTCTTACTTAAGCCCTACAAAGTAGTGCTTATCAAACTCCCCCATGCTTAGACCTTTGCTCGTCCTCGAGTAAACTAAACGAAAGTCCACTCCTCCCATGTAGCACACAAGGTCTCAGGAAGCATATCCTCCAACTAAGAGTCACCTAACCCATGCCAAAGCTCCTGGCGCCAATCTTATCTACAACACATCCATACTCAACAAGCTTAAGGGGCAAGCAGAGTACTTCCCCCAAGCTTAACCCGGACATCCAATAGCGTGAGTAACCTCTAATCCTAGCCTCCATCTATGACTCCTTATAACTCCCAAAGTGGCCTACCCGACAATCCTTCTTTGTCTCCCTTCTTATGTCACCTCGCCAAGAATAAAGAGAAATCCTAAAATCACTCTTCTTCTTTTTTTTCGCTCATTTTGCCAAGGCGCCCTTTCGGGTTTTCACCAAGCCACTCATATTTTTGTCAAAGATGTGCTCACATATGCTCACGTCACTCAGACACTTTCTTACCCCAGCCTAGCGCTGGTCCGGATCACCTGCTTTTTACCTAAGTTGCCCTTTCGGGTTTTCAACTCATCCCAGGGTTTTCTCTGCCTTTTTCTGATTTTTTTGGCTTTTTTTTTTTTTTTAGAAACTCATGCAATGCAGAATGTAAAAACTGTACAAAAACAGAAATTGAAAACTGTACATAAAGATAGATATGAGTCTACTCCCTCCCCCATGCTTGAAATACGCATTGTCCTCAATGTAATGAAAGACAAAAGAGTGGAAGCACAGGGAAGAGCAAAAAAATAACTCACAGACGCCGCTGAGTTGGCTTGGACACTTCGTTTGTTGTTGGCGGTCTTCATTATACGCACAAGTCGCTGGTGTTGTGCGGGTGTCTTCTTTAACTCCATAATCTTCTCCTACCGTGCAACCAAATAATCCACTGTGGTGAGTAGTGGTCATCAAGGAAATCAGGGTTGCACGGCCTTCAACGAACACAAAAAATGGGCCCAGATGTCATCGTGGTGTGGGCCCTGGTGTTCCTCCTCCTCAGCTGTCAATTGTAGGGCCATAATCGTTGTCAAATCAAGTGTAGGGCAAGTGTCTCCTCCTTGACAACATGATGCGCACCATCTCCATGGGAATTCCGGACAGCTGGCCTTCGGTAAAACTTTTTTTTTTTGCCCCCCGTTTAAGGTTTTTTCGGGGGGTGACTTAGTACATGGAAGGAAGACTTACATTGGTGTGGAAACACCTTCTTCAATAGGCATGGGTCTCTTCCCTGCAGGTTAGTCAGAAACAAAAACAAAAACAAAGCAAAAACACACTAAAGAAAATGCAAAAACAAAGAAAGAAAAACATACCTCGGGTTGCCTCCCGGACAGCGCCTTAGTTATTGTCATGGCTTGACATATTACTCCATCTTCTCAACTTGGGTTGCTCATAGCAACTAAACACCTGGGATCTGGATCTGGGGGTTGTCTCTTTGTATGCTCTATGTTGAGCGTGACCCCCACTCTTCTGCACTTCTTGATGGTTGGACCGCTTTTCTTATCTATGAATGCACTTGCCATCTTTCGAAACGGTCTACCCAGCATCTCAGGGCCTGTATGCTTATCTTGCCCCGTATCCAGCATATAAAGATTCACCACTTGAATCAAGGCCTCCTTCTTGTGCTTTCCCTTCGGTTTCTTTTTTATCAAGCCCGGTACCTTTAACATTTCCTTGCAGCGAGGGGTGCTGTCAGCCAGTATGACCAAGGGAACGGTTTTTATGCAGTCAAAGAAGGCCTCATAGATATCCTCGTTGTTCTTTAGCCTTTGAGTAACTCGGGAAGCCTCAAGGAAGGGTGCGACGGGGTGCAGCGAGACAAGTGGGAAGGAGTTGAGACGCACAAACTCATCATAGGCAGCCTCCAGAGGATCGGGGACTGCCGGGGCATCTTCGAGAGGGGCGGGCGTCGCAGGATCGTTTCCGCAATTGCGACTCTCCTCCTCTTGGTCGCTGAATTCCTCCAGTCCCAAAAAATATTCTTCCTCAGAAAGCACCTTACGGTCCCAAATATCGTCTGGAAGGCCCAACTCCTTGAGCGCCTCTGGGAATGGGGCATGTGGCTTCTCGGAACCGAGAGGAGGAAAGTATAGACGAACGTAGGTGTCCACATAAGGCTCAGCAACAGCTCCAGAAGTCTCGCCGCGGGTGCGGTGAGAGGTCACCGTCGGGTAAGGTGGATCCCCAGAATTTTCTCGAGAAACAGTACCGCCACCGCTGGGTGCGGTGGGTGACACCGCGGGGTGCGGTGAACTTGACAGAACATTATGTCCCTCCTTTTCATGCTCGTCGCGGGTGCGGTCACCCTGCCGCTAGGTGCGGTCATTTTCCAGAATACCCTCTTTTCCTGAGTCGTCCTCTTCAGCACTAGGATCGACATGCAATTGCTTTCCACTTCTAAGGGTTATCGCGCTAACGTTTTCCCTCGGGTTCACTACCGTTTGACATGGTAGATTTCCCGAAGTCCGCTGATCAATCCTTGTAATCGCCTCAGCCATTTGGCTCATCTGCGTCTCAAGGTTCTTGATACTCGACGTCGTAGCTTGAACGTGAGTGCTGAAGTGCTTATCTAGAGCTTGGAGCATATCTTCAGTTGACATGGAGGGGCTAGGATTGGACACTGGCGGGCTATGCTCATAGGCCGGATTGTACTGCTGTGGAGCACCCTGTTGGTAGAACGATTGTGGCTCCGGGTAGAACTCCTGGTAGTCTTGACCATATGGAGGGTATTGTTGGTACCCATAACTCGAATTGGGGTGATCTCTCCACCCTGGAGTGTATGCGCAGGAGTATGGGTCATATCGCGGCTCTCCCCAGAAATCCATTTCTGTATCAAAATCAAAAAAAAGAAAATACAAAAAAGCAGTAGCACGGGTGTGGACCGTAAGATAGGTCCACACCAAGATTGGTAACAAACAAATCACAAAAACAGAAAATTTGACTCCCCGGCAACGGCTCCAAATTTGACAGGGCTAAAGTCGTGATGCCTATCAAAGAAATCCTAAAGTACCTACTACAAAGTATAGCAAGCAAGTCAGGGTCGATCCCACAGAGAGTCAGGTTATCTATTCTTGTAATTCACAGTCACCAACTAGGAACTAGGGGGGTTTGTAGTGTTTTTCGTAACCAAAGTAAACAAAGAAAGAAAAACATATTCGGAAGTGAAGGTTGTAAATATTATGGGGAAAAGCGCCACACTCAACAGAGATCCACACAACAATATAAAGGTCAATCACAGAATTCTATCAATCTCAAGTTCTTAATATTCCTATAGTTGTTCTTATCCCGATCATAGACAACTATTAGTTCTACCAGCCCTAATAGTACTTATTACCAAATCAAATCCGAAAACCTTCAAGACTCAATAAAGCAATAGCAATCAACCAAGGATTCAACAAGATACATGCAATAGAAACAACCCGTTACTATAAGCATGCAATTAACTCTCTCTCACGATGAAGCGCTCGGATCCCCTATACGCAACAATCGTGCTTGTTACTAGATATGAAACCCGAACCCGGAATCACAAGTCCTAGCACTTAGGAAGATATCAATAAACCTAGGTGATCAATCTAGATAAATCAACATAAACCAATAATCAATAAAGCACAAGAGAATCAATCCAACTAGATAGGAAAATGAACAAGAGTAGAAAACTCACAACCAATCAATTGTTGGCTTCAAACTGTCAAGTGCAACAATGGAGGTTTAGTTCTCCATAGGGTTTGTGAGCAAAATACGTAAAACGGTCGCAACTAGGGTTTGAGAAATAGATCCCCTCTAAAAGAGTCTTAAACTTAACTTAAATACTAAGGAAATAATTCAGAAATAAACAAAAGAAATAAACAAACTTGGAAACAAAGTCTCGGAAATAAAATAAAACGGGAAATAAAAACTCGGAAAAGTCTTCAGCGCGTCGCCACCGCGGGTGCGGTGGGTTCCACTGTTAGGTCGGGTGGCTCTCCAGTGGCTTCTGTCCACTTCTCTGACGATCTCGCCGCGGGTGCGGCAGTGCCCACCGCTGGGTGCGGTGAGACTCCAGAATCTTGTCTGGTTTCTGCTTCTTCCACCGCAGGGGCGGTGGTCTTCGGCGCGGGTGCGGCAAGGCTCCAGTAACCTCTCCTCTTCAAAGCTCCTCCTTGCAATCTCTCGCACCGCTCCTCAACTCGTCTCTTCACTCCTTTGGCGTCTTCCCTTGGTGGCTTCCTTCCTCAGTGTCTCCTAGATATCCACAATAGCTCAAACACCTCCAAAAACACCAAACTTCGCCTCCAAACGCCATACACATGAATGTGTCTAAATCTACCCGAATGACACCAATAAAACCTCTAATGACTCTTACTTAAGCCCTACAAAGTAGTGCTTATCAACTACAAACATATTGTTTTATGCATCAAAAACACGCTTCCTCAAACTGCTCCCTTGTCAACCTGGCATTCCACACAAAATTGTTGAATTTCCTCCTGAAATCCTCATTGTTAGCCACATCTATATCGACCTTATTGGGAACCTTCATCATAATGCACGACATACAAAATCAATGAACGACATGGGTGAACACATTCTCAACCGCAATCTTTACCGCCAGATCTTGTTCAGCTAGGATTGTAGTAGGCTCGTGTCCCATAGCCTTCTTGAAGTTATCAAACAATCATGTGTATGATTTCTCATCCTCGTTTTGTAGCAACCCTATAGCAAACGTGATCGACCTCTTTTGGTTTAGACCCCAATAAACGGAACAAACACCATGTCGTACCTTCCATTGAAATTTATTTTGGTAAGGCAGTCACTAATTACTTTCCAAGAAGGTTGTGTATTATGTTTACCTAGGTTTGTGCACTGCCTTTAAAGTAACTTGTGCATTAGATTATAACTAGATTGTGCACCATAGCATAACAACATTATACACCTATAATATAGGAAACTTTGCACCATACTAGAGCGATATTGTGCACCTATAACGCAATAAAATGTGCAGTATAATATGACAACATTGTGCACCATATCATAACATGAATGTGCACCAATAACATAGTAAATTGTGCATTAAATTATGTCAAGGTTGTGCATCAGAGTTAAAAGGTTGTGCATTAGAATATAAAAAATTGTGCACTTGATAACATAGGAAATTGTGTAGTGTACTATATCAATACTATGCATGATTTTATAGCACAATTGTGCAGCCACATAAAAGTAAGTGTGCACCTCCATGGTAATGAATGCACACTATCTGCTTTATTTACCTATTTGTGTTGTACGTGGCATCCACTAAGACCACATTTCCAAAGAAGCTGAAGCTCTTTTTGCTTATAGGGTTTGACCAGAAAAGGCGACAAAATTGTTGTTCACTATCAATGTCATATTCGAAGTAAAATTTGTTGCAAGTTTTCTACTTCCTGAAATTGGCAATTGTCATCTGAGTGTCTCCACCTACCAGGTAGGCATTTAGACTTTTCTTAAAAAATTTGAAGTCTTGAAGTGTTGCTCCTATGTTTGCATAGCCCCCAGCAAACTCCTTGTATAGCTTATAGGTTTTTTATACACCCACATTGGCATTAGCACAATTCATTATGAAATCTTCGTGTAACGTGCTATTTTGTTTGTTTCCTTTCGCAAATGGCTTGTCTTTATCATCGATCAAAAGTTATGTATATATGCATTTCCTCAAATATCTTGACAGAATAACCTCTAGATCCCGCATGAAGAAATCCTATCTTAGCTATGCATACACTTCTATTCGATAATCTTCTACGTTTTGTTGCCCTTTTTCTATTACTTTTTTTAGCGCTAGGGGTAGCTTGTGAACTCGCACTCGTACTATCAAGTAAATTTTGTGAAACCTTCTTGAACCCTTCCCTTCTAGGCTTCTACAAACTACATAATTCCATATTGTTGAACCATCTTAGTGCATTTTTCTTGTGCTATGACGCACATCAAATCCACATGTAGTTGCATATTTTCTATAGAACTCAAATGCATTTTCAACACTCAGGAAGATTTGTCCTATAAAAGGCTTCAATTCTTTGTCACAAACAAGAATGTAGTATTTTGAACTTGCAGGAGATATAACAAGTGTCAAGCTGTCACAACGTCACTATTAGCTATAGATCATGTAATAAGAAAATACAAGGTGCACAAAATCAATGTACAGTGGTACACACATTCTCTTAATTTGCACAAACATGTTTTATGTGATTCACAAATTCTAAAAAGAAGTGCACAACCATTCAACAAAGTATTAGTCAAAAAATAATCCTTCACAAATTCAAGTGCATAGAGGCAAGGTGTAGTGGTTCACAAAATAGTGTATTGTGATAAACAAAATTTCAAAACTTGATGCACAAACATTAAATAAGACAATAGTGGTGCAAAATAATTCATATTGTGATGCACAAATCATCCTATAATGGTGCACAATATAGTATATTGTAATGCATAAATATCTATTACTCGATACACAAACTATAATAACAACATAGTGAACATAATCATCATACAATGGTGCACAATGTATTACATCGTGATGAACAAATCTTTCATTACTTGATGCACAAACTGCAAATAACACCATAGTTCACAAAAATTACTACACAAAAATTACATCATAGTGCACAATCAGTCAACAAAGTACTACACAAATAATCTTTCACAAATTCAAATGCACAGAATCAAGGTACAATGTTGCACAAAATATTCAAAAACTTGAATGCACAAACATTAAAAAAGACAATAGTGCACAAAATTTTTTTATATGGGGTTCCTCCCATATAAAATTCAAGGTGCACATAATTAACCTACAGTGGTGCACAATGTAGTATATCGTGATGAACACAATCATTCAACAAAGTAATGCACAAATAATCCTTCACAAATTCAAGTGCACAGAATCAACGTACAGTGGTACACAAAATAGAGTATTTTGATGCACAAACATTAAATAATACAATAGTGCATGTAATATCCCAGATTTGTGATCCTTTATAATGATTAGATTGTTACCCATCTCAATAAGAGCTCTTCTTTTTCAAGGTTCAAGTGAGGAAAAATAACTCTGAAGTTAAGCGTGCTAGGGCGGGAGAAGTACTAGGATGGATGACCTCTTGGAAAGTCCTCGGGTTGGCGCTTCTAAGGCCTTGACTCTTACAAATGGCCTTATAATGCACCCCTCACCTATAAAAATTCAAGGTGCACATAATCATCCTACAGTGATGCACAATGTAGTATATCGTGATGCACAAATCTTTATTAATCGATGCACAAACTATAAATTACACCAGAGTGCACAAATTTAAGTATTAATGATGCACAAAATCCGCATAAGCATGTTTTATACGATGCACAATAATTTGTTTACACGATTTAGAGGGATGCACAAGGTAAGATAACATGTGATGCACAAAACAATATTTTTTGGTGCACTAGTGTGAGTACTGAGGTGCACAAGAAATATTTCATTGTAATTTGTATTGTTTATCGATCTCTATTGTTGTTTTTTTACTCATCAATGCATAATTCATGCTTTTGTTCTGTTTTTGTTCAAGGATATTACAATTTTGTGTGATTTCAATCAAACAAGGTACCTGAACTCGTGTTTCCGTTATTTCGATTTCTCACATGAACCTTCGCAATGAGAATTTGTGATTGAATTATTTGTGAACAACGTTCACTAGCTCTAGATTTATGATTTCTGAGGAGGATTTCGTTGTTCAGAGCTTCACAAGAAGATTTTGTGTAATTTTTTTGGAAGATCTTGAGTGTTATTGGAATATCCGGTGCTTTTTTCATATAGAAATGATGGTGTTTGTGATTCACGTGCTCATGTCATGTTTTTTTTTATCTTTTTGAGCACACTTCTGCTCCGTTGGATATGCTCTGCTTTGGACGGTCGAGATTTGCCTACACGTTCGTATTATAAAAATAGTTCTCATCGGATAAGCGCCCTATATATATAGGGGGCACTCGGGTGAGAATCGGCGCCCCCACGAGAACGGTGAGAACCACTGTTCTCGCGACACATGGTAGTGATGATGTCATCACTTTTTTATTTTTCTTAGAATGTGCATTTTTATGTAACATGATGTGCATTTGTATATAACCAGATGTATATATCAAATGCACATCTAGTTTTTTTTTAGGATGTGCATTTATATATCAAATGAACATCTAGTTTATTTTAGGATGTGCATTTGTATATAAGTAGATGTGCAGTTGTATATAAAATGCACATAATGGTATTTTCCAAATGTGCATTCACGTTATAACCAAATGCACTATTCACATTATAACCAAATGCACATCTACCTCTAAAAAGGTAAACCCATTCCAATCCCCTATCTTCAAACCACGTGTCACCCTCTTTAAACCTATTTTTTTCTTATTTTACTTATTACTTTATTTCTTCTTTTATTCTTCCCCTCTTTCAGACTCCCCTCCTACCCACGTTCTTTGTAACTTCTTCACATCACACGTTCTCCCTCAGAAAACCGTAGCTAAACAGGTTTTCCTCCTCTTTGTCTAAAGTCGCAAGATGCTTGAAGTGGTATTTCCCATAAATCATAGCTCGACTTCGCTCCCTTCCCCAGCGTTGACTTTGCTCCCTTCCCCGACATTGACTTTGCTCCCTTCCCCGACATTGACTTTGCTCCCTTCCGCGCTTCTTCTCTTGAGGAGGCCACTTCTGAACTCATAGACGCTCTAGATTTGTATGATTTCCTTTCTTTTGTTTTTTTTATGTTCCAATCTGATTCGGTGGATGATCTTGCTTAACTATCTGTTGTTTATTTCGAATTGAAGCCATTGCTAAATATCCAAGTCGACTTCGCTCCCTTCATTGGCGTCGACTTCGCTCTCTTCCTTGGCGTCAACTTTGCTCCCTTCACCGCTCCTTCCCTCGAGGAGACCAAGGAGGCCACTTCTGAATTCAGAGACGCTCTTGATTTGTATGATTTCCGTTCTTTTGGTTTTTTGATTTTTTGGTCTGATTTGGTGGATGACCTCTTTTAACTATTTATTGTTTATTTCAAATTGAAGCCATTGGTAAAGATTGGAGTATATAATCTACTTTGTATTATAAATATAATGCTCCCTATCTCGATTTCATTTTCTTTTATCTTGGTGCAGGTGATGATCTATGTTCTTTAAGTTGACGTTTGCATCCCAATTGTTCTTTGCTTAGAATACTGATTATTTATCATTTAAAGTGATTATCTCCCCCCCCCCCCCCAAGAATTAGAATCTTTGGGGATGACTCTAGATTTTTTTGGTGGCCTGTTTTCTAACTCTTAGGGGCGTTTTTAGTTGCACAAGAGCTCCGAGATAATTCAAATGCATTGATGTGACTTGTATATGTGTAGATAGCATAAACTAAAAAAGAGGTCTTTGTATGGTAATATGATTTAAATGAATAGGGCTGTATATTGTTTTATTTCTTCTTATTTTGGTTTGGAGTGAACATATGGGTTTGTTCATACCTGGTATTATTAATAAAGTTTCATAGGCTTTTTCCTGTTAATGGGAAAAAGATAATGCATAAGCGTAGGCTAATGATCCCTTAATGAATACTTGAGTAATGAAAATAAGTCAAGGATCATTTTCTTTGATCAACTTCTTGAATAACATGCTAGAGATTGTAGGTTTGTTATATTGTCAAATGGATTTCAGGATATATTTTTCTCCAACAAAATGTGTTGGGAGCTCTCATTCTGTTTCAGCTACTGATGTACATAGTGTGGTGTCAGATTCAGCGACTCCACGTGGAAATACTAAAACTTGCTTTCTCGATCAGGATTCAATTGTTCGTCAGTGCCAAACCACGCTTTACAAGCCTTCTAGGTTTTCTTGTGGGCTTTCCTCGAATCTACAAATGGTTGAAATTTGTTTGGGGAAATTTGTTTGGTTGATTTTCACAAAGGAGGTATGGTTTTTCTAATTTGTTTTGTATTATCATGATAGTAGATGAAGTTGTCTTAATGTTATTTTTTGAATCTACATATTTCTAATTTGTTTGGTTGATTCTCCCGTCCTCGACGTCCACTTCTTCTTCTCTTTTCCATTCAACCTTGGTTGTCCACTTCTCTCATCCCCGGGTAAAATTCTTTATTGTTACTGATTTGTTCTTGGTTGAATGAGTGATTGATGTTTGGAAGGTCGAAAAATCTAACTATCTTTCCAATTTCCAATGCATTTTCTAGGTAAATACGTTGTTATACAAGTTTTGATGTTTTTGGATATTGATGATGATGATGAATCTTAAGAATTATAGATGGACCTATTCATACGTTGTTATACAAGTTCTGATGTTTTTGGATAATGTTCATATCATGATGATTAATCTTAAGAATTATACGCATCAAGGTAGTCTAGTGTATATATTTGTTCAGAACGAATGCGGATTTCCTCACTTTCTACAGAAACATATACAGTCGTATAGATTCGTACTGCATAAGTGCAAATATATACACCAGTCGTATAGATTGAATCCATTGTTACATAATAGTTTGATGTTATATTGTGGTATTATTATCAAGTTAGTCTGGTGTATATATTTGTTCATAACAAATGTAGATTTCCTCACTTTCTACAGAAACATATGCAGTGGTATAGATTCTTACTGTATAAATGCAAATATATACACCAGTCGTATAGATTGAATCCATTATTACATAACGTTTTGTAGTTATGTTATGGTATTGTTACATAGTATTTATTATTTGTTTTGGATTATCGTGGTCGACATTTGTGGCTATTTGTTATGTTATGAATCTAATCGTGTAGATTAAATTTGGGGCTTGGTCGAATCATGATTGTGGAGGAAGTGGCAGATTTAAGGACAAGTGTTGCTTCATAATGTTTTGTTGTGATGTTGTGTTATTATCTTTTTGTTTTGCAGTCAAACCATGGTCCCTCCACCCACAGTGCAGTCCGGATACCACGTTTGATGTGGGGATTATAATGTTCACGTTTCAGCTGCATTCCATGTTGATGTGCATTATGCCATTGAAATTACATACTATGAGGTTCTAGATACGCAAGTTATTGAGTTTTTTGCATCATGTTCTTGGACTAGACTACCTCCAAGTTATGAAGGAGTTGTTGTACTCTTGACTGACACCAATGTGCCTTCTTGTATTTAACGCATTTGTGCAATCAATCACATTCAGAACTATATAGCTGATTGTGTGCATGAAGAGACAGAGGCCATGGACACATCACTTTTTATGAACTCAATCACATCAGTACACATGATGTTTCCCAAGATTTACATTATCATGATTGTGAGGCTTTTTATGAACTCAATCAAGTTGTCTCCACTTACCCTGAGTATATATCCAAACCATGGATTTTATCCTTGTAACACCCCTGACTTATCTCAGTAGTGTCACACTCTAGTGGCCTCAGACTTAAAAGTCCAAAGCCACCCTAGGCTTTAATCTGAACAATAATGCTAAAATACAATTATAATAAAGAGTAAATAGTGGAAGACTTGCATAAAGACTACTCAATCTTTTAAATAATTCCTCTAGTAAATCGAGAAGGGTAGTTTTACAAATAATATAAAGTTACAACAGAAGACTTGTATAGACCCTATTACATTTATTAGAAGAGTAAATCGATACTAAACAAGTTCAAAATAATATTACTTTAAAACACAACCTTCAACTGCAAGCCTTCGTCTTCGATTTGGTTACTTCAGAGTAGTTTGAGACCAACAACTGATGTGCCGTATGGGACGGATGACACCAGCGAACCATGCAAGGAAAAGAAATGGTTGGTTAGTCTAATGAAAGACTATGTAAGGGCATTTATGTGAGGTTTTGTGTAGTCACATATAGTCACTACCATTGTTTCTCGAATAAAACTCGATAAACAGTATATGACTACTATACTGCTATTGAAACAAAGGAAGAGGCATGATTCAAGAGAAGACACCAATGAAACTGAGTCTTATGGAAATTATATGTATTGTTTAGGAACATTAATAACTTTCACAACAAGCATTTAAAAACAACTCCTTTGACTGTTGGGGTCCTCAACCAACCTCATATGAATCCAGACTGGAAAGGGAACTTACTTTAGACAGGAGCCCAAGCGGTTTCCACATTGTACTTTTCACCGGAAGTATATTATTATGTGCATGAACCACTTATATTATATAATTCCAAAACGCGCATTACGTTAAAGCTTTTACTTCATATCAATCTCGATACGAGATATTACATGGGATGAATCCTGAATAATGACACTAGCTAAGTGCACCACCACTTAAATTTGAATAAGGGTATGGTCATGACCAAAAGTATTAGGGCAATAATCCTTCTAATACCAAGTTATAAAGAAATAGTTAAACCTCGCGAGGTATACAGTGTTCCTATGAATACTCATGCTAACTAAGCATACAAGTCCACACCAATTTTCACACCAAAGTTTAACTAGCACCCTCTAATAATAACATATATATAAGGGTCGTTACTAGCAATATATACAATGTAGTATATTTTTCATTTTTCACACCATTATAACACATAAGTTTCCAAACACAAAATAGAAACATTTATTCCAATTATTAAAATAATTAATTAATTGTCAATTAAGGAAAATATAGAATAAATGCAAGAGCGAATTGCCACTTGTCTTAATTAGATTCGTTGATGAATCTAGACGAGCCGATGACCATTGATTTGCTTTCCGGAAGCCTGAACTGCTGAACTCTGCTGAACGATAACTCTAGCAAGGTTTTGGGTCTACACGTGATCTGACGAATAACGATATGGACCGAAAAAATAATTAATATCAATTAATTTATTTTGACAAACTCAAGTAATTAAATTCAATTTTTTTTTATGAATTTAGTCATAAAAATATTAATTGAATTTTTCTAAGGACAAATATGAATAAAAGTGGGTCGAAACTATACCGCTCGATCGATTCCGAGTCGAAATCGGGACGGATACGTTAATTGGGATTTAGGCCCAATATATATTTATTTACTAATGGTGGGCCGATCAATTAATTACCATAAAAGCTCCTTTCAGACCTCGTCTAACATTTCTTCACAACAAACACTCTCATTAGCAGCTATTTTGATGCTCTTCCTACTACTGCAATGTTAAATCGTCACTTCTGTAAAGTTCCTTCCATTTGTAGCCTCTGTAATTTGGATGATGAAGACTTAAATCATTTATTCTTTACTTGTCCATTTACGCAACGTGATGATGGGAAGTCTTCAAATTAAGCTTAATACTTCTTTTTCTCTTCAGTTTACGAGTGACTTCTTTTTTAATCTAGATTATTTTTGGAATCCTAATAAATCTATTATTCCATTGCTCTTCCTTTGGTGAAGCATTTGGACTCACCGCAATAATATTATTTTTAGACAGAACACTACCAATATAGAAAATTGTCCTTCTATTTAGGCTTACTTCCATTATCTTAATTGGAGTACTACTTGTATCTCTCGTACCAGTCTATATACACCTCATATGAAATGTAATATGAATAATGTTTGTAATAGAACTTGGAAGAAACCGCCTATTGACTGGATCAAATTAAACTTTGATGGTTCAAAGCGTTTGGATGATAGTTCACATATAGCCTATTTACTTCGTAGTACTGATAGATGTCCTATCTTTATCAATCAACAATGTATCCCGAATACTAGTACCTTGCGCACAGAGGCTTATGTTGCTATTCTTGGCATCTGTCGTACGATTATGCTTCAGGTTAAGAACATTATAATCGAAGGTGATAATTTATTGGTGATTAATTCCATTAAAGGTATTTGGAAATTTCCGTGGGAGATTCATCCCATTAAAAAAGACAATACTTCTTTACTTGTTTCTTTTGATAATGTTCAGGTTCATCATTACTTTCGTGAAGCAAATTCAGCAGCATACTTCCTTGCAACTCACAACATTCTGAGTAGTGTCTTTTCCATGGTTCAAAATTACCTTTCCTCATTTCCATTAGACCTGCACAAATTATTTCTTTAGCACGATATGAGTTTTCTTGTTTGAACTTTAGCTTTGATAATTTCTGTAAGAAGTTTGTAAAGATCATACAATGCGATGATTTATGACAGTCTTTCTAATTGGAAGGGGTCCTAGTGTTTACCTTGTATAAAAAAAACTAATGGTGGGTGACGGAGGCTAAAGTCGTATCGCCTTATCAAAATAATCCTACACAAACCTAACTCAGTAGAATAGGCAAGTAAGGGTCGAATCCCACAGGGAGGAGTTGTCTTTCTTTATGTAAGGTTGCATGCACAAGTAACAAAGGGGGGGTTTTGGTTGATTGTTCGTAAGCAAGTAAACAAAGGAAACAAAAGCAAAGATTTGTAATCAAATTGGGAAAAACACTTAGCCAAACAAATATCCACCTTTAGTTTGGTTGATTGATCATTGATTATTCCTAGTCCTCAATCCTCATGAATGTCCTAATCCCTGTTCTGAAATAGTTGCCAGTCCTATCAGTCCTGATAACCCTAACTATTAAACAATCATGAAACCATCAAGATAAATCTAACAACAGCAGTAAGTTCAGGAATAAATAGGCTCATGCAATACTTTGTGATACCCCGTATTTCTATAAGGTTATTTTGGGAATTTTGGGGATTTTCCCGAACACCCGTTTTGTACGTCGGATTTAATTCAGGAAGTTTGAGACATTCTGTAATGTGCTCAATATCTGTAATATTTTTCTAAGTGAAATAAAATACAGACGACATACTTTGGATGTTAATACTCGTTCGTGTACGATTATTTTTATCCCGAGTTAAGTCGATATCGTCCAAAAGCTGAGAAGGGCAAAGCCACGGTGGCGGCGACCGCCGCAATTAAGGCGGTGACCGCCGCGAAGGGCTCGAGGCAACAGTGCCCTCGTCTTCTAGCTGGGCGCGAAGACCAGAAAACGGCGACCGCCGCATTAAGGGCGGCGACCGACGTAAGTTGCCCGCCGTAGTGGTTTTGTGAGGCGGCGACCGGGTGAATGGCGGCGCCCTCCGCGAGCTAGCTAGCGGGTAAAACCCAGAAGTCACCGGCGAGCCTCTGGCGTGCCGATTTAGCCCTGCTCTGCCTCGTTGTAGACCATCATGGTGTCCCCTTGTGCTTTGGCTATAAATTGAGGAGGTTTTGGGTCAGATTGGGCACAAATCTCAGCCTAAATCTCTCAAATCTCTTCTCACCGGAAAAGCTTGCTTCGCCGGAGTTTAGTGGTGATCGCCGGGGGTGTTGTTGGTGTGTTCCAGTAGCCCTTGAGAAGCCTCTTAGTTGCCTTTGAAGGTCAGAACCCAAGCAAGGCCAAAGGGGAGCGTTTCGCGTGTGTTTGGTGAGTTTTCTGCCCTCGCCGTTCTGTTCTGGGTTCACCGCGGCGACCGCCGTGTTCTCGGCGGCGACCGCCGTGATAAACGCGGCGCCCGCCGTGATGAACCCGGCGACCGCCGCCAGAAGGTCGTGGCTTCTTTTGGCCTCGGCCCTGGGTGGTCGTTGTTCGGGCGTCGTTCCTTTCGTATCCTTTCGTCTTCCTTTAGATTCGTACTGTTGTTATGTCGGATCTAACTTAGGGTTTCTTTATGGGTCGACTCGAAGGTTGTTGTTCTGTCGGAGCTATACCCGTGTCGAGCCCAGAATCCCGTCGTCGTTAGGCTTATTCCAATTCTGCGGATTAAGGCAAGTGGCGGTTCGCTCTTGCTCATCGTTCCATATTTACAGTAATTATCAGTTGTTTATCTGAGTAATTAATTTGGATTGATTATTGTGTTTGTCTGGAAATGGTTTTATAAACTGTTTTGGAAACTGTAATAATGACATTATCATAGGTTGTGTATCTGTTAGAACAACGCAATTATATGTGATAATTACCGTGATGGTATTGTTGTGAATTTAATCTTAATGCTAGAATAGCATGTGGATTAATAGGAAAGCTAATCCAAGTAAGGATTAGCCGTTTCTATTATCTCTATGTTTAAGTCGTTTGCCTGGATGGCTTTAATGTGAATAATTGTTGTGTTAGACTGTTTAGTTAGCACGAGTGTTCGTAGGAACGCTAATCCAAGTAAGGATTAGTCGTTTCTTTATAACGTAATATTCCTCGGAATAATTCCGAATGATAATTTAAGGGTCATGACCTATGCTTCCTATCCACCTTTAAGGATCTGAAGTGTTTAAGCGCCTTGCTAGCGCAATTGGGTGAACATAATTGTCACCCTGTGTATTAAGCACCTAGCTAGTGCAATTGGGGTGGAAGTAACTGTCACCCTGTAAATTAAAGTGTAAGCACTGTGGCAGTGTAATCTGGGTGAACGTAAGGTCACCCTGTGTAATAATCACTTCCGTTGTTCTCGGAAAATTATTAAGCCTCGTGTGTGTGTGTTTGTGTGTTGTTTTAGTTTGGGTCAACATAATGGTCACCCTGAGATTTAAGCTTTGTTACCGCGCTTAATAATATTAATATATTTCAGTGACGTGTGTTTTATAATTAAATAAGATAAAGTGCCCGAGTGCACAAGATTAATATAGCTTTGGCGAGTAGTGCAGCTAAGTAAATAGTGCAGCTAGGAAAGCTCGTCTTGACTTTTGATCAGAGTACGTTCTCTTTCCAATCTGGATTCGCTGTATGCGGTGAGGTTGGTTGTGAACCAAAACATCTAAATCAGCTTTTAAATCACTGATGTCTGATTCTTTAAACGTTCCAGATTTGTCATATTTCCTTAAGACTCACTTCCGTTGGAGTCTTCTTTCGGGTCGATTTCTGTGAAGATTCAGTCTTCCAGAATCTTCTCTTGTACATACCTCTTGTTGTTATTCAGTAGAAGTATGAAGGTTGATTATCGTTATCGGTTATTATTCAAGAAACGATGAGTCTAACCTAATACAACTACTTCGAACATTCTGCTTTGTACCCTTGCATAGTCTTTCATTAGACTAACCCACGAACATTGTTCTCCGCATGTGGACTGGTGTCATCCGTTCGATTCGGCACATCAGATAGAGTGTAGATGAGAAGACTAGAAGGACTATGGAGTCGACGGTGGTTTTTCGATGTTTTAATAATTATCTTTTAATCAGGTTGAGATCTTTTGGGCAATGTATTTTATAAAGACTTCCGCTGTAACTTATTTACTCTGTTATTTGTTTATCAAGACTTCCGCTGTATTTGTTTAAACTCTATTTTTGTCCTATTCGGGATTGGGATGTAATCCCGGGACTCATGTTTTATATGAATAAAGTTATCATTTTGTATCATATGTGTTTCATGATTGTATTTAAACGGTAAAGCATTGGGTGATCTCGGTAAGGAATACTGAGGTCACTGGCGGTAATACCTTTCCAAATGGGTTAAGATTTGGGGATGTTACATACTTAACAACCCGTCAGTACTCGATATGAAATTAATTCTCTTCACAATAAACATTCACAACCCGTTCCTGTAAATCGTGTTTGCTACTCTGAATTAGGGATGAACAATATAAATCTCAACAAGTTAACCGGATTAGAGTAACTAGCACTATAGATAATATCAATCTCAACTAGTTTGTCACGCTAGGGAAACCAATATTAATAATACTAATCACAACAATTGATGAACTAGATCAACCAATAGAGTTCAAAACCCTAATCTTGCAGTATGAATAATATCAATAAAACTAGGTAGCTAATCTAGAGAAATCAATATAACTCAACGGGATGAAGCATAAGAGAATCAATAACATTAAAAGATAGAGTAAAGGAATAATCTCACAATCATGTTCAAACCAAGGCTTCAATTGTCGGACTAAGCAAAGGGTGCTTAGTTCTTCATAACTCAAAGGAAAAGAACAATACTGAATGGAATAAAAACTTCGATGATAAACGATGATAGATGCTTGGAGGCTATGGAACTAGGTTTAAATAATCTAAACCTAAAACCAAAGATCACAAACATAATCTAAAATGAAATAAAATAATCCTACCGAAATAAAAGAAAAGAAATAAAAGAAAAAGAAATAAATAAAAATAAATCTTTGGAAAACTTCGGACGCGCACTGAGCAGATTGCCGCGACCGCGGAAGGATTTCCGCGATCGCGGAAAATAAACACTGAAACTATTTTGCTCTCGGCTTTTCCGCGACCAAGCCTGCTCTTCCGCAACCGCGGCATTGCTCTTCCGCGACCGCGGCCAAGTCCTCCGCGCCCGCGGCTGGCCTTCTGCAGCACCTTCTTCGTCAGTTGCGGTCTCCTCGTGGTGGCTTCCTTACATCTTCTATATGTCTTCATCTTAGCTTCTCTAAACCACCATATCCACACTTCTATCCTCAACTCCGATCTCCACAATATTGCTCTAAACATCTCCAAATGGTACCCAAACACCGGTAACAACTCCTAGTTAAACCCTACAAAGTAGCGCTGATCAGTGGGGTCATGCTACTTCACCACCTTCAATCAACATGCAGCTTGGACTTCACCACCAGCCATGGCATCCCACACGAACAACCACGAGCCTTGCACGGCGCCCACATATCCTGGCATGGCGACGCGGCTTCACGTGGTGGAGGCTGGCAGCATCAGGGACAAGCAATGCATCTGGGCACGGCATCACGCAGGACCGATGTGGCAACTGGAGACGCTATTGGCTGACACGAACAACCCCATAATTTCCAAAATGCACTTTCGTCCAAGCCCACTTTCGACGACTTGTTGGTGGATCGAACGGAGTCCAAATGATGCTAGGTGGACGGCGTTGGTTTTCTGGTGTTGCAAGGATTCACCGAAAACAAAGCTTGCGACTTCCTAGTTTGAGCGGCTCGTACGGGCTCATTCGTGAACCAAATCGAGCGAGAGCAGTGGATATGGACTCTTGGGATTATGGGCTAATACCGAGGATGCTTGGCGGCGGACGCAGATCACCGGCGTCGGAAAACAGCCACAATAGTGGCAAACTCAAAACAGAGGACAAGAGTATTGTTCATGTTTGTTTGGTTAAATTGAATGCAAAAATGCCTCGATGGAGCTCTTATTTATAGGGGTTTGATTGCCCACCATTCCAATAACACAATTCCGCAATCACCTCGCCTTAATTGATTCGGATTGGATCGAATTTCCCAAATTTTCATCGGAACTTGTCACAAATGCGTCATCACTAAATCTGAATGATTTGAGTCAATTTTTGGGGTCAATCAAGCTGGATTTTATGGGGTTTTGATTGGTAAGAGATCAATTAACATCCCGGAATTAACGATCTGCAAAAATGCATAACAACGTACTCGAATTTTAAATTCAAAACTCAAACCCTAGGTTATACCCAAAGCAAAGGAAGGGTTGAAGAAGGCAGCCCAGATTCATACGGAAATTACACTCGGCCCCTTTGTCGTTCAGAGTTACCCATTGATGATGATGTTGAATCTTAAGAATTGTAGATGGCATTGTAATACGTTGTTATTCAAGTTCTGATGGTTTTGGATATTGTTCATATGAACTGTTGAATCATAGTGTGTTAGACAAGGAATGGTAGGACTATTCCCTAGGCAGCGGAAATAATATTTCAAAAGGTAACATCACGACAGTTTCGTTATAGAGGAAACTCAATCAACCAAATAGTTGGCTTGAGAAAAACCTCTACCTCTACGTGTTACCCTAGGAGGATTTCAAATGTATACTTGTATTATTGATAAGTTGTACAATCTCACAAGTCTTCTCTCCACCTATTCTCACACATATCCTAGGCTTCTAGACCTTAAGTGTAATCAACTTAGCAACAAACAAGAACACAAGGAATCCTAAGCAAGTACTCACAAGTTCGTACTTGTACTTCGGATCTTGATCTCAACTTTCAGTAAGCTCTTCGTATGACTTCTGGTGTGTGCGCTGAGATACCTTACCCTAAGGTATGCATGAATATATATATAGTACTAAGAAAGATATCTTCCCAAATAACCAAATAGCTAACAAATTGTTATACAAGGTAACGGTGAAATATTTATACCTAAACTTAAAGTCACAACATGACAACTCATTTTTTATATAAATAAAGTATCCTATGACATGCTAAATACATCCTTTTCTTGAAGGAAATCGGCAGATATTGTTTCCATAAATACCAGTCTTCCAAATTTCCTAGCTAAGCAATCTATACGTCACCGCATCGTTCATTTCCACATTGTTCCCTTTGTTTTTTTCCTTCATATCACGCGTATAACAATTCCATTATGCTCAACTTCACCGTTCCATTATTGTCTCAACATTCATTGCACTCCTTTGTGTCCCTTCTTCACATGGTTTCCATTGTTCCCTAATTCTTTCATCAAGCCTGAAACTCATAGAGACAATATAAACCATTAAACCTAATGGTGTTTATCATCATCAAAACCAGAGGGAACATCATGGTTCCAACAATTTCCCCTTTTTTTGGTGATGTCAAACCCATTCAAAATAAAATCGATCAAAACAAATAGTAATAAGCAAATTAACATTAATCATTATGCATCTAAGGTCAAGTGTTATGCAAAATTTTATATCAGATGAATAACTGCAATTCATACATTCAAGTTGCATCATCGTCCCCCCTCAGCACTAGCATTGTTCAGAAATCATAAAGAATTAGGAACAATTAATTATTACCTCTCTTCATAGAGTTCATCGCACAATTTTTCACACTTCCCCCTTTTTTCTTCATCAAAATATCAAAAGTAACTAGTGGAACAATATACCTAGTGCAGCAAGCTTAATAATTATTACAGGGAGATGATTACAATCATCATAGCAAAACTTCGCAAACAACCACAAAAGATCATACAGAAGACAACCAAACATGAAAACATACAAAAGTCAAGAAAAGATTGGATAAATGGTCTAGGATAAGAAAAGGGGTCTACTCAAAAATCAGAATCCTCCTTTTGTTCTTCATCTTTGTTGAGGAAGTTGTCAAGAAGTACCTTCAGCAAAACCTTGATCTCACACAATTCAGCCAATATTTGGCCTTGTACTAAGCCACTTTTCGATGACCCTTCACCAGCTTCTTTCTTGATGAGCGCAGACGTGGGCAGTGTTCCCTTATTATCTCCTTGGTACTTCATATTTTGAATATTCACCATGTCCAGCTCAGTGGTCATGGGAACTTCACCTTCAGCCTTGTAGGCACATTCCTTTTTACAAATCAAGCTTGATCAGATGAGGCTAAGCAAGAAAATGAGCCTTAGCAGTGCAGTTGGTCATGTGTTGAAGAATGACTCTTGGGAGGTCAATCTTCTCCTTGTGCCAAAACCTATCCAACAACAGCAAGTCGGTGGTAGTGATGGTATTCCTCTTCTTTTGCCTAGGAATGGCAGCTTTCAAAATTATTTGATTCGTTATTCGTTGAGGCAAAGTCAGAGTAGAGGTATGAGTAACACCTGACTTGGATTTGAATAGACGTTTTGCACTGGCCTCCTTGGCTTCTTTCTGAGCAGCCGTGATCTTGTCACCAGGAATGTCAAAGTAGCCATCAGTGGTAACAGCCAGCAGGCGGGCGATGTTGGAGACGGTGAATGACAATTCCTCCCCTAATAATGATTATGTTCCCACTATTTTTGAAGAGGTGCTGAGTTGGAAGAAGTGGTAGAACTCGCGAATTTGGTCATGATTGACCAAAACACGGTTAGAGAAGAGATGTTCTCAGCCTTGGAAAATAAGCATGTCCAGGACTTCCGCAAACCCATTTTCAGTGAGGAAGTTCTCTGGGATAAGCAGTTGGGGAAGAATCTTCTTCCCATCAGTGAAATCGGGAATAGTGGATTGTTCCTCGATCTTTTCCTTCTTCTTCTCAACCTTCTTCGCAGAATGCAACCTTGTCGTCAAGGTGCCAGGAGTGGTCTCGCCGGCATCGGACTTGGTTGGGGTGGAGAACTCTGTTGACACCCGTTGTTCCCCAGTGATCATCACATCTTGCTCCTATTCACTATCCTTAGAGCCTATGTTGTGCTTGATCTTTCTGCTTGGCGTAACAACTTCAAGTGGTCTGGCCTCCAATTCGGCTTCCACTTCGGCCATAGCCTCAACTTCTTCAATGGATTTATCCTTGGGAGGAGAGTTGACCTCTTGGTCAGTGGGGGTGGCAACCACAATCTCCCTAGATGTCATCGGAGACTTCTCATTTGCTGGTGACAGTGCCTTCTCCTGAGGTTGTTCCTCCTGTAACTCAGCAATGGAGTAGGTGGCCTCTTAAGCAATTTCCACAACATTGGGTTCCGCTGTGGTGGTTGGCTTGGAGGATGGAGTGAGGGCAACTATCTTGGCTTGAGAAGCTAGTATGAGAGCATCCAACTATTCTTGAGTGAAGTCATCGACGTTCATTATGGGAATGGAGGTAGAGCTAGAGGTGGCCATTGAATTGTGTTTGAGTTTGAGAGAGGGAGAGTTGGAGGCGAGTAGGGTTTGGTGATGGCAGAGAGCAGTTGAAAGCTTTGAGAGTTTTTTAGAGCGAGAGAGAGTTTTAGCAGGATAACAAGGTGATTTGGGGTTTAAGGAAAGGATAAATATTTATAGATGGTTGAGATATTTTGTAATGGTAATTATGGAAAATCAGAGAATTCGCTTACCAAAAATCTCGCAAATTCCAAACCTGCAACCATATATTTTCTCTCTCCTCTAGTAACGACTCTTTTCTCTCTTTTGCAGCAAAGTAGTCGTTCCTCTCTGCAATGTCGTCAAATCAACATTCAATGCAGACTTCATACTGAAGCAACGCTCACCTGTAATTCTCCAACGTTCCATAAATTGTTCCCATCATTAATGTTTCATTCTCTGTTCCCCCTTAAGCAATGCTCCTTTGATTTGACTCTGTAGATCTTGAGTGGATATAAAAGGCTGGTTTAGATATTTAATTGGGTTTACACAAAAAATAAAAAATATATCCAAAGAAAAATAAGGGTGGGAACAAAGATGATCCAGATAATTAAACCCAGTAAATATGGCAAACAAAGATGGTTCATAGGGAACGTTTACTAGGATCATGGCTTAGGTAGGCTTAGCAACCAATTATCATTTAGGCTTTTAGTAAGGGTTCAAATATCAAATTGGTTGCGTTGGCAAGAAATAAGATGTTATCATGTAAAGTTGAAGCACATAAGATCAAGAGTAGTATTTGCAAGATATTATGATGTCATGTAACACATAGCACATAGCAAGAATTTATGAGCAGAAATTAATCAATTAATAAGCTACATAGAAGATGTTTCCTTATTAAAATTGATCGATCTAGCCAATAATTGAGGGAATAGTGGACATGGAATTCCTCAATTAAGAGAGATCATCCCAAGGAGCATTCGCAAATGCTCAAAGGGTTTTCTATCCAGTGTTTTGGTGAAGATATTAGCAACTTGATCTTCTGTCCTTCAATGATCTATTCTTATAAAAAAATTCTCAACATAATCACTTAGAAAATGATGATGAATATCAATATGCTTAGTACGTGAGTAATGAACAGGATTTTTGGAAATGTTGATAGCACTAATATTATCACACATAATGGGAACGGTGTCAAGAGACATACCAAAATCCTCCAACGGTTGCTTTAGCCATAATACATGGGCAAACATGATGTAGCAGCTACGTACTCAGCTTCGGCGGTGGAAAGGGCAACTGAATTTTGCTTCTTTGATCCCCAAGAGACTAAACATGGGCCAAGGAGTTGTGCCGTCCCAGATGTGCTTTTGTGATCCACAAGGTGTCCTGTGAAATCAGCATTTGTGAAGCCCACATGTTCAAACCCATTGTTTTTTGGATACCAAAGGCACATGTGATCGTTCTCCTTCAAGTATTGCAGGATACGTTTCACTTCCATTAGGTGTGACCCTTTAGGATTCGCCTGAATCTAGCACAAAGACATACACTAAACATGATATATGGCCTACTTGCCATTAGATAAAGTAATGAGCCAATCATTCCTATATACATTGTAACATCCACATCTTTGCCATTCAAGTCTTCATCAAGACGAGTGTTAGGAGAAATAGGGTATCAATGGGTTTAGATTTATCCATACCATACTTCTTCAACAACTGCTTGATGTATTTTTGTTGATGTACTCTTGTTCCCTTAGAAGATTGAGAGACTTGTAATCCAAGGAAAAACGACAATTCCCTTATCATACTCATATGAAATTCACTGCTCCTGAGATTTTTGAATTTCTCTACAAGTGCAGGGTTAGTGGAACCAAAAATAATATCATCAACATAGACTTGAACAATGAGAATCTTACCTTTGTGTTCCAAGAGGAACACTGTCTTGTCGATTGTACCACGTCTATATCCATTGGAGAAGCGGAATTGTGCTAGCCTGTCCTACCAAGTAAGAATGGGCATCCGGTCCGGATGCCCAGACACGTACGGTCCAGACCAGACACGTACGGTCCAGACCAGACATGTACGGTACGGTCCAGACCGGCGGGCAGTAAAAAATTTAATGTATGGACCGTGGACCGAACCGGACCGGACGGATACGGTCCGGTCCTTTACGATCTGGACCGGGAAGACCGAAATACATAATTTTTTACATTTAAATTGTTTGATTACGGTCCGGACCGTAAAAATTACACTTAAAATAGTAATGGAATTTATTTTTAAATTTTTTACAGTCCGATCGGTCCGGACCGTAAAAATTACGGTCAAGACCGGATTGTAAGACCGGAAATGTCAAATTCTCGGACCGTGGACCGGACCGTAAATTTCCATTCCGATCTACTTTTGCCCATGACGATCTATATCTTCAAAGCCATGGGGTTGTTTCACATAAACTTCTTCTTAAAGATAGTCATTCGGGAAGGCTATTTTTTCGTCCATTTGGTACAATGTGAAACCTTTGAAGGCATCATAGACGATGAGAAGTCGAATGGCTTCAATGCGAGCTACTAGAGCATAAGTCTCATCATAGTCTATCCTTTCTTGTTGGTCATAGCCTTGAGCAATCAATCTTGCCTTGTTCCTTGTCACAGTTCTAGAGTCATCTAGCTTGTTCCTAAATACCCAGCGAGTGTCAATAGCATGCTTGTTTTTGGGTAAAGGGACTAGTCTTCATACCTTGTTCCTCTTAAATTGGTATAACTCTTCTTGCATTGCCACGATCCAATGTGGTTCTTTCAATGCTTGCTTGATGGTCTTTGGCTCTACAAAAGAGATAAAGGCATAGAAAGCACAAAAGTCATGAAGTTCAGAACGTGTACCTCTTTGATCAAAAGGTGTGATAACTGCATCAACTGGATGATTCTTTTAGATTCTAGAACTTTGTGATTCTGGAATTTGAGCAAGAAGATGAACTGCATCAAGAGCAACATTTGAAGATGAAGGCAAAGGAACAGCAACATCATCCGTAGTCTCTTCCTTAGTGATTGTTCCTACGACATCACTCACTTGGCCATCTTGCACATATTGTGCATCCGAGTTGTCACCACCAGTAGTTCCATCAGGAACAATGGTAACATTTGTATCTGTTGCTTTAGTGGATGTTGTAGGAACATTATGTGCTAGTGTAGTAGTGGTATCGGCATTTCCACTATTTGTGGTGAATCCTAGAGAATCAGTAGTGCCTCCGCCAGCATTAGAGGCACTGTTCCATGTACGTGGATTACCACGGTGAATTCCATCATTACCATCATCATCTAAGTCTACACGTTGCATTCGTGTAAGGTCTTTATCAGGGAATGGTGTATTAGAATCATCACACACAGCTTTTGAGTGTTCATCAAAGACAACATGAATGCTTTCTTTGATTTTCTGGGTTCTTTTATTGTAGACTCTATAAGCCTTGCTTGTATTAGCATATCCTAGAAAGATTCCTTCATCACTTCGTGGGTCAAACTTTCCCAAGTTGTCTTTCACATTATTGTAGATGAAACACCTGCAACCAAAAGCACGCAAATGGGATATATTGGGCTTGCGATCCCTGATTAGTTCATAATTAGTTTTATTGAGAAGGGTCTAAGCATAGTGCGATTAAGGATATAGCAAGAGGTGTTGATTGTTTCAGCCCAGAAGATTCGAGGAAGGTTGCTAGCGATAAGTAATGTTCTAGCCATGTCCTTCAAGGTCCAGTTCTTTCTTTCAACCACTCCATTTTGTTGTGGTGTCCTAGGAGCAGAGAAGTTATGAGAGATGCCATGTTCCCTGCAGAAATAAAGGAACATTGCATTCTCAAACTCTGTTTCATGGTCAGATCGAATGGCGCTTAACTTTTGTCCCAAATTTGTCTCCACATTCTTGACGAATGACTCAAATGTCTCGAATACTTGTTCCTTGGAAGAAAGAAAGATTGTCCATGTAAATCTAGAATAACCATCGACAATGACAAACACATACTTGTTCCCTGCATGACTTCTTATTCTCATGGGACCTGATCAGCGCTACTTTGTAGTGCTTAATTAGGAGTTGTTACCGGTGTTTTGGGTACCATTTGAAGATGTCTAGAGCACAATTATAAAGTATGGAGTTGAGGAGAAGAAGTATGATTTAGGTGGTTTGGAGAAGCTTTATTGAAGATATAAAGAAGCTGAGAAGAGAACCACAAAGAAGACGAAGAGAAGCCAAGTGGAGAAGGCTCGAACAGGAGAAAGGCCACGATCGCGGGGCTGAAGGTCGCGGTCGCGGAAATCTACGTAAGGCGAGAAGAAGAACATGTCAAAACCGCAATCACGGGCGAGCAAGCATTTGGTCGCGGTTAATTCGAAAGCAAAGGAGTCAAAGTTGCATTTTTCCGCGATCGCGGAAATTCTTCCGCGATCGCGGAAATCCCGTTCGTCAACGCTTCCGAGAATTTCCATTTCGTCTGAAGTTTACTTTATTTTAATTATTTCTTTTTTCTTTTAATTATTTATTCTGGTTACTTTATTTTATTTCCTTTTAGATTGTGTTTATTATCTTTAGATTGTGTTTATTATCTTTAGCTTTAGTTTTGCTAGGTTTCTTAACCTAGTTCCCGAGTTGCCACTTTTCATCATCGAATTTTTATCATCGAGTTTTTTCCCTTAGAGTTTTATTTTTCAAGATTATGAAGAACTAAGCACCTTTGCTTAGTCCGACAATTGAAGCCTTCGTTTGAATAATGGTTGTGAGATTATAATTCTATTTCTTTTCCTTTGAATATATTGATTCTCTTGTGCTTCATCCCATTGATTCTTACTGATTTCGCTTGTTCGACGCCACTAGTTGTTATTGGTAATTGTCTATTGGTAGGGTTGGTAATTACTGTTTGAGTTACATAATTCATGAGTAGCAACTGCAATATTCTAAGAACTGTTTGGACTGGTTTATTGTAGAGAGAATTAATTACATGTAATTGTATGACTGTTTGCTACACTTGCATGTATCTATCTAAATTCATGTGCTCATTGCTGCTGTTGAATTAAATCATGGAGGTTTTCCTGGTTGTTTAATAGTTAGTATTCTCAGGGTCAGTTTGTCCTATTTATAACTTAAGAAAAGGAATAGAACACTCATAGGAAGGAATTAGAGATAATCTAGGATCAACCAATCAATTGAATTGTGGATATTTTGTCTGGCTAAGTGCTTTCACACCAATTCATTTCAACCTTTGTTTTTATTTACTTTGTTACTTTGAAACGAAATCAACAAAAACCCCTTTGTTACCTTTGGCATACAATTGTGCAGTTAGAAATATTACTTTCTCCATGTGGGATTCGACCCTTGCTTGCCTATTCTACTAGTTTAGGTTTGTTTAGGATTATTTTGTTTAGGTGTCGCGATAACGTCTATCAGGACCACAGAGATCCATATGGATCAGTTCCAGAGGGCGAGAAGTGGTAACATCATATTTGCTCTTGAAAGAGGAATGTGTTTCTTTCCCTCTAACACATGCATCGCAAACTCCATGGATCTCAGATTGGACGTTTGGAAGACCACGAACAAGTTCCTTCTTATGGAGTTTATGGATGAGTTAAAGGTCAGTGTGTCCAAGCCTCCTATGCCACAGTTCCGTCTGTTCAGCTAGAGATGCAAAGCACAGCTCCCTTGTAGGCGTGAATGTTGAGTCAACAATGTACACATCCTTGAATTGGACTCCCTTCAACACTATTTCCTTGGTTTTTCTGCTCCTTACGTAGAACTCTTGAGGTGAAGACAATCTCATTGTCTCCTTGATCGCATAGTTGAGCTACACTCAAAAGATGAAAACCAAGTTCATGAACCATTCTGGCCTCTTTTATCTGGATGTTTGAATTTAAACCGACTTCTCATTTTCCTACTTTCACTCTGCATCTCGTCTCCAAGGGCAACGCTTCCCCTAGAGTGTCGTTGGAGTGAGGTGAGGTGATCTTTATTTCTCGTCATGTGGCATGAGCAAGCACTAACAATGAACCACCTATTATTCCCCTTCACTTCATCCTCTTGTTCCTCGCTTGATGACTGTAGAGTCATTGCACACATTTTGGTTGTTACCCCAAGCTTCTGGCTTCTCATCATTAGAGTTGACACACTCATCACCCCAAACAACAACGAAAGCTTTCTTTTTATCGTTCCCAGAATTGTCACCACTGAAGTTGTCTGAGTTGTTCCCCTTAGGGAACTTGTTAGCATAGTGACCCTTGTCCTTGCAGTTATAGCATGTAATGTCTTTGATATCACATTTCTCACCATTATTCCCATTGATAGCTTCATCAATAATTTTTTCATCACCAACTTCATTGACTCTCCAGCATTGGTCGTCATTGCTCTTTACCAAGGATGTAAAGAGATCCTTCTAGTGTTGGTAATGTCCTTCAACGAGGAACGGTGGCTTGTCGTTTTCCATTCTGACTTTGTGACTTAAAACATTGTTACCTTTGGATCTGAAAAGTAAACACACAATCTAGAGCGAACTTCCTCTGATACCAATTGTTGAATCGTAGTGTGTTGGACAGGGAACGGTGGGATTCTTCCCTGGGCAGTGGAAATAATATTTTAGAAGGTAACATTACCACAGTTCCTTTATAGAGGAAACTCAATCAACCAAATAGTTGGATTGAGAAAAACCTCTACCTCTAGGTGTTACCCTAGGAGGATTTCAAACGTATACTTGTATTATTGATAAGTTGTACAATCTCACAAGTCTTCTCTCCACCTATCCTCTCACAGATCCTAGGCTTCTAGATCTTAACTGTAATCAACTTAACAACAAACAAGAACACAAGAAATCCTAAGCAAGTACTCACAAGTTCGTACCTTTACTTCGAATCTTGATCTCAACTTTCAGTAAGCTCTTCGTATGACTTCTATTGTGTGTGTTGAGATACCTTACCCTAAGGTATGCACGAATATATATAGTACTAGGAAAGATCTTTTACCAAATAACTAGATAGCTAACAAATCGCTATACAAGGTAACGGTGAAAGTATTCTACCTAAACTGAAAGTCATAGCATGATAACTCATTGTTTCCATATAAAAAATATCCTAAGACATGCTAAATACATCCTCTTTCTTCAAGGAAATTAGCAGATATTGTTTCTATGAATAGCAGTCTTCCAAATTTCCCAACTAAGCAATCTCTGTGTCACCGCATCGTTCCTTTCCACGTTGTTTCCTTTGTTATTTTTCCTTCACATACGCGTATCACAATTCCATTATGCTCAACGTCACTGCTCCATTGTTATCTTAACATTCCTTGCACTCCTATGATTCTCTTCTTCACATGGTTTCCATTGTTCCTTAATTCTTTCATCAAGCCTGAAACTCATAGAGACAATATAAACCAAGAAAACCTAATGGTGTTTATCATCATCAAAACCATAGGGAACGTCATGGTTACAACATGAACTAATGCAAATATGTTCACTTTATGCATCAAGGTAGTCTGGTGTATATATTAGTTGAGAACTAATGAAGATTTCCTCACTTTCCACAGAAACATATATAGTCGTATAGATTGTTACTGCATAGCTGCAAAGTCAATCAGTGTTTACAGCAAGATATACAGTTGTATAGATTCTTACGACATAAATTCAAACTTACTCGGTTTTTAAATTGTTGTATACTGGAGTTCAAAAGATAAATCTTCAAATATTTTTTGAATTTCAAAAGGTAAATCTATTGATACGTACAAACTTTTGAACTTCAAAAGGTAGATTTTTTTATATGCTTTAAATATTCTTTACATTTTTTATCTAAATAAATATCCTCTAAAACTACCTAAAAGATTCTACTGATTGTTCTAAAATCTTCTTTTATATTATTTATATTGTTTTCTTCTACAATTATTTTTTTACATTTTTAATCTAAATAAATATTCGTCCAAAAATACCTAAGAGATTCTACTGATTGTTCTAAAATTTTCATATATATTCGGCATATTATGGCCTTCTATTTATTCATCAACGCTCTTCTTTACTTGGCAACCAACAAGAAATTAAGTTGTAAGACACTAAGTAAATGTGCATTCTTTTTGTTTGTACGTAGTACTACTAAATGAACACTAATTCATCTATTATTTTGTTATATGATGAATCTTCTTCTTTCACAGTACTACTTGCTACTCCTTTTTCCATCTTTTTATATTATGTACAGGGTGTTGTTTTGTGTTTGTTCTATTTTAAAATTATTTGGGATATCGATTAACAAAATCACGTGTTTTTTTATAGGACTGAAATGGGGTCCAAATTTGATCATGTAGATGCTATTGATTCCTCAAAAGACTCATGGAAAATTGCAATTTGTATCGTCCATCTTTGGATGTCATCATTTAAGACTCAAAAACCAAATTGATACAATGCAAATGGTGTTTATTGATGAGCAGGTATTATGTCTTCCAATATATATTTGTGTGATTATTTAGTAATATATTACACCATAAAGTTTTCTACTGTTAACTAGGGTCATTCCATTCAAGTGTTTGTTCCTAGAATTTTTGTCAACAAATGGATGTCTAAGTTAATCATTGGTGAGGCATATGTAATCAAGACCTTCAATGTCATTCGAAAAAATAATCAGTATAGATACACTTCTCATCCATTCAAGATAAAGTTCAACTATTTTACTAATGTAACAACTATGAATGGAGTGAATATTCCTCTAAGCGATTTTCGTTTCATCCCTTTTGAAGAGGTCAAGTGTGTTGGACAATGATGTTCCCTCTAGTTTTGATGATGATAAACTCAATGGCATTTGATGGTTTTTAGTGTGACTATGAGTTTCAGGAAACAGATGATTTAAAGGAACGATGAAAACCAAGTGATGAATCAAAACAGAGAATACAAGGAATAGAGAAGTCAACAATGAGGAACAACGTGCTAGAACAAAAGAGAAAAGAGACGCGCGTTGTTGAACAGAAAAGGAAAGGGAACAGCGCCAAGGAACGCATGACACATGCTGTAAACCCTTGCGCATGTCGAATCTTTCTTTTATGGAAATAAATATTGAAGGAGCAACTTGGGCCGCAAGAAGATAATCTCGTTGTAGATATTCTGGTTAGGATAGATTAGTAAAGATTGTATAGGATTATTTTATCTTATTTTCCTTAAGTAAAACTAGGGTAAATTAGATAGAATACCAAGACTATAAAAGAGAAAGTTGCAAACTTCATTTGATAAGTGATTCACGGCATTTTCCACAAAGAAGAGCATTCGGAAGAAGAGAAGAACTTACAAGGACGAGACTTGGTGAGTTGAGTACTTGTTAGGGTTTTGTTAGTCTTAAGTGTTGTTAGGAATGTTTCAATCAAATGTCTAGATATCTAGGAGTAAACTAGATTGAGATAAGACAAGTAGACTTTCAAAATCCTACTAGGGAAACCTAGAGGTAGATGTTTTTCTTAGTCAACTAGTTGGTTGATTAAGTTTTCCTCTCTAAGGAACTTTGTCTATTACTCTGTCATTTTGTTACGATATTCCGCTGCCCAAGGAACAGTTATATCGTTCCTTGTACTAACACACTCGATTCTACAATTGGTATCAGAGCAGGTTTGTTCTAGATTGTGTGTTACTTACAGATTTTCAAGTAACGATGTCTCCTACCACTATCGAAGTTGGTTTGAACTCTTCAAGGCCTCCTCTCTTGCTCGTTGGCCAATACCAACATTGGAAGGCTCTCTTCGTCAAGTGGGTCCAAAGCAATGATTACCAGTGCTGGTTGGTCATCTCTCTTGGAGATCTTGATATTGTTGATCTTGAGAAAAAGAAAAAGCTGAAGAAATGGGATCAAGAGGATCTCCAAATTATGGAGAAGAACTGCAAGGTGGCCATGCTCATCAACAATCCTCTTAATCAACAAGATGTGCAAAAGCTTCAATCTTATAAATCTGCCAATGCTAAGTGGCTTGCCTTGGAACAGATGTACATGGGAAGTAAGGACCTTCGTGAGATTGATTGTTTCACTGCTAAGAAGGATTTCTACAACTTCAAAATGGAAGAGAAAGAATATGTGAGTTCTTACCAAGCCAGGTTTGAGAAAATCACTACAAACTTGACTGCTCACTCGATCTCGGATAAAGAAATCCTCTCTGATGAGAAGATCCTTATTATCATTGATGGGCTTCCTCATCGTCATGCGATGACCAAGGCCATTCTAAAAGAGAATCCCAACACTGTCAAACTGACGTTCCATGAGGTCTTTAGCAAGATTCAAAAGTATGACAATGAAGAGAAGGATGGAAGAAACAAGGATTCCAAGGAAAAAGGAATTGCTTTGATGGTTGGAAAGGCTGTTGATAGGATTGAAAATGACCTCGATGACAATGATGGCTCCGATGATCCTGAGGTAGTGTTGCTAACTAAAGTCATGTGTTCCCTCTACAACAAAGGAAGAAACAACAAAGGTGGGAACAGTGAGACTCGTGACATCAAGGACATTACTTGCTACAACTGCAATGAAAAGGGTCACTACTCTAGCTCATGCCCAAAGCGCAAGAAACCAAGCAAACCTTCTGGGAACGATGAGAAGAAAGCTTTTGTTGCTGTGTGGGGCAATGAGTATGACTCAGATGGTGAAGACTCTGAAGCCTGGAGTGGCAAGATGTATGCAATGGCCATCAACGACTCTTCTGAGGATCTCGAGGTAAACCCTAAAACATTTTTGAATTCTCTTGTGAATTATGATAAGAAATCTTTGATTGCTCTCATAAGGGAAATGTATTCTGAAAATTTGAAAACACAAGAGGAACTTGCTAATTCTTAAAATGAGTGCAGTGGTTTAAAAGAAAACCTATCTAACAGTGCTAGTATCTCAACTGTTCCTTGTTCTTCATGTGATGCTAATCACGAGGAACTTCAGAGGTTAAGAAATGAAAAGGTCTCGTTGCTTATGAATGAAGTCTCTAACAATACTGATGCAAGAAGTATAGCTGGATCAACCAAGCTTGAGGAACAGATGTCTGACATGAAGGCTTATGTTCACAAGATTCATTCTATGCTAATGGAACAAAAAGCTGAAACTAACAACATCCAGTTTGTTGAAGCAAGGTATGGCATTGGTTACACAGGTTCCAAGCAAAAAGAAGATGATCCATCTATTCTGGAACTTCGTGAAGCAAGAGATAGGGAACTACAAGATGCTAGAGAGAAGAATCGCAATCTTGAGGAACGTGTCAAGGTTCTTGAGAGTGGACTGGATGAAAATCAGTCGTGGTACACTGGACAACCTGCCCACAAGATCTTCCTCAAGCAGTCTCAAGGGAAGCAATCCAACGTTCCCTGTCCAGAACGTGCGAAGCAACGCAAGAGTGTTGTTCCCAATAGAAAGTATGTTCAGATGGATCAGTTCAAGTTGTGTTGGTATTGTGGGGACAACAGACATTTGCAGAGAGACTGTGAAAAGAAAAAGAAGTTCTCTGAAGAGCACACAAAGAGAAGGAACAATAGGAGCAATAATGTGAACTTGAATGACTTCTATGATGATTCACATATGCATAATCATAATCATGCTAAGACTAGGAAGAAAACTGTTATTATTGATAAAACTATTCCTAGGGAATAATTGCATTATGTGTCTCGACCAGGTAAGGCTAAGCTTGCCTGGGTCGCCAAATCTTAACTTTTTTTGTGCAGGTTGAAGTGAGGGGGAACGAGAAGTGGTACATTGACAGCGCTTGTTCGTGCCACATGACCAGAAAAAAAGATCAACTCACCTCACTTCACAAACACTCAAGAGGGAGTGTTGCTCTTGGAGACAAGAGATGCAGAGAAATCATTGGAACAGGCAAAACAAAACTAAACTCCAGTATCACGGTAAAATAAGTAAGTTTAGTTCATGAACTTTGTTTTAGTTTGTTGAGTGTTGCACAGCTTTGCGACCAAGGGAAGAATAAGACAGTCTTTACTTCACAAGAATGCTACGTCAAAGATCGTGAAACCAAGAACATAATTCTGAGAGGAGTCAGATTCAAGGATGTGTACATTGTGGACAAGAATTTCAAGCCAAAGGAAGTTCTATGCTTTGCGTCTATAGCTGATGAGACGGAACTGTGGCATAGAAGGCTTGGACATGCAAATCTTTGACTCATTCACAAGCTGTATACAAAGGAACATGTTCGTGGTCTCCCAAATGTTCGATCAGAGTTCTATGGTGTCTGTGATGCTTGTGTGAAAGGGAAACAAACCCGTTCCTCGTTCAAGATTAAACCTAATGTAACAACTTCTCATCCTCTGAAACTGATTCATATGGATCTATGTGGTCCCATGAGGATAAGAAGTCATGGAGGGAACATGTATGTTTTTGTTATTGTCGATGATTATTCTAGATTCACTTGGATAATTTTTCTGTCTTCGAAGGATGAAGTCTTTTCTGAGTTCGAGGCGTTCATCAAGAAGGTGGAAACAAATTTGGGAAAGAAGTTGAAGGCTATAAGGTTCGACCATGGAACGAAGTTTGAAAACTCTATGTTCTTCAACTTCTGTGAAGAACATGGCGTGTCACATGACTTCTCCGTGCCTAGGACACCACAACAGAATGGGGTTGTGGAACGGAAGAACAAGACTCTGGAAGACATGGCGAGAACTCTCCTCATTGCAAGCAATCTTCCAAGAATCTTCTAGGCAGAAGCTATTAACATTGCTTGTTATATTCTCAATTGTGTCATGCTTCGTCCCTTATTGAATAAAACTGTTTATGAACTAATAAGGGATCGCAAGCCCAATATTTCTCACTTGCGTGCTTTTGGATGCAGGTGCTACATTCACAACAATGGGAAGGATAACTTAGGGAAGTTTGACCCACGAAGTGATGAAGGGATTTTCTTGGGATATGCAAAGACAAGCAAGGCCTACAGAGTATACAATAAGAGGCTTCGCAAAATTGAAGAAAGCATCCACGTTGTCTTTGATGAGAACTCAAAAGGTTCCAATGGCGAGTTAGAGACAACGCTCCCTGAGGACAGCTATCCAAGAATGCAACGAGAGGATTCTGATGATGAAGACAACGGTCCTTCCTCTCGACCTAGCTCAGGTCGTGGGAACGGTCCTTCTAATGCTGCTAATGTCTCCCCATCTTCTCCAGACTCTTCTAGTCCTGATGCCTCTTCAAAGAAGGATACTTCAAGTGATTTTGCACAAGATGCAGACGTTCCATCCTCATCTACTGCTGATTCAACAATCGTGCCCCCAACTAATGCAGAAGCCACTGTCACTGTTCCATCTGGAACTTCTGGTGACGGTATTGTTGATGATTCTCAAAGTGATGAAGAAGGAACGGACCAATTTGAAGATGCCCAGTTGCATCCATCTTCAACGGATGACTCTGAGATACAATCTGATGATCCATCACTACTCGTGTCAAAGAGTGTTCGAATTCAAAAGGCTCACCCCACTCATAATTTGGTCACACATTTTGGTGAAAGAGGTTTGCGTTCTAAATTGAATATGTTATGTGTCGTCCATGCTTTTATCTCTCTTGTAGAACCCAAGACTATCAAGGAAGCATTGAAGGAACCTGACTGGATCGTAGCTATGCAAGAGGAACTACATCAATTTGAGAGGAACAAAGTATGGCGGCTCGTTCCCTTACCTCGCAACAAACATGCTATTATCACTCTCTGGGTGTATAGGAACAAGCTCGATGACTCTGGGGTGGTCACAAGGAACAAAGCAAGATTGGTTGCTCAAGGTTACAATCAACAAGAGGGGATTGACTATGATGAGACGTATGCTCCAGTGGCTCGTATTGAAGCTATTCGTCTTCTCATCGCCTATGCCGCTCACAAGGGATTCACATTATACCAAATGGATGTCAAGACTGAGTTCTTGAATGGATATCTCCAAGAAGAGGTATATGTGAAGCAGCCCCCTGGTTTTGAAGATGCCAATTTTCCCTCGCATGTGTATGCTTTGGACAAGGCATTGTATGGTCTTAAGCAAGCACCTCGTGCTTGGTATGATAGACTTGCACAGTTCCTTCTCTCCAACGTCTATCATCGAGGAACGATTGACAAAACTCTGTTCCTACTGGAACAAGAAGGTAAGATTCTGGTGGTTCAAGTCTATGTTGATGATATTAATTTTGGTTCCACTAACCCTGCTCTTGTAGAAAAGTTCAAAAATCTTATGAGTAGTGAGTTTGAGATGAGCTTGATTGGGGAATTGTCCTTTTTCCTCGGATTACAAGTTACTCAGACTAAGGAAGGAACGAAGATCCATCAACAAAAGTACATCAAGAAACTGTTGAAGAAGTATGGTATGGATTCTGCAAAACCCATCGTTACCCCTATTTCTCCTAACACTCGCTTGGATGCAGATTTAAGTGGAACTGATGTTGATCCCACCATGTATAGAGGAATGATTGGTTCTCTCCTCTATCTCATGGCCAGTCGGCCAGATATATTGTTTAGTGTGTGTCTCTGTGCTATACTTCAGGCCAATCCAAAGAACTCACACTTGAAGGAAGTAAAGCGCATCTTTCGATACCTCAAAGGATGGACCATCTATGTCTATGGTATCCCAAGAACTGTGACTTCAATCTTGTTGGATTCACAGACGCTGATTTTGTTGGGCACGTTGTGGATCGTAAAAGCACCTTTGGAACGGCACAGTTCATTGGTCCCTGTCTTGTCTCATGGGGTTCCAAGAAGCAAAACTCTGTGACCCTCTCCACTGCAGAAGCTGAATACGTCACCGCAGCAAGTTGTTGTGCTCATGTATTGTGGCTCAAACAACAACTGGAAGACTTTGGTATGTCTATTGGCATCGTTCTCATTATGTGTGATAATACTAGTGCCATTAACATCTCGAAAAATCCAGTTCATCATTCACGTACTAAGCACATTGACATTCGTCGTCATTTCCTACGTGATAATGTTGACATGGGCTTTATTAGAATGGAACATTGCAGGACTGAAAATCAAGTAGCAGACATATTCACCAAAGCACTAGACAAAGGTCCATTCGAGTATCTTCGGTTACTCCTTGGCATGATCTCCTTGAATTGAGGACCTTCACACCCATTATTCCCTCAATGCTTGGCTAATTTGTTTCACAGATTTCATGAAGTTCCTTGCTTACATTGCATTTCTTGACATTGCTATTTCATGATTTTTGTATGCTCGAATTGCCTTGTCTTAGGGTCTAGCCTCTTTGTCTTTTGATTTGTATTGAATTACTTGATTGCATGCTAACATCTTATTTGAGACCCAAAACAACCAATTTGATGATTGAACCCTCATTACAAGCCCACATGATAATTGGTTGTACTGCCTACCATTGCCTTGATTTAGGTAAACGTTCCCTATGATCCCTCTTTGATAAACCATTTTACTGGGAATAATTATCTGAGTTGTTTTCTCCCTACCATATGTTTGGATATACTATATTTTGTGTGAACCCATCATTGAAATATCCAGACAAGCCTCGCAAACACTCTTGGTCTCAGGGGGAACGACGATTGTTGCTCAGATTAAGGGGGAACAGATTTGAATGGAACGAGGAATTTGAATCAATGGCTGGTATTTATTGGGGTGCAGGTGAACGTTGGAACGGCTATCTGCGAAATTTGAATCTATGGCGCCTCGCCAAGAGAAGCGCAACACCATCACCATGTGTGACTTGTTTTTTGCTCGCCAAGAGAAGCGCAAAGACGAGGATGTTGCCGAAGACCTTGAGATCTGAGTGTTCCCTGTTACTACCATGCCCGTCTAATCTTTTGTTCTTGTTTTTTTTTTCTATGTTTTTATGTCTTTTGTGTGATTGTTCCCTGTCTTTTGATAATAGTTGTCTAGGTTCCTCTGCTTTGTACTTCGCCCTACTCAATGAATGAAATGTTTTGCTTATGATTTGCATGCGAGCCAAGTCTTTGTGATTTCTGTGATCTTTTGATGATGCCAAAAGGGGGAAGTATGAAAAATGTGAAACCCAAGGAAGGGTTGATAACAGAAGCTAGTGCTATGGAGAATGACGATGCTGCTTGAAGGTAAATTCTTCAATGAACTTTCTGAGGGGGAACAATGTCAATATCTTGAACATAGTATATGTGTGATTACATATGAATTTGACTTCTTACTTGTCTGTTTTGAACGAGCACATTTTGAAGGAATTTGTCATCATCAAAAATGGGGAAATTGTTGGAACGATTATGTTCCCTCTAGTTTTGATGATGATAAACTCAATGGCATTTGATGGTTTTTAGTGTGACTATGAGTTTCAGGAAACAGATGATTTAAAGGAACGATGAAAACCAGGTGAAGAATCAAAACAGAGAATACAAGGAACAGAGAAGTCAACAATGAGGAACAACGTGTTGGAACAAAAGAGAAAAAGAGACTCGCGTTGTTGAACAGAAAAGGAAAGGGAACAACGCCAAGGAACGCATGACGCGCGCTGTAAACCCTTGCGCCTGTCGAATCTTTCTTTTATGTAAATAAATATTGAAGGAGCAACTTGGGCCGCAAGAAGGTAATTTCGTTGTAGATATTCTGGTTAGGATAGATTAGTAAAGATTGTATAGGATTATTTTTATCTTATTTTCCTTAAGTAAAACTAGGATAAATTAGATAGAATACCAAGACTATAAAAGAGAAAGTTGCAAACTTCCTTTGATAAGTGATTCACGGCATTTTCCACAAAGAAGAGCATTCGGAAGAAGAGAAGAACTTACAAGGACGAGACTTGGTGAGTTGAGTACTTGTTAGGGTTTTGTTAGTCTTAAGTGTTGTTAGGAACGTTGCAATCAGAGGTCTAGATATCTAGGAGTAAACTAGATTGAGATAAGAATTGCTTGTTTGTAATTCTGGGATTAATAACACAAGTAGACTTTCGAAATCCTACTAGGGAAACCTAGAGGTAGAGATTTTTCTTAGTCAACTAGTTGGTTGATTAAGTTTTCCTCTCTAAGGAACTTTGTCTGTTACTCTGTCATTCTGTTACGATATTCCGATGTCCAACGAACAGTTATATCGTTCCTTGTACTAACACACTCGATTCTATAAAGTGTAATAAGTTGGATATGAATTACTTAGTCGGTAAGTTTAAAATATATATATATATATATATATATAGAGAGAGAGAGAGAGAGAGAGAGAGAGAGTCAGGCTCCGGTGAAATGGATGCTTACGGTGAAACGTGAGGAGGAATAAGAGCCAATCATTTGGGAACAATGGAAGGCTATGATGGAACATCCATCATAGCAAACATACACCATCTCACACTCAATCACACCCTATGGTCAATATCTGACCATTGATCGGTCAACGGTCAATGGTCAACGTTGACCGTTGACCGGTCAAACTGACTTTTTTTTTCTTTTTCTTTTTCATATTTTATTTTAAAAATACATTTTTTTTATTCTTGTTTTTATACACATTTTCATCATAAAAGTGGTTCTAAAAAAATGAACAATTTCCTATTAAATTTGAACAATTGTATATTAAAATTTGAACAAATTTGTTTAAACAATACATAAAGTTGAACAATTGTATCTGAAAAGTTGAACAATTGTATCTTAAAGCTGAACAATTTCATTTTTAAGGTTAGACGACTATTTCACTAAGCAAACTTTTGGTTTTTTTTTTGGTTTTTTTTTCGGGCAATTTTTTTTTCCCGGTCAAATTTTTTTCTTCCTTTTTTCTTGTTGTCCTACACATTTTTATCATAAAATTGTAATTAAAAAAGTTGAACAATTCCCTATTAAACTTAAACAATTGTGTGTTAAAAGTTGAACAATGTTTTTTAAACAATATATAAAGTTGAACAATTACACCAAAAAAGTTGAACAATTGTATCTTAAAGTTGAACATATTTATTTTTACAGTTAGACATCTGTTTTCACTATGCAACGGCCAATTTTGTTTTTTCTTTTGCCAATTTTCTTTTCAGGATAAAATATATATTTTTATTCTTGTTTTCCTACACGCTTTCCTCATAAAATTGTTTCTAAAAAATTGAACAATTCTCTCTTGAATTTGAACAATTGTATCTTACAAGCTAAACAACATTTTTAACAATATATAAAGTTGAACAAATGAACCAGAAAAGTTGAACAATTTAAATTGCATGAAAATTCAAACTTATAACAAAAGATAGATTGAACAATACTTCATTAAAATTTTAACAATTGTCCAATAAATTAGAAGTTTTGTTTATAATGTGCTATAGACATAATACAACTCAAAATGTTCAAAACATAAACCCTAAATCCTAAATGTGTAGGAAAATAAGAATAGTAAAGACGAAAAAACGGCCAGCCCAAAAAAATTATTAAAAAAATAAAATTGTTCAACATTAAGATACAATTGTTCAAATTTATATACATAGCGAACACATTTGTCTAACTATAAAAATGAAATTGTTCAACTTTAAGATACAATTGTTCAACTTTTCAGATACGATTGTTCAACTTTAATATTGTTCAAGTTTTAATTGTTCAACTTTTAATATATAATTGTTCAACTTTAAGAACTAATTGTTCAATTTTTTTCATTAATAGTTTATAATGGAAACATGTAGAAAAAAAAAACCTAAAATAAAATCTGGGTGTTGACTGATCAACGGTCGGTCAACGTTGACCGGTCAATGGTCGGTCAACGTTGATCATTGACCGGTCAATGCTGACTGTTGACCAAGATTGGGTGTGATAGGGTGTATGTTAATATTAAAATGAATGGCCTAGAATGCTCCTCACTTTTCACCCTAAAAGTGTTCCTCACATGAAGTTAATCTTATATATATATATATATATATATATATATATATATATATATATATATATATATATATATATATGATGTCCTTTTGATTATATTGTTTCTCAAAACTACACAATATTTACGTTCTATTTATTAAACATGAAGACGTGATTGGTTACTTGATAAAACTTGAGCCACTTGGGGAAGGAGATGATGGAAAAGACAAAAGAAAAATTTAGCTTGAGCTCCATGATCATAAGTAAGTTTATTATTATTGCCATTTTTTATGTTTTGTTACCACAATAAAAGTATTTCTATATTAATTTCAATCTCTTTTGTTTACTAAAATTATGCTAGAAATGAGAAAATCATGCACCCTTTGGGATCCCTATGCTGAGGAGTTATATAATTATGTAAAACAACTTGGAGATAGTGGTACAGTTATTATCATAAGGTTTGTTAAACCGCATATGGTTGGAGGTATAACTTGTAATATTTCACTTAAAATAGAAGGGTAATACGGTAATTTTATTTTGATAATAATAAAAGTTATGAAATTTATTTTATTTCTTTTAAAAGAGTAATTTAATTTTCAATAACTTAAGTTCAAAAGTTAGGTAAGATAATTTTATACAAATTATCAAATGGGTCAAAATAGTATGGGTAGAAATAAATAAATAAGTATAACCATGAATGTAGTTTTAGAATTTATAAATATTATAATAAAGGTTGTAAAAATTATTATGTTTATCCATGAGAGGATAAAATAATACTTAACCTTAGTAGGTTACCTCTTTAAGTCATTAATTATGTAAATTATGTTAACTTATGTTAATATTAATTTAAATAAAATTATTTTGTTGAGCATAAAGTATTTAAACTAAGAATAATATAATGTTAATTAAAATATGGTTAAGTTTATAAGAAAATGTGATTTAAGCTTAAAACTAGCTAATAATTTTTTTTCCTTCAACTTAAATTTGGTTTAAAATGTATAAATAAACTTAAGATAAGTTATAAATAAATTTGGGTAACTTTTGTAATTTTTATAAGTTAACTTAAGGGCATTTTTGCCACAACTTAAAACGTTGGCCAACAATATGTAATTAAGCTAAATAAAGGGGGCCGAATGTAATATGGGGGTTGTCTTCCTCTACCTTCAGCCAAACAAAACGCAGCAGCCCTCCAAGCTTCATCAATGGCGGATTTGGCCAATTTCGGTCCCCATTTCGATCGTTTCCACCAATTTAAATCATGGGATTTGAAGCTTAGCCAATCCCGAACCCAATCCCCCTAAAATCAGGATTTAAAACAACCTTAAATGATAGAATTTCTAAGTTGAAATCGAACAGCCCGGATAAACTTAAAATTGGATACAAATTCAAAATTCGATCCATTTGAGCGCGATTTTTCAAAAATTGAATTGTGGTAATTTTAGGTAAGGTTGTTTCGTCTATTAGCCCCTTAAAATCAAGACACAATTTCCCTCGAATCGCTTGAATTTGCCGAAGAAAGGTAAGTGTATACCGCGGACGCGTCATTTGCTTGTTTGATAAAATTCAACCCGATCGCTGTGAGCCAAATCAAACACGACTGTGTAGATCTCTTGAAGGGCAATCCAACCCCTATAAATAGGGCCACACCCATGGAGTAATTTCATCCAATTTCATTTGTCGCGGCTATTCATCGGGAGATTTCGATCACCACGAGGCTCCATTGTTACAATTAGCTCCACCCCTAGATCCTCCAACTCGTCCACTTCAAAAGCCCCGGTTGCGCTCCGACGAGGCCGAATTTGCCCGTTTTCCGGCCGGTGTTCTTTACGCGATTCTAGTAGCCATTTTTCTTCAATTCGGTTTTGGTTGTTATTTTGTTTTAATTAATCTTGATTAATTATGTTAATCTGGATTAGTTAAAAATTATGTTAGGATTAATTTAATTTTATGGATATTAAAATTAAATTAATTATATTTTTTTGGATATTATCTTATATTATGAATTGTTAAATTATAACATTTTAATTAGATAATATGTTGGGTAAAATTATTAGGGTTATAAATAAATTATTCATTCAAGTTATATATGATATGATTATTTAGAATATACGACTAATTGATTTTTAGTATCGTATAAATAATCATTTTATCGAAATGTCTTGAAATTGATTTATTTAGAGTTAAATAAATTCAATTAAAAATCGAGACTTGTAGCCTTCAAATGTCGTTATTGAATAAATTATCTAATCATAATTTATTTATGCTATATGATTTGGGTACATCTGGGAATCGCTTTTGGAATGGAAATAAATCAGGGAGCCAATTTGCTTTTCGAAAGCAACCATCTCCGTTACGCCGTTCAAGTTCTCCGTGATTCAAGGCAAGTGGCAGTTCACTCTTGCAATTTATTCCATATTCATCTTAATTGAAAATGAATCGATTGTGTTATTAAGTTGGGATAAATATTCTTAATTTTCGTTTGGGAACTTGTGTGTTAAGTTGGTATGGATTAAAAACTTTAACGTAAATGCACGTTTTGGAATTAAATAAGATAAGTGTCGTTTTGCAAATAATTAATATAAAATCGGGCGAGAAGTACAACATGGAACCCACCCGGTCTCTTGTCTAAAGTAAGTCTCCTTTCCAATCTGGATTCGCATTATGCGGTGAGGTTGGTCGATGATCCAAATGTTCAATTAGGCGTTTTCAAAACTTTGTGTGATAAACATAATGTTCTCAAACAAATTCATTTAATTCCCATAGGACTAAAGTTCGTTGGAGTCTTCTTTTAGAAGCATGTCTTCATTTTTTTTCAGTAGGAGTATAGTAGTCATATACCGTTTACCGAGTTTTATTCAAAAAACAAGGGTAGTGACTATATACGACTACAAGAACCATTCCGTTTTTCACCTTACATAGTCTTTCATTAGACTAACCAACTGTTCATTTCCTTGCATGGTTGGCTGGTTTTATCCGTCCTATATGGCACATCAGTGGTTGGTCTCAGATGTTTTGAAGTAATAATTGAAGACGAAGGCTTGCAGTTGAAGTTTATTTGAAGAATTTTCAAGTTTGTTTGAATATAAGATTTAATTTCCTAGTTAATTTAATAGGTGAAATTGTTATATCCTAGTCATGTAATTGGGATTTATTTAAAGTCTTCTGCTGTACTTTCATTATCGTTTGTAAATATCCTTCTCAATTTACAAGAGGAATTTTAATAAAAGATTTGAGTTTTTTTTATGTAGGTCTTCCGCTATTTACTCTTTATTATAATTGTATTTAAGCATAATTGTTTTGATTAAAGCCTAGGGTGACTTTGGACTTTATAGTCTGAGGTCACTGACGTGTGGTACTACCGACATAAGTCGAGGGAGTTACAAATGTAGTATCAGAGCAATGGTTTTAAGATTCTTGGCCTATTGTTAGATTTGAGAATTTTAAAAATTATTTTCAAATTATTTTAGAACTATTTTATTTTATTTAAAAAAAAAAGGAGTTTCAAAAACCTTAATAGTTAATATTGAATTTGAAGTTTTTAAAATGTCTTAGAGTTTAGGAAATGATAAAATTAGTGGTTTAGTATTATAAAACTAATATTATATATATATGTAGAGTTGTCAAAAATTACCGAACCCGTTTTACCGACCTGACCGACCCGCTTTTGGACCCGACCCGACCTGACCGAAATTTTTGATAACCCGAAGTTATCGAACCCGAAATTACCGAGACCGAACCCGACCAACCCGAACCCGACCCGATTAACGAATAAATGTGGAGTATTAATAAAATATAATATAAAATAATATGATAAATGACATATAAATAATGATAATATGCTTAATATCCTAAAAAAAACATTGTTGTACTTATATAATTTTTCATAATGTAGAAATTTATAAATTAATAAATAAATAAAATATGATTTTGGTCTACTAATATCAATTACATTAAAATAATTAAAAATATTATTATTATTTTAATCCATTTCAACTTATTTTGACATATTTAAATTAGTTTTTAACTATTTAATAATATTTAAATAGTGAACAAAATATTTAAAAAATGACGCTCTTGACCGGTTGGTTAACCCGAACCGCCCGCTGACCTGTATTGACCCGACCTACTTGACCTGTTATCCGAAATGACCCGACCCGTTCTCAACCCGAACCGAAAATAACCGAACTGAATCCGACTTGACCGACCCGATTGACAGTTCTATATATATGGTTTGGTTTATATTGAAATAGTGGTTTAAAGAGTTGGATTTTACATTCATTTAAGGATTTTGAAATGTGATTTTTGAAAATAGTTTACAGTTTAAATATAATAACGTCAATAATTTAATTATGAATAAGCTATCGCTATAAACAATTATTTTATGTAACATTAAAAGTTTGAAGAGTTGATCCATATTATAATTTATAAAGGTTTAAAAGTTTGATTTACAAGATTTAAAAGTGTGTTTCAAACTTCTGCAAGTTTCGATTCCGTTACTTAATCCTTCGATCCATTCATATGAATTTCTCTATATTCTTGGAATAATGTCAAGTTGGGTATTGACATTATTTATTTCTCTATTTGAGTTGACGAGTGTTGTCTCGTGAGTTAATTTTTGTAAGGATTCCTTGTTATAAGGAATTAAGTGTGGAAAGTTAATGCTCTATGGAGTTTGAGATTTATTTCTCATGTGTACTGATAGGCGTTGTCGTGACACCTATACAAAATAATCCTAAACAAACCTAACTAATGTAGTCTGGTAAGTAAGGGTCGAATCCCACAGAGAATCAAATACTATTCCAATGATGTAATTGTATACCAACAAGTAACCAAGGGGGTTTGCTGATTAAAACCAAAATAAATAAAAACAAAGACTTGAAATCAAATTGGAAAAATAACTCAGCCAAACAAATATCCACACTTCAGATTGATAGATCGATCATTGGTTATTCCTAGTCCTCAATACTCATGAAAGTCCTAATCCTTGTTCTGAAATAGTTACCAGTCCAACCAGTCTTGATAACCCTAACTATTAAACAAATCCCTACTAACCTTCACGATTTAATTCAATAGCAGCAGGAAGTTCAGGAATAGATAGGTACATGCAAGTGTAGCAACCAGTCATACAATTGCATGCAATTAATTCTCTACACAAACTAAGGGATTTAGATTCTCAACCAGTATCCTCTAATCCTTAGTAGTATGATCAATAACAATCTCAACAGGTTGTATGGAAAAGGGGAACCAATAGCATAATACTAATTTCTCTAGGTTGTCAGACTAGAGGGAACTACTATTAACAATCTAATTGATTTCCTAATCAACAAATCAAGGGGAATCGATATATGATCAATGAGATTAAGCACGAGAGAAAATTAATACAATCATAGAAAGAGTAAAGGAATAACCTCACAATCCAAAGGCTTCAATTGTCTGCCTGAGCAAAAGGGAAAAACAACGATGAATGAAACTAGGTCTAACTATTTTCTCTGTGGCAACTAGGTTTTGAGAATTGGATCCTCTCTAAAAAGTCTTAAACCTAACTTAAATACTAAAGTAATAATTCAGAAATAAAGAAAAGAAAAATAACAAACTTGGAAATAAAGTTTCGGAAATAAAATAAAACGGGAATAAGAAAACTCGTAAAAGACTTTCAGCGTGTCTCCACCGCGGGTGCGGTGGCTCCACCGCCGGGTGCGGCCATTTAACAGAAACTCCAGTTCTCTGACGACCTCGCCGCGGGTGCGGCAGTGCCCACCGCTGGGTGCGGTGGGATTCCAGTACTTCAGCTTCTGCGACACTTCAGTAAAAACGCCATAACTTTTGATTCCCAACTCGGATTGCGCTCATATTTTGAGGACTTGTAGTAGACTTCAAGATCTAACTCCTCGAATTGGAATCACTCCATTTGGACATCTGAGTAGAGAGAACGAACCATTTAAATTCAGTCCACTGTTCTTCTACTCTTCTCTTCACTTCCTTGGCGTCTTCTCCTTGTGGCTTCCTATGATCTCCAAAACAGCTCAAACACCTCCAAAAACACCAAACTTTGCCCCCAAACGCCATACACATGAATGTGTCTAAATCTACCCGAATGGCACCAATAAACCCTCTAAAGACTCTTACTTAAGCCCTACAAAGTAGTGCTTATCAAACTCCCCCATGCTTAGACCTTTGCTCGTCCTCGAGTAAACTAATAAAGAGTCTACTCCTCCAATGCAGCACCCAAGGTCTCAGGAAGCATATCCTCCAACTAAGAGTCACCTAACCCATGCCAAAGCTCCTGGCACCAATCTCATCTACAACACATCCATACTCAACAAGCTTAAGGGGCAAGCAGAGTACTTCCCCCAAGCATAACCCGGACATCCAATAGTGTGAGTAATCTCTAATCCTAGCCTCCATCTATTGCTCCTTATGCCTCCCAGAGTGACCTACCCGACAATCCTTCTTTGACTCCTCTTCTTATGACGCCTCGCCAAGAATAAAGAGAAATCCTAAAATCACTCTTCTTCTTTTTCGCTCATTTTGCCAAGGCGCCCTTTCGGGTTTTCACCAAGCCACTCATATTTTTTTTTCAAAGATGTGCTCACATTATGCTCACGTCACTCTTGACCTCATATTACCCCAGCCTAATGCTGGTCCAAGCCACCTGCTTATTGCCTAGGCCGCCCTTTCGGGTTTTCGACCTATCCCAGGATTTTTATGTATGCCTTTTTTCAATTTTTGGCTTTTTTCTTTATTCTTTTTCTCCTCAGCGACGTAGCAAGTATAGAACTCTCCCCCATACTTAAACATTGCATTGTCCTCAATGATATGAAAGACAAAAGAATAGAAGCACAGGGAAAAGCAAAAAATAACTCACAAACGTCGCCAAGCTGCTTGGACACTGTAGGTGTCGCTGGCGGTCTTCTCAATAAATGCCTAGGTCTCTGGTGTTGGGCGGGTGTCTTCATCAACTCTATAATCTTCTCCTACCGTGCAACCAAAAGGGAACCACTTTGGTGAATAGTGGTATAGCATGTATGGCGGGGTTGCACGGCCTTCTAGGAACACATGGTGGAGCCCAAATGTAATCATGGTGTGGGTTCTAGTGTTCCTTCTCCTCAGCTGTCAATTGTAGGGCCATCATCGTTGCCAAATCAAGTGTAAGGCAATGTATCCTCCTTGACAACATGATACGCACCTTCTCCATGGGAAATTCTGGACAGCTGGCCTTCGGTAAAACTTTTTTTTTTTATATATATTTTTTTTTTTGCTCCCCGTTTAAGGTTTTTTCGGGGGGTGACTTAGTGCAGGGAAGGAAAGACTTACAATGGTGGTAAACACTTTCTTCAATAGGCATGGGTCTCCTCCCTGCAGGTTAGTCGGAAACAAAAACAAGAACAAAAACACACCAAAACAAATGCAAAAATAAGGAAAGAAAAACAAGAAAAGAAAAGCATACCTCGGGTTGCCTCCCGGATAGCGCCTTAGTTATTGTCATGGCTTGACATTGTGCTACTATGATCATGTGATATCACTCAATCCAGAACACAGCACAGACTTACTATCAGGAGGGTGTTTCTTATGATCAAATATCTTAAATGTCACCCTATCACCCCCATACTTCACAGACACAATACCTCTACTCATAATGATTCGGATGTTAGCAGTCTTAAGAAAAGGCCTACCTAACAGTATAGGGGGCACATGCATATCATAACCAATGTCTAACACCACAAAATCCACAGGAAAAATCATCTTATTAACCTTTACAAGAACATCCTCAACTATTCCTTTCGGAAAAACTTTGGATCCATTCACAAATTGAATAACTAAATCAGTTTCAAGCAAAGGTCCAAGATCTAGCAATTTATATACAGAGTAGGGTAACACATTAATAGATGAGCCCAAGTCTAACATGCAATGATCAAACCTGGAGTAACCTATATCACAAGGAATACTAAACATGTCAGGATCACTACACTTTTCAGGCAAATGTCTTCCGAATGCAGCAGACACATGTTCATTCAAATTAATTACTCTTGTCAATTTCTTCCTCTTCCTAGGCCAGCATAAGCATTTCATGTATTTAGCAAATTTAGGCACAGCATGCATCAGATCAAGTAAAGGGAGATTTACCTCATGCTCACCTATGGAGCTGCGCGGCTCCATATTAAGCACCGGCTTCTTCTTCACTTTTAGCATCTTAGGAAGGTGAGGAGGTGGCTTCCTAGGATCACGAGGTGGAGGAGTGTAATCAACAGGAATCGCTTCCAAAGTGTATACTCCAAGAACTGATCCGCAAAATTTTGTCCAAACTTGCGGACGCTGGTTCTCGACTTTCTCCTCTGTCTTTTCTCCTTTCAGTTGTGATATGCCACTCACATTAGCCACTGGGGTCGGTTGGGGTGGTGGCTTTTCAAAATCCTCATTCATATTTGCCACAACTTGAGCCAACCTTCCAAGCTGAGTTGCCAAACTTCCAACTTGAGTTGTTAGAAGTTGGATGTTGGAGTTTGTCGCCTGATGAATAGTCATCATGCTCTGCACAAGTGACTTGAAGCCCTCCTCCATTGACGTATATGAACTTTGGCTCATCTCTTGAGGTTCAGGATAGTAATGGGGCCAGCCTTGCTGCTGATAGTAAAAATCAAATGCTGCCATCTGTCTGGATTGAGATCTCAATGAAACCAATTAGTAACACAGGTGTGGACCGTAAGATAGGTCCACACAACAGTTGGTAAACAAACACACAATTAGAATAGTAAAATTGACTCCCCGGCAACGGCGCCAATTTGATAGGCGTTGTCGTGACACCTATACAAAATAATCCTAAACAAACCTAACTAATGTAGTCTGGTAAGTAAGGGTCGAATCCCACAGAGAATCAAATACTATTCCAATGATGTAATTGTATACCAACAAGTAACCAAGGGGGTTTGCTGATTAAAACCAAAATAAATAAAAACAAAGACTTGAAATCAAATTGGAAAAATAACTCAGCCAAACAAATATCCACACTTCAGATTGATAGATCGATCATTGGTTATTCCTAGTCCTCAATACTCATGAAAGTCCTAATCCTTGTTCTGAAATAGTTACCAGTCCAACCAGTCTTGATAACCCTAACTATTAAACAAATCCCTACTAACCTTCACGATTTAATTCAATAGCAGCAGGAAGTTCAGGAATAGATAGGTACATGCAAGTGTAGCAACCAGTCATACAATTGCATGCAATTAATTCTCTACACAAACTAAGGGATTTAGATTCTCAACCAGTATCCTCTAATCCTTAGTAGTATGATCAATAACAATCTCAACAGGTTGTATGGAAAAGGGGAACCAATAGCATAATACTAATTTCTCTAGGTTGTCAGACTAGAGGGAACTACTATTAACAATCTAATTGATTTCCTAATCAACAAATCAAGGGGAATCGATATATGATCAATGAGATTAAGCACGAGAGAAAATTAATACAATCATAGAAAGAGTAAAGGAATAACCTCACAATCCAAAGGCTTCAATTGTCTGCCTGAGCAAAAGGGAAAAACAACGATGAATGAAACTAGGTCTAACTATTTTCTCTGTGGCAACTAGGTTTTGAGAATTGGATCCTCTCTAAAAAGTCTTAAACCTAACTTAAATACTAAAGTAATAATTCAGAAATAAAGAAAAGAAAAATAACAAACTTGGAAATAAAGTTTCGGAAATAAAATAAAACGGG